>CM068838.1:124525927-125725927 GCA_028554795.2 Sinohyriopsis cumingii
ACAAGACCATTTACCAAGGCCAAATCACCAACTAAGTCAGTGAAGAATGCCATGCCAAAATGAATGGAGTTTACATAAACATGTAATATTGGTCTTGAATGATGCTAATCTGCACAGATACATGTAGCATGATTGCTACAATGACCATCTTGAAAATCATTGTATCTCTACTCCTCCCAAATGAATGGTCATATCAACATAGGGTTTTGACCAGAAGATTTAACATTAAAAATTGCCCCAAAAATCTTGCATCCATTATGTTTGCCATTGTGGACGTTTTATAAATTGTCTTTTTCCTTCAGAATATTAGAGATAGTTATCACACCCATTAGTTCACAAAAAGAAACAGTCTTCGGTTCCTGGAATTTCATTTCGACCAATGGAGTATCATTGGTCGAAGAAGCTATTGTTTTACTTCACTTGGCTTCATAGGAAAGTGAGCTTTTGCTATTAATGTCTTTTGTTTGTGCTTTTGGTATTGCTCTTTGTCCATCGTGCATCATCTTGTTTCTGTCGGCAACTGCTATATTAATCTGATAGACTATTTTCAACCAGATCTGTCAACCTTGTAAATACGTTTAGGTTTAAAACATTGCATGTTTGTTTCACGGCTTTGAGTTAGAGAAGCTCGTTCTTATTATTAAATATGTTGATTTTTGAAAAAAGATTTTTTGTTTCGTTATTGAAAACAAATTGTATTGACATGCTCTTTCACATTTCTTTCTTTCAATCTTGGTCATGTTTTCTTTCTCGTCAACATCTCCAATCGGAAGGTTGTATTTCTTCACATATGTGCTTTTCCCATGTAAAGTAGTGCTTTCATTAGTCTTACCACCAGTCATTGACTCGTGAACCTAGCAAAATAAGTCGATCAGATGAGTCCAGGTGCACATGCAAAGGGTCTAACAAGGTCTTATTCAGAAGTAGATGTACAAGAAGACTACCATGACTCTACTTGTATAAACAGTTTTCATTATGACCATGATCTGCATAGGTGCATGTGTGGTAAAGAAAGTGATCCCTACTGCATTACACAGACAGCTAACGTTTTCAATCAGGCCTATATTATTGATTGTGGCTATACCACAAATTCTTGTGTACCTGCAGAAATAGGAATATTGATCGCCACTAAAATGATTTTTTTTTCTGTGGCAGAGTTAGTCAAAACAATTTTTATACCTACTGCAGTAGATGATATTTTTGTATTAAACAATTTCCGCACTATAGATAAATGGCAAAAAGTCACAGATTTATATGTACTAGTATAGTATTTTTTTGGAAAGAATGTACTGACATCTCAAATTGTGGCTTCATTTTACCAGATCAGTGAATTGTGCACCATGTTTCAGAAAAAGATTAAATTACTGTTTCGCTTAAATGTATCATAAAGATTAGATAGAGACCTGTTAAAGACATAGCCTGGACATATTGATAATTTATTCAACTTAGAAATTGTAATGGAGTAGCAATGATGTTCCGGTAAATATGACATGGGAGAAAACAATCCTGGAAAGTCCGTCTTTGATATTGTGCAGGAAAAAACTGAAGTAGTTGACATTTAAACAACCCAAAATGAATAAATACTGCAATGATGATGATAGTGATGACATCGAAAACATTAAGTGAATATAGTAGCCTAAGAGTGAAGATCATCCAGAATGAATTAATCATAGATGTCTTTAGCATTAATATATTGAATTACGAACAACACCTTTACATGATGAATATGAAACTTTTTTTGACAATGAAGAATCTAAGCAAATGGTGCAATGTTACAAGTTTTGTGGAAACATATTCACATGCAAAGAGAAGAGCTATAGTGTCAATATATAAGCAGTGTTTGACATTTAAGAACATCAGATGTATTTGTACAACGGTGGCCATTTACATATTGGTATAATAAATTGTGATCTTAATAATCAGTATGCAGTGATTTGATCATATACTGAATTAAAGAAACTTATGTTCAGACACAAAATTATATTTTACATTGATCCTCGATTGATGCAGACTGGTGTAAAAATGATTTTCAAATGCACCACCCCAGGTTAGCAAATTACTTTCACAGGCAGTGTATTTTACAGCAAATGGCCATACAATCAAATACTGTCCACTGTAAGTATATTTAAGACCATATGTATATGCTGAGAAGCACATATGCCTGATGATACGTACGCCATCATTCCCCCAAAAATGAGTGCTCCGAGTGATCAACTGGTCTAAAGGGCTCACCTTTACTGATCACTGCCATCTCACTTTTGCATGGGTTCAAGTCACAGGCTCGGCCAGTGCGGGTATGCGAGAATGCTTGCCAGTAGATTCTCATGGGTTGGCTCTTCTTATCGCGGTTTTCCCAGATTCTTAATCTGGTCACTATCTATTGCCTATAATGTGCTAAACATATAGCTTTAAACCCAAAACAACAATTAGAAACATAAATGATGATTTTTTTAATGAAAACACAGATGATTATTTCTGTTAGAATACAATTTATAAATATATAAAATTCAGTGGCATCGGTATTTAATGACTGCAGAGGTGTTGGCCTTGGAAAATTTTAACTATTTAGCAGAACTTGTCATTACGTATACTGTAAATTACATTTGCTCACATGACATGTTGGTATAGGTGTCTTAAATGCAGCATCCGAGTTAATCACATAACCAGCTTTGCCGACCTTGCAGATCTGTTCGTGATTATTATTGTGAACTCTGACAAAGATTCGCTAAGATATATATCAATAAAAATACCCGGTAACGTTAACACTGTTGAAGAAACACATATGTTGATGAAGTAATAGCCAGGGTTGAAGCGATTGCAGTTTATGATCCTGATAGAGTAAACAAACTTAAACAAAATTATTGACGAAATTTGTAATTTGAGAAAGATTTTCCCTTATATACCAGTATGCCAATTGATTCAACTAAGGCAACTCACACATGAGTGGAGAATATGAATACCAGACCATATGCGAGAAACTGAATGACTTTCATTATTAGGACCACAACTGGTTGTGCAACAATTTTCCGCGGATCAGTAGTAACTGGTTGCCCTGGATCAACCAAATGCATTGACAGCATTACAAGTAAAACAAGTCACGTTGAAGCATAATATAGAATTACCAAGTGGCACAAGAAAAGCTGACATTTTCAATATCAGGTATTATAACCTAACCACATTGGACTAAGAAACTGCAGCACGATTAAATATCCAAATTCCTCCAAGAGGTGAAACTGCATGCTTGGTTGTGGATGAATAAAACCATTGTTGTATTGCAGTCGAAGCTGCATCATGTGTTCGTGAACAAGACTTACATTACTGTATTGCACATGCCATTGTTACTGAGGCTGGTGTCTTAAAAACTGTTAGGCAATTATTCAGATTGAATTCATGCCAGATAAAGATCTGGTGGAACTTTTTTCAAAGATGCCTCTAAAATTTATATTGATGTTACATCAGACAGGCACTTATGGAGTTAAAACATATAATGTCTTCCATGTGCATTTGAATCCGACACTTGACCATGATAAGAATGGATTATAAATAACAACCTTATAACTTTATGGTGATCCGCTTATAATCTTAAAACGTAAACACACCAAGGTTGTTAATGACAAAATCTACAGAAGCTTTGAAATGATCATTTAGACATTGGGAAAATGGAGCCACACAAGGTCTGAATGAACGTCTGAAAGATGCGTACTAGTTGAAATGCACATTTCCCCCAGTTGCTATTTGAACCTTTTGCCGGTCTGTTTTGAATGGGCTATCTTGTACAAGTTGCATGCCGTGAGTGGGAACACAGACCAATGGGGAATATCGACAATAC
Source organism: Sinohyriopsis cumingii (assembly GCA_028554795.2). Lineage (NCBI taxonomy): Eukaryota > Metazoa > Mollusca > Bivalvia > Unionida > Unionidae > Sinohyriopsis > Sinohyriopsis cumingii. The sequence goes on from CM068838.1 coordinate 124,529,757, forward strand.
TTGGGTGAACTCAATTTTGGTAATAAAATATTAGTTGTTATTCGTACCTGGCTAGGAGTCATAAGGTACCAAAAAAATAGAATTACAATTGTATGACACATATTGGTTTGTTCTTGATGGATAACTAACACAAGACAATACAATCAGTAATTATTATCCCGTCAATACTACAGTTGGATTTATTAACAATGGCATCCTGGTATTGTTCAGCAGCGCAAAATATTCCATCGATGGAAAGGAAATTGAAGCTATTCTTGACAACCTTGACATTACCTCAACAGTTATTGGATTCGCCCAGATACAGTGATGATTCCGCAAGATCTGCTGGCCCAGCTATCACGTTTTCAATGATACTTATGATAATGCACAGTCTCGACTATATACATATCAGCAACCTAAACTACGAAGTGTTCCTGTTAACGATGTAGATTCAGAACCTTTAGTGATGAGTACGAACAACAGTTTCAATGATGGATTTAAGCAGTGTGAAGCACAAATTCATCAGTCTAATTAAAATCGGATCTATGCTGTCCTATTTGAAGATCTGACGATGATTGTTTAGGTGTTATGTTCTGGTGACCTTTGAATTATATATCCAATGGAAATGCAGCATTCAAAAATCTGAAAGTGAATCAGATCACTCGGGACACATTGTTGCTCTTCATCCACACTGATCAGTCTCCAAACGCGAAGATATAAGAATTCATCTGATTGATAAAATTAGCGATTATGGTAATACAATAGGTTACCAGAACATGAACCCTAAGTGGTCGCTGTCAGATCTTCCTGTATAACAGTGGAGATCTGATTTAATCAGATTGGGAGGCTCATTAATGTTTTCATGTGAAGTCTGGAGCGGTGTCAACACATACACGCATCAGGTAACTGATAGCATGGGAGTACACAGAATATTATACCTTGATACTTCACAATCAGAGATATAATTTAAAAGATTAGTGTTGGATTCCTCTTTTCTGTTAACAATTCCAATGTTCCATGGATAATATGTCCACAAACTAGTTCGAAAGATCTGAAACTGGCCATTGACAAATTAAACAAGATCTACAATATTTGGAAAAATGATGCAAGAACGTCTGACAGGTTTCATTGACTCCTAAATGACCAGCCAACGTAGTTTCATGAGCTAAACTGGGCATTTCCTGTCTATATGACACAGGAGCAACAATTGGATAGCTCACTGACCACTCTTCACCAGTGGGTACCTCAGGTGGTCTCGATTTTAACACAATGACCCAATTTCCCAAAAATATCAAGTTGTTACATCTGCAGAATCAGACCTCATCAAAAGTCATCAAAAGTCTGACCAATGCATGTGTCAGCCAAAGGAATAATTTCCTCCAAAAAATCTTTCTCAAGAGCGCTTTTTGCCATAGCTTTAGTAATTGCAAAAGCAGGGTAAAAATAAGGGACTTCATTTTCGATATGATCAACTTTTTTTACCCAAACAAGGCCTGTCAGTTACAAATGGATTAACCACAACCTTATTTCAAGTTAAGTCGTTGCCAAGCAATAAATAAACATCCACAATGGACAAGGAATCACAGTACTGATAGTCATTGGTCCTGAAACTAGGTGTGATGACAAATTAACAGTATGAAGTGGAATTTGAAGAAAAACGCACTCCCTAAACAAGAACACTTTCATCAGAAGATTTATCAGACAAAGGCAAAGTACCTGATAATAAAATATTCCAAGAAGCTCCCGTTTCCCTTAATATTTTTCTAGGGATAGGATTGGCCGAATCACCAATAAGTGATATAGAACCATTTGACATGAATGGCTTATAATTCACCATAACATCTGACTGGGGTTTATTTGACCCAGGAAATGTATTGTTTCCAATACATGACTATGACCTTGACCTTTGGGAAATGAACACTTTCAATAGCTGTCTATATTCTTCAGCAATAATAAATAACGTACCCGTTCTATTTCCACTGAATAATCCAAACAACCGTTTTTCGTCTCAACTAATATCTTCATTTGCAAACTCATTTTAACGTATGAAATTAGAATCTAAACTAGGAATTTCATGAATTTGATTGCTCAGTTCTCTTCTGATATGAACCTTTAAGAGTCTATTACGACTATTTGTCGCAATATATCCAACGGTACAGCTCTAACTACTTAATCTAATATTTCAAAATACCTGTTCACGTGATCTAACCTATCAAAAGGAAAATAACTTATTACTTCAAAGAACCCACCTGACCATCCTGTCCAATGGGAAACAACCCAAAACTTGTCAACAGATTTATTGATTTTATTGTCAGTAACAGTAAACGCGTGCGTAAGCATATATTTATAGATACTATGTAACTTTACATTTATAATATCTTGACATAAAACTATGAACGTACGAATGTTCAACTAAAGATAACTACAATTTTCAGTCATGAATAAAAACATTTTTTTACATAGATAAACATCAAACAAAACCCTTTATTATCACTCTACTGTTTTTGTGTTTGTAAGTATAGTATGTGTGCGTAAACGTTCCGACACTTTTCACAGGATAGCAGGAATGCGTGTTTCGACCGTGATGAAAAAGCGGTTACTGGATTGTCTATTTGATAAATTCAGATCTCCACTGTTAGACATGAAGCTCTGACAGCTACCACTTAAGGGTCATGTTTTGGTAACCTATGAAGTCTTATATCTTCACGTTTGGAGACTGAGCAGTGTGGATGACGAACATCAATTTGTACCGAACGAGTTGATTCACTTTCAGATTCACTTTTTTCTTGGGGTTATGAACACTGATTCTTCGAACAAATAGATCGAATGTCATGTTAAATCAACATGCCATATCCTATCATGTGTATATATAATGTCCTTTGCAAGTTTACTGGGTGAATAAAGCCTTCATACTGTTCTATATGTTGTCCTCATATAATCTCAACTTTAACTAAAAGATCAATTAAAAATTAAAATGGTCTTCACCGTAATCAAACAACATTGTAAATGGATTTCTTTACATAAGAAACCACCATGAATGTTGAATGTAGGAACACATATCCATCGTAAAGTCCACCAACGCGTTGAATCAAATAAACAACAACGACACTAACAAAGAAACAAAGTAACCAAGTGCTTTCACACGCGTTAATGCTCGGGATTCCTGCTTTAATTGACTCTTGCATTATAAATGAGAGAAACTTTTGTTACGTCAAAATACCATAAAACTCAGACGTGATCTCCATTTTGTAACTTTGAAGAAATATAGAAATGGTATGAAGGGTTATCAGCAGAGTTTAGACATCTGTGGAAGTAATCTCACTGTCTGTAATTCCTAATAATCAACCATTCCGAATGTTGCTGATTAACACACATGGCCAACATGTTTCTTATGTAATACACTACAACAACGTTAAAGCTATGACCAAGATATAATGGGGCTGGGGAGGTCGGGGTGGAGACGGGGGTTTATATTATATGTGCTTTGTAAACTGTACTATAAAAAAATCCAGTGGGAAAACTGGAAGGACTTCCATCAAAAGAGATTCAACTCAAACTCGGATAGAAAGTGATGGGGTTGGAAGGTTTTGTGTTGGGGTGGGGGTGGGGTGGTGGTGGAGCAGGGAAATAAACGTGATTATTAAAATCAATTATACAAAAACTCAGTTGCTACTCGTACCCAATCACATTTCACTACACTACAACCCAACAGGAGCAGGCAGAAATGGCCAATTACACTGGGATCAAATATATATGGGTAAAACGTAATGAAATTATATGCAATGTTTCTCTTGATGTCTAGGTACTTCTAGACAGAAATAATATCCATCGGATATGGTCACTAGGGTAGATATTTTGGAAACTATATTGCCTCTACCATCTGAAAATAATAGTCGTATCGACATGTTTCTTCCTATCACAACTGACATTAACAATATTAATATGAAGACTATTTCTTCTCTCATTAATCTTTATTTCCTCCCTTAAGAGATTTTGCATAAGGCGTCTAGTTAGGTATATTACTAAAACGTTACATAGTTACATTTTAAAAAAATAGTTTCGTGTATACAAATATACACAGCACCTCCACGCATAAACACAAAACGACACAAGGCGTTCCCTGTAGACATATATCTGAGAGAGTGTACTTTTGAAACATACTCCAGTGGTTACGTTCATTTCGGCAATCACTATAATGCAATATGACTATCGGCGAGTGACCCTGGATGCATTTCCCCATGGATCCGAAAACTGAATCATTTCACTTCTTATACATGAATATTAAACTGAAATTATTAGTATCATTTAAGATTGAATATATTATATATGCATGGGCAAATTGTTGTTCTTGCTATTGCTACTCGTGTCAAAATTAAGAGTCATATTTTCATAGTTGTTTGGCTCTTTAGGACTTATTGGTCATAAACTAAGTTACAGAAAGAAACAAAACCAACACGTCATTTAAAACTTAACAAATAATGTAATTCTCTGAGTTATAAAATAAAATTTTAGGAGGAACTTACAGTATCATGAACTAGATAAAATATCATCCTAAAATTTATGTCATACGTCCAAAAGGAATATAACCTTCTGAATGAATTTTAGGTCTTAAATATGCTAATGAGCCAATATCCTTAAATGTGCTGAAGTACCAAGAATCTTGAATGTGCTGAAGTGCCTACAGTTTCGACACGTGACAGTGACACTGTCCAGAATTTCTTTAATGAGTTCAAAATAATCCCAACCTGTTTATATAGTCCATACAGTCATATGACAAAAGGTAATTAAAATAAATGATTCCTCTCATATAAATCTCAACACAACATTAAATACACCTGCATATTGAGATCAAAACAATAACAATAATATGAATATAAATAATCGTTCACATCTGAATGTACCTCCACGAATCTATGTCGACTCTTATTTCACAAATCATGGAACATATATCGCAATACTCTATCATCCAATCAGAAAATTACCCCAAACTGTAGACATGACCTCCAGCATCCGAGGCGGACGCTCTAACCACTAGGCCACCGGAGCGGTTCATATCAGGCTAATACAGTTCTCAAAAATACAGTCACTGAAATTGAAAGATATGATCTCCTGTCAGCTTTATAATCTTTTTATCTTTACTCCTGATCCAAAAGTCAAATCGAACGAGCTTATAAAATGGTTTCTTAAATAAAACTAACTTGTTTTCCTTACAATTGTCTTACTGAAGGGCGAAATACAGTTCATATGAATGTTGACAGCCAGAGTCTATGACCATTACTCTCTCTCTCTCTCTTGTCATGTACTAAGCGTTGTTGAAATTAGCAATTCCACTAACAGTAAACCTTATTTTGCAGCAGCATTGTTAGTTTCTAATGCGAAATTTATATTACACCTTTCCTAAACATTCTATGTATAGTAGTGAAATCATTTCTCGCAATCGTTTTCAAAGGCAAACTCTATTTTAAAAACAGAGTTCTTGTTTCGTATGTACTTACAGAAACAACGGTAGGGTTTTTCGTAGGCTCGGGGAAAATATGCCTCAACTTGCATTGAAATCTATTTACCAGAAATCGAATGAAATGATATGAGAATCAAGCTCTAGGGATCAAGGTCACTGTTACTGAAAAGTGAGTATGCATTTGATTTATATTTACGTTCGTATATGTACACAAATTGTATACATCAAATATGCAGTATTGATAACTTTCACTTTATAAAGTGTGTAAATGTTCGACACACAGCACAACATACGGTTTTAGAGCTCTGTATAAGTTCTTAACACTGTGAGTCCTGGTTTTGACTTTAAGTTTAACAAGCATGAATTGCCATGATGGCTATTTGGATGAGATGTTTTGTCCCAGAATTCATAAAACGTTCAGGTCTTGGAACAAGAAATTACCCGAAACATTGAGATCAGATTTCTCGCATGCAATTTATCATAACCGGAAAAAAATATATGCAAATTTGGAAATTGTTGCTGGGTTGGAACTGTGTTTTATACAGCCTGCCTCCTTAATACAAGTATACTTGAAATGCTTTAATAATTGAAGGCCAGGTTTGAGTAATTTTGCTCCTTCAAAGTAATCATGCAAACTGTACAGCATTTAATATATTTTAATTAAATTTACGACTATTTAGCTTAATATATTTTAATCAAATTTACGACTATTTAGCTTGTACACGTTTGACATTCAAGGTCTGGAGACTTAGTCTCTAGAAAGTGGATTCTTCACTGGGGTCTGGGTAGGAAGAACAAGGGTCCAAAATTAAGTGTAGAAAACTGCAGTAAAAACCGAAAGAACGAATATCAATAGTATGGCTATATTTTTCAGTACAGCTTCTGTATCTTGTTCAGGTTATCCTTTGAACGTATTCTAATCAAGTTAAATTAACGTTTTTCTCTGGCAAATTATGTAATATTTTCTCTTTACGTCTTTGTTTTTATTTATGTACAACCTTTGGACCCTTAATTGTGTAAACTGGTAAGTCCTTGACGTGACCCCCGCCTTTGCCCGAAAGTTGTAAAGCTATTTTACACATTCATGTTCCCTTGTATATGTTGTTGTCTTGTTTTTCGTTAAAAATTAAAAGGAATTTTGAAGGGAATTTTTGTATATTGATCTATTTTGAACTGAGGTTCATCTTTTCGTTTTTAGGGACGCGAACCTGGTTGAATATATGTTTCCAGGTTTCCTTCTGTTCCTTGTCCTTGCCTAAAATATATTTTTATATACAGGATCGTACTTCCCTCTTCGGGCAATAGACTCTTGGGGAGGTTTTGTTTCCCTGCAAAAGTCAGTGATCCCTGCCTGGGATCATGTTTTTGTCCATTTATGTGTGCCTATTGAATGCTATTTACCGATGTGTTTATGTTGGGATCGACTTTCGTAGATTATCTATTTCAGTCATCTTATTTCTCTTATTTTTATTTTGCTGGAAAGAAAAAATCACTTAGAAGGAGAACAAAAATGCAGAAAGGAGAGGGCAGAATATTTCGGGCATGTGGGATGGTAGAAGGGCAGGCAAATGCGACATTTAGGCCCTAGTGTGCTGGTCCTCCTGACATGCTCCCTTCACAGTGACCCTACTCTTTTCCATACGTAACCTCTGCTGTGGGAAAAATATTTTTGTAATTAAAGTTTGCGTGTAAATCGTTTTAATCTTGATAACTCGCAGGTGTTAGTTTTGTGTTTGTGTTCCCCATAATGTCTTGGTTTGCAATGCTTGACATTGAGGGCCGGATGGGGTGGGGTTCGGACCTACCCTCCCGCTACAAAAAGAAAACGTACACATAAATGTACCGTCACTAGTCACTTGAAATTTTCTTTTCTTGAGCACGTTTATTGGCATTATGCACACTGAGTAACTATACACATATACTTTTGCTTTGGTGCCCTTTCGAGGAAGGTAAGGGCATTTTTTAAATTCTGACCCCCTCCCCCCAACACTTGACCTGTTCCTGCCCTTGTATTGTCATGCCCCTTTTATAAATACCGGCTTGACCCGTACTACCGTGCGTTAGCCAGTAGCATTGGCATAACACCTTCATCATTTCTTACTGAAAGGGGCACTTCTATTTTCCCTTTGTTTCCTGCAGGGCCGACAAGGTGGGGGTGGGGGGGGAGTCAACTGGGGATATATCCCTGAGGCTCGGGCCCGTAAGTGGGCCCGGCCGAACAATACATTTCAGTTTTATAGAAGCAAAATTATTTAACAAGATCTAGGAGAGACCCGTGTGTTTCTTACCCCAGGGCCCGTGATCGCTCTCTAATACCCTGGTTTCCTGTATGTAGTGTTCGTGTTAATCTATGCTAGGATCCGCAATTTTCCTATTCTTGTTGTTGGTGGTGGTGGTGGTGATGGTGGTGTTTGATGAACGCCATTTTCAGTACATGATAGGCTAAACATGGCAGCCAGTATATATGGTGGTGGAAGAACCCGGGAAACCCAAGGGGAAAATACACCGAACAACTGGAAATTGCTGGCAAGCTTTCTGAAATACACATTTTCGCCGAACCCGGGATTCGAGTCACACGGAGCGAGCGAGGTGAAAATATTAATTGATTTTAAAGGCGAGCATCTTAGACTACTCGGGTACCTAAGCCCATGATTTTCCTTTTTTTTTGTTTTGTTAAATCGTTATTCAGAGTGTTTCTTTCTTCCCCGTCCTAGCGGGAGAGCCGTGAAGCTCCTATCTTAGCCCCCCCCCCCCTTGAAAGAGGTGTATCTGACAGCCCTTTCCGGGAATGCACCAACCCCCCAAACATCATTCCCCGTCCTCTCCCCCTCCCTTCTGCTTCAGGCGGACAGAACCACTCGGTATTTATTTACTAGGTTTAAAAAAAAGGTGAAAAATGTAAAATAATCGGGATCAGCGACTTTAAGTTTTAACATACAAATACAAAATAAAGTTTTAAAAGAATTGTAATGTCTCCGCAAGTTTCGAACTCGCGACCTTTTGTTTGGCAGCCTGGACTCACAGAAAGACAAATGTGGGTGTTTATATATGACTAGGTTAATTTCCCCTCCAAAGACGGGAATACAAAAAATAAAATAAAATAAATAAACTGGGTGAGAGAGTTTAAAAGATGTTTGAAGATAAAAAATATACAAAAAAGTATTTAAAAAATAAATATTGCGAATGCTGCCACAAGTTTCAAACTCGTGACATCTTGTTTCGCAGCCGGAACATATAGAAATACAGATATGGTTTTCTATGTATAAGATTTACCAGGGTTTCTACCATGCCGTATTTTTTCTTCTTTCAAGTGGGATAAGATGCTCTACGATATCTGATCATGGTATCTTTAATGCAATTTATTATTTCTTTGTATAGCTCTTTGCCATTTGTATCCGTTGTGTAAAGTAGGCTTTCTATCTGAAAGGTACCGTACCGAGTTGTAATTTTTGCAATTTCTTTCTATCTGTATTTGTTTTGCAGTTCAATATCGAATTTTTTTTTTTGTATTTTTTTGGCGTCCATTATAAATAATGGAGAAAGAACCCGGGACAACCCAAGAAAGAACCAACGACCCACGAGAAGCTACCGGCACAAACTGAAGTAGAAGCTTTCTTAATGGATAATGTCAGCTGATCACCATTTATTTTCTGCTGTGTTTTTCTTGATATTTGCATATAAAATAGTAATTGTAACAGAGCCGGCTTTAGGCCGATTGGACTGATGTGGCCCAGTCGGGTCCCGCATGCACAGGGGCAACGCGCGTTATAATTTTTGAAAATATATCAATAGAGAAAAAGTAATTTTAAATCTATACAAGAAAATGTTAAGTTCAATATCGTATTAAACATGTTTAAGAATTTTGTCCAAATGCCCTGCTCACAGGGGGCCCCTCGCGTAAATCCATGAGTCCCGCCAAAATTATCCAAATTGGGCCCTGCGTTTGCTAATGTCACTGCCGAGTAGTAACCAAGTTTTCTTTCCCAACTCAACGTTGAATACACGTGTTTATCGACCACATTTTTGACAAAAACCAGTTTAATTTGATTGGTTGGTTGGACTTTGATGTGTATGTGTATATGCATAACACCATTTTGTTTGGCTGTATATGGCGGCCAGTATTTGTCGTGAAAGAAGAACCCGGGAAGAACCACAGATCCACAGAAAGATACTGGCATGCTTTCTCGCATGCCGAGGTCGAGTCGACACTCGAACCCATGCGGACGGAGGTTAGTGTCAGTGATCTAATAAAGGTGAGCACCATAGACCACTCTGCCACCCGTGACCCAATTCATAATTGACTCCAGTGAATTATGAAAAATATTTTAAATGAAAAAACCACTGATTCGTAGAATAGCATATAATAAAAATATGTATAATCATCTGAAATTCATGTACATAATGAATGCTATGTACAGTTTAAAATATAAAATTATATATAAAACAACCGTCTCTCCGACAGAATATATACTATATCGATCTACATCTAAATAACCACGTTTATCTTCAAGATTAAAACTTGATACAGTCCGAATTAAAACCACTACGCTATTTCGGATTACAGCCAGTTAGTTATTCCAGTCCCGTTTAATAAGTAAACTAATACAGTCGCGTGATAACGTAAGGAATCGGGTCACAATTAATACTTCCAGTTCAGTACCCACGAATGTTGTTTTAGTCTATTTTTAGAACATTTTTCCCTCTCTCATTTTGGTGGTGTTAGAAGAGTTTTATTTATGCTTGTTTGGTAGGGATTTTAAAGGTAATTGTTTATTCTTGAGAATATGAGCTCAGGGTGTTGATGTCAATGTGTATTTTGGCGACAGTGCACAGTGAGTAATAAGGCCTTGGTGATCATCCGGAAGTGAAATCTGTGTTCTGTTTACATGCTGCTATGTTGACAGTCCAGCATCTCAAAAAAGAGCAGGTCAACCTTTGACGAGAACTTCACCGTGAAGTCATCTTTGAAGGTATTTTAGATTAACATATGATTTGTATTGATTGTCACACAGTGGAAAGGTCAGTACTGAGAAACAAATGTAGAGAACATATAGTAAAATTAATTGTGTTGTATGTCCACAAGCCACTTCTTTATGGAAACCGACAGCAGAACCCCGATATTTAGACCGTCCAGCTGAAATTACGTTGTATATAATACTGTTAGGTGACACATATAAAGCGAGATATACACTAAACCTTTGGGCGACACATGAACCATTCGGCGACAGGTCGCCAAAAAGGTTGGTTATATGCATGAGCGTACATCGTTTTACTTTTCGGTGAGAGTAAATGGGCGACAAAAATGTATGTTTGTCATTTAGTTTTTGTCATTTATTTTATTTTACCACTTTTTGTGTCTTTTCATATTTCCTTAAGTATTCCATACATTATTAAATATATAGGCACAATCATGACACATATTCAGTATACAACGATGTCGCCGAAAGGTTGCAATTTAGACGATGTCGCCTAAAGGTTGGATTTGTGCATGCATATATATATATATATATATATATATATATATATATATATATATATATATATATATATATATATATATATATATATATATATATATATATATATAGTTGTTGATTTTAAAATAATTCTTATATTTCTTATGTGTTTTCTTACTTTGCTTCTTGGTACCTTTTTATGATTTTGGTAGGACGTAAGACAATATTAAAAACAGACACGGCTTAATAGAGATTTGTCATACACAATGACGGCTGTTACTAAATATCTAAAGTCCGTTTACAACTCCTTATGAAACACCACATAATAGACTTCGGTCAAATTTGACTGTTATTAACCCATGCTTAAACCCCTTTCAGATTCATGCAAATGATCTGTTTTCCCCATCAAACATGGCTGCCGTTAGTAAACGTAGAACAATAAAACAACAAATCTTCTCAACAGAATTTGACCAACTTTGACACCGATTGTCGTGACCTGGCATAGGGGTCATTCTGTATTGGACAAATGATGTTGTTATGCCATGAAATATAGATACTGATACAAAAACTAGAGAACCTTTCAAATATTTATTTTTTTAAACATACGCTATAAACAATATTTGAGTAAATTTCTACAGAATGCATCATACTTACTAAGATTTTGAAAAAAGGGAAGTAACCTATAATATAAGTATTTCGAGTCATATGTTTAGGGTTATGATGAACTCTTCCCCTTCTAGCAAAACGTTTAGAGCAGATAAAAAATACTTTCAGAGCACAAGATGTATACATTCAGTAGATTGTGATTTTGTGGATTTAACGCCATTATTCAGAACATGATTAACCATGAATTGCGGCCAGAATATTTTGTGGATGAAGAACCTGGGAATACCCTGGAAAGAAACATCAATCCACGAGAAGCTACTATAGTCTGACTATACATCCCCGTTTGTTTGTACCCCCTACCGATTTCAATAACGAAAACGTTTAATGTGATAAAAGGTGCACATAACTAAGTCAATTGAATCATTGATTGATAATTTCTAACCTGACTGTGACCTGAATGACAATAGTGCTGGCATCCCTTGCACCCTTAGTAGTGAATGGGGATACCCTAGCGACAAGTGGACTTTAATGTTAAAATAGTGGGTTTGTACCCTGGCGACAAGGGGAATTTAACATGGGGAGCACAGGATATCAACTAGAGGGACTAGGGGAATTTAACATGGGGAAAGTTTACTTTGTACCCTAGGGACAATGGGAATTTAACATAGTGGGTGGGACTGTCTAGCGACAAGGGAAAGTTAACATGGGAGCACAAGATATCCACTATAGCCTCAAGGGGAATTTAACATAGTGGGTGGGACTGTCTAGCGACAAGGGAAATTTAACATGGGAGCACAGGATATTCACTCTGGCATCAAGGGGAATTGAACATGGGAATATATTTTGGGACTGCCTAGGGACAATAGAAATTGAACATGGGAGATGGAGATAACACAGACAATAGACAACAGACATTATTTTAAAGAAATTAGGCAAGAAAGTCAATTTCTTTTCGAGGCCTATGAATGGCCCTTACATTCACTTCACATGATCTAATATCCAGACACACGAAGGAGCCAAAACTAAACAATCATCTACTATCCACACACGTGAAGCAGCAAAAACATAATCACAATCTACCAACCACACAGAAGGGAAGGTTAAATAACCACACACTCTACTATCCACACACGCAGAGATGTCAAATCAAACCCCAAAATCTACCTTCCACACACGCTAAGCAGCAAACTTAAACCCATAATCTACCATCCACACACGCTAAGCAGCAAATTTAAACCCAAAATATACTATCCACACACGCAGAGATGTCAAATCAAACCCCAATTTATACGATCCACACACGCTAAGCAGCAAACTTAAACCCAAACTCTACTATCCTCACACGGGAAGAAGCCAAATAAACCCAAAATATACCATCCACACACGCTAAGCAGCAAACTTAAACCCAAACTTTACTATCCACACAAACGTCACGTGAGCGCTTACAAAACCCAATAATCTACTATCCACACACTGTAAGCAGCAAAAACATAATAAAAATATACTATCCAAACACGCTAAGAAGCAGAAACAAACCCGAAATCTACTATCCACACACGGGGAAGCTAAAAACATAACCATAATATACTATCCACATGCGCGAAGAAGCAAAACAAACTCTTACTTTACTATCCACAAACCCCCATTATATACTATCCACACACGGGAAGAAGCCATAAGAACCCCAAAAATCTACCATCCACACACGCTAAACAGCAAACTTAAACACAATCTCTACTATCCACACACGCAGAGATGCCAAATCAGACCGCATAATCTACCATCCACACACGCTAAGCAGCAAACTTAATCACACACTCTACTATCCACACAAACGTACGTGAGCGCTTACAAACCCCAATAATCTACTATCTACACTAACGTACATGAGCTCATACAAACACGCACACACAGATAATCACATTAGTAAAGGAGTAAGTGTTTATAATCACACTACTCCACACTCATACTCTCTTTTCTAGAGCTTTGGTTAGCCGTGAAAAGGGCATTTTTTTAAAACTTCAGAGTCACCTGGCTAACGCTGGCATCTCCCAGGTCTGGCACCGCACACACATCGTCTGCTCCAATCCCCTTCCCAATTTAGCCTTGTGGTTGGGAGTGCAGAGGTTTGATGAGTAGCCTCAGCACCTAAATCTTCAGTTTCTGGGATAATGAAAACTTCCCTCTGTTTTCTTCTTTTTCTATCCCGTAGTCTAGGATGCTGTCCTTGTCTACGTCTCATCATAGGGTGAAACCTGATCCCTCTCCTCTTTTCTTCCTCTTCGTTCTTTCTTCTCTGCTTCTCCTTTTTCATTCTTCCTTCTTCTACAATGGCCTTCGCTGCCAGCTCATTCAGGAGGCGCCAAACGTATTCCAGGTGTATCTGGAGTTCCAACAATTTGCTTATTCTGTTACTGATTCTTCACTTATGTCTCGTCGACAGTGGATGGTCAGACTGGAGACAACCCCGTTTTTATGGTCAAAGCACGGACGCGAAGTAAACATTTCTACACGGCTTTCGAATTGGAACGTTGAAATAGTGTGATGTGAGGATAGAGAGAAGTCAAAGAACATGCTTCATGATACTCATGGGAAAAACAAACCATAAAGGCATTTTTTCAAAACACAACATTTTTTATTCAAAATAACTTACCACTAACAATTCACAATTTTTTTTAACCATAAAAAATTCAATTCAATAACAAACATTTTTTCAACTAACACTCTATTTTGGACAAGGTTGACAACATGGTGAATGAAAATGAGATTTCCACTGTTGCAAATCATTGAGTCATTGATGGACACTACGTTTCCTAGTTAAAGACAAAAGATAAGTATAATGGTCACAAAACCATTGATCTACTTTGTCATCGTTTCTAGAAGAATGACGATTAAAATAAGTCACTAAATGTTCTTTTGGTGATAATAAGTGACCAATTCGATTCTCTTTGAATTTGTCTGAAAAGTAACCGTTTCTTCGTTTTGTCTTCCCACTCCGATCCAAGAGGGCTTCGATGTAATGAATCTCTTGAGTCGTTAATGGAGGACAGGAATGGTCACGCAAGTCTTTATACCACTGATGTAACACGTCTTCTTCAAACATGAGACTCCAAGCTTCGTCCAGATATTCGTTCAATTTTTCTTCTTGACTGATGTTTTGACATCCATAGTAATCTTTCTTCATCCATACCGTAATTGTGTCTGCCAGGTATGTAGCACAGCAGGAGACCAATTGCTGTTCTTGTTCTGGCCATCTGGACTTTATCACGATGTCTTTTTCGTCTTTGTCTTGGGATTCTCCTTCCACTGTCTCCTCACATTCCATGTCCAAAGTTTCTCTAGGTAAAGAGGGATAACAGTCTTCCATGGCTTCTAATAGTCTATAATGACTTCTCTCAAACTGTTCATTTCTATTATCGAATTCTGCATACAGGATGACGTTGACCGTCTTGGGTAGAGGATCTGCAAACTGAAGTTCCACACGAATCTGGCCGGATTTTATAGGGTGAAAATGTCCCTCGTCGCTGCCTTGGTCTGGAGTGAAATCAAAAGCCCACAAATCATAGCCTCCTGCATAATCTTCGTATGTAATACCGTGACTGGTGTTGGTTCCTCACTGTCCGGTGGCTTCGTACAGGGACAAGTACGATCTCAAGTAATTCTTCTTGTCAAAGTTAGGTTCGAAGGGTCTGGTACACAAGGTTTTGCCATCGCGACTGACTTCAATTTTCTTCGCGTCGAAGTGTTGAAAGTTGAAAGGATTTTCAGTGAAGGCTCCGTCGAAGGCTGAATTCTGGACCATACCAAGGATTAAACGCTTGGGTAACTGTCCTTGGAACAGATGATCTTTGATCATGGAATGATGGTTAGCGGGAATGGTGAACGTTTTCACTTCCACGAGTCGTATTGGATACTTGGCGGTCGTTCTGCTCAAAGTGTGACTGATGTCATTTCCCACTTTAGGTAACACTTCCACGCGTCGTACGTAGAGTTTGACGTCCTCGATTTTGCTTTTGGGATTGCCACCAGTAGTAGCATCAGTATCAGCCAACAAATGGAAAGCGATATTGCTGAGATTCAGTCTTAAGCGAACATTTACACCGTTCAGCAAATATTTCTCTTGTAACCACATGTCCAAATGCAAACACTGTCCGTTTAATATTTTCTCTCTTCGTTCTACAAATTCCTCATTGGTGTCTGCTTTTTTTGGCTATTCACTAAGTCCTGTTTTCTCAAAATCGCCCGCTTCGTCAGGTTCCCATAGCACGCAAGCATTGAGATGGATGTTCTTGGCGTCTATTCCGTACGTCAAGAGATTTTCCAGGTAGGCACGGTAAGGATAAGTATCCATGCTACTGCTGACCGGTTTGTTATTCAAGTACAAGTCCACTGAGCTGAACAAGGAATGCATGAAACTGTTGACGGGAGCTACTTTGTCTTCGCCGACTATAGGATCTCCAGTCTTATCTAGAACTTTGACTTTCAAATACAAGTAACTCCTGTTCAGATCGATGTTATCTTCGGGTTGTCCTTTGATTTCAAACTCAGTGGGAGCTGAATCCGTCAATGAGGAGACGGGATGAAATTCCACCCATTGGGATTCTTGCATTGTCATCATGGTGGGTGGCATGGCAAACAGATCCAGTTCCGACTTGGAACAGGCGCAAGACTCTGTGCATCATTTTTTCTGTTTCTGAATAATTTAATAATCAAAAACGTATAAGTCTCGAACGGTTCTTCTTTTCTTTGTCTTTCTAGCTTTAGAAGTGCGAAGTCTTGTGAAGGGGTGTTTTCTTCGTCGTCTCTTTCTGCCTTGTCCTTGATGCGGCTTCATGGAAGCGGAAATGCCTGACTCGGTAGCATTCAGAGCATTTATAGGCGTTTCGCGTCGGCCCAACATGTCTTTGCCCGTTTGCAGCAAGACATTCTTGCCTTCTCTCAAGAAGGCTTCTTTGGGGTTTTGTTTGTCAAAGAGACATTTTGGAGAAATTCTTTACCGTGCGTCAACGCGGCATCTTTCAAGGCGTGCAATCTTCGTGTCACCATCGGTTTCAACACGGGAGCCACCGAACGAAAGGCCGATTTTAACATATCTCCTAAACCATGTCCTCGCTGTCGAGCAACGCCTCGGTACACTGGATACATGACCTACGAGTCGTTAGAGAACCGTTTTCGAAAATGGAGTTTCACCGTGACTTTTCCCTTGGTGAATGGAATATTTTGTCCCAGATCTCCTTTTATAGCAATGTTGACAGTGTCCAAAAAAGAATTGCTGACAAGCAAATAGTGAGGATGTAGAAATTCGCGGTGAACGTGATAAGTGTTTCCACCTTCCTGGTCATTGGTCGTGGCAGAATCCACTTTGAAAGGAATGACACGCATTAACGGTACGGAGGTGTGTCCCACCACGTTATACTGCACCACATCGGAGTACACAAAGATCAAATTCAGTCCTTGGTTCAGTTCTACCGGGAAACGAAAATACCTCGCAAAATGCCCTTTGTTGTCAATGTCTGCTATGTTAATCCTTTTGTTTTGCTTATCCGTGACCATATTGAGGTCTCCACCCAAAATGTCATACAATGTGACGTTTGCACACATTGGGGTGGGGTTCTTCCAATATATTTTAATTAAATTATGATGAATGTTCCACCCTGGCTCGTGAGGTTAGAAAGTTAAATTAGTGACGAGGTAGATTTACAGCTCTGAGCCCCCAGTCAGCAATGCTGACGGTTAAATTATAGAGAACACGAAGATGAAATTCAATCAATAACAATTTAATAAATTCGATAATTTAAAAACGATAACTTCCAATCACTCGTCTTTCCCTCGACAAAGTGACAGCCTAATTCATCCCGTGATTTACAGTGTGAGTTCAATTTTCCCCTTGTCCTTGCATCTACTCATCTCTTTCTTTCCTGCTAATTCCTTCCTTCTTTCCGTTCCTCTAACACCTCCTTCGACTCCGTTTCCCTCTGTACTATCTCCTCTTCCAATTTCGCTCCCAGACTTCAACTTCTCCTGACTCCTCTCCTTTCTTCTCCTTTACTCCGTCTCTCTATCTGAGACTACGGGATCAACCTGTAACTGGTCTGTCCCTCAAAGCTTCCTGTGGAAAACCACAAGGCGTTAACATCTACTTTATCGAATCTCACCTCACACTAGATCAACAATTAATCATCAGATAATGCTATCACGGTTTCTGTCACGCATGCGTACACAACGAAGTTCCCACACACTTCTTGCAGGGTAAACAATGGCGTAATAACACGGTATCTGCGAATTGTCATACAGACATCAATACATTGCGTCACGTCAGTATATACACATATATATTTAATCTCATTGTACTACAATCTGACAACATTCAGACGCATGTCTGTACATTACACAAATATTCAACAATGGCAAAATCTATAATCACATGAACACATGTGTTAGCCTACTATAAAATACCCACATAGCGAATTACAATATTAACTCTTACGACGGCTAGCAAGCTATATAATTCTTTACAAATCTCAACTCATTTCTTCAAAATATGCAAACATATTAACAAAACAAAGTAATTCTTCGTACTGTGATTCTAGTAATAATAAAGTATACATACGACCTACAATTAAAATGCAGTCACATTCCGCAAAGACCGAACAAATAGCTCACTGACCTTATTTGAAGCTCTCTGTACTTAGAATTTCCTGTTCTAAGATTTTCCCGCCAATAACGAATGGCTATTCGGAGTTACGCTAACCTCTTCTGGGTAATTTATCTTAGCGGACTAATTCTTGCCGGAAGACGCGGAGATATCATTCTACCCCAAATAAGGGTCTCTCCCCTATCTCGATTCTGATTGGGTGGCGCTGTGACCCTGTCCAATCGTCTTAGCGGCCAGTTCAACCTGTCTGTCTGTTTGCAGGGAAAAGAAGTTAAGACACTCCCACTTCCTCATGCAGCTTCTTTTGATCTGGACAAACGTTTCCACAACTAGGTGATAATTGGCTATCTGGTGGCCTCGCAACTCCTAGGTCCGGCTCTCCACTTCTAGCCACGGCAATCTTACGTAATGGATTAGTGGTAGCCTGCGGCAATGTTTAACATCAAACAATGGTTTGTCAGAATTACTTTGATTATACATGCTTCAAACTGGGCTACTCTGGGTCGGGGTAAACATGACATACAATTCAGGGCAAAATTTAATACGTATACTTTTTTCCTCACTTTCAAATTTGATCAGTAGACGATGAGACACTTTATGGTACTCGATGGTGACACTTTTTTTTAGTGTAGTCAGAACTTTGTCAAATGCTGCATGGAATTTGTCAGCGATTGCCTCCACCAGATGTTCACCACTAAAATAATGGCCTGGGTTAATTTTAAAGTGATAAATGTACAAAGGAGGAGAAGTGTCAGTGCTGCTGCGGGGTACTGTGTCCTTCGGAAGTGATTTATGTTGATTAGTGGTAATCATGGTTTGTTGAACTGTTTGGTCTTGAATTTCGACGTCAAAAGTGTTTTGAGTTTCAGTGATGTTTTTTATTTGTGTTGGGTAAATCATTTCCACTAAAGCCGCTTCCCAATGGGCTTCGTGATCTAATTGAATGGCCTGGGGTAATTTGGCCGTGTAATAGCACAAAGTGTTATTGGGAAACACCTCCATGGAACTGTCACTAGGTAAGGTTAAGTAAAATTTGTTATGGTGACTCATAATTCCAGAGTTCTCTGACTGTCCGAGGGGTTACTGGAAGTCAGAGGAGTGTCTCCGCCCAAAATGGGGTTGTTGTTGTTGTTGTTGGAGTGGTGACTGGCACTGGCACTGGACACAAGATTCCCTTTGTTCCCGTTCGAGGTGAATTTCAGGGAGGGATTGGGAAGCAGGTAACCGATGCAACTGCTTAATAAAATGGTCCACAATTGTTTGTCTCCTTGTTGCAAACTCACATTGGCAATGGCTGCACCGATGACACGATACACCACAAAGATTTGCCAGAAAAAGACGATTTTCGTTTTAGGCACACGTTCTCCACACCACATCTCTGCGTGTGTGGATAGTAGAGTTTGTGTTTAAGTTTGCTGCTTAGCGTGTGTGGATGGTAGATTTTGGGGTTTGTTATGGCTTCTTCCCGTGTGTGGATAGTATATAATGGGGGGGGGGGGGTGTGTGTGTGTGTGTGGATAGTAAAAGTAAGAGATTGTTTTGCTTCTTCGCGCGTGTGGATATTATATTATGGTTATGTTTTTAGCTTCCCCGTGTGTGGTAAGTAGATTTTTGGTTTGTTTCTGCTTCTTGGCGTGTGTGGATATTATATTTTGCTTATGTTTTGCTGCTTACCGTGTGTGGATAGTAGATTATTGGGTTTTGTAAGCGCTCACGTACGTTTGTGTGGATAGTAGAGTTTGGATTTAAGTTTGCTGCTTAGCGTGTGTGGATAGTATAATTTGGGGTTTGATTTGACATCTCTGCGTGTGTGGATAGTATATTTTGGGTTTAAATTTGCTGCTTAGCGTGTGTGGATGGTAGATTATGGGTTTAAGTTTGCTGCTTAGCGTGTGTGGAAGGTAGATTTTGGGGTTTGATTTGACATCTCTGCGTGTGTGGATAGTAGAGTGTGTGGTTATTTAACCTTCCCTTCTGTGTGGTTGGTAGATTGTGATTATGTTTTTGCTGCTTCACGTGTGTGGATAGTAGATGATTGTTTAGTTTTGGCTCCTTCGTGTGTCTGGATATTAGATCATATGTGAAGTGAATGTAAGGGCCATTCATAGGCCTCAAAAAGAAATTGACTTTCTTGCCTAATGTCTTTTAAAAAATTGTCTGTTGTCTATTGTCTGTGTTATCTCCATCTCCCATGTTCAATTTCTATTGTCCCTAGGCAGTCCCAAAATATATTCCCATGTTCAATTCCCCTTGACGCCAGAGTGAATATCCTGTGCTCCCATGTTAAATTTCCCTTGTCGCTAGACAGTCCCATCCACTATGTTAAATTCCCCTTGAGGCTATAGTGGATATCCTGTGCTCCCATGTTAACTTTCCCTTGTCGCTAGACAGTCCCACCCACTATGTTAAATTCCCATTGTCCCTAGGGTACAAAGTAAAATTTCCCCATGTTAAATTCCCCTAGTCCCTATAGTTGATATCCTGTGCTCGCCATGTTAAATTCCCCTTGTCGCCAGGGTACAAACCCCCTATTTTAACATTAAAGTCCCCTTGTCGCTAGGGTATCCCCATTCACTACTACCCTTTCATGCTTAACGGACTTTCCATACCAACACGGCGCTATATTGCGTTCACTATAGGCAAGTTTATTTCCATCAGACAACATAATAGTTCATCCTGTTCGGCAACCATTACGTTGAGAGTTTGGAATTATATCCCCTTGCACATATGAACATATAAATTAAACCGCTTGTTAAATCCACGTGAAAAACAAATTTGTTGTTGTCATCACTTTCCTGTGCTTGATTCAACATCATCTGTAGTCGTGAAACACCTATTTGCTGAAAATGGACATGCCCAGGAACTGGAAATGGATATGAGCATGTCCGTTTATTACATTGAAAACTTCCGTTAAACATGAAACGCGCAGACGATCACGGTGTTAGGGCCAGTCTACTCATAGTCAGGTTAGAAACTATAAATCAATGAATGAATTGACAAAGTTCCTTGCACTTTTTATCACATTAAAGGTTTCCATTATTTAAATCGGTAGGGGGCTACAAACAAACGGGTTTGTATTGTCAGACTATAGCAAGATTTTTCGCATATCCACATTGGCTGAGCCGAGACTCGAACCCACGTATAAATAGGTGAGAAGTGAGTAATCCTGTAAAGGGTAGCGCCTTAGACCACTAGGCCACCCGGGGCACTTAATTTCAGCAGAATAAAATTATCAATAAAACTTGAAGGTGAAAATAATTACATAATATAATTGTATTTATAAGACTAGTCCTTGTGTTTCTTGGAAAGGCGCATCGCTTCAATTTCCTCTGCATATTAGGACCAATAGCGTGTTAAACGTGTCAATTAAACTAATCACAAAAATCACATATGTAATAAGTACATATATAGGGCTGCCCATGCATATTTCTTATTTGGCACAATGTTTTTATTCGGTTGATGATATTTGATTTCAGAATGCGTTATTGTTGCGGGATTCCTAAACCCTCTCCTCTTTTCTGCAAGCGGGTACTTGGTGACATGGCTTCAAATGGATAATGCATCAGACCAACTAGAAAATGACCATCCATTGTGCGCTCACATACGAGAATTTCAAACTTATTATTGTCAAAATTATTTATAATTAGTGTACCTTCCTCGAGTTTAGACTGTACAGGTTCTGTACCTTTATCTCAAAATAACTCTTTAGAGAAATGACACCATTACGTAAGGTCTTGTCTAATTTCGTCTTATTCTTTGTTATTACACTTGAATTGATTGTATTTTTATACTGTATGCTGGAATATTTCTTAATTAATGTATCGTTTGTGATCTTTATTAATGCGGCTATATTTGCTAATTACATCATTGTTATCATTAGAGTGTTCACTTGCTTCCTTATCTATACCAGGTAGTCTAGTCAGTAACTTCAGTTTTAATGATGTTACGACTCTACGACCTTAAGCTAAGGAACAGAAAAGAGAGAAAACCAACCAGTTTTGTAAAATTCAACAAAATAATTTATTTCAGTAAAATAAAAAGCGAAAATTTGAAAATAACTTACAATAATGCCAATTAAATCCCAAATAGTCCTAAAATATTAATCACAAGTCCAAATGTACCAAGTTCCAACTGAATTCCAGTGGTATTCGAAATAAGTTCCAATACTGAATGCGTTGACGTATCTGTAGTCTCGAATACGTTAATGTGCCAGTGGTTTGTAGTGTGGCGATGTGCTAATTGTCTTTTGATGTATCACAATAATATAATCCAAAACTGTTCTTGTCTGAAATCACTATAACTCCAAATTAATGGTTCCGTCCAAGAATATTAGTGAGCACTATGCAATTCCAGAGAATAATAATTTGAACACATAATTCAATCCAAACCAAAATCTGAACACAACAATACTTTGTATTATGCATCTGATGTTATCTCAGGAATGAGTAATTTTTCAAGTAAACATTATAAAAAAGCTAATGCACAAGCATAGAACTAAAATCAGGGTCAAAATTAATTTATAGAATATTCTAATTTGTCAACAAAAAAACGGTCTATTACTAAAATTATAATACAGAACATGGGAAACATTACGTACGACATACTCCTCTTGGGGGAAATCCAATGTCCGTGACCCAGACCCAAATAAAAAAATATTTATTTCCATTGATATTGATCATAATATTTAACCCACACTCATAGAGAAATATTAACTATATATTATTTCATTAGAAAATACAAGTTACTGGTCAGGCACCCATGAACTTGATTTTGGACAAAGTTAAGTCCAAAATAATACTATGCATAACATATAATCATGGATAAAAGAACTAACAAATACAAAATTATTATACATAACAGTAAACCATGTCATGTAATGACTATTCACGTTTGCTTTCATAAGACTGGTCAAGAGCACGTCGTTGTGTGTCAAAGATAATCCACATGTCGCTTGCCTTCAAAGAAGCATTCATCTTTTGGGCTCTTTGACAAACCGTATGATGCATTTAAACGAAACATCGAATTTATCTTGTATGTAACGTTACATGCATTCCGTTGCTCTGGTAGTATAATCCCAGAATAGAATATACTCATCAATTCATTCAAAATACTTATACGTGTCAATCTGTGAACTTTTTTGCCATTTATATAATATACCCCGTGATAATTCTCTAATATAATATATTCTTGCACAATCTCTAAGAACTATATTGTTGCCATACAATTCTCGCAAAACCACTGCAAAATATATAGTATAGCCATTATAAATAATACTATCTTATCACAAACAAAATAACATTCTGCTAGCTATTTATACTCCGCATAATATATGTTATGCAGTACAGTGCGACCAATAATCACTGTGGTTGGAAGTTGCAGCAGTGCATTGACCTGGTACAAAACTTCACTTGTGGGAGTCCAAGTGTGAAGGTTCACCACGGGTTCGTGTAAATCATACACTTGCGTGTGATTTAAAGGTAAAGCCATGGGGTATCGAAGGTTCTGACCTATATCAGTTAGCCTGGTTCAAAGCCCCCTAATGACACTACTGTGTTTATTAAGAATCACATTGATGTTCCAGAATAAAAATAATTACTTACTTGTTTTTTTTAACACTTCAAATCACAGATTGCCATCCCAGTTGAAGTCCGTTTGATACGGTCAACAACAACAACATAAAAAAACCGCATCTTTTGAAGACAGGAGGAACAGAAAATGAGTACATCTTTCATGAGCAATTTTTCAAGTAAACAGTATACATGAGTACACTATGTTTGCACAATTGTGTAGCCAAACGCCGACTTTCAGAATAGTATTATATGCGTCTCATCTGACATATTATCGTCAGTTATGCTACAAAAGAAGTGTTAATGGTAATATCATAATTTTTCGATTTGACCGTATCATTTGATTGACATTGACCGTATCATTTGATTGACATTGACCGTACCACACAAATTCATATGTGCGTAAAGAAACATTTGGAAGAACGATTATAAAATTATCTCTCAATGCAGATCTTATACCCATATACATGAAAGAGATTTAGCTGTCAGTTTTATTTTTGAATCAGACAGAAGTGTGACATCTATGCAGTGGAATTGATTATGAAATAATTTTTAGATCAATTATTCATTCCAATGCCCGATCTTGATTACAAAGATGTATTATTCTGAAAGTTAGAAGTTTTCAATGAAACCTATACAATTATTATATGTGATGATTAGTTGTTTTTAGACAGTGTATTTATAGAAAATGTTTACGTTCATTTAGTGTTTAAACACGTATTTGTTTTTGATCTTATAAGACGGACGTTGACTGAATTGCTACTTAAAAGATTCAAGATGATCTGTGTGTTCGTGCGTGCGTGCGTGTGTGTATGACCATTAATTAACGTGCGATCACTAGCATTAGCTAGTTCCCAACTCCGTTTTACTGGTAAAGCTAATAAAGGAGTCATGACTCATAAAAAGTAACTCACCGGGAATTCCCGTAATTACACTTCATTTATACGAAGCGTGATTCCAGGAAGTGGGTTTTCATATTTATGACAGGAAAACTCCAACTTTTGATGTAATTCGATGTACAAATTATTTAAAATATAGAACCGAAGACAGGAGTTAGCTTAACAAACGCGACCGGTGTCCGAACATAACTAGGTGAGTAATCAGTAAATGTTACATTTCTTTGCAAACTATAGCGTGTTCACGATATCAGTGCGTATGCGATAAGTTTAAACCGCGGATCAATTGTTGGCCTGTTATCCAAGAAACTGAATCTATGTGTGCATAACTGTGGATCCGAGATATAAGGTTCCCTCTCGGGAAAGATCCTAAAACAAATCATACGAAAATTGTATGGACATTTATTGGGGGTGAAAATTAACTAATTTGGACATTCTCTATTTAATTCAACACTATTGTCCATGGCCGAATATAGTAGAATTTAAAACCATTTTATCTGCAAATTCAGAATGAATCTTACAAACGTTGTGGAAATTTACATACCTGGAGAAAAAGAAAAGGCCAGAAAAGAACTGAATTTGTACTCACTAATGATTAAAAAAGCATTCCAAGATGAAATTATAATTTGGTTCTACATTTTATGTAACTTAATAATACTTGACCTATTTATCTATCTATCTGTTGATTGGTATACCAAATTGTGATCCTCGCATGGCGCACTAATACGCAAATATAAATATTGTCTCAACAGTAGACTATATCGTTTCAATACTCACTAGATCAGTAATCATTATCGACATAAAAATGACGATGAAAAACGGTAATAATCCTAATCCCCGCTCTCTACTTGGATTATACATGATACATAATTTCTTTGACCCCCCCCCCCCCCCCCCATTTGTAAGGGATAAAATACGTGAAAAATTTGTGGAGAGAGAGAGAGAGAGAAAAAAAGAATTTGGGTCTGATGAAACTGATCTTGCACCAAGTAACCCACAAGAACGTAGGTCGTCGCAGCAGTATGTGTACGCTTTCCATGGAAATTAAATACAGTGTTGACAATAACAATGATACAATGTTGCAATACCCTGTCGAAACTGTACATACATACTGTGAGGACCTAAAATCAGGTTATAAGAAATGCTTATTGTTAAATATTACACTGTTGAAGGACGCTCTCCGACTCTATCTCACCAACTATGTTAGCTGGTCAGGCAGACTAATCGACCAACTGAGAAACATATGGATGAACAATGAAATATGATCTTATAGCAAATTTCCCACCACCACTACCCCTCTCCTCTCTCTCTCTCTCTCACACACACACACACACACACACACACTTTCTTTCTGGACCATCGTAGCAAGATACAGGCGAACATGCATGAAAAAAATTAACGAAGTGTATTTTTACTTGTGTCGTGCGGTGATGTCTCTGGACTACGAATGGTGATACAATTTACAGACAAACTGATTAACTGATTGGGGAAAGAGAGATGGAATATATAAACAATCGTATGCTCGTTAGCAATATAAATTAAAGGAAAATAGTGACTTGGATGCAATGAATTTTTTTTTTAATGTTTGAATTGCCTCTTGTTGATTGATTGAACTTTTCGATCAGTTTATGTTCCCCATTCGTTTCAATACACTAGCCAGTTATAGTAAATTGCTGCGTGTTCAGTATTCAGTACGTTAACCATCCTGCATTGGTATTGCTCTTCTGTCTAAACCAGGGGTCTCAAAATCAAATCCCTCCAAGGGCCGTATGGGGGCATTTTCGATGGCCCAAGGGCCGCACCACCTTTGTTATCTCTCATGACATATTGTGAGGCCAATCATTACGCGGGCCACATGATAAGGCTTAGCGGGCCACATTCGGCCATTGGGCACGTGATTGAGACCCCTGTTCTAAACCAACTTTCATATTTCAGTTATAAGTGGGTTTCGTACTTATTTAATCAATATCGATGAAAATAGAAGCTCAACAAATAATTAAACTCCAATGTATTAAATTAATCTAACTATTGTGACGCATTCCTCATATATCAAGGTACCAGTTCTTTCCTTTATCTGTCCTTCACTGAAACCGAAAGAAAATAATTCCTGATGATTACGTGGTTCGCCACGTCCCTGCTGACGTGAATGGTTTATAAATGCAACAAACCATAAATGGATCGAGCTAAACAGATTTTCAATTCATCATGCTCCAAATAGACTGGTTTTATTCATGGATGTTTCACCTGAGACGAAGAACTGGATAATCACTAGTAAAAATATTCAGGAGTATCGATTTCAAAACTCATGATTTATTTATATGGATTTTACGATAGGCTCGCTGTTCTCTGATCGTATATTATTTTGACAAGCTGCCTCTGCAGGAAGTAACAGAGAACTGTTTGTTCTGTTTTTATTTGTTTTTGTTCTGCAAGGTTATTGATGACGTGAAAATATAAGAAACAACTTTTCTCGGTTTGGGCTAATTGGATACGTAAAGGAAGAAGGAAATATCATAAGACACACATTATTTAACGGCCAATTTTCCATGTGTGATCCAAGTAGTTAAAATTCACTTTAAGGGAACCCATTTATTTAAATATCAATTTCAGCGTAAACAAAAACAAAGTTTTAATACTACACAAAAATGCTTTATTCTGGTTATAAGAATATTATATCCATAAATTTGAAGTTTACTAAATATGGTATCGTTCCATTGGATGAAAAGTAAAATTGTACATACATATTTCTAACAAAATAAAATACATTGGGTACAATTAGAATATAACGAAAACTGTTAAGTTTTTGTTTTTATGTTTATGAAAAAAAAATAAAGTGATAGCTCGATTTAGCTCCTTCTAGTAGTGCCATTAAATATACATTATTATTTTGTTATTTTCCCCATTACATTTTACAATTGTAATTCCAGGAAGTGAACAGCAAACCTTTCTCAAATAAAAAGATGACTCTAACTCTTGAAGACTCGAAACAAATTAACACTGTCACGGATCATCATTATAAACCAACACAAAATGAGGAAAGTGTCCTACTCACTGAGAACAAAATAGAAGAGCATGATGGTCGAGTACATGCGTGTTCTTGTTATGTGGATGAGACAACAACATCACGATCGAGGGAACATTACCTGAACTCTGGTATTGGAACCAAAAGGCAATGTTGTTGTCACTCGACGCCTCGTGAGATTAAAGACGAACGAAACGTCGCTGGAGAAAACAGCGCAGGAAAGCCCATACTAATTTCACAAGGTTTTCATTTAAGAAAGAAACATGGAGGCCACGAATGTGTTAGAAAAGCGAAATGCATTCATATCTGCCTGCTAGCCTCAGTTGTGGTGAAAATTGGCCTTACATTAACAGTAGTACTTCTGGCCACAAAAATGGGAAAGAACGCCGGGCTCGAAGGTGAAAATGATCCATTACTAAAGTTACCAAAAGAGTCTTTAGAAGACTCACTATGCATACCTTGCGACTATTTGGGGTCAACGATCAAGGCCGAAGACACATTGTTTGACTCAATTTCGCTCTATGGTTCTAAGTTTTGCTGTGTAAAAAACGGTAGTCTCCAGAAGTTTTTCCTTCTCGTAAGTTTCCATGCTCTCTCTCTCTCTCTCTCTCTCTCTCTCTCTCTCTCTCTCTCGTGAGTAAATGATTTTTTCTTCTTCTGAATTACAATATGTTAATGTATGTTTGTTATTGTTTTATTTTAGACCTTGATCTGTAAGACACTTACAAATTCATATATTTTTTATAAAGAAGTCGAACCCATTACATTTGGTTTCAGAGTTAAATCCTTGACCTCCCAGGTGTGGGCGCCTACTCTTCACAGAGTGCAAAAATTGAGTCCATTTTTCGTGTAACGATGTGTTACAATGTATAGATCTCTGTTGGTTTCATTTCAGATATATGTTAGTTGGATCGTTCTTCCAGGAAGATAAAATCTCAGTTACATGTTACATACTAATTATAATAATTGCCTATAATTGTCATTAATTCAGCGTTTAATTCAGCATACACGGTTTTATGTTTGGATTTATCACAAATTGCCCGAACACGACAGTTCCTCGCAGCTTTATGTCGGTTGTAATATAAGCTTAAACTGCCTTTTTTTTTTATCAAATATAAATCTGACTATATTCATGTCATAGCATATTACGTTAAATGATAAAGTTGTTTACGGAAGTTGCACAACAAGAACGTTAGCTATTCACAATGCTAGTAAGTTTAAGGTACATTAAAGGAACAAAAACAACAGAATAATAATAATAATTTTATATATATATATATATATATATATATATATATATATATATATATATATATATATATATATATATATATATATATATATATATATGAAGTTAATGATTTACAGGACTCAGCAAGTGATGAACTTGAAAGTTGAATACGTACTGCATGATGACCGTAACAAAAGCTCAATTCCTATAATTACAAATTGTTGCATAAACAATAAAGAAACATAAGAAATAGGTAGCAGAACTGCATTTTGAAAATTCTTTACAAATATTGTAAAATCATACAAGAAGGAGCATGACTGCACATATACTTTCTATCTGGCGCTATGAACTAGCAACTACTAGTTTTCGAAGTGACTTGATGGGATTTTAACCATCCAAATTTAGCTACAAAGGCTGGGTAAATATTTGTCGTTATCCGAATATGTTGTTCCTTTTTACAGATGTTACAGGAGGGATATACAAGCAAAGGTAATTTCAGTCCAAATACTTCTTGCCTAAATACTGCGCATCTTAGTTTCATTTTTACAGACATGAAATCACACGAGAGATACATTTAAAAGCTATGTACTTTACAGAGTATTCCGGATTCCACAGAGGTATCCCGAATTTCCTAGTACATTATCTGAAATTGCTTTCAGCGGCTAGAGGAAGACTAAGGTAATCATCGATGTTACCAATGAATACTAGTGTCTAGAATAGACGAATGGCAATTGGTGCCACATCAAGGTTTTGTTCATTTTTGAGTTACGTCATGGTATTATATGTGCCTACTGATTACCTTAACAGTATGACCTTTGTTTGAATTGAATTTAAAATACCGGCATAAATGCAGGATAGGGTGGGATTGGCAATGCTGGTAGATAACAGGTAGAGGAAAAATTTTTAGGGAGGTTAAGCGAACACATTCTGGATAATATTGTTCAAATGTAAAGTGCATTATACGCAATACAGAAGTGGAAATATCGTAAGACAGGTGGTTATAATGCGCAGTACTGTCTGGAGTGATATTCATTTATTTGTAAAGTGTACTGTACGCCAGAGTGTCTGCAGAGTTAAGTCAGTCTGAATCCGTCTTTATTTCCTTCTTCAGGAGAATAATAACAACATAGAAAAATGTACAGACACGAGAATGACAAGGACATGGCGTACAGTTACATAAATAAATCACAAATAGAAATAGAATTCTGTTTTCTATAGGTTTGAGTAATATTAACCCCCATACCATGCCAGCGTCATCCGATTAAGAATCGTTCTCCCATCGTGGGGAGAAAGGCGATATGGTCGTCCCCTACCGGGAAAGTGAGCCTGTCGAGAACATTACAATTAATCAAATAACGCAATCAATTAAGAAGGTATTAAGTCAAAAATTTACCTATAATATTTTCCATTCCATGTGTCAAATGCTGACACGCGTTATATTATTTAATCTTGATGACGTTATCTCCAGATGAATGAGCCATTCATGCATTCTCCAACTCAAAAATACAGTTTTCAACTTGAAGATATTATTACATCAAAAGTATAACGACATAACCAATGCTGTGAAGTTTTATTTTCTGTGAGTTAACTCAGCTGGATAATTTTAGTTCGTTCAATCATTTAGCACACTTTAGTATATTAGGCATATTTTAAAAGAAAAAAATCCCCTCGTATTTGATTATTTGCCAAATTAATGTAAGCATCTTGCTGAAAACATTGCAGATGACATCATACAATTTATGCTGACTTCGGCGTCATTCATTCCACATGTGTATTGGAATTCCTTATCTAGCTAGTAAGTGATGTCATTCATTCCACGTGTGCATTGGAATTCCTTATCTTCCTAGTAAGTGCTGTCATTCATTCCACACGTGTATGGGAATTCCCTTCCTAGTAAGTGATGGAAAAAATTCTTTGCCAAATATATTATGAAGATATGCACAACGTGGAATATCAAAAGTATCGATAATATGCGACTAAAATAGATCCCTCATTCTTTGTGTTTCTGTACGCGAAATATGCACACGAGCAATATCACCAGTGTACGAATTATTGCAATGTGATGAAGTATCATACAGGATGGAGTGACCACTGGCTAAAATGTTAACCACTGGCATTATTTGCAAAGGAAATTTAGGCTTCTTTTATCAGTTTCAACGACACGTCTGTGCATTCCAAGCACGCACTTGTTGTAGACCTGGTCCTACGTGAGAATTCTTGAATGTGCTTCACACATAGATGCTGAAATACATCTAATATAATGTGTACATGTACGCGAGAGGGTCTCGAGAATTAAGACAGTAGATATAAAACAATTCTTGTGGAGTAACTGATGGTTATTCAAAGTTGTGCAAGATGTTTAAATGAACTTTGTTACAAAATTTGTTCCGTTTACCGGAATTACGAAATGTATAAATTAAATATATGTAGCATAGATGCACGTACTTATCAGCAAATATATTGTCTATTTTATTTTAATATTCCTCTCATCAGAAAGGAAAGAGTTAGGAAAGAATGTTCGAATACTTAAAACTGTATATCTATTTGAAAGGTTTTGCTTTTATTATTATTATTATTATTATTGCATATTTCAGCTACAAAAGAGCGACTTGATTTAGAAAACTACGCTTACTCCAATACAACACTAAGCACCTGGCGTTCCAGGAACATTGCAGCTCACGTATATGCAAATGTGACGTCATTGCCAGGTGAGAAGTGGTGGTAAATTTTTACCAAGAGAGAAGATAGATTTTATACTGTCTATATATACATAAACTTTACCAATATGGTTTTATAGTGAAACAAATATATCATATCGCATCCAACATCAACATTTTACATCCAGTAGTTCAAGGTAGCAGTGTAACTAGTCACAGTTACTAGTTTAACTGTGTGATACTCTCTCATCTATTGATGCTAACACACACACACACACACACATATATATATATATATATATATATATATATATATATATATATATATATATATATATATATATATATATATATATATATATATATATATATATATAATTTACTTTATATCTCATGTACAACTTTTTTGCTTCGTCTTTATCGTTATTTGCTTCATCTCTCTCGTGCCTTCTTCTACTTCTTCTTCTTCTATTATAATTATTAATTATTATTATTATTATTATTCCAGAAAAGCTGACCTGGCAAACTGATGCTGGGTATGGCACGGCTTTTACACAAGGTATAACCTTGACACCAGAGTCGAGATTACAGGTGCCACGGACCGGATTTTATTTTATCTATTCTGCAGTAACATTTAAATGTCGGACGAAATCTACTACCGCCCTTATCCATCTGATGAATCGACAGCACGGAGGTCGTCCGAATGCGGGTGTTCAGCAGCTCCTGTTGAGTAAGACAAGTGAGTGCGGACCTGATAGCATCTACACCAGCTTTCTAGCAGGTGTGCTGAAGTTGACAAGCAACGATGAACTGTCAGTAAACTTAACGGATTTTTCATTGACTTGTGTGTACAATGCAACACTCTCAAATTATTTTGGACTTTATTTAATATAATATGCGTTGGCAAATTTGTTTTTATTTGTGATCAATCAATTGTTGCAATGCGTCTACGTGTTATTTATTTCAATCGCGTGTGTGCATTGTACAAGAATTTTCATGCATTTTTAGAGGTTGATGGTAATGATTAACTTATGATGAAAATTACTATGTACGTATCCGTTAGACCAGAGGTGGGCACACTTTCCAGTGCAAGTGCCGCATACACAAATTTACACCTTGTCGCGGGCCGCATAGTTCAATAGTTCGTTAAGTAAAATAATTAATATTTGAAATGGCCAAAACAAAAGGTTTTTCTAAATAACATCATAATTAATTTTCATTTGTTAAGATTAATTAATTTTCATTTGTTAAGATGTTTGTTAAAATTGAAAACTTAAACTTAAACTTCAAAAGAAGCACATTTATTTGATAAACAGAGTCAGTGCGAATGATGACTTGTTCCTAGGCCGCATGAAAACCCTTGGTGGGCCGCATGCGGCCCGCGGGCCGTAGTTTGCCCACCCCTGCGTTAGACAAACATGTCTTTATGTAATTATGTATGTATGTTGAACAATTGCATTTGTAAATTGGGACCTTTACAGTTAAATATTACCATGTGATAATCAGGACAATGACAATCTAAAGACATCTGATTATCGTGTATGAGAGATATAATTTAGACATGTATGGGTGCATCTTTTGTGTAAACTTAAAAAATATACTTTTCGCCTCTTTAAACTTAACTTGATCAACTTCAGTCATTATAACTTCAACTCATTATCACCCCTCCGGTGTCCTAGTGGTTAGAGCCTCCGAATCAGATGCGTGAGGTCTCCGGCCGAGTCATACCAAAGACTTTAAAAAAATGGTACAAAAAGCTGCATCGCAAGGCGCTCAGCATTAAGAGGTTAGTGTTAGGGCTGGTCGAACTAGTGTCAGGATAATGTGACTGGGTGGGACATCATGCTACGTGTCTGTGTCTGCGGCATGATGCCACAGCCCTAGACATCACTATAAACTGTAACGCTGCAAACTTCGTGGTGATATGACTGAAAAATTGTTAAATCTACGTTAAAAATCCAAATCTAACACTCACACTAAACTCATTATCAATAAACAGCCCGAGTGCTTGAAATGTAACCAGCGTAAATTGTAGTTTCAAAAGCTTGTTCAAATAGATGCAAAGGATATTGTTTGTATTCTGTGATAGAATATGATATATTCTGCAAAATATAATTGGCAGCTAAATGGAACATCCTTCTCTTATCTCGTTTGGACATTGTAAACGCATTGTTTTCCAAGTCTCTCTCTCTCTCACACACACACACACGCGCGCGCAAACACATACATGCAAACACACACACACACACACACACACATATATATTCTTGTCGTTTTATTAGTCTATTATAGTGAATAGAAGTTTCATATTTTTGCTTGATCTCACATGTTTATAGAACCTACATATTGTATGTATTTCTATTACCATTACATTTTTCATATGTCTATTAGTATAATTATTTTGATTTTACGAATGCTTTGACATACGTTTTACATACCCATATATTTACAAGCATAGATGGACAGACGTTTTGCATACTCATATTTACAAAGATAAACGGACGGAGGCTTTGAATAGAAACATATTTACCAGAATAACGGAACAAATGATTTATATACTCATATTTAAAAGGATAACGAGACAAATATTGTCCATACTCGTTATAACGTTGCACTCTTAGGAAGAGGGGCGGTTAATTGGATTTGGCTGGCGTTATCTAGAAGATGACCTCCCTCGATACAGATAGCGCTAGAATTTAAAGATCCCAAAGATAATCGCTAGTCATTCTCTTTCGGTAACATAATAATTACGCTCTCCTGGCGATAACTTCCTGCTACCATAAGCAACCGGAAATATGTTTTCATCATGTTCCTGCAGTAAAACTGCACCAAGACCCCTGTCATAAGCGTAGGTACGTAAGATAAAGTCCTTTGTCACGTCCGGTAGTCTGACGTCAACCTATCCTTCAAGGTCTGAAATGCTCTCTCACAAGCGTCTGTCCATATAACCTTCGTCGGAGCCTTCTTCCTTGTCAAGTCAGTCAACGGACTAGCAATAGCGCTGAAGTTTGCGACATGCTTACGATAATAACCTGCAAGTTCTAAAGAAGATCTCACTTCTGACTTCGTAATTGGACGTGCGGGGTTCCGAAGTTGGTCGACTTTAATACTGTCTGGGATTAATGTATCTTCACTGAGTGTGTGTCCTAGATAAGTCAGTCTCCAAAATCCTATGTGACGTTTAGAGGGTCGGGCAGTGAGCCCTGTCTAAGTCGTTCCATAACTTTTCTCAGTAAGACCATGTGTTCTTCCCAAGTAGGTGTCGCCAATAACAAATCGTCCATTAAATTTGAAACTCCGGTCCCTCTTTAAGGTTCAAGCAGTTTCCTCATCATTCTGGTGAAAATGCTGGGTACATTCTGGACCCCGAATGGCATGACTACCCATTGGTATGTCCCATCTGGTGTTGCAAAGACAAGTTTTGGACGGTCTTCCCTACGAACTGGAATTTGCCAATATCCCTTGGACAATTCTATTTCAGAGAAATGTTTGGCGTTGGTTACTCCGGCAAATATGGACTCAGCTCAGTATCCGGTAACATTTCGACCGGAAATTCTGTGATCCTGTTTAATTTTCGATAGTCGACGCAAAAGCGGTGATCACCATCCTTCTTCTGGACCAAAACAACCGGTGAAGTATATGCAGATTCTGCTGGTTCAATGACCCGTAAGTCAAACATAGTTCTAATTTCGTCCCGTACAGTTTCTAACTTCGCATGAGATAGTGAATAGGGTTTCAGTTTCACAGGCGTTTCATTCAGCAACTTCAAACTGAACGCTTCCAAATCGGTCATTCCTGTTATTTCTGTCAAGACACTTGAGTAGTCGTGGAGTATCTCCTCCACCTCTTCACGTTGTACTGACGTTAACGTTACGTCCAGGACAACGTATACGTAAGTTTCATCCCTCGTCAAAGGACAACTAGGAAGAATTTCCGCCACTCCTCCGTTGTCGTCGGGTTCTTCAGTCACAAATGTAGCAGCCACGAACTCAGTGGGTGTCTCCCTTTCACGATAGCGTTTAAGAAGGTTCGCGTGGTACAACTTCTCTTTATCTCCTACCTGGACACGGTAGTTCTGTCCACCCTTCTGTTCCTTTACAACGAACAGTCCCCTCCAGGACACTTGGAGTTTGTTGTGCCCCAACGGTAACAACAACAGCATCTTGTCACCCACTTCAAACTTCCGTTCCTTCGCCTTCTTGTCGTAGTACTTGACTTAACGTCCACGTGCGTCACAGAGATTCTTCTGGGCCAAAAGTTGCAAACTTCCTCCAGCTTGTTACAGAGATCAACAACATACTCATACGTTGTTCGTACTTCCTCGGATGCTCTTTCATCCGTCCATAACTGTTTCAATTCAACCATGGGTCCTCTCACTGTCCTCCCATAAACTAATTCGAAAGGTGAAAATCCTAGAGTAGCTTTGGGTACTTCGCGGTATGCGAAAAGTATCACGGGAAGGTATCGATCCCAGTTTTTGGGTCGACCTTCGCACAACTTCTTTAGTCCTATTAGCAAATTGGACTTCCACTGTCTCACCTGTATAATCAGCAGATTTCACAAGTTTGCTATCCACCTGATGTCACTGAATTTGTCGTGGCATGATATTACCTGCAGACTTAGAGAATATGGACAGGTTTATGGCAGCCGTAGCATACAACTTCAGCTTTCTTAGCAGGGGTGTCCCTATCTACCTCTTGGGTCTTTCCTGGGCCACGGAACTGATCACGGCTGAGATTATTAGCCCCTAGCTTCCCACCATTTTGACCATTCCGCCTATGAGGTACCAAACCGTTAGCTCTTCTAAAGTCACTGGCGCTGGGTCGATACCTGCCACCCCAGGTGGCTGGACGAGGAGTGGGCACTCTCATATCGCTCCGCCATCACAATGACATCTTCTAAGGTCGCAAAATGACGCTCCGCTAAAAATACGATCAGGTCTTTCCAATACGTACTGAGGACATGTTCTTTCAAGATCTCCTCCCGTATGCCTTCATAATTGAGCGCGGTGCCTGTCATTGTAATCCATTTATCAAAAAGAGCGCGTCCTTGACTTCCTAGTCCCTTCTTCTGACCTCATCCTTTTTTTTCTCGGACTTCCGTCTCGTACGATCCCGTCTCTCTCCCAGAAAGCTTAATGCTGTTCTCTTTCAGAACTGCTGCGTCCTAGCACTAAACCCTGTCTTTTCTCACAAGACAGCCATCTGATCCCTTTCTTGTTTAATGAGGAAAGCACTATTCTCTGTAGGCTTCCCCCGGAATCAAAACTATTCTTCTCTCAGGAAATTAAGACTAAAGAATTCCGACTAAGTCATCATTTTGAATTCACATTGCTTCTAAAGTGTACGCCTTAATTTATTGTGCCCAATCGTAGGCAGCAGTTCCTAAATTTTCCCTAAGATAATAATTTCTTCCGTCAGATTTAGACAGCATAGAATCTGTGAACTACGGGGTATATAAATTTCCCTTTGAAAACGATAATTTTGACATGGGTTCCTATCAAGCGGTTATGGTCGGTAGCTCAAATATTTAAATTCTCAGGACAGCGTAGCAATGCCCTTGGTCAAGTCTCACTCAGTCATAAATTCTAGCCTTTCAATTTTTAACACTGACACGGGAGGAAGAAAAGAAGAAAGGTCGAAGAGACCCTTCACAAAGACTTTTCTGGCTTAAATGCGATAACATTTTAATGCTCAATGCATTAAACTTTAAGGTTCAATACAATTCAAAATTCGACACTTCACGCTCATATATTTAAAAGAATAACAGAACGGACGTTTTTCATACTCATATATTTACAAGGATAAATGGACGGACATGTGACACACATTACACGATGTTTAAGGATCAAAACATTCAGTTCTTACTTCGTTTATCATCGGATATTTAGCAAAAATATTCCATCACAGTGATTTCATTAAATTAAGAAAGAAATCCATTAATCTGTATTCACCTTTTATCTTTGTTCTTTTGTATTCACTTATTCATCATGTTCGTTTTCCTTTCAAAATTTACCTGTGCCATTTTATTTAAGCTGACTAAAATTATCAGAAAAGCAAATTCAGTAATCCAATGCTTTTCTAACCCATGATGAATGCATTCTACACTATACTTCTTACTTCCAATCCAGGCTGATTCTGTCTTGGTTGTTGTTGTTGTTGTTGTAGGGTTTAACGCCATTTTTCAGCACAAGATAGGCTATACATGGCGGCCAGTATAATTGGTGGAGGAAGAACCCTGGAAAACCCCGGGAAGAACCACCGACCCACGAGAAGCTACTGGCAGGCTTTCTCACGTACCCACGTTAGCCGAGCCTGAGACTCGAACTCACGCAGACAGAGGTGAGATGGCAGTGATCCGTAACGGTGAGCGCTTTAGACCACTCGGCCACTCGGGGCCCCATTCTGTCTTGGTAATATTCAGTTCAGATTTTAGATCCTTGCTAAACAATCCAATGTATGAAAGGAAGATTGACAGATTCGAAAGATATATCAACAATCAAAAATATTATCACCTGCAAACTGCCAGAGGAAATATTCTGTTTCAGTTTAATATTTCTTACATTTTTATTGCTTTTCTCTTACTTATGAAAATGTAACCGATGTAAATAAAATGAAGATTCATGTAGAAATAGTTATACAAGAAAACCAATGATTCAAAATGGAAAACAGAGGTAGAAAATTATGAACATTGTCGAGAATGTGCATTTAAAGAGACATGTGATAATGGAAGTTCGTTTGCATATTATTATGTTAAGAAATAAATAAATGACCACATATTTATATGCTGGTATTGTAGCTCTATGACAAAGCTATTTTAGTTAGCGCGTACAGACTAAACTACATACAAAATAGCAAACAGGAAATTAAATTATCCATATGTTCAAAGTCAAAGACATAAAATTAGAGACAACATGGAGAAAGAAGAAAACGATGATGATAACAAAGTAAAGAAGCAAGCGAACGAAGAATATGCAAAACAGCAAGTGGACAAGCAAGAGAATAAATGTTTAATTGTTTATGATTTAATTTAAGTATGAAAAGTTGTTACAATTTCAATGCACACAGATCTATTAACACTCGGAAGTAACCAATGTACTTTTTGAATTTTATAATAAAGTAGTGTTAAAAGCCAGGGGTCTTTACTTGACCGAGCGGTGTCAAACCCTGGCGCGATTCCCGCTAGAAGTGATAAGTTTACCCCAAATTTCCAAAGACTTCCGTACAACTTCAGTTGCAAATTAGAAAGCCCGACGTGTCCGTTATATACATAAATTATACTCTAATCGATACAAGACCACAGATCTCACAACTTGCCAAATATCTAAATACCTCACTTCTGCATGGTTTCTCTTCGTTAGGTTTCCGCCAGCAGTTCTCGCCGTAGAAACTATGCAACTGTCCCTTAGCACAGGGAACTATTTTAACTACACGACCTTAGGCCAGTCAAACTATGGTTTCCAGGCACTTTTCGCCAGTACAACTGCATCACCTTTGCCACCATGCCGACATAAACGGTATCTGCCGAGTCCCTTCTTATTGATTCCATTGTGTAATTTACCGGTTTCCTACCGTAAATACTGCCACTGCAGTCACAATATATTTGTACACAACTAGATTTTAGTAGGGACTTTCTTAGTGAACCATGGCATCATGGAAACTCACTAAGACTTTACTCCGCGACGTTTGCTCCTAGTAATTGGCTAATTATTTCGGGTAAATGATTATTTATATTGCACCGAATTCCAATAATCAGACAAGCAATCACAAAAATCTAAGAATTCCTTAAAACGGGGCGCTATAACCAAATGCGCATACTCCAAATTTATTACAGTAGATATGTATTATTTTCATTACAGTAAAACTACTAAATAATTTCATTCATTTTTTAAACGCATCTTACTTGCTAAATTATGTTAAAATGGGTCAGGCTATAAGCTCTCACAACATTAGATAAGCCCTTCCCCATACAGATACACTGATAGAAATTAATAAAAAATGAGAAGTGGCAAAAGTAAAAGAAAAAAACCAGCAGCAGCAAATTAGGCGTGCTGATAGTTAAAGGATAAACAAAATGTACTCAGTTGCAAATACAGGTGTGGCAGAAACATAGTGTTCATCTAGATCGGGCCGGACATTGCGTTAAGACTAATTATTATTGGATTTCGCCTATGAAATGTATTTAGTGCATATTAAAATGAAATGATATGCACTTTCTGTTTCTAACTAACAGTTGAATAAGATAAGACATTGTCGATCAGGTGATTGTCCGACTGAATTTTTCATTTTAGGTAGCTTCATTGATTTAAGATCCTAATATAAACAATAGAGTATTTGCGATCATCAGAATGATACTAAGAAAGAATTCTGTTGTTTAGCGGGGTATTATACTTTTTAAATATTGAGAAATCGTTTGCCGATTTAACATATTCAGGTGAGGTATTCCATATAAGAACAGAAGAGTTAAGGAATGAACTTCGTTTATTTCAAGTCTGGAATTTAATACAGTGAAGTTTTGTCGATTACGTAAATTGTGTATTGTCGCTTCTTTCAGGGTAGAAATTAATTTAAATAACTTGGCAAATCATTATAAAGAATTTCATGAAAAATGCAGAGTTTGTGCGATTTTCTTTTTTCAGAGAGCGGAGTAAGCCGTGTTCCTCATAAATACTGCGTGCATGGACAGACATGGTTAAACAGTTTCATTCATTCACATACCTGCAGGGTTTGTAGACTGAAAATCTTGCAAGAAATGCCGTGTTTAACTAGTAACCAAGAATGCAGTTTGTTGTCATGACCAAATTTACGCAAATGAAGCCTCCATGGCTCTCAGTTATATATTGACTTGGATATGCAAAAGACGGGCATGTCATTATAATAACATTCAACGGACGTTTGTCCGATCCAATTGATTAAGATGTTGGGATCACTAATAAATACGTATGTACGAAGAAAGTAAGTGGGATGAAGTGGGGAAGAAGTATTTTGTCGGTACTAAATTGAATCATTGAAAATTTTGAAATCTAGCACGACTGACACAGCTCCCTTCCCTCCGGTAACATTATATCATTTCTGTACTAAAATATTGTTTTACTACCCCAAAAGCTCTGCAAGATTTTAATGAACTAGTGTTAAACACTGACCTTTAGTTCAAAAGGTGAAAAAATATTCATTGTAAATAAATTTAGAATAGTTTTCATTTTAAATTTGTTTTCGCCCATATGAAACGTAAGTCAATGAATTACAAATACTTCTAGTATTTAGAGATGAAAATGAATTAAAGAAAAAGCAAAATGACAGAGCAATTCAAGCTTCAAACTTTCAGGGTAAACAGAGTAGAACACTTGGTAGAGCTTTAGACTTGTAAACCAAGCATTCTCGGGTTCGATACCCGTGAAAGCCAGTTTGAATTTGCTACCTAATTGTATGTCCTTCTGACAGGCACATAGAAAACATTTTTTTCGGGCTGATATAGCCAATACAGTTATAAAAGGATGTTAACATCAACAAAATAAATCAAACGTTCAGTATACTTTAAGGCAGTGGTTCACCACAGCCAGGTCGCAACCCTAATCAGGGTGGTGAGGACGTCCTGGAGGGTCGCGGAGGTAGGAAAGACTTTTTATTTTGGGTGGAAAGACACATTAAAATGTGGAAATGGGGTGAGGCACAGAAAGCTATATTTTAGGGTCGCGGCAATAAAAAGTTGTGAACCACTACGGTATCGTATGACCTGAATTTAGCATCGAACAGATTTCTTTTTGCAAACGCCGCTACACTATAGTGCAATACATTGTAGGAGTTGATAAATTAGCGAACGTCACAACTGCTCATAAACATTGGAGAAATAAGGACAGTTGAATCACTATTACGTGCAGCTGCTATAAATATCTCAAGGGCAAATACGACTATAGTTAACACTGCTTTATAACCATCCGCGGACGAAATATTTTATTAATTGATATACAATGTAGAATTTCAGTCTAGGAAATATACAATTCGATACAAAACTTTAAGATATGATCGCCCTCTGGTTATAACTACATCCCTTATATAACTAATACGGACATAACATAATGTCTTGTAATTATGTGGTTTACCGTAAAATGATATGAATAAACTGTAATCAGAAACAATTTGTCTTCAATTATTATCTCTTGACTGTTCCTAAAATTATCTTCCTGAGCCTACACTCCTTGCATCTTTATTCATAGAACAACTCCAGGATAGTTTGAAAACACGTACAGATCCGCATCATGTGTCGTTTGTAGGCAGACGTAAGCTGAGAATACTAAACTAAATTTGGACTGATGTTTCACTCAGTGATTATTTGGCAAGATGCCCTTTTTTTTTTTCTTTTTTTTTTCTTTTTTTTGTAAATCGTCAAAAATGAAAGTAATCTAAATTAATTACCAAATCCGTTGTTCTATATTTATATTGTTACTGTAGAATGCTATTGTCTGTTCTCTCACGTTATGTAACTAATTACGTTGAAAGAGGAAGTATTGATCATACAGTTTTCTATCACTTTCGTGTATTGTGCGAAAGTATATATGTGAGTAATACAACGGATTTAAAACGACTTGATTCCGTGTATTGCGGGAAAGTATATGTTTGCACAATAAAAAGGAATAAAAAAAAATACTTGCTCCCGTGATACTGCCCAAGATTCCTGTGATAATGGGAC
The DNA here is from genome assembly GCA_028554795.2 of Sinohyriopsis cumingii. Taxonomy (NCBI): domain Eukaryota; kingdom Metazoa; phylum Mollusca; class Bivalvia; order Unionida; family Unionidae; genus Sinohyriopsis; species Sinohyriopsis cumingii. The sequence continues at coordinate 124,571,970 of CM068838.1, forward strand.
TGGACAGGAATACATATATTGTGATAAATGCTATATTTAAGCCAATTTTCCATCAGTATCAGAGTAATGTATATTGTAGATATTGTAATATTGTAATACTGTAATATTGTTGTTGTGTTTCTGTGTGCTACGTACGAAGTTTTGAAAAAATTATATCTATCTTAGTTTCAATAAATGTTATGGGAGTGTTTCCGTTTTGTAATTGACTTGGGCATAATTTAGAGAACAAATATTCAAGCTACACGCAGAAAGTCGTAATGTTATTAATAAGAAAGCAGCTTGGAAATTTTGAAAGTTCTTTTTGTTATGCAGCGTGCGAGGTGAAGAGGTATTATGAAATTGGTTTGGTCAAACTTGAGGAATGAAAATACAGTTTTTGAATGAAAATAACCCAGAGGGAATTACCGATTCATTTAAAAAAATTCTTCCTATTAGATCGAGTGCTAGTGTTTGTTCCTGTCTGGATCCTAATGAAAATATAAGCATGCATGTCCTACATGAATTTTGTATGTGTCATTACAGAAAGTGATCTATGTAACTTTATCAGGTGAAAGGACGACTGTAAGAACTGACGACTTCCATTAGTGTACTACAGTCCTCGATGATCATTATATTCGCATACAACAAGATCGAGATGCACTCCGGGTTGAAAAGGAAAAAAGAGCATAGGTACGCAAGAAACAACCACACACGTTGATGTCATTCAAATAGCACAGCAAATATCACCATCCAGAATATGCTCTCTGGGCGCTGCTACTGGAAGCAAGTGTCAATGTTTATTTCTCTGAATGAGCCATGCGCCTAGCGAGAAAACAACCTAAAGAAAGTCCACACGATTGTAAAACTGGGAACATGTACATGTATTATAATGCTGTTTGAAAATCCCCAAAAACATTTACATCTGTGGGAAGCGATGCATTAGAATGATTTTGTACAATGAAGGTACAGTTTCTTTCAAAAATATGATTGAATGAACACTGGTTACATGGTGCCAAGTACAAACCGGATATTCCGCAATGTTAATGTATTTTGCCAGGTTTAACAACAGTTTTATCAATGGATGTAGTTGAAACACAATATTCAGATAAATAAATGTTTTATTTTTAACAAACTTTTGAAAAACATGTAGACTAAAAATTATAGTAAGTCAGTGCTCTCTCTCTCTCTCATAAAAAAGGAACGGGTATTTAATAATGCGTAATAATGGGTTTTGTTTGTTTTCGTTTGGGTTATAGGCAGGGGCGTATTAACCATTAAGCAGACTAAGCACGTACTTAGGGCACCAGGGCCAAAGAAGGCACCACAAAGTTGAGAAAAGGGTGAAAAGAAAAAAAAAACGAATGAAGATTTGTAAAAAAAAATTGATAAAACTAGTGCAAATTGATCATAATGTTCTGTTTCTTGATCATGGTGCACCCTAGGGTTATCTTCCCAGGTGTACGTGGAAAGGAGGGGGGCACCAAGATTTGTCAGTGCTTAGGGCACCAGTGAGCCTTCAAGTTTTGGACATTATGTATACATTTATAATCATGATCACTTAAGAAAAAGTAGGCACTAGAAAGTAAATGCATGAAACTATGTGATCAATCTAAATTCCTATTTAGCAGACATTCACGTCTTATTTTAGACAAAATATTTCTTAAAATATTGCCTATATTCATCTGTGAGTATACACTCAAAATATATGCAATTTATAATAATTATATAATTCTCTTAAACCACGCTGAGTGTGGCCCGTAGACCCAAACTACTGTCACGTGATCTTAACGTACCATATTATGCAAATAATCCTTTAACCCGCTCTTTAATCAACAGTCACGCATCAGAAGGCAAGATATATGATGCAGTTAAAGTTTCGGCGGGTGCCGCTGTTGGTGCATTCATTTACCATTCTGTATCATACATATATTCCGCCATAATGTTTAATATAAGGACAGTACTATATAAGTGCAGATTCTTTCTCATTACTGAAACATTTCTAAACTTACAATTTCTTTCGAATTTCTGCATTTAATACCCATTTTTATTTCAATATATCTCTTATAAATTGAAAGTTATGCAAGCCTAGGGATATTTACTCTTGTTATTATTTCTTCCGATTGTGTAGCGATTGTGTCAGTTTATAACACACATGAGTTATACAATCTCCCCTGATTTTATCTAAATGCCAACTTACTATCCTTACGAGGGCTAAAGCAAAGATGCCTGCCAAATCTGTTGTCTCAGCCTCTGGTTCCAAATTCCAAATGTCAAGGAAAAAGACAGATTAAGGCGTCCGTGCTTCAGTTTTATGCAAGCTGTTTTAAAGAGGCTAAATTATGATAAACTATTTATAAAATTACCATCATCAGGCCAGAATCCTAAATATAACAGGACACATTAGGCTGTGTTTTCATCTAACGAAATATAAATAAGATTTCAGACCGTAAAATCTATTAAAATTTAATGTACAGTATTTACATAACCTTCTAATACCCACATGATTTCAGAGCTTAATTACACACGAATTTATGACCTTGAACCTTTGTCCTAACTACGTTACTTTGATAATTAGCGATTCCTTGGCATACCTTTCCAGACATAGTATAATCAATCCTCAACATACATGATACAAATCATTTAAGACAGATAATTTCAGAATACACACAGTCTGCGTCAGAAGAAATGCATAAAATCATACTACATAATTTGTTTACATACAAACAACTAAATCCGAACTCATTCTTATAACAAACATGAATCATAAAACATGACATTATTTCTGAACTCACGGAAAATTTAAGTATGAATTTAAAAATAAATAATTCAACGACAATAACAAGTTTACTGTTACGTATATCTGATTTAATTCACATTTAATTTAATTTGTTTGTAAGTTTTAGAATCTTTTTATTTTTAATTTCATTATTTGTCAGAATAATGTAGTTTTGTTTACGAAGTACTCGAGACTTTTCCAGAAAATAGTTTGACCTTGACTGTTCATTTGTAAACACCTAAAGCTGACCTAATTCCTGACCTTACTTCAGAAATCAGTGAGAGAAGTAAACAACTTTCTTTTATCTTTTTCTTAGAGTAAAATGATTGGTTTTTGTCAAGGCCACACTGGGACTGCGCGCTTTTATACTTAAATACCGCTCGAAGGTTCTGGAAAGTTGACCTTATCCGGGAATTTGTTTTGCGTTTCGAGTGACTGTATAATCATTGTTTATAGAGATAATTGTCAGTCTGGGCTTGAAACACTTGATGTCAATGTGTTCGTTTGTTTGTGACAAGTTTGGGGAATTATATTTTAATGTTTATTCGCATTGTTTGGATTCTAAAGGATAATTCTTTTTCCTGGAAAGATCTGAGTGCTCATACAGAATTCTTGGACAAAGACATTTCATTAACTCAAACACTGGATTTATTGTTTGTGAATAACACAGAACTGTAGACCTTACAACACCACAAATGATACAATATACGTCATCGCCTTCCATCTTGGATTTTTCGTCGGGAATCGAACTCGAATTCATTAGAACATTTCATTATTAGGACTTCTAAAATTTGATTCGTGGATTATTCTTGGATTATTTTTGGATTTGATTCTTAAAACCGTAAATTCTTTGTTTTTCTTTCACTTTTACAGTATTTTCCCAAAGAAATAAATTATTTGTTAAATTTTTCAAAGCTTGTTGTTTTCACTCTCTCTATTGTTACCGTTTACTCGAGCCTAAACACGTAACATTACATCAGTGAACACATTGCATGTAATTGAGACTAATCTTTGTGCTTTATTCCCGTTTCGCACCTCCCAATGAAGTCGAGTCTTTCTCCATCCGTGTCTCTCACTTTCCGACACGCGTCCTTACGACGATTTATTCAACAAGAAGAGTACCCCCTACTGATTTCTAAGCCGCTCTGATTTCCTCATCGGCAGAAAAACTTGGGTATACTACGTCAACGAGGAGGAGGTGACTATTTTAAAACTCCTGAATTTCGTCTGGGAGCACACACTCACGTTTAGCTTTGCCAGTCATGATTACTTCTTTACCCGCCAAAAATATTGATTGCTCACAATCGGACAGAGCCCACCAACGGTGGGAAGCAGAAAAGCTTTACTAAACATGTTTCAGCACCATACACCAGATTCCCAAAAGTCACCACTATGAGCTAAGTCATTTTGGATGAAAATGGGAAGAATCTAGTTGAAAGATTTCATGTGTTATTTGGTTATGCCTTTGAATAAAATACCTTCAACGTTAAGAGTGATAGAAATGGCTAAAGGATAGTTTCCTCACATTTCCTTTACGGAAGATTATCAACATGTCTTGCTCTCGCATCTGCGTGAAGCGTATTAGAACCACCACGACGGTATATGGACATTAAAACGGAAAGCTTTCTATGCCCGCTCTTCAACCCCTTTTCATTTTAAAGTAGAACTGTATTGTATGTCGAATGTTGACATTCTACGACGCTACTGTGGAATATTTCGATACTTATTTCTCAAGCACAAAGGTGTAGATGAAGTGATGAACACGTCAGTCATTGCCAAGGATTCTGGAGTGGCTTACCGAAAATTCATGCCTGAAAATAAATTAGGAATTATACTGTCAACCGTAACTATTTGAAGACTTTGGGTTGGCTACATCACTTGTTTCAAACGCACCACAAATGGTTACACTATGCAGGGTACGGTGGAGGAAAAACAACTGGTTATTGGATGGCTGGGATTTGGAAAGCCCACAGATAATGTAAGACAGCATACATAACGTCTCACGTGTTATCCTAACTGAGAACGAACAATAAAACGATGCTAAAGTTTGGCGATTCATTGGTAGGGTGTGGTGGATATGTTTGAATATGACAACGATCCAGGTTTGAAGACAGGTCCAGAATTTCGACGCACGACAACGATGTGATAGACATCGAATGTTTGAATCTGTGCAACAATTAGAAGGCTGGACCAATGCCACACGCTTGCTGAAAGAAGCAGACAAATATCAAAGAAAAGAGATCAAGTTTAACGATGTTATTTGTCATACCTTTGGGTGTATATGCACGGTTTCGTATCTTTCACTCCAAAATTTCAACAAAACACATCGACGTCGAACACATTCGCCAGGTCTGATCAAATATAAAGGTATTCCACTGATAAACCTTTACCATCTCGAATTGTCTCATCACTGCAAAAGAAAACTGATATTTCGATATGCCGAACATGCAATCAAACAACAACCGTACAGTCACGATGAACATGGACCATCCTTGATAGGAGCGCGGTGAGTGTAAAATTGTTTCATGCTCTCTGTAGTGGATACAAATGTTAACATTTTTTTTTATACGAAAGCTGGCACTTTGTTACCATAAAAGAACACGTCAGGGCATTAGTTTAGGTTATTTTAACGAGTTTCTCTAATTGAGCGGGCTGTCATCACTCCTGGATTCACACCCCAGACGAAAAAAACCAGGTCAAGCAAAGATACCGATCCACAGAAGACGTCAGCTTGGAACAGACATACAGAATGAGGGAGTCAAATGTTTATGGGGAAAACTTGCTTAACGTCTGATAATGCATAAGAACGAATTTCTTAATTTGACGATCCGATCAACACTTTCAGCTCATGATTTTGGAAAATTACGAAGATGTCATTGAGTTTATTATACCTAACGAGTTTGCTATTACATCATTGGTATTTACGTGACAGCCAGTGCTCATTTAATATTGGACTCGGTATAGGAATCTTTAAGAGACCGCGTCCTTACTTTGATACCAATAGTTGCATATAATTATTGATTGACTTTGACGATATTAGCCTCAATCGAAGTCGAACTATTACTTGAGATGCCAAAGAGATTACGTTACGTTTTGCCATTGTCGGGACTAAAACTTACGACTACCAGTCTCGAATTAAAAGGAAGCCTTCATGTCAATGCAGACTGAAAGGAACAGCACTAAACTATTGGTCTGATCAAGTTTTGACCTGTCGTGATGAATGAATCTTTAAAGCCCAGTCAAGATCAAGACATTCGTGTTACAACTTAAGACCTTAACAAGACTGTACGTATGTCTGATAATAAAGTCGTGATTCAATCCTCGGGGAACGTGTATTAGATCCTCTTTGAGAAACGAGTGCGACTTCCAATCACTATCGTACGTATTCCGCCCTTCAGTAAGACAACATGAGAGTTCCAAGAAAGAAACATCATTCGGAGCAGAGACAACCACCTATAAAGATGAATATGCACACCTACCCAAAGTGAAATGATGACAAGTATGATGCTGTGATCTGCAACGATAGCGATGCTGTGACCAACAAACAGAGCAATGCAACACGGTCTCGTTCCACTATCGGAAGTGTCTCAGTCCGTATGCCAAAATATGACCGTCATCCACACCCTCACAAGATATTCTTGACACCCACAACAGACGAATACTCATTTCCCGTGGCCTTGTCTTGTGATTTTGCCAGTCGATTCAACGCGTCCATGGGGAGATGGCCCAAATAAAAGGCAGTTCCCATCGCCAAATATTTAAATTTTTAAATATGGAAAAAGCAGATCAAACCGTGATTCAGATTCATTTGTGGTTTTATAATCCCCTATATAGGAACACAATATTATAATCTACAATGAATTTATCAGATGTTTTCCGAAGTATTATTATTTTCTCGCTTTCGGTATAGGCAACAGTACGTGAGAACTCTCACTGTAGACAGATTCGATAAGCACATGCTGAATTTGCCTCTGGAACTGAGAAAACGCTTGTGTCACTATTTGCAAGTGAAGCACAAAGAGCTATTGCATCATCAACGGCATAAACTTTTTAATCATTAGTACCTGAAAGTGTTCAAATGGTCAGACATTGATCATGTGCGAACACATTATAAAACTCGCGACGCCACCAATTCAGCTTCTCCGCAGAGATGGCCCGAAATCCATGAGAAATGTCAATGAAACGATTTCATACTTAGAGGATCGCCAAATACTTGTAGATGAACACAAGACGATACGACTCCTTTGAATATGAAATGGTGCATCATGCGTGTTTGAGTGTGCTTGTAACTGCATTTCTTGGATTTTTTAAACTAATATTTCAAGTACTTGTACAATCCTTTGATTATAATGTTATACTTCTGCGATATTACAGACGAAAATGTTTCTGTCTTTTTAAACATTAAGTATTGTGAAAGTAAAAAGTCACAAATATAGAAACAAAACAAAAAAATTACATATCATTTTACATATTGTCATGTGACTAGAGTCTCTCCTCATTTTCATGGACAGCTACCTGAAAGCATGACATCAATCAAATTTATTTTGCATTTGACTTTCTATTATAATTGACGCTATGTTCTCTATTTACATGGTTTGAATGTTTGTTACTGACCTGTTTGTCTCTAGCTGCAGATTCAAATATTTTACAGAGCGGTTTACTTATGCAAGCGTCATTAAAATGTACGTTCAATTACATTCCTACTCATTAGAACGTCGGCTTTATCGTTATCCGTCCACGTCTTTTGTCTTTCGATCGTATGGGGTGCCTAGAAGGTTTTAACAGTGTGTTATACACAGGTTTGGGTGGGTCGAAAGGGTGGTTTAGAAACGGATTTACGTGTCCGATGGGCTACGGGAGTAGAAGTCGAAGGTAGTGGTGGTGGAGGTGGCAATGGAATGGCTTTGGTCTTCTTTTCATTTTTCACTTCTGGTTTCCCTTCTTTCTTTTTCACTTCTGTCGAAGGAGGAGTGGACATCATCTTTTTAACCCAAGCTTTCATTTCTTCTCGTTGGGGTGTGGGGCACGGGGTCAACAAGGATGCTGCAATCTTACTCGAAATGGGAGCTGCTGACGGTGTTTGAAACACTTCTCGCATCTCTTCTTCCTCAAGTCTTCGTGGGGTAGCATCTCTGGTGACCCGTGGGGATGGTAGTAGTGGTGGTGGTGGTGGTGGTGGTAGTGATGATGGTGCTGGACTTTTCATTAAGGTCTTAAAATCTTTAGAGTGGGTAGAGCTGTTTCGTCTAAAGCTTTCTGGTGAAAGAGTTGCAGTCGTTGCAAGAGTTGACCGTACTTTTGCGATTTTTCTGTTTCGGACAAATCTTGGCGATCCATCAAGGACTGCAATTCGTGTTGTAACTGGGACATCTCGCTCAAATGGGGATTGGGAGGTAAATGCGGGGTGCGTTGTTCTTGCCAACGATGGTATTCCATCCATCGTTTGTAAGGCACTAAAGCTAGTTTTCGTCCTTCCATGGGGTTGTCAGGGGTCGATTCTGAGATCTTGGGACTTCCGAGGGCCTTTTTATCTTGCTCCCACCAGTCCTCCCAACATGGTTCCCAAGACTCCTTTCAGTAAGGGGCCTAACAAGAGGGGTAAAATGCCTCCACGTTGGACCAACATCTTCTTCTTTTGACGAATGGGAATTTTCTTTTGAACCATTTGGCGAAGAACGTGACGAACGGAGAAGTTCTTGGTGTGATCAACGTCTCCAAGTACTCTTCAGTTCTTGGTGTCATCAACGGAGAAGTGGATGAACGTGAGGCTGCCGGAGACGCAGTCACCGCCGTGGCAGGTCGTGGTTTGCAAGTGTAAGGTTGCGTCCTGGCCGAAGTGCCTCTCTTGCGACTAGTTTTCTTCTGTGGACTTTTCTTTTTCTGGGGACATTTTCTCTGTTTCTTTTTCTGGGGGCTTCTTTTCTTTTTCCGGGGTGGTGTCTGGTAAGAGGAGGGTCCCGCCACTGGAGAAGTTCTCCTTGGGGACCTGGTCTTTTTCTTCTTGGGGCTTCGTTGGACTTTTTTCTTGGGGAGAAGTTTGGGGGCATTAGGATCCCATCTTAAGAGAGAGCGAATGATGACCCCTCCTAGAGTACCGCTCCCTCCAGGTTTCAAAATGATTTGTTTTTTGGTTTGAGTGTCGATGCGGGGATCGGCCAGTTGGGTCAAAGCGACTTTGTTTCGATCAAAAAAGCGTTCGGTTTGATGAGGAATCTGAATGATTCCTTGGAGTAATTGACGTTCCGTCACCGTGAACCATCGTAAGACTTCTTTCAGACTAGCTTCTAAGACACAAGCTCGTATTTGTGGATTTTTTTCTCGACTGATGCCATACAAGGCACGAATCAATTTGACGGGAAGATGCGACTGAAGGGACGTCATGTTCAAAATGTGTGTGAGACAGACGAAAAGGGTCAGAGGTTTTTATAGATTTTTTATGTGGAGTGAAATTAAGTCGAGGACGGAGACGTGTACAGGACAGGCCCTCCGTCTTGGCACCAGTGGTGAAACAAGTGGGTACGAAATCGCAAATCATCGGGGGTCGTAGATTTCAAATCGACGAGTAAATAGGCGTGTGGCGTTTGAGTGGCATCGTCGTACGCCTGAGTCAGCCAAGGCGTTCCTAACTGTTTGGCTAAGACTTGCACTTGCGATTTATCTCGAGGGCTTTTAAACAAGACCACGTAATGCGCATTGAGACTGATGGTGCGATGGGCTTTACTTTGTTGAAACAAATTTTGGGTGATGTAAACGACACTGGCATTACGGTGATGCCCTTTGCGCGTGAACCACAGTTTAATTTCTTCTTCGTCTTCTCCTAACATGTCGTCAAAAATGACCAAATGGGTTTGACGGGAGTCAGAGACGATGCCGTCGTCTTCTTTAGGAATGCCTTCCACAAACACGATGGAATCGCCTTGACTTTCTCGCAAGAGGCTGTACGCCGATTGCCACTCTTTGTAACACCACACGATCCGCTGAGGTGGTCGATCGATCAAATGATGTTTATGTTCGATCAAACGTTTGACGAATTCGGTTTTGCCTGAACCGCTAGGTCCAGCAATGAGCATGTTAAAGGGATGGCGAAGATACAAAGCCTCCCAACTGGCACGATCTAAGTGTTCGTCGATGACTTTGACAGTAGAGGAAGAGGGAGCAGAGACAGCAGAGGTAGCCATAGTGTGAGGAATGTCACTTGTGACACGAAAACAAACAAGACGAGAGTTTATATACTTTTTTTCAGGACACGTTTATTGAATGTTTTAAACATGAATACGAAAGACAAAAATACATAAAAGCCAAAGGCTTAAGTACAAGGATAAAAGGCACATGATAACCATTAACGTGGAATAAAAACAAGTGTCTGTACAACATGTTTTGGGTAAAGTTCTGACCAGTTCTATAGGGGGTAAGGTCACACAAGTGTCCTCCCGAAAGGGTCTTTCAGGCCTGTCCACGACAGTCCTGTCCTGGGTGACGGGTTCTTCTGGTACCGTCACTAACACAGATTGAAAAGTAACTTTTTTCTTTCAATGTTGAAAGGAAGGATCACAACTCTCGTGCATACTGGACCACTTCTTGGGTCCAAGCCTCAAAACCCCTCTTTTTCCAGTCACGGACATCTATCCAATGGGGGTGTAAGTCACAAGCTACACACACATCGTCATACACGTCTTGGGTAGCTAAAAGTTGACGAATCTTTTTTTCCCGTAGAGGTCGAGAAGTATCCAGATGAAAACGTAAGGCTTTGAGCAAAAGGAGTCTCTCGTGAACATTTAAAGGCACCACTTTCATGTTGAATGGGGTGGTAAGTACTGATCGTAAAGAGTCCACAAGGAATCGGCTGGTAAACGAAATCCTAGAAAACAAGTCACTAAGACACACACCACTTGTCGACCCAAATTGAATGGATACAGTTCTTGTAATAATTGATGGTAATGATCCACGGTTTGAATATGGTCATTGAGTTCCTTCCACGGAATCTGTTTATATTGCATGCGATAAAAGTCGCGGCATGGCAGCCTGTTTTTATAGTATCTTTGTTTCGGAAACAATACACGTACTTTCTAGCCGATGATCTTTGTTTTCCAGTGGGGAATTTAAATGTTGCATACTGTAACCGAAACGTCAGACTTCGTTTAGATGTTTCCTCTTCCGCTAAGTAGATTCCACGTAAAATATGTCGGTAATCCTATACCTTGTCTTCCTCAATGTGTTGTACTAGGTGAATCTCGAAGTAACTAAAATGATCAACACGTGGATCATCGGGGGCTTGGAAGTAGTGAACAAGGTCTGACCACTGAAACAATTTCTGACGAATCAGTTCTCTTATACCATTCAGGTACCAGTGGTTAAAGATCTGGTGACGTAACGGATGCAACTGTTCTTTACGTTTGACTTGCATTTTGACCAGCTCTCGGTAAATGCGTTCTCTCAACTCCACAGGCAAGACACGAATGTTCTCTTGTAAAGTATCCATGAATAGGTCAGTCCGTACAATTCACAATCTTCTCCTAGAGCAAAAGTAATCCACATAGTGAGTAATTTCTGACCACTGCCATTCAGGGTAACGTCTAAGAATCTCACTGAACTCTTTTGATGTAAACAGTCTAGAGTGATACAATAGGACGAATGCACACTTGACCCAGAGAAATCTAACACACTGGTTGACTTGTTTCACTTTCCTCTTGTGAATTTCTCGGGATAAAAGTTCTACAGTGACCCACTGAGATATCACTCTGGCAAACCCCTGCCAAACTTCTTTGTAAATCTTCTCTTGCAGTTCTTTAGGTAATGATTCAATATCGTTTTTGAAATGAAGTTTAAATACTGGTCTCGGTGATGTTCAACATTTGACTCCTAACGAATCTGGTTTCTTCGTCAACGACATGGTAAGTTACTTCAATGTCTCGGTCCCACTAAAGGTAAGTAATGACAATTCCGTGACCATCGAGCATGTTCTACGTAGGCCGAATCTTGCGGTTCCCAGTGGTGAAGTGACACACCGCAACTGAAGCACTTGACTTTATCTCCTTCTCCCAAGTAGAAAAATCCGGCTCTGTCTAATTCTTCGGGGGTCGGGCCTCCCAGATACTTAGGCCATTTTCCTTTGAACGATTGAAGACGATTTTCAAAGTCGCAGTATTCCGACAAACGCACAGGAAACGAATATTCGTCTTTCACAGGTTCGTTTCGATGAGGGTTGGGTGACATGGACAGGAGTTTGCTCAGGGCTGGATGACATCCGTAGGGGGGTAGACGTGAAGGTGAACATTCCCCTTTAAAACGAAACCCAGTAAAATGTCCAAGAGGACGAACGGCATCGCTTCCGCATCCCTCAGGTTTGACACGCACAGCATCACTTTCCATGATAGGGGTAGTGACACTAAAGTTCCCATGATGCTTTACGGCATCGCTAAGGTCACAACGTACAGCATCGTACCCATCGCAAGGCTCACAATCGCATTCCACTTCCGAAGCCCCACACTTGAATTGTGCCTGTCTAAACTTGTTTTGTGTTTCTCTGAAAGTATGCATCTTGTTCGCTCGGTCTTGGTAGTCCCAATGAACTATCGATCTTGACCATAGCCCCTTTTTATACTAGTCGCAATGCAGTCTCAAGCTTGTACATCGTTCCTTTTTTATGTTTTTTATGTCTTGTTTTGGAAGGTACCGTCTCTAAGGTACCGTCATCATTGTACCGTAATGTCATGGGTGGAAAGGCCATAGAAAGGTAAGGGCAGTGCGGAGACCATCGAGTATGTTCCAGAATAGCTGAATCTTTATAGATACATAGATTCATTCGTAACTTAGGCCACAAGCGAAACACTGTACTTCATATCCCAATCCTGATTCAGGTCCCAAGTAGACAAATCCTGTTCTCGCTAAAATATGCGAAGAAGGTAATCCTTTCCTATGCGTAGGCCATGCTTGAAACGTGTCCAATCGACGGGCACAATCACAATAGTCAGGTAAGAAGACTGGAAAATGGTAGGGTTTGAACTTGGAGTTCTCATCGGGTTTCTCACTCGATTCTTGCTGTGGCGAAGTCATCCTTCTGGTGGGTGGCTATCCGCTTACAACCAAAGATTTATACCAACATGTCCATACGGCAAAGTGAAATGATTGGGCAGTCGCACTCGCTTCTGGTACACGATTTGATAGACTTTTTCCAAGGGTCGACTGACGATGTGGTGAGTGGGTAAACGTACAATCTTGTTCGGTTGATAGGTCGTCACTTTAAAGTGTTCATCTTCTCCCGATTGCAAGGCTTCTTTCAATACCCCAAAGTTGACCACACGACTGGTACGATAATTCACAGTCAATCCTTTCACTTTGCACGTCGTGTGCACTTCTCTTTGTGGGTCCCGGTATTCGTAGCCGTAATTTTTTGGACCGCCACTGACGAAACTTAGAATCTTGTCGTCGGGATGCTCGTCTGTCCAGGCTCCTAAACGGTCTCCTTCGATGTCAGGGTGCTGTTGACTCGGGTGATGGATGTAAATGCAACTGTCCGTGTCAAAGTACAGGACGCATTCCCCTAACAGTTCTAAAGCTTCGTACAATTTTAAGCGAGCATGGGCTGTTACGTAAGCCGCAATGATGACATTTCCAAAAGGGTCGTCTTGTACAAAGTCCAGATCTTCTTCGTAATTGACCAAGATCAAATTCTCTCGAACGACGTCCATATGTTTCATGTATTTGGTTTTGTCGTGAATCATCTGGAAGTAGCGGGAAGGTTCTGTCAAATATTCCGTCTTGGGTAAACACGGTCGTTGTGCCATTTTACCCCACAAGCAATTTAAGATCACTTTGGCAAACGATCGCCTGCCTTCGTTTTTCTCGATGTGGTCTAAAGAGATGCCTTCTTGTTCATAGTATTTCTCTTTGAATGTCTTTTGGTCTTCGGGAGTGTGACACCAGGAAGGATAGCCGTTGGCTTGTTGTTTCAGTTTGAAAAAGGCATCCACGTAGTCAGCGAAAATGCCTTTCTGAGTGGGGTCACCCTTGTGATATTGTTCTGTCTTGGGAAAGTGGCAAATTTCGTACACTTCTAACAGTTGGTATCCCATGTCCAGAGCTTTGAACAATTCTACGCTGACCCACGTCCCCGTCAAGGCCCGTTCTTCGTGGGTGTGATGACAAGGTTGATCTTGGTTGCACGTTTCTTTACAAGTACGGCACAAAGGAAACATCAGTTTGCCTTGGCAATGGTGAGGTAAGAGGGGATGGTATAGGTTCGTGGGAGGCAAAACTTTGCACTTGATCAAGCCTTCGTATTGTCGAATGTTTTTCAGGTCGATGTGTTCCGTTAACAATTGCGGGTGCCCTACAGGAAAGCGACAATATTTGCACACGTAGGGATACAGCGAACACACGTCCAAGTATTTGATTTCTTCTCCTTTCTCTTCGTCGGCTTGGTACAGCAAACAGGTGGCATTGGTCCTTCCTCCGTACAAACTATCCCTCGGGTTCAGCGGGTCCATGAACTGGTAACTTTCCACGAGGCGTTTAAACTCGGGATCGGTTTTCATACGGTGATCGTACTCGTGTTCCCACATTTCCACCACTTGGTATCCTTCCTCTTCTAACTTTAGGCGTCGCTGACAAGTGGCCTGGTACAAGTCTTCCATGGTTCGTTGTAAAAACTGATTTTTAGTGCCGCGGTCAGGGTAACAGACGGGACATCCGTGAAATAAGCAACCGTTAAACTCGTACACGATCTTGGGGTTTTCTAAGTCCCAACCATCGACCGAATGTGTTCCGATGGTCTTTTCATCCCCTCCGTTGCGGGCATGCTGAATCCACTTATCTTCCTTGTCGCACAAGTAATGTAACCAGCGTAGGGCTTTGACCGAGTATTGACGTTTGACATAGTGGGTCGTTTGAGGGCTGATGACAGCTACGGTCTTTTCAGGCATGAATCGTTGCCGGTACACTAAGGAACACGCTTTGGCAATGGTGCAAGCTTCTTTCAAAGGATCGAACCCTCCGTGTTCCATGAACAGTTCTAGAAATTTTCCACAGCAACGTCGTAAAATGTCCACGTCGGAACGACAATACTTTAGCATTTCTTCCTGAAAGTCGAAAGGGTCCGAGGCGTGAGCCTGGTACCAAGCGTAGAAAGCTTCTCGTTGTTCGGTACCCATGTTGTCGGGGTCGTAATAGTGAGCCTCAGGTAAATGGGGTAGAACGGCATGTTGATTGGCTTCCGTATTGAAAAAGTGTGGAAAGTACCCTTTAGCCATTTCTGTCATTCCAAACGTTTTGGGCATTCGACTCAAAGACATGGCCAAGTAACTCATCGAATCTTTAAACTGTACTTGTCCCACTTGCACGAAAATGATTTTGGCTCCGTTCAAAGTCACTTTAGGACGTTCGGTGCCATGTTCCGTATAGTACCTCAAAAAGAAACTGTCCATCGTATCCGGAGAAATTGTGAGCCATCACCGTGGCATGACGATGACAATCTCCGTAACGTTCGATGTCCTCTTGGCTCCACGTCTTGTCGATGGGGTCTAAGACCCATCGAGCGAAATCGGCTAGCGTGTTCGGTCCCCGAAAGATTTTTTCACGTCCTCCAGGAATCTTGCTGCAGTGAGGGCAATGACTGAAGATAGGTTCTTGAATGCACTTCTCGCACGCTCGATGAGCCACGCAGAAATTAGGAATGTGAATGCCAGTCTCTTGCATGCATTCGATTTCCAAAAAGATGAAATTGCTTTTCTTCTTGCGACCATCCTCTTTCTCTGGTTGGGTTGGTATTTTTGCACGTAGCATTGGTGTTCCAAGTCCATGATGTGGTGACAAATGTGACATTTTTTTTTTCTGAACATACGTGTGCCTTGGCACTATTGGTACGTAGGCCTTGTCCACACGTAGGGCACAATGTCAGGAGTTGACAAGCACATTTCTGCTGTGAACCTTGCGTCTTGAGATGTTGTTGGTAACAGGTAGGGCTGACAAACGTACGCAGACAAGCAGGACAATGTACTCTTTCTTGTCCTTCGCTCAGACAGGGTGGAGAGGCCAAACATCCTGAGCATTTCCATCCGCAATGTTTGTGTTGCTCTCGATTGTTATAGCCATAGTCACATTTCTCACAGTAATAACTGTATCGTAGGAATGCAGTGATACTGGTAATGGTATCGAAATGGCCATCGTGATAATAGACATGAATGTACTTTCCGTCCTTAAAGTCTTTCCCTCGAAACAACAGAGGTCCGCGCACTTCTTGAGGGTGCACTTTCAAGGTGTAGCGTGGAGCTAGGACATCTTGCAATTTTTGCATCTCAGGAATGCCACAGGGTGTGTCTTTGGACTGGCCAGCTTGTTGTAACAGGAGTTCTGCTTCGTTTCGTTGTTTGGCTCGGTCCGATTGTCGAATAGTTTTCCAGGCTCTTTTCCATTCTGTCGTGTCGTTCTTGTTGGCATAGGTTCGTCCCACCACGATGGCTAGGGCTAAACACATCTGGTCTTGAGAATTGTGAATTTGGACGAGACTCGTTTTGGTGTTGCGAAGGTCGTTCACCAGTAACACCTTATTGCGTTGTCCGGTCCCTTGAGGAGGAGAGACGTGGGTCATGTCCAGTGTGGCTTTACCATCGGTGATGTCAAACTGGTCATTGGATTGTTGCACGTGTTGAATCTTGTCCATGACTTTGGAAGCAGTTAGTTCTGCGGGTCTGCTAAACTCGATCCAAACAGGGGATTTCAAACCGTCGTGTTGTATGGAAAGTCTCAAGCGATCGTCTTCTTTGGGTTGACATTGTCGCTTGAGTGCGGTGAGCAAAGAATCCCACACCCCAGTGATGAACCCTTCTGCTTTCTCTAACGGTACTTCAGCCTTGAAATCTTTAAACTTCACTGTGTATTTGTAAGCCGTGGTTCTAAATTTTCTAGAGGAGTGCTTTTCCGTCTCTCGAATGGAATAGTGCTTTTCAGGGTTGACTAAGGGTGGTGAACTTTGTTTAGAGGGTTCGAATTCTGGTTCACTCATGTCCTCTTCAAAATCACTGGCACGAATTTGTGCCAAGACTTCAGCTCTGGTACGAGGCGATAGATCACGTTTCTGCCTCTTACTTTCTTCTTCTTTCTTCTCGAATGAATAGGATCGTTTCATCTTAAGTGAAAAAACGTCCAATGACTCAAGTTTAAACACCATAAACTAATTTATAGTCATGGCAGACCAGCGTATATAAAAGGGTGTGTGTCTTGTCCTTTCACTATTCATTTCACTCTCAAACCGAGCACAACGATGGAAGAGACTAGCCAAATCGAACGTTTCATCAGAGCGTTGCGAGGGGTCATTAGAAAATTCTCTTCAGACCAGCCGACGGACTACTCTCCTTCCTTTAGAGATAAAAGTCAAGATACTTGCTATATCTGTCAAAAGAAAGGGCATTGGCCTTCAGAGTGTCCAGACCGTCAAAAAAGAAAAAAAGGGGCTAGAAAAGACAAAAGTAAAGATACCTGTTATTATTGTCAAGAAAAAGGACATTGGTCTCCAGATTGCCCAAAAAAGAAACAAGAGGAGTCAGAAGAAAAGAGGGATTCTTCAGAGGAAGAAGAGAGGGATTCTTCAGAGGAAGAAAGCAGTCAGGTGAAGAAAAAGAAACAGGAGAAGAAAAGAAGAAGGGAAGAAAGTGAGGAGGAAGAGGAGGAAAAGACTGTGACGGTGAAGAAATTGAAAAAACAGAGAGAGTAAACAATGAGACAGAAGAAGTTTATGAACTTTTTTAAAGTGTTCTGTTGTGAATTGTGAATTGGATTGTAACTATTGAGAAAAGAATACATTAATTATATAAAGTAAGTGTCTTTGAGTTTTGATTTTAAAATAAGAAGCTACACTCACGCACTCATATACACGTACTATAGGGGTAAAATTTGTTGTTTTTTTTTTTAATTATTGGCAATTGAAAGTGTATCTCTTCGAGAGACGTGGGTGGCCCTGAAAAGGGCCTTTTTTGGTGAAGGGGTGAGTTTAAGTAATCAACTTTAACTGCCTTAAGCCTTTGCCACGGCCAAGGCCTACTTCTGGACTGCGTACTGATGATGATGATTTGGTTGAAATCACTAAGGGTGGTACGGTAGGCTTAGTCACAGGGTTGACGTGTTTAGCTCGGGAAGGTCGTATTCTCTTCGGTCGTGATAAAGAAGTCTGATACATTTGTTTCAGACTTCTTAACTCCGCTAAAATGTCTAACAGTATCGTGACCGTTTGATTTTCACCCTCTTGTTTCTTTGCTGCTACTTCTTCTTGTTGTTGTCTTTTTCTTACCTCTTCTTCTTGCTGCTGTTGCTGTAGGAGAAAAGTTTGTTCCGCTTCCTTTTGTCGTTGTATAAATTTCTCCAATTCTTCTTTCTGTCTCTGTCTAAAATTCTCCAATTGCGGTAATGAAGAAGGTGACGAAGGTTCCGGAACAAATTCTTGCGAGGTAAGAAAATCCACAAAATCCCAATTTACCTCTTCTGAAAGTAAGTCCGGGTTCCTTGGGCGATCTCCACTGCTGGTGCACCCCAATGGATCGTTTTCTGAGTTTCCGTCATGTTGAATCACTGTCGCATAGACTGACTGCACACAGGCGCTAGCAAATCTATACAAACCACGTGACGTCACAGACTGCTCTCTTCGGATTGGATGCGGGCTGACTGAATTTTGTAACGCGTGTTCGGATTGGTGAATGAACTCAATCCGTTTCAATCCTACCTCTACCTATAAATAAGCGCAGTTCACTGCATTGATTCACCTGTTCTCGTCGCCTCAAGATGTGGACTACAGTTGAATCATCCACCCTTGTGTCTTCAATGATGTTTAGGATGGACATGCTAATGTATGTCCGATTCAAGTGGACCGTTGTCCATAGGACATACACCAGTCTGTGGATACGTAGGATCTACGTAGAAAGACAAGGATGCCTCAAAAGAGTGCTGATTTACGGCCCTACAGTGAGGCGCAGCCTAAGGACAAGAAGAAGACCAATGCGGTGCCCCTTATGTTAATGGATACATTAACATAAACCCAAAGGCCCTTTTCAGGGCCACTCATAGGTCTCGAAAAGAGAATGACTTTCCATTGCCTACCCTTTTTTTCTTTAAAAACAAATAGGGTCCCATTCCATTTCCCCTTGAGGCTCAACAGGCCCAAACGTCTTTTTCTTCCAATGTTAAATTCCACTGAGGCTAAACTTGCCCAGGGTTTTTTGCCCATGTTAAATTTCCATTGAGGCTAACCTTGCCCAGGGTGGTTAATGTTAAATTTCCATTGAGGCTAAACTTTCCCAGGGGTGTTTTTAATGCTAATTCCCATTGAGGCTAAACTAACCCGATACACTACTGTTAACTGACTTGCAGGTTAGATATGAGTTTGTTGTGAGAGAGTGTGATTAAGATTTTCAACGTAACTTTAACAATTTATCAGTCATATCGATACGATGCCTGCAGTGTGGCAGTTTATATGATGTCTCGCACTGTGGCATCATGCCGCATATATGTAGCATCATGTCCCACCCAGTCAAATTATCCTGACACCAGGCAGACCAGTCTTAACACTAACCTCTTAATACTAGGCGCCTAGCGAGGCACCTGTTAGTACCAGGTTAAATACGAAAATACTCAAAGGATACCAAAAAAATATCTCTTTCTCTCTCGTATTAGTTTGATTGGTTTAAACACACCATCATTTTCGGTTTTGCAAATTCTATTCTTGATACTCCAGTACATTCGTAGCAATGTGAAGATCCAAATGTTTTGCTGTCTCGATGAATCAATCAAGGCGACAAACACAAAGCCAGTACTGCATACTTGGTTCCATACACCTTTAACAATGGATATTTTCCTGCTAACTGGAAAATGTGTGTGTGTGTGTGTGTGTGTGATTTGGATTTTTAACGTAGTTTTAAAAAAGTTTCAGCCATATCGCACATTATCCTGACACCAGGCCGAACAGTCCAAACACTTACCTCTTAATACTGAGCGCCTAGATGGGCAGCCGTAAGGACCCTTTTTATAAGTAGTTGGTATGTTTCGGCCGGGATTTTAACCCTCGACATCCCGCATCCGAAACGAACGCCCTGGAAAATGAAATAATCTTTTACTCCAGTATTGGATAATATAAAATGGCGTGTTGGTTGATTATGACCACTCACCATCACGTGCAGCAGCAGAGAGGGCGAACAGACCAAGATCAAAAAGCGTCGAAAAACTAAAAATAACCCCTCCTACGAACAAAGAAAAAAGCATCGACACAAATTTAACCAAAAGCGTCGACACAAATTGAAGCAAAAATAAATCTTCCAAAAAGATTTCTCAAATTGGTGTTACTTTACCGTCGCTGTCTTTTTTTTTTGTTCGTAGAATGGTTTATTTTACCACGTGAACACTTTATTGAGGTCGCGCCCTCTCTGCTGCTATAATTAAATCATTATGTTATTAAAATAATGGTACATCCATAATCTCATACTGCAAGAATAGCACGAGAGAGACTAGAAGCAATTAAAAATTTCTCCTCGTGCGAGATTCGTTCAGAAAAAATCTACAAGAGCAGCAACAATCACAAGTTGAGTACGAAGAGGACTCTAAAAAGCTGTTTAAACCCGTCACTGCAGCTACTGAGAAAGCTTCAGCGGTTGTTGAAAAGACTATATGGGGAGATATTGCGGAGGAAGATGAAAAGAGGAAAAAGGGTATTTTTCCAGTATTAGAACAAACCGCAGCACAAACTGAAAAAATAGCAAGAAGAACTAAACAGACAAAGAAGATTTTACGAGATCTTCCAACTGATATAGCTGGGACTCAACCTCCACCCGTTGGTGAAGAAATACTTGAAGGTATTGGAAAACTTCATACTGAAGTCGCCGACGTGAAAAAAGAACTTGCACCAAAACCCAAACCAATAAAAGAAAACGTAGAATTGATTGCAAGATTTAAGGAAGGGTTTGTCGAAGATATTAGAAATACTAAAAAAGAAAAATTACCTCAAAAAGTTTTAATTAGTATATTTAATAAATCTAATATTTTAAAACCCCGTCATGAAAAAGTAAGTGATGATAATCTTATTAAATGGATATATCGCGCATATAGAAACAAAAGACAAGCTAGAGATAATGATTTAGAATATAGAAATCTTGATGAAGAAGTAAAAAGACTTTATAGAGAGAAAATAAAACAACTAGAACAAGAACAACTCTCCCAACAGGAACCTTCATATCAACTTCCTCCACCTCTGCAACAAATAGAACAACAGCAATCTTCTTCACCGCAAAAAGAGATGATGTTGAAACCATCTAGAGAGAAAAGAAAACAGATGGCAAAAGAAATGAAGCGAAAAACAGAAGAAGAATGGAAACAAAGAGAAGAAATATTCAGAGATATAGAAACTAGACAACGGGAGAAATTACGTTCACTGGGTAAAGAAAGAGATCCTGGTGATGATTCTTTTGACGCTACTGGAAGTGGTCTTTCTTCCCTGAATACAGTGGGAAATAATTTTGTTTGTCCTGATAATATCATTAATGATGTGTCACGGTTAGAAGTTCTCATACGAGGAAAACGAGCTGGAAATAATTCACCAGAAATAATTAATGAAGCAGCTGATATTTGTCGGCCATTATTTCAAGGTGGTATCATGGATATCGGCGTTTACTGAGAACTTATCGATGAACTTGCTGATGATTACAGTGACTAGTTGTTAGATAAATAACAAATTAAATAAGATGATAGTACAAAATAATCATCGTGAATCCGTACAGGTCAGTGTGGTAAACTCACGATTACCAATCTATGGAGCAATTTACGGAGATGGACTTGGTGATGTTGTACGGGGATTATTCACAAGGATAGCTCCAAAAGTAGCACCTGTTGCAAAACAATTATCGATGAAAGATATTGATATTGTTCGTGAAAAAGCTCCTGGTGCAATTGTCAATGTTGCTGGTAAGGCGTTCTCGGCGATCAAAGATAGACTAGCACGATTAATGCGACGAAGATCACAACCAGTAAAATTACCAAGTACTGAAGTGATGCCAGCAAATGTCAGTAAAATAATAAATCAGGCTGCAAATCAAAAACTAGCGGAATTATCTGAAGAAGCAGAAAGAAATATAACAGCAAATTTAATAGCAGGAAGTGGTCTTCGTCGACGATAATTTAGATCACCATTTGGAAAAATAGTAATTATAATAAAAATGTTTAAACGTATATCCGACTCAGCTTTGAAAATGGATGAACCGGTCCTCAAAGATGAATCGGTACGTGATTATCAGTTTTATTCCTATGACGCAAGACAACCAAATCAGCGGGGGAGAATCGAATTACAGGTTCAGGATACAAGTAAATATTTCTTGCCCGCTGAGGCGTTTATTGAAGTAGAAGGTGAACTTGTAAAGGTGGATGATACTAACTACGGCATCAAAGACCGAGTTGGTTTTGTCAACAATGGGATTATGGCACTGTTTAGTACCGCCACATACATGATTGATGGAAAAAATATTGAATCAATTCAGAATGATGTTGGTGTTGCTACAACAATAATTGGCCTAGCGAGATATTCTGATGATTACACAAGATCAGCTGGTCCAACAATGATGTTTGCTAAAGATATTACCAACAACGCTGATCATGTTCAGTATATTAAAATGCGGATACCACGAGATACTGCAGTTGATCCACAACCGGTTGATTTTGAACACGCAGCCAGACCAGGTGCTGCTTTTGATGTTATAGGAAGTGTTAATGCGACTTACAACTTAGGGTTTGCAACACGCCGAGCAGCGTTGTCAGGAGATAATAGAAGTTTTTCATGTGCTATTCCATTATCTCACATCTTTGGATTTTGCAGAAATGTTAGAAAGGTCATCTTTGGAGCTAAACACACAGGTGATGATAATGATACAATCTGGCGAGGTGCTGGTGTTGCTGATGCTGGTAAAGTAAATATAACGAAGCTTTCATTGTGGATGCCAGTAATGATTCCATCTATTGCTGAAGAACAAAAATTACTCTCTTTTATGGATCAAGGCGGTAAATCATTGTTATCATGGTTGACAGTAACCACAGATGCTACTCAAAGTTCTATTAATGGTTTATTTACATGGCATATAGCATCACAACAAGGTGTTTCTGCACCACGGCATATTTTTATTGCGCTGCAAGATAATGCTCGGACGAATAATCAAGAACGTTCACATATGATATTTGACAAACTTGGAGTTAATGAAGTTTTCTTGCGGATAAACGGACAACAAGAACCAATAGAGAATATACGACTAAATTTTGATCAAAATCATGTAGCGCGTGTATATCATCGTTTGATGTCATTCATGGGACGTGATCAAAACGTGGATACTGAGCTGCAAATATCACAGTTAGATTTTACAACATTATATCCGATTTATTATTTTTCACTGGAACTTCTTGATTTATCCAAACAATCTGTCGTTGATATACACGTTCGAGCTCGTGTTAGTGACCCTCCTCCTGATATAGCTGGTCCACCCCTTATTCGCGGCACCTACAGAGCAATTGCGGTTATACTTAGTGACAAAGCGATGTTACTTGAAGGTGGTAGTGGTCGAATGAGAGTCGTTGATGCACCAGTGGAAAATCTTTAATCATGTTATTTAAAAACACAAGTATTATCATAAAATGTCGTATAGTCATGTTAATGTTGCTCTGACCCCCGGTCAGGTCAAAAAGCTTCAGTCAAAAAACGCCAACAAATGCGGAACTAAAATATCACTAAAATGAGATCAGATTGGTGGTGGTCCAAACAAATTATCGTTGACAAATAATCAAATTAAGCATTTCAATAAAGCCCTAGAATCAAACACCTGAGTTCAATTCCATCTTTCTCCGAGCGCCATCTAGGATATGGTTAAAACAGGTGGTATATTTCCACTTCTTGCGGACATTCCAGCGTTAATAGCTGCTGCTCCAGCCGTAGCAAAAGCAGCCGCATTAGGTGCTGTTGGAACAGCTGCTGCAATGGCTCTAAAGAAAGCAACAGGAAAGGGATACAAAAAAGGGACGCGGCCTAAGATTACCGGGATCTCGTTCGGGAAAAGGTCTGAGGCTTCCACGTTAGATGCTCCAGCATCAAATTTTGATTTACGTGATGCTGCTAAAAAATTAAAAATAAAAGCCTTTAGAGATGTTTTTATGCGAGATCAATTACCAAAACAACCAAACAGTGTTGAAACAGGTATTATTAATCTCGACTCGAATTCAGGATCCGGTACTCATTGGGTATCATACGCAGTTGATCCACGTGGAATCGTTTATTTTGATTCATACGGGTTAGCTCCACCCATTGAATTTATCAAGTATGTTGCACCACTTCACGCGCAAGTTTGGTATTCAACGCTACCCACACAAACAATGACAGATCCGCCAATATGTGGCCGTGAGGCAATTAATGTACTTAACGCTATATCAAAATCATCCAAACCACCACATAAAGTCGTGCATGATTATACAAGCAACCGATTCGTTTTAAACAGATCTTAAAATATAATGGTTGATATTTACGGAAGAAGATCTTCACGCGTTAAGAAAAAACCCGGCGACGTTGATCTGTCAAAGTATGCGACTAAAGATGAACTCGCTGATATCATGAATCTTGCTGAAGTTGACCCAGATGAGGTTGTTATTTTTCAGGATCGATACGGAAAACTAAAAACGAGCAACATCAGATGGAATGATATAGTTCGACGAGTACTCGGTGCGGTCACGGATAATATCCCTGTCTTTACTGACAGCGGCAAAATCAGGGATTCAAGTATATCGTTTACAACCATCAGAGATCAAATTACAGCAAGTGTTGCTAATCGCGTGAAAAATACCGGTGACACAATGACGGGTGAACTCAGCATGAACGAGAATAAGATAGTAGTTTTGAGAGATCCAACATCCGACAAAGACGCAGCAACAAAAAATTACGTCGACGTCAATTACAACACCGTAGATGGTAAATTATCCACGTTGCGGGCCGAGTATGACGTTCACGTGGGCGCTTTTGCAAGATTTCGAAGAAACCATCAAAAAACCGATGAATCCATAAATAAATTCTTCGGCACTCCGCATGCCATTGACATAATACTCGTTGATATCAAGACGAACATCGACACGATCAAACAAACACAGCAAAACATCGTAGCGTTGATTCCTGAGATCGTTAATAAAACCAATTTGATTAAAATTTCAGCCGGAATAACTCCCGGGCGTATTACCAACATCGTATACACGGTGTCATCTGGATTCGCAACATGATCGCAGCAAAATAAAACTATCAAATATACTGCAACAGTCAATGGCGTGTACAGGCTATCTGTGTTCAGTGCTGCAAAATTTGAAATATTTACAACGTATCCATGGCGTCATTCAACTGATAAGTTTTCTGGGGTTGTATCTGTTATATTGAATAGCGGAACCGAAGAAATATTTGTTCTGGAAGCAGCTGATAAGAAATTAACCGCAACATCTTACTGGTGATGTTTGGAATTTGTAGCTGAAACACCTCAATTAGTTACTGCATAAAAATATATGGACGGTGCACAATACAGGTACAATCAAGCGCGTGAATGGCAGGCAGCATTAAAAGATCGAATCGAACAGTATACAGTAAAAGTAAAGAAATATCGACGACGATTAGTTATCGTTGATGTGATTGTTTATTCAGTATTTGCTATTGTTGCTGGAACAGGTGTTATATTATCAGCGGTGACAATGATGGCACCAGTAGCCGTAACAATATGTATTTCAGCAGCAACAACAATTACAGGTGTTTTCAATATCATCACAAAAACAAATATGCACCTGCATGAATGAAAAATTATCCGATTACATAATAAAATTACACACAACGACAGTAGCATACTCGAAATTGTCTTCGTTGTTATCAGTGAGTCTCAGTGATGGAATTATATCTGATTCTGAGTTTTCAATGATGACTAAAATATATCACGAAGGTATTGGTATTAAAGATACAAGTACTAATAATGACGGAATTACTCCAGCAGATCGTGACTAATACAACTCCACCAAAGATAACGATGATCTCGGTAAGATCAACTAATCCTGAATTTAGTATTAACTTTCCTACTGCAATTCCAGTAAAGGAAATAGCACTGGCCCAATTACGGATATATTACAGCTGGCCAAATATCAGATCAAAATCATTTAATGGTACACCAGCAAATAATTCGCTTGTATTTGCTAACAAGAACAAACCAGATGGTACTCCTGACTGGATAGATGTTGGAATACCCACTGGTAGTTATGAGATCGAACAAATCAATGAGGAATTTGCTCGTAGAATAAAATCAATAACAGGAAAAGAAGCAAAAATATCGATTAACGTTCATGAACCGACGCTATCTTCTACGGTTGAAATACATTCTCCTGATTATGATTTATGATTTATCAGTCCACGATAAGATCCGTACTAGGTTGGCCGGATGTTCCCCCAGTACATGAAGGAACACCAGAACCAAAACGAGCTGATTTTACGTCAACAAATAGCTCTCGTCACGAAGTTACAATGGCAGATATTTGGCGTGGGCCTCGAACTTGGGATATTAGTTTGGATGTTTTAATTGGTTATAGTGGTAGCATATTTTCAGCTTTACCAGAAAGTAAACTCCGTGGCCATATTAATGAAGAAGAAATTAAAATAACTATTGACAGTTCCAATCTTGATCATAAAGATCAACTAAATAAACTACGTGAACGCCTCACTGAGTATCTTTTCGATATAACATCCCTCGAGACACGAGTGGAAATTATCAAACAAATAGAAATTCTGAATTATATCGCAGAAGCTATGGAACGCAGTCACAACAAAATTATAGATCTAATTTTAAAATCATCTCCTGCTTCAAAAAAGTTTTTAATTGATAAATATAAAATCAAGGAATCTGATATACCGACGTTCAAATTTCCCGATTATAACCCGGACGCTCGGAGAAAATCTGTCAATGACATCATCAATGAGTTTTATCCTAAAATACTCAATGCATGGAGAAAACTAACACCACCTCCAACTGTTCTCAGATGCAATAACGATCCACACGGAGGCGGTAGACACGTATTCCCCAGAATCGTTAATATAACCAGCACGATCGTGGTCAATCTGGTTTGTGACGTAATTGATGGTAGCTATCAAATAGATCTCGGAAAATCAAATCAGGCTCAACAGGGATATATTTTATATACATTTACACCACAAGTATCCCCTGGAAGTTTAATCGTGCAAGAACCAACTAATCCTGTGTATCTGCGGTGTCACAATAATATGTTAACACGAATAAATTTTAAGCTCACAGATCACCTTAATCGCTTAATTGACCTACGTGGAGAAGAGTTTGTAATAAATCTGTATGTGAAATCTTAAAGATCCATAAATTAATCAGGTAAATATTATATAATGTACCAGCACGTGAGGGTTTTTATACATGACAAAGAAGTACTTGAAAACGCCATCAGAACAGCGTTTTCACAACCTCCAAACATAGAGCAATTTAAAGTTAATTTAGTTATTGATGAATACGGAAACGAGGATTTCTTATTAACACAAGAACAGTTAGCTGAGCTCCGTCGAGAACATATTGTCGCGATCATTTGTAACAGAGATCAGATTCTAAATTATGCACACTCCTGTACTAAACTCGATCAACTTAAAAAAATAATATTTCAAAATAAATAAAATATTTCAAAATAAATAAAATATTTCTAAATAAATAAAATATCTTTTATTATTGATATGGTGATTGGTACTTAAAATTATGCAAAATAATCAGATTGTGTGTCTGATAGGGTGATTGGTACTCATAATTATACAAATTAATCAGATTGTGTGTCTGATAGGGTTATTGGTACTTAAAATCGTGTAAATTAATCAGATTGTTGATTCTGATGGGGTAAATTATACAAATCAATCAGTTTTGTAAATAATTATTATAATCTGAAACAATTTATTCAGAAAAGAAATATTTTATTATTATTCTGAAATATTTTATTTTTATTCTGAAATATTTTATTTTTATGAATTCGATCAGTTTGTGTCTCTGATGGGTAGTTTGGTAGTCAAATTGATCAGTTTTGTATCTCTGATTTGTAGTTTGATACTCAATGCAAAAAAATACTACAAAAAAATATCTTATTATTATTCTGAAATATGTTTTTATTCAGAAATATTTAAAATTATACAAATCAATCAATTTATTAATTCTGATGGGGTGATTGGTACTCAGATTCGTGTAAATCAATCAGTTTTGTAATTCTGATGGGGTGGTTGGTACTCAAATTCGTGTAAATCAATCAATTTGTTAATTCTGATGGGTATTTAGGTACTCAAAATCGTGTAAATCGATCAATTTTGCAACAAAATACTACAAAAAATATCCTATTATTCTGAAATATTTTATTATTATTATTTTAGCAGAAATATTTTATTATTATTCTGAAATTTTTTTTTATTTTATCCGAAATATATGGTGATTGGTACTCAAAAGCATGCAAATCAATCAGTTTGTTAATTTTGACTAGTAAATGGGTAATCAAAATCATGCAAATCGATCAGTATTGCAAAAAATACTACAAAAAATATTGTATTATTATTCTGAAATATTTTTTTATTTTATCAGAAATATTTTATTTTATCAGAAATATATGGTGATTGGTACTTAAAATCGTGCATATCAATCAGTTTGTTAATTTTGACTAGTAAATGGGTACTCAAAATCGTGCAAATCAATCAGTTTGTTAATTTTGACTAGTAAATGGGTACTCAAAATTATACAGATGGATCAGTTTGTTAATTTTGACTAGTAAATGGGTACTCAAAATTAACAAAATCGATCAGTTTTTGCAAAAAATGAAATATTTCAGAATAAATAAAAATATTTCAGAATAAATAAAAATATTTCAGAATAAATAAAAATATTACACTTGTTCGGTCATTTCACGATCTAACATGATCTTCTTTAATTGTCTTATACGAGTACTAATCCTTTTATTTGCCTCGTATTCGTGGGATAACTCTGATTTATTTTTTTCTACTGCGGCAGAAAGAGGAACGAAGTCCTTGACCTGATCATCCTTTACTGCAGCTAGTGACCGGAACATCGCTGCCTGAATTCGTTTTATGAACTTCTATTCAGACGACAGTGTAAAACCACCATCATTTTTACGTTCTTGTAAGATTTCAAAATCAGAAATAATCTTTTCAGGATTCAGTTCATCAGATATATTAATACTGTCTTTTTCTAATTTTTTAATAGCAACAATTACATCATTGATATTTTCGTGGTTCATTATTTAGTATATATATATTTAAAAGAAAAAATATATCCCCTATGAACCTCTATTCGAGTCTTTTAGCAGGTTCAGGAAGGGGCACAGCACAACATATAGTATTTACATATTTACAACCCAGAACTCGTAGCTTGCCACCTCATTCTACCAAAGTTCCACGGGCACACGAAACACTACCCCCTATGAGAGCCCCTAACCCGTCAAACAACGGTCTAGAGGCCCGAGAGGGTGAAGACAATCCCCATTAAACTTGTAGCTTGCCACCGCATTCTACGAGTTTAGAGGATACACGGAACATATAATCTTAATTAAGGATGGCACAACCCAGAACTCGTAGCTTGCCACCGTATTCAACGAGTTCAAGGGCATTAAATCCCCATATAAATTCCTAGATTGCCATCGCATTCTAATACGTTTAGAGGATACATATAAATCCCATAACTACTAGTCTGCCACTGCAGCCTAGCAAGTTCAAGGATACATATAAAGACAGTACAACCCCATAACTCCTAGTCTGCCATCGCACACTAGCAAGTTTAGAGGCAAAACACAACGTAAAACCCCATAACTCCTAGTCTGCCACCGCACACTAGTATTTGATGGAAAAACACAACATTAAACCCCATAACTCCTAGTCTGCCACCGCACACTAGAAAGTTTAGAGGCAAAAACACAGCATATAAGGCCAGTATATATAGTGGAGGAACCTGGAAAAACCCATAATTAGGGAGTTTTTCTGGGGTTATTCCGCATCATCAAAATGATAAATGTATCTCTGCAACGGATCTACTATTATACAATGTAACTGCAGTTATTTTTTCTGTTTGTAAGTTAGAAACCATAAATATCTTTCTACGAGTATTAATTACGACGTAGATGGTTAAAAATACATCGCAAATTTGAAATAGATGTATTACAGCAATTTTCCGCTTACGATCATGAACACGGTCAAAGGGAAGGAACACAATTACATGAGTATGCTCAACGGAGTTATCCCCCTTCAGGTAAGTAGTATACGAGTGGGAATTTCTGACAAAAAAATAAATAATTAAAAAATAGTTAATAAATATAATTCGAGGTTGTGATGATAGTTTATCTCATTAACAATATTGGAACATGATTTTCTGTTTATATTTACTGGAAAGAGTGGATTTGGTTATATTTTCTGCGACGTATTTTACCACACGCGAGTTAATATCAAAGTATTTCGCAGCTGAATACATTGATTGAAATATAATTTCTTCGCCAGTTTCTATGTTTGTGGATTTTACCGCCCTTGTTACAATTGTTCTGTCATATTTACCAGTCCCCCAGTGCAGAGTTCTCGCTCTGTGTAACAGTTTGAAGATTGGATAAACTATTATTTTGAGGATTCCCGTCAATATGATCAATCACTAGACCATCTTTGATCAACCCCTTGTGACATTCATACACAAATCGATGACAGAGATAATTTTTTCTTCCCAGCAGTAAAAATAGATAACCATGATTATTAATATAGCCAACTGGTATTTTTTTCTGACCATTTCTGATCACACCATCAATATTTGATTCGTAGTTTGTTATTGTAGGATGTTTTATAAACTCGTGGTTCATATTTTGCTCCATTATACAATAATATCATTTGTTTAAATCATAATTTGTCTGAAAACTTAGATAATCCTCCACGGATTTTATAACGTTGTTATTGACGTTATTTTTTTGGTCATAATATCTTTTAAGCTCTCTGTATCGTTTACCACCACAACACGCACACAACTGTGTTTTTCTTCGTACTCCAGCACCACATCGCAGACAAGGTATTGGTCCTAAGCTTCCACGGTGAACGCTTTGCATGTGTTGTCCGCAGAATTCCTTTCTGCAGGGTTTATTACAACGAGTTAATGATCCGATCATCAACCATTTGCATTGAGACATTGTATATATAATACTTTTTTATTTAATACTTGTCTGAAATATAATATGGATGAGTTTGAGAGACTATCTCGAATAAAGCCCTGGAAAACAAGTAAATTCAACCTTGACAGGATATCTCCTGACGTGCCAATACGAGATCTGGTTGATCGGAAAAATAAAGGTTTGATCGGAAAAATTCATGATGCCAAGAAAGAATTTTACGCAGATGGTGCATCTCATGTCTGGTCAACGTTCAAGATTATTCGCAATGACAAAGGTGTCGACGCTACGATGAATGACAAAAGAGCAACAGCTACTATTAAACAGCTCGATGATAGAAGCTATCTTTTCAGAATAAAATTTGTCATACTTGCAGAAACAGATAACTGGATTATCCGTGACAAATATGATCCTGTACACAAGGGTGAAAAAACTGTCATACTAAGTAAAAATTCCAGACCTGGTCTATTGACTGGTATTGATAAACCGTATTATGAGCGAGCGTACCCTGTAACAGCAGTTATTTATGGAATCTATGAGATAAATAAAAAACCCAGCGTTGATAAACTGGCACCCATGAAATTTTCAAGGTTAAATTGTGTAGCCAAACGAGTAATAGAACACTTTACAAACGCGATGTGTGGAAACGGATTAACTGATTTAAGACGTGAAAAAATAAACTCGTGGGCTGATTCAGTTAAGGATACCGGTGCTACAATAAAAGATGTTGCTGAATTAGGATAAATATTAAAATTTCCAATAACACTATCAACGATAACCGGAGAAATATTATACGAATCAAAATATAAATCGAAAGGAGCTCCAATAAATATTATTGATCATAATGCGCACGCATGGACCAGTGCAGTAACAATATTTCCACGTGATCGAACTGTCAGATTTTACCCCCCCCCCCGATAATTCTGGGGGAGGCATGTTTGATTTTATTAACGAAATAAGTAAAAACGATCCTGTATCGGTATATTTATTTAAAAGTGATGAGGAAGGTGGATTTGATCAATTTGTTAAACCAAACGGTGAAATATATCGAACAGAATCTCTCCACGACGAGATGAAAAATCTCGCGGAGAAGTTTTTCAAGTACAAACACGCGGAAAATACTGACAAATTACTAACTAATTGTTTTACCGTTCCATCTGCTGCGGCTCATTTTGCTAGAAAAAAAAATTTATGGAAACCAACACGATTTGATTTACTCGAGGACGTACGCGCAAGTTGCGTCGAATACGGACACGGTGGATTATGGAATACCAAGTATAATTACAATGATGTTATTTCAGTTGATATGGTTGCATGTTATCCGGGAAGTTTTCTAGGATACGGAGATTGTTCTGTGTACTTTAAAAGATTTGGTCACCCTACAAACGAGATGACGCGAGTGGCAATTAATGGACCATTACCTGATTTTGATCTGACTGGATTTGCTTGTGTTGAATCATTCGAGTTTAACGAAAATATCCACCAAATTTGTTATGTTTGGTTTGGCAGACATTTTTGTGAAAAACGTTGGGCGCCTATAGTTTTATTACGATATATGCTAGATTGTGCGGTACTGACATCGTTGGTTGTCAGTGAGGCGATTATATCATATCACGCACAGACCGAAGTTTGGTTGCCCATGCCAGATTCTATCAGTCTCGATGAAGTTATTAAGGAATTTAAGGAAAAATGTCCTGGTGTTTCCGAAGATGATATTATCAAAGAAGCTCCTAAAATTCTCGAGATTAAACTTAAAAATAACGAAAAAACCGCAAAAGATCTCGGTAGAAGAATTATAGGTAAATTTACTCAGGGTGGTGCATATGGTCATAAAAGACATTACGCACGATTAATTCTAGATGATGCCGAATACGATTTTATAATCGCTGATACAACAGCGAGAGATATATTTGTAAATCGAGAAAGTGTTTATTTATCCGACGGAACAAAATTGGGTACGATCGTTAGTTACATAAATGATGTCTCCCCACGGTATACTCATCTAAGATCTTCTATGTTGGCTTATGTTTCTATAAATTTATTATCGATGATTAATAGATTTCCTGAGACCGCAGTCAGAGTCGCAACAGATTCGTTTTATATTTCGAGTAAATATTTAGAGTTTGTTATGGAATTTATAAGTAATGATGAACGATGGAGTTCGTGGAGAATAAAAAAGGAAATATTACACAATTACACAGAATCAGCAGATGTTCCGATGAGAGATTTTTATCGTAAGTGTAATAAAATATCAGAAATGTGGAAAGCGCCGTCAGTGAGTGATCCAATAACTATCTCAATGGACCTGGTGGATGCGGCAAGACGACTCGGGCAATTAATGTTTTTAGAAATTCAGATATGATCGTGCTGACACCCACACATAGACATGCACGAGAGATGAAACAGCGGCAAGTACAATCATGTACGTATCATAGTTTCTTTCAGTGGCGCGGGGATACATGGACTCCTGAACGAATGGGAGAAAAATATATACCTAAAATAATTATTTGGGACGAGATATGTACGGTGTCATTGGATACATTAAAAACCTTTCTTGATTGGTTGTTGCCGAAAAATACCGCTATAATAATGTGTGGCGATCATGGTCAACCGCCGCCTTTTGTTGGACCATCTCCACATGATTGGTTAAAAAGTTTCGTTGATTATTACGAAGAAATAGATGATGATCATAGAGCTCTTGGTGAAAATTTAAAGGAGTTTAAAAAATTAATCAGATTACAATCAAACAAAATTCCGTGTGAAATAATACGCGGAGCGATCTCAGAGACCTCAATGAACGATTTTTTAAATTTATGGAGACCCAACGATTTAATAGTAGCAAGCAGGAAAATGATCAGAGACTCTTTACAACAGCAGTTAATTCAGCTGCATAAAGAAAAATACTCAGAATTGCACGCACCGTTATGTTATAGACCATCAGATACACGAAAACAGAATATTAATGTTGATATTCCAGGGCAGACTGAGAAACAAAATCTCGTATTAAATGATATTGTCGCTGTTGATATCAGTGTTGTCGAAGATGCATTACGCACTGACAGATCTCCATGGGTGTTGGGATACGCTATGACGATCCACTCGTCTCAGGGATTAACTGTTTCTGATACACGAGTTTGGATTGTAGACGATCGTATCGAGTGGTCAAATTTAGTTTATTTAGCGGTATCAAGGGTTAGAAAAATGTCTCAGTTACGGAGAATTATAATTCCTGAAATCGTTAATAAAACCAGCATCATCATCGACGGTGATAAAATAAGAAAAAAATTAATTGGATACAAACAATCTGATAAAAAAAAAACTAAACGCGACTTTGACCTTGATGTTGAATTTATTATTGAGTTAAAACAGCAGCAGAATAATCATTGCGCAAGTTGTAATTCTATAATGCTGTGGAGGTATTCGAATAATGATTCAAGACAATTTACCGTAGACAGAAAAGACAGTAGTCGCGGTCATACACGAGAAAATGTGATGTTGACCTATCTCGAGTGTAATCGGCGTCGGGGTGCTAGTTAAGTTTTCGTGGTGGTAGTTGTGTATCCTCGGGAATCACCTGTAGTTGTTTACGTGTAAATCCACGTTGAGGAGCAGTTAAATCTAATCTGTAGATTGCAGGTCTACCTGAGGATCTTGTCACGGTGGATATTTTGTGTGTGGTAACACTCCAAATAGGATCAGTCGCTCTCGCTTTACCACCTTCAAGTTCACCCGGTTCATATAAATATCTAACTGTAACATCACCCAGTATTTTTTGTTTTTCAATATCCTTTCGTTGTATTGGTATATGTTTTTTTTTTGTAATTGCATCAATGGGTTTCATGTTGGTTGTTCGTGTAATCTCATTATTTAATGCAGCTATCACGCTTGGTAATCTTGCAACCCATTCGCGAGATCTTTTATCCTGAATAAATTCCTTCGCGTATTGATATCCAAATAACCGCTCAGCAAGTGTTTGATTAAATCGTTCAACAATTGCCTGATCACGGTGAATTGCAGTATGCCCTCGTCGTATTTTTACATCATGTCGTTTCATCAGCGATGATACTGGACCAAGAAATTCTTTGCCAGGATCAACCTGTAATAGTTGTGGCCATCGTAATGGTCCTCGTTGATAAATTCGTTCAAACGCATCGGCTACTTCAGATGATGTTTTCGTTGATAGCGGCTCTGCCTCTTTATACCTACTTGCAACATCAACAAGTTAACGCGTTCTTGTATGTTTCTCTACGTACAGTATCATGTGGTAAAAATAAAATATCTGCTTGATGAACTTCATTAGGAACATTAACATCAAAATACGCGTACTGAATTTGTTTCGGTGGTGGTAGGTAAATTTGCTATATTGCTTGCCTGGATAACCACGCTTCAGCAGTAGAATGTTTAACCGCTGCTGCATAAGCAAGTTTACTAATTGCTGCTTTACCTTTCCAGTATCCTCTTGGGCTATAATAAATTGATTCCATTATATATTACCAGCCCCAAGCGCTAATTTACCTTTCATCGCAGATCTTACTAACCAATTAGTAATTTTTCTTTGATATTTTTATTTTTTATAGAATCTAGCGCGTGAATTAATTTCACATCTGCAATATGCCTATCTTGTAGATTTTTACTTTTATACGCAACATCATGAGCGTGACATGCTTTATCAATAGCGTTTACAGGATACTCACCTGGTTTTGGTTGATCCAGATTATCAAGTCTAATATCAAGTCTGGTACCAGGACCGCAATAATTATATCCTGGTAGATGTTTTTCTCCTGGGTATTTAGCCCATGGAGCACCTGGAAACTTTGACATCAAATTAGCAATATCACCACCGCGCTTATTAGGTAAAAACGAAAATTTCTTTCTACCGCATACAGAACATTTTCCACCATATGCTATTTTTTATTTTTTGTTGTAACCGTAGCTAAATCAGTAGTTGGAGTTTTAGATCTACAACGTAAACAATATAGATTCATGTTATAAAATATATGGATATAATTGATTTCTCAGCAACTCGGCGACGAGAGCCAGTTAAACACCACCCTGCGTTACCAAATTCCATCAGAATGATTATCATAGGACCATCTGGATCGGGTAAGACGCAATTATTACTT
This sequence comes from Sinohyriopsis cumingii, assembly GCA_028554795.2. Lineage (NCBI taxonomy): Eukaryota > Metazoa > Mollusca > Bivalvia > Unionida > Unionidae > Sinohyriopsis > Sinohyriopsis cumingii. The sequence continues at coordinate 124,608,054 of CM068838.1, forward strand.
AATTTGACAATGAGATGGTTGAAATGGGACAACCGTTGATGATCAGAGGTGTTATGAAGTATTAAAAGACTTTAACGAAAATGCAAGATTAATAAATGACGGTGAAAATATTATTGATTTTATAACAGATATTGATGAAGCACCGTCCGTAGATGATCTTGATGGGTTTATTAATAATTTAGTTGTGTATGATGATGTGATGCTAGACAAACAATCAAATCCAGCCAGGATATTGTCTCGTGGCAGACGTAAAAATACAGATGTGATCTATGTTACTCAGCGGTATACACACATTCCGAAAGTGATCAGAGATAACTGCAATATTTTAGTTGTGTTTAATGGCGTAAACACACATACGCTGCGAAATATTCATCAAACTTGGTGTGGTGGTGACATGGATTATAATAAATTCAGAAATTTCTTTTCACGAGCTCAAGTTGCACACGGATTTATAACGATAAATTTACATGATCCAAGAACAAGATATCATGTGGGTCTTGATAAAATATTTGGATAAAGTAATAGCAGCAGAGAGGGCGCGACCTCAATAAAGTGTTCACATGGTAAAATAAACCATTCTACGAACAAACAAAAAAAAAAAGACAGCGACGGTAAAGTAACACCAATTTGAGAAATCTTTTTAGAAGATTTATTTTTGCTTCAATTTGTGTCGACGTTTTTGGTTAAATTTGTGTCGATGCTTTTTTTTTTCTTTGTTCGTAGGAAGGGTTATTTTTAGTTTTTCGACGCTTTTTGATCTTGGTCTGTTCGCCCTCTCTGCTGCTCGTGCCCTACTTCAAGAGGTGTCTGTTATATTCACATTGTCTGCAAAGGTCCATTTTTCCAAGAAAATAAGTCCCATTTACGACATCCAGGCCCATTTCACGACATCGGTATCCCTGTCAAAATAGCATATGTGAAATTAATTCCCATGGATGATATCGGGCACATATGACGATATATGTCCACCACCACCACCACAATACCATACTCGCATGTCACTGATATTGTGAAAGCAGTGTGTTTTTCGCACGACCAGTGTACAGTTCCTCCTCGTTTCAGACAACAAAAAATATATATTTATACCAAATACATTAAAAATAACATGGCATTTAAAGTGTTGGTATGAAACAACTTGATATACCAATACTAATGAAATATCAAATTGTGATCTGCCCATGGCGCAATAATACGAATATAAAAACATTCTTTCAACTGCAGGCCTATAGCTCAATGACGAATTTCTACTCATTCATTAATCATAAATGACATGAAAATAAGGTATTAACAGTCCCCATTTTCTAAAATGAAATTAAACTGGCACACGATTTCATCAGAACCCTTTCTTTTTTCCATTCCCCTCTCCCCTCTCAAACGTAAGGGAGAAAATAAGGAAAAATCTGCAGTGAGAAAGAAAACCATTTTTCGCTGGGCGAAAACATTAAAACTGACCTTGTTACAAGTAACCTACAGTAATCTGATTCGTCGTAACGGTATTGTGAAGTGTCGAATTTTGAATTACAGAAATTTTAAAAGTGTTATGCATTGAGCAATTAAAGTTATCGCAATTAAGTCAGAAAAGTCTTTGTGAAAGGTCACTTCGAACTTTCTTCCTTCATCCCCCCATGTCAGTGTAAACTTCAAAGGAACAATATTTCCGACCCAGTGAAATTGACAGAAGTATCTTAGCACGGTCCTTAGAAAGTAAACATCTGAGATACCAACCCTAACCGCTTGGTAGGAACCTATGTCCGCTTATCATATTTTCCGGAAAATTGTCACGCACTGTCGTACACAGATTATGAGCTGTCTAAATCTGATGAAAGAAATTATTTCTTTGGGAAAGATTAGGGACCACCGACTACGATTGGGTAGAATAAATTAAAGTGACGACCCTAGTCGAAATTCTTTAGTCTGAACATTTCCTAGAAGAGGAAACTTAGTCGACTCCGGTGAAGCCTAAAGATTAGTGCTTTCCTCATCAAACAAGAAAAGGGACCAGTTGGTTGTCGTGTAAAAAGAAAGGAATGTTTAGTGCTAGGAGGCACAAGTCCTGAAGGAAGGAGATAAAATACAGCGACAAGGTGCGCAATTTTAGTTTCATGTAATATTCTATTATTTGATTGCTTGTTTTATGCAAATGTGTTTGCTATGACTAGGTTTCCATATTATGTATCGTTTATTCAAATCTTGGAAATGTGTTAATGCTAGAGTTATTATGCAACTTACTTTATTCAATTTAATTGAAAGTGTTGATGATATAATTGTTATGCAATTTACCTTTTTAATTATACAGTTATTAGTTCATTGGTAGAACTGATTGCATGCGATCCAAATTTTCATATGTGTAGGATTTCATATGTTTATCTGAAATAACTGACTTTGTTGTTAGGACGATACAGATCATCATGAGTTAACGATCATTACCTAATTATATCTGATTTTATAATGCTGGGATAATCTTGTAGGTTAAGGATTGCCGTGAGTTACATTTTGTGAATTTCATGCAATAGCAATCGAACATGTAGCATATGTAAAATAATACGGTAATACTTAGTAGTCGTTCACGGGGCCCCGAGTGGCCGAGTGGTCTAAAGCGCTGTCCGTTACGGATCACTACCATCTCACCTCTGTCTGCGTGGGTTCGAGTCTAGGATTCGGTCAATGTGGGTATGTCAGAATGCTTGGCAGTAGCTTCTCGGGAGTTGGTGGTTCTTTTCGGGGTTTTTCCGGGTTCTTCCTCCACTATTAATACTGGCCGCCATACATAGCCTATCGTGTGCTGAAAATGGCGTTAAACCCCACAACAACAACAACAACAAGTAGTCGTTCACGTGGTAATTTAAGGCTTGCCATTGGAAGCAACGTCAATGTCATAAGAACACTAAGTACTAAGTCAGAATTTACGCGGTGTGTAGGCTCTGAATAACGATTAAGTGAACTGTATGTGCCTCTGAACAGAAGGTATATAGAATTATGGGTTAAATTTGTCCTTTAAGGAACAGTTTCGGAGAACAGTTTCGGAGAGGAAGACGAGACAGTCCGAAGACAGGAGTACGGTAAAAAAAAGAAAGAAGGACGAGGTCAGAATAAAAGGACCAGGAAGTTCATGAAGGAGCAGAACCTAGAGTTTAGGAAGGATGAAATAGGAGACGTTGATATACGGTTAAAGTGAATGAAGGTGATGCAATCAATTGTGGATATTGCGCTATTTTCACCTCTCGTTATGATGATGTAATAAATCCAAATTGGACACACCTGTTAAATTTTACTTATATAATCTAACTTGAATTTGAATTGCCGGTATTAATTTGTTCTAATTAAATTTGTTATTTTCTTGTCAATGGGAGCTCGTATTGTTTTATTTCTTCCCAGTATTCTCGCTCAGTTCTCTGTTGAAATTCCATTCTTCTTTCACTCCCGCCGGGTTATAATATCGAGGGAGGTCATCCTCTGGATAGGATTGGATTTTTTTTTAACGTAGCTTTAACCATTTTTCAGTCATATCGCTACGATGTCTGCACTGTGGCAGTTTATAGTGATGCCTAGCACTGAGGCATCATGCCGCAGACATGTAACATGATGTCCCACCCAGTCACAATATCCAGACTCCAGGCCGACCAGTCCTAACACTAACCTCTTAATTCTGAGCGCCAAGCGAAGTAACTGTTAGTACCATTTTTGTAAGTCTTTAGTATGACTCGGCCGGGGATCGATCCCTAAACCTCCCGCATCCGAGGCGGACGCTCTAACCACTAGGCCGAAGGAGCGGTCCTGTGCATAATGCAAACCAAACCTAAGTGACCACCCCTCTTCTAAGAGGGCAACGTTACATGTATGTTTACGCTTCCCTTGGGATCTATCTACAGTGTTCATAATATCAATGATATATATTTGCAATAGCCAGTCGACACTAGGCCTATACATCAAAACTCATAGATTCCATTAATGTTTTCAACCTCAAACAGTCAGTTAACCAACCCACTATAAACATGGTCACATTTTAGTCTGGATTATTCATAGACCTGACTATAACATTCTACGGTCCTCCCGGTATCCGATGACCTTGCATCAGATCATCTCTGCATTATATGCCATCTTGACGTATCAGTCCCTAACCCTCCACCTTTGTCTGCTACTAAGAGAAACCTCCGTATGATAAATAGAACCAAACTAATGCACGACATCCAAGCTAACCTAACAACTTGCTTACCTCCTACCGCAGAACAACTCGATAACTGCCTGTGTTCATTGCTTGACAAACATGCCCCAGCTACCAAGTGCAGAGTTTCAATTCAAAAGTGTTCTCCATGGTATAGCAGTGTTAGGGACCAGCTTCGCACTGCTAAAAGAGACCGCCGTAAAGCTGAGAGGCTTTGGCTTTCCACCAGACTCACTATTCATAAGCACATCTATGAAGCCGCTAAGAAGAATGTCACAAATATAGTCCATACAGCGAAATCAGCCCACTACACTACTAAGATAATGGAAAGTTCCAGCTGCAAAGAGCTCTTCGAGATTACTAACAAGCTAATGTCAAGGAACAAATCTTCACCACTTCCAACTACCTTCTCTACAGTCGACCTTCCGGACATATTTGCAAATTTCTTTCGTGACAAAGTACAAACCATTGGAGATAAGCTTGACACCACAATTTCAATTGACTCGTCGTCACCATACAGTTGGGATACAGAATTTGAGCTGCAACCATTAGCAGCATTAGAACCTGTCTCTATGGATTTCGTACGTACAATCCTGATGAAGAGTGCACAGAAGTCATGTGAACTGGATCCAGTTCCAACATCACTGCTGCTTGAGTGCTTAGATCCAGTATTGCCTTCACTAACTGATGTTATTAATACCTCTCTCTCATCCGGTGAATTCCCATCAGTTTTCAAAACTGCCATTGTAAAGCCTCTGCTGAAGAAGCCAACACTAGACCATAACGATTTAAAGAACTACGACCCAGTTTCTAATCTCCCATTCATATCAAAAATCTTAGAAAAGGTTGTTCTATCCCAGCTTGTATCTCATCTTAATTCAAACAGTCTTTTTAGCAATGTACAATCTGCATATCGCCCTTACCACAGTACTGAAACTACTCTTCTAAAAGTAGTTAATGACATTCTCTCTGCGTTGGATAGCGGAAAGATTACAGTCCTCACCCTCTTCGATTTGTCTGCCACATTGCTCATTCACATCCTTTACCTCAAACAATAAATATCAGCAACACCAACATTAAATTCACACAGTCAGTACGAAACCTAGGTGTTACTCTGGACAGTACTCTCACATTGCACCAACATGTTATGAACATATGCAAGGCTGCATATCTTGAGCTGAGACGCATCAGCTCAATTCGTAAATATCTTTGAGTTGATGCCACTATTGTTGTTGTTGTATGCCACTATTGTTGTTGTTGTTGTTGTTGTTGTTTTAGGGTTTAACGCCATTTTTCAGCACAAAATAGGATATACATGGCGGCCAGTACTAATAGTGGAGGAAGAACCCGTGAAAACCCCGGAAAGAACCACCGACCCACGAGAAGCTATTGGCAAGCTTTCTCATACATCCACATTGGTCAAGCCCGAGACTCGAACCCACGCAAACAGAGGTGAGATGGCAGTGATCCGTGACGGAGAGCATTTTAGACCACTCGGCCACTCGGGGCCCCTTTGATGCCACTAAAACACTTGTGTGTTCATTAGTACTTTCAAGACTGAACTAGTATAACTCAGCATATCATAACTCCATTCAAAGTGCAAATATGTGTATTTGTATGTCGTATAAGGTATAACGGTACCAACTGCGCAAGTCCAGGTAGCAGCAGAGAGGGTGAACAGACCATAGAATTCCGACAAAACAAATAAAACAAACAAATAAATCATCTCGTAGAAAGGTCCAGATTTTACAAATGAACTTTTCCTTGAGATGTTTATTTTTGCAATGACCGATTGTGCTAATAAAACCTCAGTTCGAAATAGTATCTGAAAAAATAAAGTACTCTACGTGTTTATTTATTTCTTGTTTATTTGTTTGACGACCAACGTTGGTAGGTACCCTCTCTGCTGCTCCTCTTATGCTGATATTAATTAAATTATTATGTTATAATAAAAATGGTACATCCAGAATCTCATACTGCAAGAACAGCACGAGAACGATTAGAAACAATTAAAAAATTTCTTCCTGTCAGAGACTCATTTAGAAAAAATCTGCAAGCGCAGCAAGAAGCAAAAGTTGAGTTTGAAGAAGACACTAAAAAACTGTTTAAGCCCGTCACTGCGGCTACTGAACAAGTTACAACTGTCATCAAAGAAGATCTTCTTCCGGTATCAAAAAAAATAGCAAGAAGAACTAAACAGGCAAGGGAGATTTTACGAGACCTTCCAACTGGCATAGCCGCAGCTCAAAATCAACCTGTTGGTGAGGAAATACTTGAAGGTATTGGAGAACTTCGTACTGATGTCGCCGATGTGAGAAAAAAACTTGCATCTAAATCCAAACCAGCAGGAGAAAACGTAGAATTAATTGCAAAATTTAACGAAGGAGTTGTTGAGGAAATTAGAAAAACTGAAAGAGAGAGATTACCTGAGATGATATTAGATAATATATCTAATAAATCTAGTATTTTAAAACCCCGTCATGAAAAAACAAATGATGATAATTTCATTAAATGGATATATCGCGTATATTACAACAAAAAACAAGCTAGAGGTCTAGAATACGAAAGACTTAATGAAGAAGTAAAAAGACTTTATAGAGAGAGACGGGAACAACTAGAACAAGGAGAGTCCTACCAGTATCAGCTTCCTCCACCTCTGCAACAAATAGAACAACAACAATCTTCTTCGCCGCAGCAAAGGTTGAAGTCGGAAATTAAAAGGACTAAAGAGCTAATTAAATTACTCCCCTCGAAGAAAATTTCTGCACCGGTTGTAACATTTACACCGACAGGTTCACCACATGGATTTCGAGAAGGTGACTCACCCCCGGCCACCACTGAAGTACTTGCTCCGGTAATGCAACCACCAGTATTTAAAACACCTCAAGATGAACCTAAAACAGGACGTGGTTTATGTCCTGATAATATCATCAATGACGTGTCACGGTTAGAAGTTCTCATAGGACGAAAACGTGCTGGAAATAATTCACCAGAAATAACCAATGAAGCAGCTATTTGTCGGCGACTATTTCAAGGTGGTATCATGGATATTGGCGTTTACCGAGAACTTATTGATGAGCTCGTTGATGACTAGTTGTTAGATAAATGGTAAATAAAATAAGATGATTGTGCATGATAATCATCGTAAACCCACACAGGTTAGAGCGGTAAACTCACGATTACCAATCTATAGTGTTATTTACGGAAATGGACTTGGTGATGTCATTCGAGGATTATTCACGAGGATAGCTCCAAAAGTAGCACCTGTTGCAAAACAATTATCGATGAAGGCTATTGATATTGTTCGTGATAAAGCTCCTGGTGCAATTGTCAATGTTGCTGGTAAGGCGTTCTCGGCGATCAAGGAAAGACTAGCACGATTATTGCGACGAAAACAACAACCACCGGTGAAACTGGCAAGTACTGAGGTGATGCCCTCAGACGTAAGTAAAATAATAAATCAGGCTGCAAATCAAAAACTAGCGGCGATATCTGAAGAAGCAGAAAAAAATATAACAGCAGATTTAATAGCAGTGAGCGGTCTTCGTCGACGATGATCATCATTTGGAAAAATGGTAACTATAATAAAAATGTTCAGGCGCGAATCAGACCCAGCATTTGATATGGAGGCACCTGTCCTTAAGTACGAGTCAGTACGTGATTATCAATTTTATTCTTATGACGCAAGAATACCAAATCATCCGGGGAGAATCGAATTACAGGTTCATGATACAAGTAGATATTTCTTGCCCGCTGAAGCGTTTATTGAAGTAGAAGGTAGACTTGTAACGAATGTTGTAGCTAATACGCCATATGCTGCTAATTTGCGTGTTGGTTTTGTCAACAACGGGATCATGGCATTATTTAGTGGCGCCACATACATGACTGATGGAAAAAATATTGAATCAGTTCAGAATGATGTCGACGTTGCTACAACAATAATTGGTCTAGCGAGATATTCTGACGACTTTACAAGATCAGCTGGTCCAACAATGATGTTTGCTAAGGATATTACCAACAATGCTGATCATGTTCAGTATACTAAAATACGAACACCACAAAATACTGCAGTTAATCCACAACCAGTTGATTTTGAGCACGCAGACAGACCAGGTGCTGATTTTGATATTATAGGAACCGTTAATGCGACTTACAACCTGGGATTTGCAACACGCCGGGCGGCGCTGTCGGGATATAATAGAAATTTTTCGTGTGCAATTCCATTATCACACATCTTTGGATTTTGCAGAAATGTTAGAAAAGTCATCTTTGGAGCTAAACACACAATTGTGCTCGTAAGAAAAGGTAATGATAATGATGCAATCTGGCGAGGTGCTGGTGTTGCCGAGGGTAAAGTAAATATATCAAAACTTTCACTATGGATGCCAGTAATGACTCCATCTATTACTGAGGAACAAAAATTACTATCTTTTATGGATCAAGGCGGCAAATCATTGCTATCATGGTTAACAGTAACCACAGATGCTGCTCAAAGCAATATTAATGGTTTATTTACATGGCATATAGCATCACAACAGGGTGTTTCTGCACCACGACATATTTTTATTGCACTACAAGATAATGCTCGGACGAATAATCAAGAACGTTCACATATGATATTTGACAACCTTGGAGTTAATGAAGTTTCCTTACGGATAAATGGACATCAAGAACCAGCCGAGGATATACAACTAAATTTTGATCAAAATCATGTAGCGCGCGCATATCATCGTTTAATGTCATTCATGGGACGTGATCAAAATATAGATACCGGCTTGCAAATATCACAACTAGATTTTACAGGTCTATATCCGATTTATTATTTTTCACTAGAACATCTTGATTTATCCAAACAATCTGTTGTTGATATACACTTTCGAGCTCATGTTACTAACCCTCCTCCTGATATACCCGGTCCACCAATTGTTCCCGGCTTCTACAGAGCGATCGCGGTCATACTTAGCGACAAGGCCATGTTACTTGAAGGTGGCAGTGGTCGAATGAGAGTTGTTGATGCACCGGTGGAAAATCTTTAATCGTGTTATTTAGAAAAATATATTTTATATAAAAATGTCGTATAGTCATGTTAATGTTACTCTGACTCCTGGTCAGGTAAAAAAGCTTCAATCAAAAACCGCCAACAAATGCGGAACTAAAATATCACTAAAACGAGATCATATTAGTGGTGGTCCAAACAAATTATCGTTGACAAATAATCAGATTAAACATTTCAATAAAGCCCTAGAATCAAAAACTGGAGTTCAATTCCATCTCTCCCCGAGCGCCATCAAAGACATGGTTAAAACGGGTGGTATATTTCCACTTCTTGCGGCCATTCCGGCATTAATAGCTGCGGCTGCTCCAGCCGTAGCAAAAGCGGCCGCGTTAGGTGCTGTTGGAACAGCCGCTGGAATGGCACTAAAGAAGGCAACAGGGCGAGGATACAAAAAAAAGGGACGCGGTCTAAGATTACCGGGATCTCGTTGGGGGAGAGGCCTAAGGCTTCCAGGATCATTTCGTTAGACGTTCCAGCATCAAATTTTGATTTACTTGATGCTGATAAAAAATTAAAAATATCTGCCTTTAGAGGTGTTTTTATGCGAGATCAATTACCGAAACAACCAAACAAACTAGAAACAGGTATTATTAATCTTGACAAACGTTCTGGACCTGGTACTCATTGGGTATCATACGCGATTGATCCGCGTGGAATTGTTTATTTTGATTCGTACGGGTTAGCTCCACCTGTTGAATTTATCAAGTATGTCGCACCACTACACGCAACAACTAGAGGTTCCAAAGTTTGGTATTCAACGCTACCCACACAAACAATGACAGATCCGCCAATATGCGGCCGTGAAGTAATTAATGTACTCGACGCAATATCAAAATCATCCAGGCCGCCACATAAAGTCGTGCACGATTATACAAGCAACCGATATGTTGCGCGTAAAGCATTTTAAACAACGGATCTTATTATAATGGTTGATATTTACGGAAGATCTTCTACTAGTAAGAAAATAAAATCCGACGTTGATCTGTCAAAGTATGCGACTAAAGATGACCTCGCTGATATTATGAACCTGGCTGGAGTTGACCCAGATGAAGTTGTTATTTTTCAGGATCGATATGGTAAACTAAAAACCAGCAATATCAAATGGAATGATATAGTCCGGCGAGTACTTGGTGCAGTTACGGATAATATTCCCGTGTTTACTGATAGCGGCAAAATCAGAGATTCAAGTATGTCACTTAAAACCATTAGAGATGAAATTGCAAAAAGTGTTGCTAATCGCGTGAGAAACACCGGTGACACAATGATGGGTGAACTTAGCATGAACGGGAACAAAATAGTAGTTTTAAAAGATCCAACATCTGACGAAGACGCAGCAACAAAAAAATACGTCGATGTCAACTATGGCACCGTAGACGGTAAATTATCCACGTTACGGGCTGAGTATGACGTTCACGCAGGAGCTTTTGGAAGATTTCGAAGAAATTTTCAAAAAATCGATGATACCATAGATAAATTCTTCGGTACTCCACGCGCCATTGACATGAAACTCGTTGATATCAAAACTGACCTAGACACGATCAAACAAAGACAGCAAAACATCGTAGCGGGAATTCCTGAGATTGTCAGCAAAACCAATTTGATTAAAATTTCAGCTGCAATAACTCCCGGGCATATCACAAACATCGTATGCACGGTATCATCGGGATTTGCAACATGGTCGCAGCAAAATAATACTATCAAATATACCGCAACAGTCACTGGCGTGTACAGGCTATCTGTGTTCAGTGCTGCAAAATTTGAAATATTTACAACGTTTCCATGGCGTCATTCCACAGACAGGTTTTCCGGGGTTGTATCTGTTGTATTAAATAGCGGAACCGAAGAAATATTTATTCTGGAAGCAGATGATAAGAAATTAACCGCAACATCCTTCTGGTGGTGTTTGGAATTTGTAGCTGAAACACCTCAATTGGTTACTGTATAAAAATATATATGGACGGTGCACAATACAGATACAATCAAGCGCGTGAATGGCAGGCGGCGCTAAAAGATCAAGTCGATCAATATACAGTAAAAGTAAAAAAATATCGACGACGATTGGTTATCGTTGATGTGATTGTTTATTCAGTATCCGCTGTTGTTGCTGGAACCGGTGTAATATTATCAGCGTTGACAACGATGGCACCAGTAGCTGTAACTATCTGTATTTCAGCAGCAACAACTATTGCAGGTGTGCTTGGTATCATCACAAAAAAAATATGTACTTGTACGAACGAAAAGTTATCCGATTACAAAATAAAATTACATACAGCGACGGTAGCATACTCGAAATTATCCTCGTTGTTATCAGCGAGTCTCAGTGATGGAATTATATCTGATTTCGAATTTTCAATGATAACCAAAATATACGACGAAGGTATTAAAGATACAAGTATCAATAATGACAGAATTACTCCAGCAGATCGTGACCAACACAACTCCGCCAAAGATAACGATGATCTCGGTAAGTTCAATTAATCCTGAATTTAGTGTTAATTTTCCTATTGCAATTCCAGTAAAAGAAATAGCACTAGCGCAATTACGAGTATATTACAGCTGGCCAAATATCAGATCAAAATCATTTAATGGTACACCAGCAAATAATTCGCTCGTATTTACTAACAACAACAAACCCGATGGAACACCTGACTGGGTTGTTGTTGGAATACCAACCGGCAGTTACGAGATTGAAGAGATCAGTGAGGAATTTGCGCGTAGAATAAAATCAATAACGGGAAAAGAATCAAAAATATCAATTAATGTTCATGAACCCACCCTGTCCTCGACGGTTGAAATAAACTCGCCTGATTATGCCGTTGATATTTATCAGTCCACGATAAGATCCGTACTAGGTTGGCCTGAAATATCACCACCGATAACACCGATACCACCAGAACCGAAAAAGTCTGATTATGTCACGGATAGACAATCATATCATGAAATTAATCCATCATACGGGGAAAGACTACGTATTATAAAAAATAAATCAATGCTTCACAGTTTTTCCGTCTTCGGTGGAATTGAGGCATGGTTTTTTAAAAATCCGGGGGAAACAGGACATTTTAAGGGTTTTTATCGAGAAGATATTATTAAATATTTTCAGGAAATCAATCAAGAGTGTAAAAAACAACTAGATCAACTAAATCAATATTTTAACGAACATATTTTTGACATATCAGCATCATCGCGTGAAAAAATCATCACGCGTGTGGAAATATTAAATCAGCTTATATCAGATATGGAATATATTAATAACCGAATAGTTCAAGCGATGCTTAGTTTAGAATTTTCTGAAGGAACTTATGCAAAAATATGGTTAGAAAAATATAAATTAACAGAAGCCGATGTACCGAATTATAAATTTCCCGGGTATAGTGTAACCGAGTTAAGAAAATCTATCAATGATGTCATTGATGAGTTTTTTCCTAAACTACTCGATGCATGGAGAAAATTAATTCCACCTCCAACTGTTCTTAGACATGATAATGATCCACACGGCGGCGGAAGACACGTATCTCCGCGGATCGTTAATATAACACCGACGGTCGCGGTCAATCTGGTTTGTGACGTAATCGATGGCAGCTATCAAATAGATCTCGGAAGATCAAATCAAGCTCAACAAGGATACATCCTGTACACGTTCACACCACAAGTTCCCCCTGGAAGTTTAATCGTGCAAGAACCAACTAATCCCGTGTATTTGCGGTGTCACAATAATATGTTAACGCGAATCAATTTTAAGCTCACAGACCACCTTAATCGCTTGATTGACATACGTGAAGAAGAGCTTGTAATAAATCTGTATGTAAAGTCGTAAGACTTCCGTCGTAAGGATTTCTGTCTAAGGACTTCTGTCGTAGATCTTCATGTAATGGAGGGTTTTTACACGCGAGGATTTCTTAACAGTTAGAAGAACATTTGTAACAGAGATCAGAATCAAATTCGATCAACTTAAAAAAATAAAAAAAATAATATTTATTAATTTTCCTGATTTTTACTGAAATTGTACAAATTACTTGATTTTGACTACCAACTACCCCCTCAGAAACATAAAAATGCACGAACTACTTGATTTTGACTACCAACTACCCCGTCAGAAATAAGAAATTCTAACCTTGTCAAATTGTTCCTAATAAATTTTATTTATTATAAATTAATTTTATTTATTAATAATATTATTTTTACTGAGATTTTTATTTTTTTTTTACTAAAATACAACGAAATTGCTCAATTTTCCTGATTTTGACTACCAACTACCCCGTCAGAAATCAAGTAATTCGTGCATTTTTCTTTGATTTTGACTACCAACTACCCCGTCAGAATCAAGTAATTTGTGCATTTTTCTTGATTTTAGTAAAAAAAAATAAATCCTCAGTAAAAATAATATTATTAATAAATAAAATTTATAATAAATAAAATTTATAATAAATAAAATTTATAATAAATAAAATTTATTAGGAACAAATTTGACAAGGTTAGAACTTTCTTGATTTTGACTACCAATACACGTGGTCAGCGTTGACATGGACCCCAGTTACCAAAACTTTCATTTTCATTATCACCAGTAATGAGGTTACTCTGGATCGTTTCACCAGTAACGAGGTTACTCTGGATCGTTTCACCAGTAACGAGGTTACTCTGGATCGTTTCACCAGTAACGAAGTTACTCTCTGACATTATTTTTCTTAATAGTCTTATACGGGTACTAATCGTTTTCTTTGCCTCATACTCGTGGGATAATAACGACTTAATTCTTTCTACGGCGGTAGAAAGAGGAACGAACTCCTTCACATGATCATCTTCTACGGTAGCTAGCGACTGAAACATTGCCGATTGAATCCGTTTCATGAGCCTGTATTCAGATGATAGTGTGTGTGTCCCCATGGTTTTACGTTCTTGTAAAATCTCAAAATCAGAAACTCTTTTTTCAGGATTAAGTTCATCAGATATATTAATTCCATCTTTTTTTAATTTTTTAATAGCGACAATTACATCATTGATATTTTCATGGTTCATTATATAATATATAAATCTTTAAAATAAAAAAAAATATCCCTAGAACACCTATCGAGTGTATTAGCGAGTTCGTCGGGATGTTTCAGGGACAGCACAACCAAGAACTCGTAGCTTGCCGCCGCAATCTACCAAGTTCATTAGGCAAATATTCCCTCTACGAGAGCCCCTAACCCGCCAAACAACGGTCTAGAGACCCAAGAGGGAGGACAGCACAACCCTCATTAAACTCGTAGCTTGCCACCGCAATCTACCAAGTTTATAGGATATACATATAACATATAACTAACTAAGGACAGCACAAGGACAGCACAGTCCTCATTAAACTCGTAGCTTGCCACCGCAATCTATCAAGTTTATCGGATATACACATAACATATAACTAACTAAGGACAGCATAAACTCGTAGCTTGCCACCGCAATCTACCAAGTTTAGAGGATATACATATAACTAACTAAGGACAGCACAAGGACAGCACAGTCCTCGTTAAACTCGTAGCTTGCCACCGCAATCTACCAAGTTTACAGGATATACATATAACATATATACAATGAAATTGTTATATACAATGAATGAAGAGCCCCTATCGAGTGTATTAGCGAGCTCAGATTATGAATGAAATGGCACTAACTAAGGACAGCACAAGGACAGCACAGTCCTCATTAAACTCGTAGCTTGCCACCGCAATCTACCAAGTTTATCGGATATACATATAACATATATACAATGAATGGATATATACAATGAATGAAGAGCCCCTATCGAGTGTATTAGCGAGCTCAGATTATGAATGAAACGGCACTAACTAAGGACAGTACAAACATGTACGCTCAGCAAAATCACACCCACAATAATTAATCCAGTGGGTGATACGAAAATATGTATCAACCACAAGTCAATATTGTGGTTGGGAATTTTGCTGAGCGGGGGGGGGGGGGGTTTGCGGTTCCCCCCACTATTATAAAAATCGCAATTATGCGCACCACCGACAAATTGTCAGCCATGGGGATTCGATCCTGGACCGCGAGCGTCACAGTCCAATACCATACTGATCGAGCTATCAAACATTGTTACGAACATATGTTTCGGAAGTTAATATATAGCTAAGGAACCAATATTTACAGTAAACAGAGGTTTCTGAATAATAACAGTTTCTGAATAATAACAGTTTCTGTATTTGTAGCGGTTTCTGAATAATAACAGTTTCTGTATTTATAACAGTTTCTGAATAATAGTTTCTGTATTTGTGTAGGTTTTCCTAAGTAGACTGAGAATCAATAAACAACAGTTTCTGTATTTGTAGCGGTTTTCCTAAGTAGACTGAGAATCAATAATAACAGTGGCATTAATGCACCAGTCAAAGAACTTTCCAGAATGTAAGTTCAGTGAACACACAACTGCAGGTCGATTACAATGAGCAACGGTTTCTGTTTCACACACAGCTTCCTACGGATCAATAACATTATCATGTGTTGTATGATGGGGAAATATTTAAAAAACATAAATAATACTTCTACGAGTAATTAGTTACGATGTAATTAGTTACGATGTAATTAGTTAAACCGACTAATTACGATCATAAAAAACCAACCATCTACGAAGAAAACTATATATTGCAAAGTAATCTCCCCTTATGTAATCAAAAATTCAGTAGTGTATGGAGGACCTACTATGACATAAATTAAAAAAATTAATTCAATGTGGTGATGATAGTTAATAATGTGGTGATGATAGTTAATAATGTGGTGATGATAGTTATTGATACTTAAAGATAATTTTCTGTTTATATTTTTTCGAGAAAGTAGATCTGGTTATATTATCTGCGACGTATTTTACCACACGCGAGTTAATATCAAAATATGTCGCAGCCGCGTTCATAGACTGAAACATAATTTCTTTGCCGGTTTCTATGTTTGTGGAAATTACCGCCCTCTTTCCGATTGTCTTATATCTTCCTGTATTTCCACGTGTATTATTCTCGCTGTATGTGACAACACGAAGGTTGGATAAATTATTGTTTTGAGTATCCCCGTCAATATGATCAATAACAAGACCGTCATTGATCAAACCCTTGTGACACTCGTATGTAAATCTATGACACAAATAATGTTTCTTCCCCCCCCCCCTCGCATGTGAACCTTAGATAGCCAGTATTAGAAACAACGCCAACTGGTCTCTTCAACTTGCAGTGTCTGATGATACCATTAATATTTGATTCATAGTTTGTTATGACAGGATGTGGGACAAATATATTTTGCTCCATTATAATAATATTATATGTTTAAATCATTGTTTGTCTGAAATCTTGATATATAATCCCTCACGGATTTTATAGCGTTTTCACCGCTATTATTTTTTTTGTCATAATATCTTTTAAGCTCTCTGAACCGTTTCCCGCCGCACTTCCCACATAATTCTGTCTTTCCTCGCACTCCAATACCACACCGTAGACATGGTATTGGTCCTAGACTTCCTCGTCGTATGTTTTGTGAGTGCATCCAACAAAATGCCTTTCTACAGGATTTGTTGCATCGATTTACCGAGCCGATCATCAACCATCTGCATTGGGACATTGTATATATATATATATAATTTTCTTTATTTAAATATTTGTTTTAATTATATGAACGAGTTTGAGAGATTATCCCAAACTAGGCCTGTTAAGTATAAATTCAACCTTGACAGATTATCTTCTGACTTGCCAGTACGAGATCTGGTTGATCCGAAAAATAAACGTTTGATCTCGAAAATTCACGACGCCAAGAAAGAATTTTACACGGATGGTGCATCTCATACATGGTCAACGTTCAAGATTATACGCAACACTGACTTTGTCACGGAAGCTGTCAAGGACGCTACAATGAATGACAAACGAGCGGCAACTATCATTAACTACATCGCTGAATACGAGGGCAATCAAAAATATTTCTTCAGAGTAAAATTTATTGTATTAACAGAAACAGATAGTTGGATTATCCGTGACAAATATGATCCTGTCCTTGATAATAATAAAACTATCATATTAAGTAAAAATTCCAGACCGGGTCTACTGACAGGTATTGATAAACCGTATTATGAACGAGCATATCCTGTAACAGCAGTTATTTATGGAATTTATGAGATAAATAAAAAACCCAACGTTGATAAACTAGCGCCGATGAAATTTTCAAGGTTAAATTGTGTGGCTGAACAAGTAATAGAACACTTTACAAACGCGATGCGTGGAAATGGATTAACTGATTTAAGACGTAAAAAAATAAACTCGTGGGCTGATTCAGTTAAGGATACCGGTGCTACAATAAAAGATGTTGCTGAGTTAGGAAAAATATTAAAATTTCCAATAGCCGTAGCGACAATAACGGGAGAAGTACTGTACCAGTCGAAATATAAATCGAAAGGAGCTCCAATAAATATTATCGATCATAACGCGCACGCATGGACTAACGCGGTAACAATATTTCCACGTGATCGAACTGTTAGATTTTACCCCACAGATAATTCTGTGGCAGATAATTCTGTGGCAGATAGTATGTTTGATTTTATCAACGAAATAAGTAAAACCGATCCTGTATCGGTATGGTTATTTAAAAGTAATGAGGAGGGTGAATTTGATCAGTTTGTCAAACCGAACGGTGAAATATATCGCACAGAATCCCTCCATGACGAGATGAAAAATCTTGCGACGTTTTTACAGTGCAAGCACGCGGAAAATACTGACAAATTACTAACTAATTGTTTTACCGTTCCATCTGTTGCGGCTCATTTCGCCAGAGAACGAAATTCATGGAAACCAACACGATTTGATTTACTCGAGGACGTACGCGCAAGTTGCGTCGAATATGGACATGGCGGATTATGGAATACCAAATACAATTACAATGATGTTATTTCGGTTGATATGGTTGCATGTTATCCAGGAAGTTTTCTGGGATACGGAGATTGTTCTGTGTACTTTGAAAGATTTGGTCACCCTACAAACGAGATGACGCGAGTGGCAATTAATGGACCATTACCTGATTTTGATCTGACTGGATTCGCCTGTATTGAGTCGTTCGAGTTTAACGAAAATCTTCACAAGATTTGTTATGTTTGGTTTGGTAGACATTTTTGTGAAAAACGTTGGGCACCTATAGTTTTGTTGCGATATATGCTAGATTGTATGATACTGACATCGTTGGTGGTCAGTGAGGCAATTATATCATATCATGCACAGACCAAAGTTTGGTTGCCCATGTCAGATTCTGAAGTTATTAGCGAGTTTAAGGATATTTCCGAAGATGATATTCCTAATAAACTCAAAACCGCAAAAGATCTCGGTAGAAAAATTATAGGTAAATTTACTCAAGGTGGTGCATATGATTATAAAAGACATCACGCACGATTAATTTTAGATGATGCCGAGTACGATTTTATAATCGCTGATACAACGGCGAAAAATACATTTGTAAATCGAGAGAGTGTTTATTTATCCGACGGAACAAAATTAGGTACGATCGTTAGTTACATAAATGACGTATCCCCGCAATATACTCATCTAAGATCTTCCATGTTGGCTTATGTTTCTATAAATTTATTATCGATGATTAATAGATTTCCTGAGACCGCAGTCAGAGTCGCAACGGACTCGTTTTATATTTCAAGTAAATATTTAGAACCTGTTATGAAATTTACAAGTAATGATGAACGATGGGGTTCGTGGAGAATAAAAAAGGAACTATTACACAATTATGTAGAATCAGCAGATGTTCCAGTGAGAGATTTTTATCGTGAGGGTAATAAAATATCAGAAATGTCGAAGGCACCATCGTTGAGTGATCCAATAACGAGATATAAGACAGTATATCTCAATGGACCTGGTGGATGCGGCAAAACAACTCGAACGATTAATGTTTTTAGAAATTCAGATATAATCGTGCTGACACCCACACATAGACTTGCACGTGAGATGAAACAGCGGCAAGTACAATCGTGTACGTATCATAGTTTCTTTCGGTGGCGCGGGGATACATGGACTCCTGAACGGATGGGAGAAAAATATATACCTAAAATAATTATTTGGGATGAGATATGCACGGTGTCATTGGATACATTAAAAATGTTTCTTGATTGGTTGTTGACGAAAAATACCGCCATAATAATGTGTGGCGATCATGGTCAACCTCCGCCCTTTGTTGGACCATCTCCACATGATTGGTTAAAAAATTTCGTTGATTATTACGAAGAAATAGATGATGATCATAGAGCTCTTGATGCAAATTTGAAGGAGTTTAAAAAATTAATCAGATTACAATCAAACAAAATTCAGTGTGAAATAATACGTGGAGTGATCTCAGAGACATCAATGAGTGATTTTTTGAACTCATGGAGACCCACCGATTTGATCGTAGCAAGTAGAAAAATAATCAGAGACGCTTTACAACAACAGTTATTTCAACTACATAAAGAACAATATTCAGAACTACCCGTTCCGTTATGTTATAGACCATCAGATACACGAAAACAGAATATTAATGTTGATATTCCAGGACCCTTGACAGAGTCAAGGAAACAGATTCTCGTATTAAATGATATTGTCGCCGTTGATATCAGTGTGGTCGAAGATGCAATACACGCTGACAAATCTCCATGGGTGTTGGGATACGCTATGACGATCCACTCGTCTCAGGGATTAACTATTTCTGACACACGAGTCTGGATTGTAGACGATCGCATCGAGTGGTCAAATTTAGTTTATTTGGCGGTATCGAGGGTCAGAAATATATCTCAATTACGTAGAATTATAATTCCTGAAATCGTTGATAAATTTAACATCATCGATGATGCTATAATAAGAAAAAAATTAATCGGATACAAACAATCTGACAAAAAAAATAAACGTGACTTTGATCTTGATGTTGAATTTATTATTAAGTTAAAACAGCAGCAGAACAATCATTGCGCATGTTGTAATTGTATAATGTTATGGCGGTATTCGAGTAATGATTCAAGACAATTTACCGTAGATAGAAAAGATAATAGTCGCGGTCACACACCAGAAAATACCATGTTAACCTGTCTTGAGTGTAATCGACGTCGGGGTGCTGGCACCTTGGGTGCTAGTTAAGTGATCGAAATCACCGAAGTGATCGCGGCGGTAGTTGTGTATCCGCGGGAATTATTTGTAGTTGTTCACGTGTAAATCCACGTTGAGGAGCGGCCGAATCTAATCTGTAGATTGCAGGTCTGGAAACGCCTACATTTCTTCCAGTGGATCTTGTCACGGTAGATATTTTGTGTGTGGTAACACTCCAAATAGGATCAGTTGCTCTCGCTTTACCACCTTCAAGTTCACCAGGCTCATATAAATATCTGACTGTGACATCACCTAATATTTTTTGTTTTCCAGTATCTTTCCGTTGTGTTGGTATATTTTTTTTTGTGACCGCGCTAATGGGTTTCATGTTGGTTGTTCGTGTGATTTCATTATTTAATGCAGCTATCACGCCTGGTAATCTTGCAACCCATTCGCGAGATCTTTTATCCTGAATAAATTCCCTCGCGTATTGATATCCAAATAACCGCTCAGCAAGTGTTCGATTAAATCGCTCAACAATTGCTTGATCACGGTGAATTGCAGTATGACCTCGTCGTATTTTGGTATTATGTTGTTTCATCAACGATGATACTGGACCAAGAAATTCCTTACCAGGATCAACCTGTAGTAGCTGCGGCCATCGTAGACCACCTTGTGGTCCGAGTCCTCGTTGATAAATTCGTTCAAACGCATCGGCTACTTCAGATGATGTTTTCGCCGATAGCGGCTCTGCTTCTTTATATCTACTTGCAACATCAACTACGGTTAGCGCGTATTTGTACGTTTTTCCACGCACAGTATCATGCGGTAAAAACAGAATATCAGCTTGATGAACTTCATTAGGAACACTGACATCGAAATACGCGTACTGAATTTGTTTAGGACGTGGTAGATAAATTTGCCATATTGCTTGTTTAGATAACCACGTTTTAGCAGTAGAATGTTTAACCGCCGCTGCATCAGCGAGTTTACCAATTGCTGCTTTGCCTCTCCAGTATCCTCTCGGCGAATAATAAATTGATTCCATTATTAATTACCAGCCCCAATCGCTAATTTACCTTTCATCGAGGATCTTACTAACCAATTAGCTAATGATTCTCTAATATTTTTATTTTTTATAGAATTTAATGAATGAATTAATTTTACATCTGCAATATGCCTATCTTGTAGATTTTTACTTTTATAAGCTACATCATGAGCATGACAAGCTCGATCAATAGCGTTTATTGGTTCCTCGCCTGGTTTTGGTTGATCTTGATCATCGAGCCTGATATCAAGTCTGGTACCAGGACCGCAATAATTATATCCTGGTAGATGTTTTTCTCCGCTGTATTTAGCCCATGGAGCACCTGGAAACTTTGACATCAAATTAGCAATATCACCACCGCGCTTATTAGGTAAAAACGAAAATTTCTTTCTACCGCATATAGAACATTTTCCACCGTATGCTATTTTTTTATTTTTTGTTGTAACCGTGGCTAAATCAGTAGTTGGAGTTTTAACTCTACAGCGTAAACAATATAAATTCATGTTATAATATATATGGATATAATTGATTTCTCAGCAACTCGGCAACGAGAGCCAGTTAAGCATCATCCTGCGCTACCGAACTCCATCAGAATGATTATCATAGGACCATCTGGATCGGGTAAGACGCAATTATTACTTAATCTGATAATGAGATGGTTGAAATGGGATAAGTTGTATTTAGTAGCACCATCCGTTGATGATCAACGATGTTATGATGTACTTAAAGATTTCAATGAAAACGCGCGATTACTGGATGAGGATAATGATGTTATAGAGTTTATAACCGATATTGATGAAGCACCATCCGTAGATTCCATAGATGGATTTATTAATAATTTAGTTGTATACGACGATGTGATGCTAGATAAACAATCAAATCCAGCCAGAATATTTTCCCGAGGGAGACACAAAAATACAGACGTGATCTATGTTACTCAACGATATACACAAATTCCGAAGGTGATCAGAGACAACTGCAACATTTTAGTTGTGTTTAATGGCGTAGACACACACACGTTGCGAAATATTCATCAAACTTGGTGTGGTGGTGACATGGATATAATTAAATTCAAAACTTTCTTCTCACGAGCGCAAGCTACCCCGCATGGATTTATAACAATAAATTTACATGATCCAAGAACAAGATATCGTGTGGGTATTGATAAAATATTTGGGTAACAGGGGGAGCAGCAGAGAGGGTACCTACCAACGTTGGTCGTCAAACAAATAAACAAGAAATAAATAAACACGTAGAGTACTTTATTTTTTCAGATACTATTTCGAACTGAGGTTTTATTAGCACAATCGGTCATTGCAAAAATAAACATCTCAAGGAAAAGTTCATTTGTAAAATCTGGACCTTTCTACGAGATGATTTATTTGTTTGTTTTATTTGTTTTGTCGGAATTCTATGGTCTGTTCACCCTCTCTGCTGCTCAGGTGGACGGAGCTTAAGGTGTTTGGAACATTGTATTCAGAATTAAAGAACAACACTAGCTGTGATTGGTGCATTATGTAAGAGTGGTACTTTCTGTTTGGCTTAAAAAAAATGTTGAGCCTCTTGGCAACATGTGAGTTTGTGTTAATTTCTATCTAGATCATATTTTGTATTTTTTATGATTTTTTTAAAATATGGTACACATGGCTGAAAATGTGCTTGTTGTGACTAGATAACTCTTACCCCTGTCTAGTTCCAGTAGAGTTATCTCTCTTAAATGCAATGGAGTACCTGGTTATGTCATTGTCAAATTGACAATCTAGCATTGTTCTATATGGCGGTGTGTGACATGCATGCCCAAGTAGGACAGAAAGTATATCTATTTCACAGAACATTAGCATTGAGGTATATGGAAAAACAATTGGTACCGTGATACCTAAAATAAGATACATTTATAGTATGTACGCTGTCTTAATGATATACAACTCGTTATATATATATATATATATATATATATATATATATATATATATATATATATATATATATATATATATATATATATATATATATATATATATATATATATATATATAATAGGAACAAACCTTTCGTGAATAGATCCTATATCCATTCCGTTCCTAATAATAAATAGAGAAGTAAATTACTAGGAATTTCCCCAACTCTACTTTCCTTACTTAAAATAAACTATTTCTGGTGAAGTCCAACTATACAAATGAATTGAGATTTATTGACGAAGTGAGACTGTGTTGAGCAAACGTTGCTGGTTTCCACTACTCATTGTAACATAACGAGGTGAGTATACTCTAAAAGTTACATATGATTGTAAACGTACGAAAAGTAGATCATACTATTCGGACCTTTTGTTATTTATGATATCGATGCACTGGCGATAGATTTAAACAGCCCTGTATTGTTGGTCTAACAGCTGTCGGTGAAAAGCAGTTTCTGATTGGTCTGGCCGCCTGCGTGTGTGAGATTAAACAGTTTTGCATGATTTTGAATATTTTCCAGTTATATCTCTTCTATCTGCTAGTACTTACTGAACGTGTTCAAATTTCATTTCGATACACGGGTAATTTAATTTGTACATTCCGTTCTCTACGATTCATATTGATATATCCACTCTGTTTTGATCTTATTTTCTGCAAGTTGAATGGTGATGCAACAGAATAAGGAAATCTCTCTTCAGATTGCCTTGATAAATAACGGAAGAAGGAAATAACATAATGTGTTATACGAGGGACAAAGGCTAATAATCCATTGGCGCTCGAGAATTGTTTGGAAAATACGTTGGAAAGGTTCTTAAATTCTTGGTTTTGAAACTTATCGCTTTTATTTTTCGTACGAGCTCTGAGAAGAGACATGATGTTTCTAATTAACTCGTTGTTCTGTGATTATATGACAGTATAGTTCTGCTACCATCAAGTTAGTTAAAAATTATTGATGTAATACTGGTGCTAAAATGAAGAACATGCGATCACTTCTAAGTTAAGTTTGAATTGGTATAAATAAAGTGAATATTTTCATTCCACACTAAAAGTTTACTTTCCTTTATGAGAACATGTTATCGTCTTAGAGAAATGTTTAATGATTTTTTTTTTAAATGCACAATGTTTACTGAAAATGGGATCATTCAATCGAACGAAAGTAAAATATTGAGCAGATATATTTCGAAGAAGAGGAACTCATCAGTATCAATGACCAAACAGTTCAATTTTGTTTTCATATATTTATTGCATGTGAAAAACAAAAGAGAGATTCGATTCATTATAGAATCTTTAATCGAGTCATTAAATGCACGTTTATAACTTGCATGAAATTTCCCACTAAAATTCTGCTTTCGTAATTACAGTAAGCGAGCATTAAAACCTGAAGAGAAAAGATGACTCGAACACTTGAAGACTCGGGAAAAGGTGATGTTATCCCCAATCATAATTATGAACCAACACAACAAGAGGGAAGTGCCTTGATGACTGAAAATAAAATAAAACAGCATAATGGAGCAGCACACACATGTTACCGTTTTGTGGATGAGACAAAAGGATCACGATCAAGAAATGCTTTTTCGGACTCTAGTATTGCAAACAAATGGTACTGTTGCCACTCAACGAGCTGTGGGATTATGGCCCAGGCAATAATCGCTGGAGGAAGCATCGCAGGAAAAAACAAACTATCTTCAAGTGGTTTTGAATCAGTACAGACGTATGGACGCCATGATTGTGCTGGAAAATCGAAGTGCATTAATATCTCCATTTCAATCTCAATTGTGGTGAACATTGGGCTTATGGTAGCGGTAGCTCTTCTGGCCACAAAAATTGGAAAGACAGGAGTGATCGACACAAAAATGTGTCCCTTACTACAGTTACCGAAAGATTTTATAAAAGACTCAATTTGCTTACCCTGCAACTATTTAGGGTTTAATGTGAAGGTCGAAGACACGTTGTTTGACGTTATCTCGTCTTGTGGTTATACGTTTTGCTGTGTTAAAAACGGTGCTCTCCAGAAATTTATCCTTCTTGTAAGTTTCCGTGGTCTATTTGACTGCATGTCTCTGTCTCTTCCGCGCGCGCATAAATGAAATCCTTTTCCGAATACAAATTCATATATTACAAATATTACACGTTTATAATGTTTTGCTGCCTTCTAATTTAGACCTTTAATTTTAAAGCATTCTTTATTCATGACCCTCAAAAGTCTGGCAAATTTGAACATTATTAATGGGTCCATACGACTGGTTAAAGAGATACTCTCATCTAACCTCCCAACTGCAGACACTTACTTTTTACATAGCACAAACACTGAGGACTCTTGGCGTGAACAGATGTGTCGCACAGGATGATATTGTTGTCTAAATACTCTTTTTTCGTTTATCATCGAGTTACAGAAAAAATAAAATTACATTGTTTTCAGATATACGTTAGAGTCTTCTTCTAGGAAGACAAAATCATAAGATTATGCCACATAATAACAATAAAAAGTTCACTATCATATTTATTACGCCAACATTTAATTCGTTAAGCAAAGTCCTGTGAGATAAAAACAGAAAACATATGTACATTGTTCAGTGTAAGTTCGCTTTATGCGGGGATTTACCATAAATTGCCCGAACATGAAAGTCCCTCAGAGCTGTATTTTCATCGTATTATAATTTGAAGATGCCTCTGTCTTTTGTCTGTTTTTATAATTTTGTACATTCATGTCATAACAGCGTAAGCTGATAGAGTCGTTCAAATAAGTTATAAGGTAAGAATGTCACACTATGCCAGTAATTTAGGACTCTATCAACGTTACACTATGCCAGTAATTTAAGACTCTATCAACGGTACACTATGTCAGTAATTTAAGACTCTATCAAATGCACAATGGGTTAATTTAATCAGTTTTGATAGATAGATATATCTTTGTGTCTAATTATTCATCAATTCTTCAAATTCCCCTTATAGTTTTGATGCGATATGGTGTGTAGCTAAGAACTGAGCACCATAGTTTACAGGATTCATGTGTGTGTGTGTGTGTGTATGTGCGATTTGGATTTTTAACGTAGCTTTAACACTTTTTCAGTCATATCGCTACGATGTCTGCAGTGTGGCAGGTTATAGTGATGTCTAAAACTGGGGCATCATGCCGCAGACATGTAGCATGATGTCCCTCCCAGTCACATTATCCTGACACCAGACAGACCAGTCCTAACACTAACCTCTTAATGCTGATCGCCAAGCGAAGTAGCTGTAAGTACCATATTTGAAAGTCTTTGGTATGACTCGGCCGGGGATCGAACCCACGATCTCCCGCATCCAAGACGGACGCTCTAACCACTAGGCCACCGGAGCGGTCACATGATTCATGTAGTGAAGGTTGAAAATTGAAAACACAATGCATGAAGCTCAATGCTGATAATCACAAACAGTTACATAAAAGAGAAACGTAAGAAATACATAACAGAACTATATTTTAAAACATATTTACAAATCACAGAAGAAGTCGCATCAGTATATACGTAGCCCCTGTGTGGCGCTATAAACAAATAATTTCTAGTTATCTGCATCACATGATGCGATTTAACCAATCCAGATGCTTGTTACAAAGGCGTAGTAAATATCTGTAGTTACACGAATACTTTGTTTCTTTTTACAGATGTTACAAGAGGAACATGGAAGCAAAGGTAATTTTCAATCTCAGTAATACCTGCCTAAATATTTCACGTCTAAGCTTTACTCTCTCAAGACTCGAAAATCAAAGAAGAGATACTTTTACAAGTTATGTACTTTAAAAGGATTTCCTCATTCTACATTCTTAGTGGCATTTGTTTACTCTGCATATCCTAGTGCAGGGGTGCACAACCCCAGACCCGCGGGCCGGGTCTGGCCCGCGAACGTGTTTTGTCCAGCCCACAGGGCAAATTAAAACAAGACAGAGATCTGGCCCGAGGACAGTAATTATATTAAAGAAAGTAGTGTTTGCGGCCCTCGAGTGGTCTTAGAAAATGCAATTTGGCCCTTGGCCGAAAAAGGTTGTGCACCCCTGTCCTAGTGCAATGGCTGACTTTGATTTTAGTAGGTAGAGTTACACTGGGGTAATCAACTAATCGTTGATATTATAAATGGATTAATCTATTGTCGATTGGAGGCTAATGGCCATTGGTGCCATATTCAAGTTCAGTTCCAGTCTTGAGATGTTATGCTACCGTTGTGTTGCACTAATTAGCGTGTAGAATGATTAAGTAACAACATTCTGTTAACAGTATGAACTCAGTTTGAAATGAATTTAAAATGTCAGCACAGATGCAAAATAGCGTGGTGGTAGAAATACTGGTGGCTAGTAAGTAGAGGAACATTTTGCACGAGAATTTTGAACAACCAGTGAGATCTGTTAAACACATACGATGATAAAAAAAATTTTCAAGACATTTTAATGAAAGCTGAGTTACTCTTTCTGCAATAATTTTTTATATGTAGTATTTAATACGCCAGGCAGCATTGGTAATGTCGCAAGACAGGTAGTTGTAAAGGCTGTAATGTCTAGAGTGATATTAATTTATTTGTAATGTATACTATGCAGAAAAGTGTCTAAAGAGTAAAGATAACAGACTGTACGGTACTATTGCAGTAACTGATGGCCATTACAGTAGATATTATGGTATTACTGTTGAGTAATTGATGGTCATGTGTGTGTGTGTGATTTAGATTTTTAACGTAGCTTTAAAAAATTTCCAGTCATATCGCTACGATGTCTGCAGTGTGGCAGTTTAAAGTGATGTCTAGCACTGGGACATCATGCCGCAGACATGTTGCATGATGTCTCACCCAGTCACATTATCCTGACACTAGTCCGACCAGTCCTAACTCTAACCTCTTAATGCTGAGCGCCTAGCGAGGTAGCTGTTAAAACCATTTTTAGAAGTCTTTGGTATGACTCAGCTAGGGTTCGAACCCACAACCTCCCTCACCGGGGCGGACGCTTTAACCTTAAGGCCACCGGAGCGGTCAATTGATGGTCATTACAGTAGATATTATGGTATTGTTGTAGAATAATTGATGGTCATCACATTAATATTATGGTATTATTGCAGAGTCATTGACAGTTCTTACAATTTGTGCACGGCTAGCGTGGGTAAGTGGGAAAGCCTGCCAGTAGCTTCTCGTGGGTAGGTGGTTCTTCCCTGGGCTTTCCAGGGTTCTTCCTCCACCAGTTATACTGGCCGCCATGTATAGCCTATCTTGTGCTGAAAAATGGTGTTAAACCCTACAACAACAACAACAACAATAATTTGTGCAAGAACTCAAGATAGTGTGCATAATAAACAATAGTGAGAGTAGTGATATGTTCTTCTTTTAACGTTTGAAAACACATTGTGACAAAATTGAACAACAATAGGAATTACAAACTATGTATATTGGGATATTAAAAAAATCAACACAAACGCCAATAATTCTGTGCAACTAGTTTCGTATTTACTGTATGCTTCTTCAGGCAAAACATGTTTTGAAAGAAACGGATGACATCTTTATATTTTAAAATAACAATCACGTCATTTACGTAACGTCATAAGTGATATGTATCATCATAACAATTGTATATATATGACAGAATCGAAAAGATACATGAGTCTTTAATGAAACCTGAATACGTAAAATAAAAAATAGACAAACGTTCATACATTTTTTGTATCAAAATGTATTGAAATATTAGAGGAGAACTGATCATCTCTATAACTTTTATTTGAAAGCGATGATTGTTCATTCTCTTACAAAACTTCAACACTTCAACAAGTTTTGCAAGATAATAAATAATCATCGCTTTCATATAAAAAATTAGAGAGATCCTCAGTTCTTCTTTAATATTTCAGCATATTTTAATACTAATATTCACTCTCTACTAGATTTTGATTTCATCCCAATAGATATTGTGCGTGGAGACATGAATCGACTCATAAAAGAAAATTATTGGATTCATAAGTTAGATACTTTGTATCCTAGTGGCCTTAATAGCAATTCACTATTATACAACTGTATAAAATGTTAATTAAAAATTGATATGCTGCATATCCTTTATAAAACTATAATTGTATGTCTGACTGTTTTTCTCTATTTTTTATTATTGTACTAAACTATGTATATTAAACATATGTAATATGTATACATGTATACAGGGGCGGATTAAGGCTCACTGGTGCCCTGAGCACTGACAAATCTTGGTGCCCCTCTCCTTTCCACGCTGACCGACAGAGGTCAGAGTGCACTGCGCCAGCAGTGCTCCTTGTGGTACACCTGGGAAGATAACCCTAGGGTGCACCATGATCAAGAAACAGAACATTATGATCAATTTGCACTAGTTTTATCAATTTTTTTTTACAAATCTTCATTCTTTTTTTTCTTTTCACCCTTTTCTCAACTTTGTGGTGCTCCCTTTGGCCCTGGTGCCCTAAGCACGTGCTTAGTCTGCTTAATGGTTAATACGCCCCTGCATATATACTGCAAATGCTCATCTATCCTCTCACTGATTTTAATGTTACTTGATTGAAGACAGAAAGAAGGTTCGAATACAAATATCTTAACAAGCAAAACTGTATCAAGTTGAAGGCTTTCTTCATTGTAATTATTAGTGTCGTCAATGTTGTTATTATTATTATTATTTAGTAGTAGTAGTAGTAGTAGTAATTGTAGTATTTTTTCAGGTACAACAGAGAGTCTAGCTTCAGAAAACTACGGTGGTGTCAATATGACACTAAGCACCTGGCGTTCCAGGAACACTGCAGCTCACCTATATGCAGATGTGACGTCATTGCCAGGTAAGAAGGGCGGTATACCTTTTTAACAACAGAGAAGGTAGATTTGGTACTGTTTGATGTTCAATATCCCAATATCGTTGATATAGTGCAATATATAAAAAGTATCAGTAATACTAGCTACAAATAATACTGTTTAACAGTGTAATGCTGTCTCATCTGTTATTATTATATGCTCATTTTTGCCCCGTTAACTTTACATTGTCAGAATCGTTCAATATTCCCCGATACTGAACGCGCGAGACAATACACATATAGCATTCACGTGAATAAAGGAACTACTTTCTATTGTAAACAAACAATGGACGCAGACGCCAGAACTTTTGATTTGTAAACAAATCATGTACACTCGCGTCAGAGGCTCTTTATGTTGTGGTTGTTTAAATTTGTTTCTGAATGAACTAAAACATGTTTCGTGGACTGCAAAAAAACCCAGCTGTTTTGGCACATTCCGCATTCATACAATGTTACGGATTTAGGCTAGCTACATTATATAAAAGACTGAAGATAAGGTCCTTACAAATAACATACAAGTGACAAGGCATATACTGTCTTCTTTAGCTGGTGATAAGAATGGCAAAATAAAATATACTTACAGTTTTACATCCTGAATTTCCTCAAAATGTATTTTCTTAATTCTGTAAATCCGAATTACATGAGCCGTATCAGAGGTTTTCAATCTGGATTACACATTTCGAAATTGTGCTGTAATTTCTCATCCTCCTCACTGCACTCAAAATGAAATAAGCATTAAATTCCATAGCGTCTTTTTGATAATTGCAATTGAAAGACTTCATATTTTTCCCACATTATGATTTCAAACATTCAATGACAGAAACAGAAACACATTTGCAGACGTAAACACGCTTCTCCCGCGCCACTTCAATCCGATGTATTTCATGTATAATTTGCACAGATGAATCCAGTCCAAAATCACAAACTTTCGTCAAATCGAAACAAAATACCAAAATATATTCATTCCAGATCAAATGGAAAAGTTGTTGCAATGCGCATTCATTCACAATATGACTGCAAATTTCAATTTTAAGTAGACACGCCATTTTCTTTCGAAAGTTATGTCGAGCGCGCGACTAAGTTCAAATTTATCTGGGCGGAGTTATGTGCGCATTAATAATGATGTCATTGTGTAATGACAAATCTGCGCTTGTGTATTTAGTTTGGAATACGGCATTCATTCATTTACGTTGTTTCTTGTAGTGTATTTAGTTTATATAATTAAACCTTAGGTAGAATTAAAAAAATGAGCATATAAAAAAAAGGTTACTGCATTTGTATGGGAAAATATGAACTCGTTTTGTCGGAAGGATATACTGCACTCCCAAGGTCGTGCAGTATTCCATCCCAAAACTCGTTCATATTTTCCCATACAAATGCAGTAACCTATAACTACAATGTTATGACGGGATTCCTGAAGAAGTAATAGTCAAAATGTTTCGTTTCTTCCGTGATTTTTTTCAGTTGTGTGTACTTTTCTATTGTTTATAACCCTTCCTCCTCCTTTTGTCTTTATCTCTTTTCATGCCATCTTCTTTTTTTTCTTCTTCTTCTTTTTTCTCATTATTATTATTATTATTATTATTATTATTATTCCAGAGAAGCTGACCTGGCAGACTGATGCTGGATATGGCTCGGCCTTCACGCAAGGTATAACCTTGACACCAGAGTCCAGATTACAGGTGCCACACGCCGGATTTTATTTTGTCTATTCTGTAGTGACGTTTAAATGCCAGTTGGGATCGGCGTCGCGTGTCCATATGATTACCCGGCAACACAGAGGTCGTCCGAATGCGGGTGTTCAGCCGCTCTTGTTGAGTAAGACAAGTGAGTGCAGACCTGGCGGAATCTATACCAGCTTCCTAGCAGGCGTGCAGAGCTTGAAAAGCAACGATGAATTGTCCGTGAACCTGACAGATGTTTCATTGACTAGTGTGTACAAGGCAACACTCTCAAATTATTTTGGAGTTTATTTAATATAACTTACGCTGGCATATTTCTTCTTTAAAGCTGAACGGACTTAACACAGTCATACTTATTTAAATAATTAGTGAGGGAATTATGAGTTTAAATTCATTCATCATGTTCATTTAATAATACAAATGGGTAGGGGGCTGGCAGGTATTCCAGCACATTGATTCTTCGTTATAGAGTCGTTTCATGTTCGCGAACCATACATTAATGCATGGAGTTCAAGCGTTGCTTTGTTCGGGCACGCATATACAGTTTCCAAGAAATGTTTGTGTATTTTTAGTGTCGGATTTTTATAATTAACCATGGGGCTATTGATGAAATTAAGTATATGCGTCACCATTACTATGTATTTTTTAATAAATGTATGTATGTGTGTATGCATGCATGTATGTATGTATGTATGTGTGTATGTATGTATGTATGTATGTTGAAACATTCATTTCTGTATATAGTTCCCGTAAGATATTCAGGGCAATAACAATCAGGATAATGAGAATGTTAAGATAACTGATTATTATCTATGAGAGATTTAATTTGGACATGTCATACACATATTCCATTTTTATAGTCTCCCTGGGCTAACTCTCGTTTCGCTTGGATCTTCCACAGGAAAGAACAGTTTGATGGTGTAGCCATACTTTTAATGTCACACAGGTACAGAATAGATTTCAGAACTTATGATTAAAGATAAAAATGAACCGAGAAAATTGTTCGTGAAAATAGAAATGGATAACTCTTGCAAAACGCCAAAACCGTTTTTATACATACGTTTCATACATTGTTATGAACAATGGTCTTCATACAAACAAAAGATCGTTAAATCTTAAATAAATAAACCATGCGTTTGTATTGGAAGTCAAAGTCAACTTTCAGAAAATGTCTTAACATGGTCATTATGTTTTCAAAATTGTCTATTATTTTCCTTTGCGGATAGGTGATTCATTATTTTTTATTGATGACGTTATAATGTATTCGACGGTCTTAGTGTGTATGCTTGTGTGTTTTACATGCCAAGATCATTTAGAAATAATATAATCAAATGGTCACATCGTAAACAAAGAAGCAATCAGACCATGAAGAAACAGTTTGATTTATTTCTAAACAGTATTATTTTGTTGCCATCCATAAAGCTTGCTACTCAGTGGATTAAGTTGTTTAAATACAACAGTACTTTAAAACTTTGAAATTGATTGGATTTGTTTTCTTGGACACTACTCGTGGTTATAGATACAAATTTGTGGTCTATCTTTTGAAGTAATTTGTTTGTTTGTTTGTTTGTTTAATTTTGTTTTGCTTTTTGGTTTCTGGGGGTTGGGGTTGGAGTTTTTTGTAACGCGATATTAAAGTCTGCAAATGCAGTACACTTGGCATATTTTATCAGTAACGCTAAGACACGGGAATCCCAATCGTATGACGAGACTTACATTTATTTTATTGATTAGGGCGGGAGATAGGGGGTGAGTCTGCATGAAAAGACGTTATACCAGTCTTAGATAAAGCAATATATAATTTACTTCCTGGAATTTCTGTAGACTAGATGATTACACTGGAACTTACCCTCATATATATTATGCAAACGTAACGCCCATGAGCCTGTTTTTGTCTATGTCTGTGTGCGTAAAATTGTAAAATGTTGTTAATACCTCTTTAAACTTAACTTGATCAACGCCAGTCACTTTAACTCAAGCTCGTTAGGAATAAAGTATCTACGTTTCAGATTCTAAAATTGTTAAGTATACATGTATATAATATTGTTTGTATTGTGATGAAACAATTTGATAATCTGCAAAATAAATTTGGCAGCTAATAGGAATATCGCTTCTTATGCCTCCGTTTTGATACATTTCAAAAAATTATTTTCCAAGAATGGAAATTCTTTCAATCTCATTTATTTATTGTACTGAGTAACGGTTTTATAGTTTGTTTGATGTCACATGTTTATTGAGCTTTTGTTTTGCATGCATTTCGATTGCCATTAAATCTTTCATACGTCTGTCATTAAAATTATTTGATGTTTTATTCTGATTTTACTGATGCATGACGGAAGTTTTAGATACACATATATTGACTAGGATAAACGTACGGACGTTGTACATACTGATATATTTACAATGATAACGGGACGGACGTTTTACATACTGATATATTTTACAAGGATAACGGGACGGAGGTTTTAGTTACTCATATATTTACAAGGATAAATGGACGGACATATGAAACATTATATGAAGTATTAGGATCAAACGATCTAACCCATGATCTCACATGCACTATACTTCTTAATTCCTTTCCAGGCTGCTTCTGTCTTGTTAATATTGAATTTCAGGTCTGAGATCCTTGTAAATTAAGCTAATGCATCAATCGAAATTGGGAGATTCGAATGACCAATAAAAAATAAAAGCAGAATAATCTGCAAATTTAATATCTTTTTTATTCTTATTGCTTTTCTCTTACTACTGAAAACGTAATCAATATCAATAAAATAGAAGATTTACGTAGAAGCTGAAATACAAGAAAACCAATGAAATAAAATTTGCAAAAGGTAGACACATATTAGCATTATCGAGAATGGGGATTTTATCTGATCTCAAACTAATTTTGGTCCAGGCTTCTATAAACGTCCTTTTCTCCCGCTTGGACAATAACTGAATGATATTTATTGAGGTAAATAGTTTTCAGTGATGTTTTGAGACTGTCATTGGTGGCACCAGCGTATGGTTTCACATGTACATCACGTGAAAGTCCACTGGTGTTGATTCCTTTCAGAAGAGATGATCCTGTTTTTGTTCGTGGGGGAGGAGCATGACTTTGATTTTGATCTGTCTGAGGCTGTTCGTAACTCTTTTGTTTAGTGTGTATTGGTTTGTCGGTTTACCCCTGTCTGTCGAACTAGTGACTGTCTCGTAATCGACTTTTGGGTATTAGCTTGAACTG
The DNA here is from genome assembly GCA_028554795.2 of Sinohyriopsis cumingii. NCBI lineage: Eukaryota > Metazoa > Mollusca > Bivalvia > Unionida > Unionidae > Sinohyriopsis > Sinohyriopsis cumingii. Next base: position 124,643,058 of record CM068838.1, read on the forward strand.
ATTCGATAACATTTTGTATATTTCTTTATAATACCCTAAAGATCCGTTAGATTTTAGCGAACTGGTGTTAACACAAAAATGAAGTTCAACAAGTGAGAGCAAATTTGTAATAAAGATAAAACAGTTTTAATTTTAATAATCGGTCCCTCTGCATGAAAAATACGTAAATGGGATTGCCCGTACTTCTAATATATTTGGCAGCCAATAAACGATTGCGTTTTTCACACAATACTCATAGGAGGTGAGTAATTCGTGACTGTTAATCTGATTAGAAACAGAAAAAGAATGGCCAGATTATTCGTGTCAGGTGACGCTCGTCATACTATAAATATCTAAAGGCAAACACGACTTTATATACATCTGCAAAGCTTTGACACTATACTGCATCACAGGGGAATGGCAATCTGTGAACATCAGATCTGTTTAAACATAGGGGAAATAAGGCCAGGTTTTTCGCATCAAATGAAGCTAATATAAATATTGCAATGGCCGGCTTTATATACATCCGCAAATAGAATACTCACTGTTTAACAATATAGAACTTGGATCTAGAAAAGATACAATTCGATACATGACATACCGTTTGCTTGCACTTTAAAATGTCAGATCTGTTTCGAATGTATGTATAGTATGTACACTTTATCTCTGATATACCACGAGATGTATACCTTTTTTTCATTTAAAGGAAACGAAGCTTGCGGAGTTTTCTTTTAAAGAAAAAATTATACAGTGAGTTCACCCTATGATTGATAATCCATATCACCCTACGATCGCTCCAGTACAGTGGCGTGACGGGAGGGGGCGGACTACACCGGGTGACACCATCAGATGGGGTGATGCCAAAATGACTGTCAATAAAAGTTTGAATTTTTGTGCAGGAAGGAGATCCATGGGGGTGACAACATTAGTTACTGTACTGGGTGACACCAACCCAAGTGACGCCACTGCTCCAGTACACCGTACGAGAACTCGAATTCACTTTATAATCAATCCATCTGCCCCATTTTTAACGATTTGGCGTTCCATTTTTTTCAGCAATCCCCTTAAGTATCTTGCTACCATTTAAGGTATACAGTGAAGGTGGTAGATACCTCATTGGAAAATTCCGCACTGTAGGAGTGTTTCATTATCTTGTATTTCCAATGTCTTTTTGAGTGCATCTCTCTCTCTCTCTCTCTCTCTCTCTGTCAGAAATGACACAGACTTGAGAGAGAGAGAGAGAGAGAGAGACCAATGCACAAACAGACACTAAAGACAATAAAGCAATCGGTCTTTTTCTACCAAACTTGTACAAATTATATAACCATGTGATGATTTCTTCAGTGTATTCCTTGTAACTCGAGAAGAAGAGAACAGGTTTACAGGCAAATTCATGTGGGACGTTAAATATTTTATTATAATTTAAAATGTTCATTTGGACTTTATCTGTATTCCAATTTCAGTAATTTTTTAAATCTTGAAATTGGAACATTTTCTACACTTCAGAACATGATTTTACAGTGTTTAATACCTTTTGTGAAGAAAAGAAAACCCAGAAAAACTTATAGTTTAATGAAGAATTTTGCAAAACGTTTTCAACATGGTCAAATTTTACACGGGCAGAGCCGTCAGCGTTCATTTTCTTCGACCTATATAACCCAACATGTTTGGACATCGTATGGTCATGAAACATACGTGTACAGGTGTCGCATATGGCAAATATGAACTCGATACTACAGCCTTCAAACAATATTTAGACACATTTATACACATACTTACGTTTTAGGACAGGCCAGTTTATGTTCTTCAATAGTCCTAACCCTTGAAACGGAGCAATTACGAAGCTCAAAATATAAATGATATTCCAAGAGAACGATTTAATTTATAACTTTTAAATTAGAAGCAAAATATCTAAAGATATTACAAATTGAACGACGTATTATACCTTCTAAAATGTTTGTCAAGATTTGTAGTTTATCTCTGCTACATGCTAGCGATGGGGATGCATGGCCTACCGCAGTCTATCGCTGTCATCGACTTGTAAGTCTATCTACTTTCACACATACAAATTTTGTTTACGACTTAACCAAACGAACGTAGAATTGAAGAGGAAAGAACAGACTCAAAAGTTATTTTTGGGGTTTTTATATCAGGTTTGGGAGGGGGTATGTCGTTTATTCTTTGTAGTGATTATAAATGCATATTTATGAGTGACCCATCCCTGATTCTGAAATTTGCAGGATACACGGTTGCCCTCCAAACTAATGGTTCCCGTCTTCTGCTTCGATGCGGTCCTGAGCGTGTAGCATAATTTTATCATCTTATTAAGGCCGAAGTGATCACGTCAGCATTGCACATGCTGAAAAAAATTGTGTTTGAAAGAATTATTTTTCGTGGAATGTCGTACATAATATACTATATAGAACTAAAAATGAGAAATGGTTTACTGTGTACAAATGTTTGCCGGAGCAATGAGTAAGGCTTTAAACACTCAGACTGTTCTCTCGTACAACGTAAATAGTTTTCCGTACAAATCCAACACTGTTTAACGCTTACTTCATTTTACTAGAGCAAAAACAGAAACAACTGGGTCAACCTACATTCCGAGCCAAAGTCAAGTATTTGTGAAAAAAACATATGTTGCTCTATTGCTAACAGTAGGAATCAAATTAAATTTGTTCTTTAAAGGATGCAACATCTTGTTGCACACACATCAGCTGAGTATTCACGAGTGAAATCTGTCCATGTACTTAAATTCGACTCATTGCAGAAGCTCAAATATACGGTCTAAATATAGCCTTATCTACAGTCACGTTATTAACCACATGATATGTGTAATACAGAAAATCGGGGAAAATATTATCATGTTTCAACGTTTGTTTCAGAAACAAACTTCATATATACTCTAAAATGCTCATTTTTTTTACATGCATGTGACTTGTTTTATGAAACTTCCTGGTGATAAGTATAGTAAACAACATATAATTGTAGGAAGTTTCACTAAACGCTGATGACTAAGTTGTGTGACATAAAACGAGATGTTACAATGCTCTTAATCTTCAGTAAATTCGACTAGCGTTTGGATATCAAGGCAGGATCAAATCATTTAGAATTGTGTTAGACAGTAACATCTGATTCTAAGTGAGACAAAGGTTTCCGTCTAAATTAGTGACATAATATGCCGACAGCATTTTTTTCAATTATGCCTTTCTTGATGACAAGCTATTTAAAGCGAATGTAGTACTGCCTTTAGTATAACATTACAGTCAATGAAACACACACACACACACACACACACACACACACACACACACTTTACCGTAATACTAATATGGCTTCGGATTGACTATAGCAACTTAGACATTCGAATAAAAACAATACAATACCTTTAATACTTTTCTAAGGATTCGAAAAGGCGCTCGTGCGCTAAAATATATTTCTTTTTACCATGAATTTATAGCAAATAAGCTGATGACATGGTCGGTTTGCGAAACTGTTGTTTTTCACTTCAGTCAAATTTGAACTATAACACACACGTATCCTCGCTTAACGGGAGTTTAGCAGCAGCAACAAATATACAAAAAGATCCTCGAATTATTTGTAAACATGGGAACGTGTCATCATGGTCATTGGTCCAGGTCTTTTTCAGTCAATTGCCGTGAGAATACATTATTTCTGAAACATGATACATTAACCGGGGTGGTGCGCCATGGGGGTGGGGCAGCACTGTTACAATGTTACCAGCTGCTACATGGTAGCAATCGTTAATGAACAGCTGTCGTTCCCTTGAGGGACGGACATGTTTTAACTATTTTAGTCCACCCAGGGTTGATTGAATGCCAGCTTCAACTGGCAAGATGCTAACCTACCATGAACGTGCTAATAGAAAGTCTCGTACCGTTGGCTGCTTTTCCACCATGGAAAATGCCATAAGGACCTAACTTATGAGGAATAGTAGATATGGACAATCTTGGTTTTCTATATCACACAGCTTATTTTTAGCAAACAGCTGTTGCAATCTCTGAGGTCTCACTGGATAGTTTCGTATTTTGACTCCTCTCTGATTTTTAAGGTAGGAGGCATGAACCTAATTATCATAAGCCTAGCATTTACAAATTCAAACATAAGCTAAATCTGTAATGTTTTTTAGATTAACTTTGAGTTAGGCTTGAAAATGAGTTGGTTGTTTGGTGACTGCCTGTCACAGTTAGACTAGCACTGGAGATCAAATGCGTAACTTGGGCTTCAAATGAACAGCCGACTTGGCCTGCGTATTTACGTATGTCTGCTACAGAGTTAAATATCTAAAAATCGAGATGGTTGAGGGGTGATGAAAAATATGCTGATTTGTTATAGTACTAGTGAACTTTATTCATGCATAAGGCATATACTGATTCTTTTAGCTGCCAAGTCACAGGAAAATATTAAAAATTGCTCTTTGCTGTCAAAAATGAATGTAAAAAAGAGCGGTTGGTGTCAATGTTGGTTCAGTATAAAAGCCACCAGTTGAATAAGGAATTAACCTGACAGCCGCAGTCAAAATCTCACATGCATGCTTTCAACAAAAATCATTTTTTTTTTTTTTTTTTTGTATCTTCAGTGTAAAATTATTAAAATTTTTCTGCAATAAGTCATTGTCGGATGAAAATTCACCCGATAAACTGTTCAGTGATACCTGAAAGGAAAAGAATGTCTGGAAGCTGCGGGATCCACAGGCAGAATTAAAATCAATATACAGCATTAGTGCCATCAGCTGTTCAGATGCTCTAAATGGGGATTCAAAGAAAATTATCCTTCGAGTAAGCACCACACCCGTCTCATAAGATTACATTCTCGTTGCCTTCTCAAGGTACCAAATCATTCTTGCTCGTGTCTGTTTCATTCCTGTTTTTCAAAAGTTAATTTTTCTACCTCGTTACATAATTACTTCGACAGCTCCAGAGGCTTAGTGGTTTCAGCGTCCGCCTTGGATGCGGGAGGTCGCGGATTCGAACCCTGGCCGAGTAATATCAAACATTTATCAAAATAGTGCTTACAGCTGACTTGCTTGGCGCTCAGCTTTAAGAGGTTTGTGCTAGGACTGGTCGACCTGGTCTCAGGATAATGATGGGACATGATGCTACATGTCTGCGGCATGAAGCCCCAGTAATAGACATCACTAAATACTGTCGCACTGCATACATCGTAGCGATATGACTGAACAATTGTTAAAGCTACGTTAAAAATCCAAATCACACACACACACACACACACAATTTTCTTTTTACTATGGAGCAGCAATATGATAAACTTAGCTATTCATTGCTTTTTTGCCCCCTGATGTTCTACCAAAATGTTTAGCTGTTATACGTTTTTTTTTATAGGCTACCATAATCTTTTATTTTATACACGTTTCACAGAATTTAGCATCTTTATATATTACACTCTATCCTGTTGTACTTTGTGTTTACGTTTTTTTTGGGGAAGATTTTTTTTGTACGATTCTTTATTTTACACTTTCCGAATTCGGCTTCTAGTTGTCAATATATTACCACTATTGTGCTGATATGACGTTAACGATATTATATATATTTATCTACCAGGAAGTTCTACTTATGAGCTCATTTCATAATAATAACCACATTTGGCAAAATTACAAAATTTCGTTTATAACAGAAACGTTATGAGGTGGATGCATATAAAGTATGCTCTGGTCAGCTGATATTGTACTCGATACGGAAGCGACTTATTTATAATCGGTTGTTTGAAAGAAGTTTTACCTCATATTGTTTGTATGTCTATTTTTATCATATCTATTTTTAGTTGAGTTGTGTAAGTTAATATGCTCTAATGACAATTCTGTTTACTAGCTGAGTTCTAGACGGAAGTTATGAGATAACATATTTCACTAGCAAAAATAGCATAAAGTCGCACCAAGGGCTATATCAAAAGAAAATATATCAGCAATTTAATATTAAACATATTAATGAACATTAAAAATAGATTTATCAAACCAGCGGATAGTGTGTGTGTGTGTGTGTGTGTGTGTGTGTGTGTGTGTGTGATTTGGATTTTTAACGTAGGTTTAAAACATTTCAGACATATTGCTACGATGTCTGCAGAATGGCAGTTTTAGTGGTGTCTAGCACTTGGGCATCATGCCGTAGACATATAGCATCCCACCCAGTCACATTATCCTGACACCAGGCCGACCAGTCCTAACACTATCCTCTTAATGCTGACTGCCTAGCGAGTCAGCTGTGAGTACTATTTTTATAATTCTTTGGTATGACTCGGTCGAGGTTCGAACCAGCGACTTCCCGATCAGAGGCGGATTCTCTAACCACTAAGGCCACCGGAGTGGTAAACCAGTGGATACAGATAAATTAATGATTAAATTGGCTCTTGGATGTTCAATATGCCTCAACATGTTTTACAGCTTGATAATACCATGAAAATATCGATATCTGTTTTAAAATGTAATTCAACTCAAGTGTATGTATTGTTACGAGTCTATGCTTTTGAAATAAGTAACAGAGAAGGGCGAAGACAACAAGCTTTGGAAAATTATACAAATAATTTATTTCCCTAAAATACTAAGTGAAAAAAGAAAAGAAACTTTCGGTATTGTGAATAAGTCCAAAAATAATCCAAGAATTAAAAAACACAAGTCCTATCAATGAAAAATTCTAAATTTATCAGTGTTCAAATCCCGATGGAATCAAGATGGAAGGCGATGACGTATGTAATTGTCAGCGTTGTACTGATGTGTCAACAGTCTCTTGTTGAATCACAGAAAATATTATTCCAGGTTTTTTTAATTCTGTATAATTTCCAAGGAATGTGTTTGTCCAAGAATTATTAGAGCACTTTTGTATTTCCAGGGAAAAGAATCATTTGAATTTCAGTAATTTAAAGAAAATATTTTTTAAAAAACTCAGCTCAATCTGGACACAACATAAAACAACTTGACGTCTCAAGTGTTAAGGCACAACTGCTACAATTCTTATCATAACATCAGCTATAAAACTAACTACAACGCAAAACAGATTCCCGGATGTATGTATGTATGTACAGTCAGGTCAGGCTACGCTGAGCAGATATGCTCATTCCCGGCTGTGAAAGCATATGATAAGAACTATGTGGACAGCGCAGAGCATCGGCTCAGGTGCAGTAAAAACTGATTGCACTCCACTGCATCCGAACTAGTCTCCAAGTATCTCGGCATTGTCGTCCCACTGGATTCAGAATGGTCGGGGGGAGAGAGGGAGGGTGACTTTGCGCAACTATCCCTCGCTTCAATCCAACTCATGCGCTAGTCATGATATCATTCCGCTCCGTCAACCAGACACCTTAAAGTCTTAGGCAATGGGCAATCGGCAAAGCTGTAGGTGTGAATGCGCTGGTAGCCGTTACTGCAGACCTGCACATAGGCGACTCAGGTCATAAGGTTGCTTTTCATATTAGATAATCCATGCACTTTTTAGGATCACATTGCTAACATCCGTAGCTCGAGAAAGAGTTTAAAAATGCAGACTTAAATATTGTCTGCTTCACCTTTATCTTAGTTAGCAAACCTAAGTGGTAAAAATCTAAGAAAACAAACGTGAACCTATTCACCACCGGTGCATGGAACGTGCGTACACCAATGAATAGAACACCAGAAGATAGGGAACAAGTTAAGAATATTTAAGAAGTTTCATCATGATGACGGAAATTATCTTTGATAGCCGACATTTTCTCGATAAAATGACATACTATCTCATTTAATTGACAAATATCGCTGACAAATCGTGCAGATCTATATATATATATATATATATATATATATATATATATATATATATATATATATATATATATATATATATATATATATATATATATATATATAATCCCTATGTTATGATTCTCACTTAATTGTATTTGTGGATGGATGCTTGTCTGTGTGTCTACGTGTGTGTCGGAATGGGTGGGGTGGGGGACTGTGCTTTACATTTGAACTGATTGGCTGTAAATGCATAAAATGTCATTAAAATTTTTGAGTGGTGTCAAATTATTCGATTCAATTTGAAATGTGGTCAGCTAAAAATGTAATGTAAATAAATGTGTACAAAGTGCATGCGGGCCAAGTAATGTATAGGTGTAAAGCATATGAAACTGGAAGGTAGTAGTCTGGTTCGAAGCTCGGTAAAACATTGCATAAAATAATTTTAATAGTGTATACTGGATAATTCAGCATAGAAAATTGACGGAGAACATGAACAAACTTGGTTAATTTACAAAATAAACTATTGTTTATATATGCACAATAAGTCATAACGTATAGATGGACAAACAACGAGAGGGAACGCAATAAACGATGTATATGTACATAACAAACAATTAGCACGGACACAAAATATTGGAACCTATACACAATGAGAAAAATTAAACATATTTTTAACTATTTCTGTTGAAATATGTCAAGATGAACTCATCAATACTTGATACGCAAATACCAAAATAACTGACTCGAAAGTATAAATAGCTTAACAATGACTTACCATTAAAATGAATTAAAATGAATCAATATACAAAATTTGAACATAATTATAACGAAAATATATCAAATAATCATTTAACAAACATTTCAGTGAGTTTACGATGGTAACTGTTAAGATTTGTATTGTTACATGCACACGGGTATTTACTTGACCGAGCGGTTGTCAAACCCTGGCGCGATTCTCGCTAGAAGTCATAAGTTTCCCCGACTTTCCAAAGACTTCCATACAACCTCAGTTGTAAATCAGAAAGCCCGACGTGTCCATTCTATACCTAAATTTTCCTCTAATTAATGCAAGACGACAGATAAACCAAACTGCCAACTATCTATCAACCGTACATCTGCGTGTTTTGGCTTCATTATGTTTCCGTACCACCAACCGTTCAGGCCTTAGAACATATATGAGTACTCCCTAACAATGGGAACTATTTTAACTCCGCCACCTTAGGCCAGTCAATGATGCTTTCCAGGCACATTTCGCCGATATAACTGCACCATATTCGCCCACATGGCGACATAAACGGTGTCTGTCAAGTCCCTTTTTATTTATGCCCTTGTGTAATTTACCGGTTTAATACCGTAAGTACTGTCCTTGCAGTCACGCTAACAATGTATACCACTAGATTTTAATATGTACTATTTTACGACAGGGACATTCATTCGGTTTTGGTCGGAATTCACTACTAGTGAACCGAGACATCATGGAAACACACTAACACTTCACTCTGTGACGTTTGCTCCTATTCATTAGCTCATTAGTTCGGGCCAGGAATATTTCCATGGCGCCGAATTCCAATAATCAAACAAGTAATCACACAAATCTAAGAATTGCTTAAAACGGGGCACTACAACCAAGTGCACATACTCTAAATTTACTACAGTATGATCTTTTCAATAATATTAAACCATATTTATATATCACCCCTAGGAGCTTTGGCAATTTGGTTCAGTGAAGGTCGATGTTGACTTACTGGTTGCTCTTTTAAAGAGGACTACATTGCAGGCAGAACACGTTGAGCATAGAAATGTGTACAAAGAACTAAAACTTTTCTAACTACATTTAACAGATGATACATGAATAATGCCATAGAACGTTTATTAGACATTTTGCGTAATGAGTTTGCAGGTGAAGCTAGCTAAATTAAAGGATGAATTCTTTAGCCTTATTGAATATTTCCATTGCACATCGATATGTATCAATCCTTCAGATGAAACTAACACATAGATCTGCCTGAAATTCGTACATAGCTTTGACTGAATAGATTATGAGCAAGAAAGCAAGTGTTATCGTAAGAATGTATGCCATGGAATCTGTCTGGGTATCATAAAGACATATTATCAAACTACAGTACAAATATATACAGATAATATCAGTCCTTGGTTTAAATAATGTACAGTCAAGATAGAAGATATCAAAACGTTTTGGAAATTAATTACATTTATTAGTAAATGTGTTTGAAATCTATCAGGGGTGATTGTGAGACAAGCTACATCAATCAGACAGAGTAATTGAAATTGAGATGCAAATACATGTTGACAAATACATTATATATCAGTCTGTTGGTCCTAATTACTATAACGGTAGAATATATTATGATTTAATAAACAGTTTGACGAAATTGATCTAATGATAGATAAAAGGGTGTCATGGATGGAAACACATTCTTTACAAATTTCAAGAATGTTTCTATTCAACAGCAACACTCAAAACATAAAGGGACTGTTAGGATTTTAATAACGCGATAATTCTAATATCTGAAATGAGTTCGGGTGTAAGCGTTTTTCGAAAAGGGGAAAAAATACAAAAATATTTCATCATTTGCAAGACTCTCATGTTATATATGATTTATCAACAACCGATATTCCGCAGGTGAGATTTATTCCAAAGACGTGCATAGCACACTTGTGCCTTCCTATCCGGCAAAATCTTGAAATTAACAATAATATCTTCCTTCAGAACAGTACCACTTCTCCAGAGAAGGCGTAAAAACAATCGGTTACGATTGCAAGACAAAATCATGCGGAAGTAAGAGACAACAATGCAAGCCCTATGGTGGACACGGAGAAGACGCAACACAAGCTAAGTTAGCCAACATCTGACACATGTGTGAAAAAGAAATACCTAAAAGTGAAAAAAGAGATAACTTTAAATTTCGAAAATACATACCATTATTTACAGCCCCTTGTTAATCGGGACACTTAAAGACAAAACATCAAAAAAGGCTTTTATCTGTATGAATACATGGATAGCTTTGAAACGTGTGTTGACGCAGCTATTCCGGCAATATATAAGTTTCCTTGTCTCTGAATGATTCCGCCATATTAAATGATGACTGTCAGTATGGTTATGTTGTCACGTGATATTTTATCGTTCAGACCCTTGAGACGTTCATAGCTTTTGTGCCACGAATGATACGTGGATGCTGTGCCACACTTTTGGGAAATCCGGGAATCGTTGAGTTAAAATTACATATTATACCCGGCTCACTTGTATAATGAATTATGACTAACTTATGATGCGAGGATGAGATACATGTGGTAGCATGTTACGTTTTTACAAACTATACTGTCGTTGTGATGACTGCGCGTTGAAAATGCGGTGGAAGTAGCATAATACCTTATCTATATGCTGAAGATATCTAATAATCCTACTATACAAGGATGGCGATCCAAAGTCTTATTATCCCGGACACTATGTGACCGGTGCACGTGTAACGACGATCGCGAGTACGAAATGTCAATATCATAAGGTGCGGAAAAAATCATGGTCGTTTATTATGTACATTAATCCCAGCAACCTCTATGGCGGGACCTAAGTCAATTAACACCCGTAAAAGCAATTAGATGGACAATTGAGGAAGAAATTAAGTGAATAGAATAATGTATGTTTGAAATACCTGACAACTATTATACTGGTCATATTTTAGAAGCAACTTTGGAGATTCCATTATAGTTATATGACACTTTCGATGACTATCAATTAATTACAGGTAAATGAAGTCATAGAGAAAATAATTTTACAGTTCTAGAAAAAACTGATCATTGATTACATTATTGCGAACCTTCCAAACAAGAGTAAGTAACTTCATAGAATTTTAAGTTTCATGTACAATTAGGCATAAAACTGAGACAAATACATACAGATGTCATTATGGTATAGCAACCGTGGTTTATAGCTTATATTGAGCAAATACTAACTTGAGACTAATTGCAACAAATAAATTATATGCACATAACAAAACACATTTTAAATGTCTGAAAGGCTTTGCCAACGGAACTATTATTGACAATGACGTAGTATTGGTTTGTTTGAAAAACAAACAAAATAATCGTATTAACTTAACCTATTTATGCCGGTCTAGAACGTTTAGTGTTCTCAATTGATTGATTTATGGCAATAAATTGGAAAATAAATATGATGATAAAATGAGACTATTAGTGACTGAGACCGATTCATAGTGTATCCTCGTTGAAACAGAATCCTTTACAGTGAACACGAAGAATATCATCAAGTTCTAAGACACTTCTGACTATTCAGAGGATATCACACACATTAGTACAAAAGTTTCTGAAACTTTCATTGATGAGTTCAGCTGCGTTCCAGTTAATGATGTGTGGATTAAAGTCGACACCTTATTTATTAATGACTCATAAAGACAAATAGTAAGGTTATATAAGAACAAGAATATGTGCAATCATATATAATTTAACACTATAATTGTACCACTACAAAGACAAGGAAGCTTATTAACGAAAACATCTGCTTAGATGATGTAATCACGCGATGTACAGCATAGAAATGATATCAAGTAGCATCGTCCACGTATGAAGAAAAACGTGTTAATGATAGACAACGTACCTTGCCGACGTTTAACCACTCTGTACTCAGAAATTATAGATACAATTAAATTCTGATCATTTTGTTTTCTTGTTTGGCTTAGCTACAATCTCTTTGCACATCGTCGGTGATGAGATTAAATTCCATGAAAATAGTTTCTATAGCTTTCCTTTCTTGCAATACATTACTATTACAGCATAAAGTATCTTTAAAATACTTAATTACACAGTTTCCAGTTTCTCATATTGATATTTTACACTGCATGCCACTAAACATCTCGTTTGACTAGGTTAGTATAGTTCTTTTTTTACATTGTAAAGATTGACGCTGGAATCATCCATATGTGTGTATTGTCAAGACTGCCACGGTCATCATCCCTATTTTACATTGCCAGTCATCATCCCTATTTTACATTGTCTAGACTGCCACGGTCATCATCGATATTTTACATTGTCTAGACTGCCAGTCATCATCCCTATTTTACATTGTCTAGAATTCCAGACATCATCCCTATTTTATATTGTCTAGACTGCCAGTCATCATCTCTATTTTACATTGTCCAGACTGCCATTGTCTAGAATTCCAGACATCATCCCTATTTTACATTGTCTAGACTGCCACGGTCATCATCCCTATTTTACATTGTCTAAACTGCCACAGTCATCATATCTAGTTTACATTGCCTAGACTGCCACGGTCATCATCCCTATTTCACATTGTCTAGACTGCCACGGTCATCATCGATATTTTACATTGTCTCGACTGCCAGTCATCATCCCTATTTTACATTGTCTAGACTGCCAGTCATCATCCCTCTTTTACATTGTCTAGACTGCCAGTCATCATCCCTATTTTACATTGTCGCGACTGCCAGTCATCATCCCTATTTTACACTGTCTAGACTGCCACGGTCATCATCGATATTTTACATTGTCTAGACTGCCAGTCATCATCCCTACTTTACATTGTCTAGACTGCCAGTCATCATCCCTATTTCACATTGTCTAGACTGCCAGTCATCATCCCTATGTTACATTGTCTTGACTGCCAGTCATCATCCCTATTTTACATTGTCTAGACTGCCACGGTCATCATCGATATTTTACATTGTCTCGACTGCCAGTCATCATCTCTATTTTACATTGTCTAGACTGCCAGTCATCATCCCTCTTTTACATTGTCTAGACTGCCAGTCATCATCCCTATTTTACATTGTCGCGACTGCCAGTCATCATCCCTATTTTACACTGTCTAGACTGCCACGGTCATCATCGATATTTTACATTGTCTAGACTGCCAGTCATCATCCCTACTTTACATTGTCTAGACTGCCAGTCATCATCCCTATTTTACATTGTCTAGACTGCCAGTCATCATCCCTATTTTACATTGTCTATACTGCCACGGTCATCATCCCTATTTTACATTGTCGCGACTACCAGTCATCATCCCTATTTTACATTGTCTAGACTGCCAGTCATCATCCCTATTTTACATTGTCTAGACTGCCAGTCATCATCCCTATGTTACATTGTCTAGACTGCCAGTCAACATCCCTATTTTACATGGTCTAGACTGCCAGTCATCATCCCTATTTTACATTGTCTAGACTGCCACGGTCATCATCGATATTTTACATTGTCGCGACTGCCAGTCATCATCCCTATTTTACACTGTCTGGACTGCCAATCATCATCCCTATTTTACATTGTCTAGACTGCCAGTCATCATCGATATTTTACATTGTCTAGACTGCGTCATCATCCCTATTTTACATTGTCTAGACTGCCACGGTCATCATCGATATTTTACATTGTCTCGACTGCCAGTCATCATCCCTATTTTACATTGTCTAGACTGCCAGTCATCATCCCTTTTTTTACATTGTCTAGACTGCCACGGTCATCATCGATATTGTACAGTCATCATCCAGAAACAAAGAATTTGTACCTTTATAGACATTAAAAAGGAGCCCTAACCACTTATCTAATTTATTTTTCTGATATATAACTAACATATTCGCATCACCAAGCAACCAATTCCTAACTTGAACACAATAGATGGATAGATGACAAATATGTAATAGGAAAAGTCTGTGTATACAGTCTGTATCAACTGTATTCCAAACATGGCCTTTCCACAATTTGTGACTCCACAGATTGTCACGTTTCAACCGTTGTTGCCTAAAAAAGAAGTGATTTTGTCGGATTGTTTTTAATTTGTACGTGGATATCAATCACAAAATTTAAATGCATTTTGTGCTCATCTACAACTTTTGTTCTCTTGATTTAAAATGGAATACCTTGCTAAAAGTCAGCTAACATAAGACCACTTCCAAACGATCTATTGCCGCGTGTAATTCTCATATCAAGTCAGTTGCAGTGATCATTATTGTAACATTGTAAACGCACGGTAATAAACCATATCTGAAATTATATAATCAATACCATGGTTTCAACCGCTGAATTATAAAACGTTTTTGGATCACCTTTGCACCTTTTTTGCATAATATTAAAACATCATTAAACCGATCCTGTATCAGCATTATAACAAGTCGTTCAACAACTTATTTCGAATTTGGTTTAGTATATCTTATCACTCAAATCTGTAATAAATATACCGCAAGCTGACTGTATTGCTCTTTCATTAGCAGCAATTTATCTTTTTGTTCAAAATTTCTAATTGTGATCATTCTTTATCTGCGTCTATTTTGGTCTCAGCAATTAGTTCCGTTTTAATTGACTAACGCATTATGGGTATCGCGTGTACCGTGATAAGCTAGCTTTTGAAAGCAACGTAGTATGTTATTGTCTTGCCTATCTGAACATGCAAATCACGAATCTTATTTGAGGCCTTGAACAAACAACATACCCGAAAGGTGGATCTTCGAAAAGAAGACTGTATTTGTCGAAGTTGGAACCAATCTGCTTGGCTAGCTTGCCCGAAAGAGAAGCAACTTAGTGGAGTGAACGTTTCTTCAAAGAAGTAGCATTAATATGCATGTAACTGATTAATCCTTTACGGTTCCTAAGAAATAAAATTAGCATCTCCTCCAAAGAGTCAAATCTCTATAAATAATTGCTCAGTTTTTCCCTTTTACTTCGTCAGTCCTAGATCATCGTGTGTAATTTGAAAATACATATAGCCAATCGCATAAGCTTATTTTGAAAGTAGTAACATCAGCAGCATAATCCCTGGTCTCTACATAATTTACATGCTCTGCCTTCTTTTCTGTCTTTTGCAAGTTCCCGGTTACGTTCCAAGACTACTTATTAACCTTGGTATACCAACAACAATAAATGTATGACTACCGATAGCCGAATTTGAACAGAGTTTAAACGATTCAGTAAATTCCTTGAAATTTGCATTTTATCCAACGATAGCACCCATTTGCATAACAATGGTAACATAAATCCATATCGTCACCAAGAACAGCATAGTCCAATCTCATTTTCGAATATGTTATGTAGATTTAAAAACTATTCCACAATGTTTTCGACGGGGTTGTAATCTTGCTGTCCTAAAATTAATAACTCTGTTATCTTTCTCATATGGTCCGATACTGTTGCAACATCCTGTACTATAGATGTTCTGTTTTGTTCTTGTGGCTGTACATCTAATATGCTATTCACACGAAACCATTTATAATTTTAATTTATCCTTGCAAAATAGACACAAGTTGGTGCATGTTTTTTTTTGTGCTATTATTCATTTGATGGCATCTTAACCTTAAAGAAATGAAAACCTTGTCACCAACATAATTGTCTCCAGATATATTATGTTTTCGTCGTCTGTTAAATCGAACCATTTGTTAGAATAAAAAGAGATCGTTCTGTGAAACTAACTAGTCTTCTGTACTTATTTTTCAAGTCATGAGGAGGAGCAGTTTCAAAACCGTTGGAGACTATGTTAAATTGTTTGAAGCTAATATTGTTATGGGCTGGGTTTATTTTATCTTCACCATGTAATTGATTAACACCCATGCAAGAGGTTTCTGACTTTGGAAGTAAATAGGAACCGCGTCAATCAAATTTAACAAGGTCAGATAAAGTTTGCCCTGTTAAATGCCAATATGATAAACTGCAACTTTCTAATGTCACTCATATTGCACAGAATAATTGATTCATCGTGAATCATACACATTTAGTCACAGCTAAAGGACATACTGTCTATGAAATGCATATTGAATCACAACCCCTGGACCTCTATATACGGTATAAAGTGAGTGACATCATAAATAATGGATGTCGGTTCTAAATTTATAATATTTAAAATTAAACAAAAGAACGGGAATTAGTGACGGAGATGCATTGAAGTTCAGCGTGGCGTTGATTGCTTCTTATTGATACTAAATCAGTCTAGAAACAAAAGATCTTTGGAATCCTCGAAATTTGACTCTAGCTCCAAGAACGCCTACTTTCGTTTCAATAGGTAGGTTTTGAACTAGCTCGTATTCGGTGGACACTAGTTTTATTAACCATCATGCATAACCACGACAAAAGTTGGGGGAATCTTAGCGATATTGCACTGGGATACATTACAGTACGTAATCGGATGATTTTCCTAGGTAAGTATTGCGACTTTCCTTTTAGTTTTTTTCTTGGATGAAAATGTATGACAATTTAATATTGCAGTCAGTCTAGTTTCCGAGAAGTAAATTACTTGCAGGGAATAATCTGCTCTATTTAACTTCGTTACAATGTATCTGCAGTGTGCACGACATTAGTCGGGTTTCCAAGTTTCATTTACATTTGCAGCCGTTGCGATTGAAAAGTAGATAAGACATATACATCCCGTTTTCATATCCTTCAAGAAGAACTTAATAAATGCTTATACAAATCGAGAAAATGTGTAAATCGTATTTGGGTTGCACCATAGTGTAAATCCTGATATACTTTCTTCAGTGTCCTTGTAAACATTGGATAATTCCTAATTAAACTGAAACTAACTTTTCAAAATATTAAAATTCTTTAATCAGTGGAAACACCGCAGGACAAAAAGAGAAAGTAGAAAAGCCAGAGAGTGACGTGTCTTTAATTATGCAGCCTACAAACACGACATATTTATTTGATCATTAATCTGTTATACAAGCATTTCGTGGCTCCTGTGTAAACAATTAGTTATTTCGACTTTTTGCCATGAGTTGTATTAACTGAATCAGTCGTACGCATGAGAGAGACGATCACCAAATTAAGAACAAGTCGTGAAACCGAGGCTTTATAGGAAATCAAATACACAGAGATCCAAATTTGTATCGTAATATCCGAACATCGCAATAAGAGATGACGTGTCTTTACATATGAACTTGCGAGGGGCAATGCTCTTTTGATCGCAATGACCGATATATATATATATATATATATATATATATATATATATATATATATATATATATATATATATATATATATATACGTGTTTAGCCTCTGTGTCAGGGGAATGAACTAGTTTTATATTAAGCAGGGATAATTTGAGGTCGTCAGGCCCCAACGTATTCATAAGTCATATCAAACGACTTCTGTTCCCTAGATTCGAAGCATAATATGAACGTGGTTTTATGCTTATTGCAAACACCCCGCCCACTCCCCGTTTTACGCTTTCCACCGATCTGTAACTCTGTGTGAACGAAAAGTTCAGTTCACTACGTCTATAAATATCGACACATGGAGGTCAAAGAAGAATCACAGTAGTTCCAGTCTGGGTGTGCGATACGGACATCACATCACATCAAGCCTATAAGGTTAAATGGGTACGTAATAAATCATTTTGTCATTGAAATGTATCAGCGAGAGAGAACTGATATCACAAACATTGGCGATATCACTTTGGGGACTTTTTACTTTTCCAATTTAGGAAATTTGTCTGCTCTTATGTATCTTTTTTAAATTTTATTTAAAATATTAGGCTTATTCCAGTTTTCTACTTCATGTGCTCCCCCCCCCCTCCAGATGAAACTCCGCATAAAAAGTAGGCTTCAGGTACTAACTTAAGCAAATTAGTTTTCCATATGAACCATGCCAATTGTTGGTGACAAAAGTCACATGACCTGTTTCTAATCTACTTTTAGTGATACTAACCCAGTCTCGCATTCCTATTACACTCTATGATAAACGTCTCGCATTCCTATTACACTCTGTGATAAACGTCTCGCATTCCTATTACACTCTACGATAAACGGTACAAGATTTGAGAGTGAAGAACAAACAATAATGCCTATAAAAACTTAGTAACAAAACTCTTTTAAGTAGCGATTTTTCATCACAAACATAAAAATAGTTAAAACAAAGGAATATCGGGAATAGTTGAGTTGATTCAATACCAAAATTAAGAAACAACCGAAATTTGTGTCATCATTTGTTACCGAACTAGACTGCAAGCTTGCCAATCCTGCACAATTCATGTTTAAATGAAAACATAAAGGACCCAAATTCTTATATGTAAACTCAAGATCATTAAAATATTTCGTTTAAAGATGTTACGCTCTGAAATTTATCGGAAACGACCTCTCTGTGACGTTGCTACAGTACCCCACCCCAACAATGCTAACGGCATCAATCTGCGTAAGAAACGTGTTAAGGAGACTATAAATCTCTTCATTTTCGTATCAAGAGCCATTAATCTGAAGGAAAAAAATATCACGATTTTGAAGCAAGTTATGGTATATTTAAAACATTTCATCACTCGTGAAATGGAAGCATGTTGCATAGTCACTACTGACTCTTGTACTCATGATAATACTATTGTGTTATTTCAGTCGTGAAATATGTCCTTATATCTACTCAAAACATGTTCATATCTTTCTGGTATGCAATATCGTATCACACCAAGTTTAACTGCATGTACCGAATCGGCGTGAATTGTAATAACTGATGGGTCGTTGCATGCGATTTTGTATACAGCGGAGTTCATTCATTTCTTGAGTACTTTTCCGAGGTTAGAGTAAATGGCGAGGAATCAAATGTAACGGTTGCTATATTTACAATAGAAGTTAGATTGATGTATGTTGAATAATTATTGATACTCTAGAACAAACCTTTATGTAGCACAGTGTGGATAAAACTTTCTGACGGGAAACTTCGAAAGAAATATGACTATGTACACATGTAACAGAAGATCGGATCTAACTCGCCTGTGTGATCCATTGCAACTTAATATCATAGATACCCTGTGCTTTTTACATTTCAAAGTTAATTCCACTCACTTTCATCCTAGAATCAGTAAAGAGGCTTTCTCAGCTAATGCACAGTGAGGAAAACATAATTAGATTGGTTGTCCTAGAGTTTTGTACGATATCGTGTTTATAATGAATTACAAGCTTGACGGACGAACACAAGAATCGGAGAACAAAACATTTGGGGCAAAAGTCATCGTTCTCAAAAGAAAAAGATTGACGAAAACTTCAGGCGTGATAAATCTATCGAGGACGATATATCCATTGATATTAAATTCTTTGTTATATATGTGAATGCTCTCGGTGTAATCAAAACGTTCGAAAAAGTTTTAGGCAACTATTTTAGTTCAATTTTTCTCAAGTCTGTTGTCTGAATCATAGAATTTGAACATCAATTTCACGTAAATTACAGTTTCCCACTTATAATTTAACAACCATAACCTCACTGGGGCAATGGATATTAATTACAAGTGAACGAAGATCCAACCTGAAACACATGCGTGCGTCAATGCTATTGAATATATTAACCTGAGTGCTTTCGATTCTCATTTAATCTTTGTCAAGGCATATTACAAATCAGAAAAAAAAAGACAAAACAACAAATGCAAAAGAAAACGTTCAATTTACCAAACTTTACATCTTTATGGATCTAACAGAGGTATTAATTTTGAAACTAAAAATATCGTGCCTTATTGCTTTGAACTTTGATAATAAAATGACAAGAACGCGATTACGTTCTTACATAAAGTGATGTGTCCGTAGATTAAATCATGGATAACTGATTGTCTTCTTAATTAAAAATAACCATAACAATAACACCAAAAAAAAACCACAAAGAGGTAGGAACGATATGTAGGCAATTGAATAATGAACTAATTGGAATGAAAAATACTCTGCATCATCTGGAATAAGTAACGATCGTGTTGGAAACGGTTCAGTGCAAGAACTGTTGCAGATACTATGAAGTCAATAATAAAACACAAATGTAATGCATTCGTGGATGTACCCAAAGAGGAAAACTTGATAATTAAAAGAAAATCAACTCAATTAGGAGACAAGTATAATCGGATGCCCGCAAATTTGCACTTCAATCCTTTGACGACAAAAACAGAGTCAATACAGCATCCATTTATTACTTCTCTTATAGCACACATATAAATATGGACATACGTTCCAAATCTAGGTTGCACACTGAAAATAAACATTTATGTACTCACAGGGTGCTGACTACAGTTAATCTGAATGAATACATATACTGAGCAAAACTAACGGGAGGTCACGCAGTAAGAACATCACCAGTCATTCGGACATACCACGATTTAAAGAGGACCGTACTATGCTGCTACAAAGAAAGGAGCACGAAGACCAACAGCCTGGCTGTAGTTGTCACTGTCAAGTAGACGAAACCAAAATGTGTGGTTCCGAAGATAAATCTTTGGATTCTTTTATCTGTATTAACGATAAGTGTTATTGCCAACCCAGTCTAGAGCCGAATGGAAAATACAGCCTCGCAGGGGAATGTAACTCGGTAAAAACCGAAGCAAGTTCTCAAGACGTTATCACAGGAAAGAGGTGCAAACTTCTTACAAAGGTTGTACGACAGAATAGCATTCATATCTGCCTGGCAGTTTCATTTGTGGGAAACATTGTGCTCATAGGAGCCGTTGTACTTCTAGCCACCAAAATTGGAATGAATACTGAGAAAGGAGAAAATTGTGAATTGCAGCAGTTACCAAAAGAGATTTTCGAGAACTTAGTGTGCGTACCTTGTGACTATTTAGGGTCAAAGGTGACTGTGGAAGAAACCTTGTTTGATGTTGTTTCATCATGTGGATATCAAGTTTGCTGCGTGAAAAATGATGCCCTTCAGAAGTTTGTTTTGCTCGTGAGTCTCTCTCTCTCTCTCCCTCTGTCTGTCTGTCTGTCTGTCTCTCTCTCTCTCTCTCTCTCTCGTATTATGGATTCAAATTAAGGCTTTTCAGAAAGAGATCTATCACGCTATGCAATGAATACGAGCTTATAGAATATATTTATGCTTTGCTTCCATCCTCGCACAAACAATATTTAGCTATAGCTCTTGCATTTAATTAAACCAGTACATCCAGTAATCAACACTGTCCAGAAGTAACTAATATGTTTTGTAAAAAATACACAAGTTCCTATACTTTGAGGTGAAATATACATGCCATTGTGATAAAATTTTGGTTTGGGAAAGTGATAAGTTGCTGTGTTGGTATTTTATATATACAAAAAGCCAATAATATTGTGAGACATCCATATGTCTCTCGGTTTTTCGTTCACTCTGCCCATCATTTACTTTCTTTTTCAAATCCCAAATTCAATAGAAATGAAATAAATTTTATTGCATGCTTAGTCATATTTCTAAGGGAAGATTATTTTTGACATGCCACATTCCCCACCTCTAGTCACAAGAAAAACTATATCCCAGGTGTGTGTGTGTGTGTGTGTGTGTGTGTGATTATTAAATGTGTTAAACTATCAATGTGTCATTTTCAGTTTTCGGTGGTTTGACTGCCTGGGAATAATTTTCGTTCATCCAAAGAGTTTTTTGATAATACCGGTTTAAGATTCGGTGCTCTCAATGTGCAAACATACTTCTTTCAGTAGCGTTAATACAAAAGATGTATTTTCTCTACATGATAACACTAACTACCTATCAACTGATGTGATTTATTTGATTACCTGTAAAAAAAATGTAACATGCAACATGTTGGACAAACACTTCAACAAGTTTCTAAGAGAATGAATGATCATTGCTTTCATAGAAAAGGTAATAGAGATCCTCATTTTTCCTCTAATAATTCAACACACTTTAACACCAATAATCACTCTCGTCTTGATTTTTCTTTCATGTCAATAGATAGTGTGCATGGTGACATGGTGACTCATAAAAAGAAACTTATTGGATTCAGAAGTTAGATACTTTGTACCATAATGACTTTAATGCCAATGTACTATTTCAAATGGTATTTTTTAAAAATTAAATTTTTAATTGATATAAGTACTGTGAGCATATATAGAGCATATATATATTTTCCTTGGCGTTTCGTACTGATTTCGTTCCAGCTTATTCCAAATAGTTCATCGACGTCACTTCTAAGGAATATTAAATCATGTACCAACATTACTGTTTTACCTATTTTCTTCTTAATGTTTGTCCCGTTTCAGACTCTACCATCTATCTGTTGATTTAAACTGTCTACAAGTTTATGGCAATGACTGTGATGTCCCCTCTCAATCTGGAGTCTGATACAGCGAATGTCATATACTGCGAACAAGCAATGTATGACTCAATTATAGAATCGAAACGCAAGCTGTTGACCGAGATTCATTCAGTCACTGAGTGTCCAAAATAGCCAGTGTTTACAATAACTATATTAGATGACTTGTCTTTCAGGAACGCGCTTTAACTCATATTTCTTGTGTTGAAAGATAAAAAATAGAACATGATCGGATTCTTTTGTAGATAGAGCTAAAATTTAGACGCCTCCTAAGCTGCAGAAATATAAGTTTAAATTGTCCTTTATACATGTCAGAAGTCAGCCTGCCATTGGCGTGAGCTTATGATTATGACAGATATCGCTTGATCACGGTAAATATATGTCACTGTACTTCCGTCACACTTTTAATTTATGTGTTGATCTTGTCACTCACCCTCTGGGAATCATCTAACTCTTGTCCTCGCATATGTGATCTATTTAGATCATTTTTTGTGCAATTCTACCAGAGAGCTTCTCGGGAAGGACAAACATACCAATAGACGTACATAATGCCGGACTAGACAAACTCAAACAATGGAACATAAAAAGAATTTACCTCGTACTTTCTTCAACTCAAAGGAAAATACTGCATACGCAAATATAAATGTCAATGCACACTGAATATTCCTCGTTAATTCTGAACTCATCGTTAATTCTGAACTCATCGTCATTGAGTGCTTAATTTACGATGACAATAATGACGATTATTATTATTATTATTATTATTATTATTATTTAAGAAAATCTTACCTGGCAGACCAATGTAGGGTTTGGTTCAGCCTTCATGAATGGAATAACAATGACCCCCGAGTCCAGACTACAGGTGCCTCGGGCCGGATTTTACTACATTTATTCTGCAGTTACCTTTGCATGCCGACCTGAATCTACGCCGATCATCCATATGATAAACCGACAACACAGAGGTCGTCCAAATGCAGGTGTTCAACAGCTACTGTTAAGAAAGAGTAATGAGTGCAGACCTAATGGTTTTTACACCAGCTTCCTCGCTGGCATGTTGAAATTGACAAGCAATGATGAGATATCCATCAGTTTTGTAGACAATTTGCTCTTCAGTGTTTATACATCATCACTTAGCAACTATTTTGGCTTATTTGTAATGTAGTATTTTTATCAAGGGTACTTGAGAGATAGTCTCTTATAACCAGATTCTGACGTGGCTACTTCAGTTCTTCGCCATACCAGTAACAATGGAATGAAGCTTTTCTAAAACTTTTAAAATGATTTCATTAGCTGATGAGCTGAGGTTATGTCTTACGTCACAATGATGATATGATGACCTTCATATTTCCCTTACACGTGGTAGTTTTCTGTGACTGATTGATAAATCTTCCAGTATTGATATGGGCGTTAAATTATATCCTTGTAAAGTTTCAGTATTACTTTGGTTTGAATGAGTTCACAAAATATGTCTAGAAAAAATCTGAGAGGGGGAGTTACGTTTTTTAGTTTCACTTCTTTCCGTAACAAAGATCAGTACAACATTTTAGTAGATCCTTCAATGGCGACTCTAACACGGACATTCCCGATGTTCAACCGAGGAGAAGCATTATTAGCTAACAAACTCCAATACTATAGATTGTTTTTAACAAAAAGTTGCTTTAAAATATTTGTGCCAACACTTCGCATTTTATCATAATGTCATTATTTTCTCCTGTCTTGTCGCTTTCTTTTAGTTACATATAAATCTTGCGTAACGAAGAACGATAAAATGGGTCATTACGGCAGAAATATTAACCATATATTTAATTAAGTCGACACAGAAAGCATAATTAAAAGCAAAATTTTAATTTAGAATTTGTCACCGTAAATGTGCCTGATTACAAACAGTCCAATCAGTTTTCCAATATACGCACCCTACCCACTACATCCAGCTCTCTGGGAAGTTCGATTTTATTACTACTAAGGCAGTAGTGTATTACTTTTTACTTGTAGATCCATTGAATTTGATCATATGAATGAATTTTATGCTGATTCTTAGTTTTTAAGCTATTGAGTTTAAGAACCAGATTAAGACTTTTCCCTAGAGAGGAGAGAGGCTCTGTAGACAATATACTAATAATGCTTTTATATATGACATACATTTTCCGTCTAAATATTCTTCATAGCTGTTGAAGTCTGGACAGAGACAACATATATTCCTCAATTGTATTGCAATAAATAATGAACCATGAACTATTAGAGTGTACATATGGTTTTTGAAACGTTTTGTTATCTGAGGTAGATTAGTTTAGTACTGACATGTTAGTTTCATGAATGTCCTTGGCTTGACAAGTATGCATGCGCTTGTACTGGAATATAGTCAAAGTTTTTATAATAATTTGATATACATCATCTATTTTTGTATCAGTTATCATCATACGAGAGTTAATATAAACACAATGAAACGTGCCTGCCTGAATGTTAAAGTTATTACTTTTGAAGCAATCATCAAATAACAACAGCAATGTGTTATGTTCCGACTTGTCTTGATCAGTGTTTCTGGCACGTGACAGAAGCACCACTGTCTTGAAATTGCATAAAAATCAGCTTAATTACCACAATCATTGATCAAAATGGTTTGAGCTGCAATATTATGAGATAAAACTATAACTTTACACAATACACTTTCTCTTTAATATTTGTTTTACCAAAACAACATTTTTGGAAAATGGTGTATAGTTTTATTTGAATAATAGGGATTAACCAGTTGGATAATTGTTGACTAAATGTACAAAGAAGGACAACATAGCTATACTTTGTCTACAAGCATTGCCTCTGGAATAACATATGTTTTCAAGCGGTCACATCTATAGTAAAACATCATATGTTTGGTCATAAATCGACAGCAACACTAGTATCTTGATCAGGTGTTTTGGTGACTTCCTTTTGCCTTGTGTTGCAATTGACATTGTGTCCGCCTCTAAACAAGGCTTACTTTATGATTTATGATATTCTTGATTTATATTACATATCATACTCATAGTGAACCCCAACCCCAACAACTTTAATTGCATTCCCTCTGGTATAAAAACACTTTTTATGAATTTGAAGGGATGACCTGGATGACGTGGTCCTTTCTTTTGCCTCTGTTCAACAGATCTTTGAACCCACACTGAAACAAAACTCAAGACAATACACCCTCATTGGGCCACCACAAGTTAGACAACAATTTTTATCGAATATCGTCAGTCATATCAACAATACTGCTCATAGTTTTTAATTGTGAAGCAATTTGATATTGTTCTGGGCACGATTTAAATGGGATTGAAACTGGAAATTATATGAATTGGAATTTTTTTCACTTACTTAAATTTGAACATGTGTGGTTTTGCTTTCCCTGAGTATAGTTATTCTTCAAACTTGCCATATTCATGGCTATATAAACTTCCTGACATTATGTTTACATGCAGATTTATTCAGATGTTACATTTGGTGACATCACTGGAAAAAAAAATGTTTAAATTACACTGTAATAAGGTCTGCCGAGGTAATAGGACGTGCCACTTTACGTATACTAAGATATAATAATGTCGACTTTTTTCGTCTGGTCTAATTGTTTTTAGACTGAATTATCCTTAGAAATAAGCTTCGGAAATTCCGAATTTCCTTGTGTTTAAGACGTCGGCTTCCCACATTAGTACTAGGCCTGTGAAATTGTGGCGTGTTGTGATATATTCTGAATCGGTGCCCTTTCAGTCGAACAAAGCGTCAAAATTTCAACATGTTCATCTGTTAAACATTTAAACCAAGATAATCAAAAATGTTTCCGTCCCTTCCACATTCAGATCAGCTTGAGCCACACTTTTACGCCTTGTGTCAAGATCGGGTCTTTATCTTCACTTGTTTTTGTTTTTTGTTTTTCTCTTTTCTCCAACGAAGTTGGAAAATTACAGTTCTAGTTTCTGTTCGAAATCAATAGATCTTTTCTCATGTCAGGGTAACTATCAATTGCTTTTTTCACCTTGTTGAAAAGCCATTTATGTCAAAATAACTTTCATGCAACTTAACATCGTTAATCCGCTGTTCCATAGTTTTTATGAATAGCTTTCTGCTGAATCATGAAGCCTGTTAAAACTGAAAATATAATTTGCGATAAACTACTTCGATTTTTGAATTGATAAGTCGCATGTTAACGGTTAACTGGTACATACTCGAGTAAAAGCGACAGCAATTGCAAAATATTATTTTTGTAAACAGAGTAAAACCTCGGATATGTCGCAGGTAAAACCCATGAAGTATATGCTTTTCTAACACTAGAAAGTACAGTAAATGTTTGCTATGTGCGAAACGATACTTTTTTGCATTTGAAGCACATATAACATCTATGCTATTATGCAGGTTGTGCATGTAAAGGAAGAATGACAGATCTTTAATTGTCTGTCTGTGTTTTTTTTTAATGTTCCAATGCCATATATCTTACAGTTGTATCAATTATGCATGCTTGAGGATTCATTTGCGTTTAGAGACCGCTCCGGTGGCCTAGTGGTTAGAGCGTCTGCCTCGGATGCGTGAGGTCGTGGGTTCGATCCCCGGCCGAGTCATATCAAAGACTTACAAAAATGGTACTAACAGCTGCCTCGCTTGGCGCTCAGTACTAAGAGGTTGGTGTTAGGACTGGTCGGCCTGGTGTCAGGATAATGTGACTGGGTGGGAACATCATGCTACATGTTTGCGGCATGATGCCCCAGTGCTAGACATCACTATAAACTGCTTCAAAGAAATGATGATTTCCCTATTCTGAGTAAGATAAATCCCGATCACAAAAGTCTGTAGGGGCTACCACCAAGAACACGGATGAAGAAAATTTGAAAGGCTGTTTATATTCGTGCTGATATTTAAACAACAACAGCGATGACCACAACAACAAACAACCCGCTGTTTAAAACAAAATGTTCATACAAACTCAGACAGATGTATTATGTCTCCAGTTCTCACAAACAAAATCGAATTGTATTCGTTGAAAAATCAACGTAATGCTTTCAATATCTGAATTGCAATGTTACAACCATCCACTGAACAGATGGTTAATGCTACTGTTGCTATTCGATTAGTGTAAAATGACTTCGTTTTGATTTTGTAGGACACTGGATAGATAGCAATTTTCTATATATTTAGAATTGCGTAATTGTGAATAAATATGGACATTTCTGTCTTTTTTATCGCCTTCTCCTTTATTAATGTTAACTTGATATATTTTCTAGAAGAAAGATTGTTAAGACAGAAAGTAGCAATTGGTTCAACATCAAACGTCTACATCTTGGCAATGAAAGGGTCTTAATGTCTCCACGAGAAAGCAGCGGACAATCTTTTTAAAAGCTTGATTTGGAAACATAAATTATATATGAATATCGATATGCCCAAGAAGTACAGTTGTACTAACACGTAAGTTGAGTTCAGCTGCAAACTCAGCTCAGCAGTTGCATAATGTGCCGGAAGAGGTGGATCCGTGCAGATTGTTGAGAATAATAGAAGCAACACAGACCCTGATCTGCTGGCAAATAATGCGACAAGGGTCTCTGTAGTTTGCAGTTGGAATTGTCTTACAATACATGCGGTAAATTACTGCATATGATATTCTTAAATATCACTAGGCATTAGAACAGCTTTAAAATAATTTGTTTGTGCTTTGTGCTGATTGTTGCAGAAAGGAGACATTTGTGTCCTTTTCGCCAATCGGCAGACACTCATTTTTTTAATATGAAAACTGATAATACCATGTGCACGGCTTGTAAGTTAACGTAAGTATCCCTCCAATGCACGACTGTTCTGGATGCGTGAAATATTATTTATTCGGACCTCTCCGGTGGCCTTTTGGTTAGCGCGTCTGCATCGTATGCGGGAGGTCGCGGGTTCGAACCCCGGCCGAGTCATACCAAAGACTTATAAAATGGTACTAACAGCTGCATCGCTAGGCGCTCAGCAATAAGAGGTTAGTGTTAGGACTGGTCGGCCTGGTGTCAGGATAATGTGCTGGGTGGGACATGATGCTACATGTCTGCGGCATGATGCTTCAGTGCTAGACATCACTATAAACTGCCACACTGCAGACATCGTAGCGATATGACTGAAATAGTGTTACAGCTACGTTAATAACCTAAATAATACACACATTATTTATTCGAGGTATTACTACCTATGATTTATCTTAACGTGGATTTTGTTAACTGCTTCATTAGGCGGGCAATATGTTTTAGTCTGTACAAATTAAATTGCAGAGAGACCTATTCAGTTGAGCCGACATATGGTCCTTACTGGTCGCTAGAAGTTACGGTGGGTGAGTTTCAATCTAACTGCTAACCTGGAATCAATTCTATGGTCGAACGGGTGTTTAGACATTGGGGTTCATGTTTATTATATATAATGTAAGCCTCAACTGCCTAGCTATTGAAATTGTGCTGCTACATTACAATCTTACTGCTACATTACAATCTTACTGCTACATTAAATGAAAAATCGCCAAACGAAATGGACAGGATGAATACCAGATATCGACGATTTAGAGACCCATCCTTGCGGAAGCATCTTGATTGGGTAAAGATAACATAATATACATGATGGTAGAATCTGATGATTACACTTTGAAGTGTTTATGACGTGGAACCATTTCATATATATATTTCCATGAGCTTGTTGAAACAAAACTACGCACAAAAGCAAGAACATCAAAATGCAGGAGACAAGTAAAGAAATAATAATTGCAGAACGTCGAAAGAAATACTATGTCAATATAAAAGGAGCCAGATATGGATATCAAATGTGTCATAGTCTACGATCGCGTGGATTTAAATTAATGATATCCAGAATAATTTTGAGCTATTGATTGAAGCGAATAATTACTAGACTTAATTCGAGTTGTTGATTTAAGCTGATGATTACTATGTTCGTAATTTTGATGTCAGCGGATGGTCACCAGGCCAAATTAGTACCATTTATTTAAGCGAATGATCATTAGGATAAATTAGTGTCATTTATTTAAGCGAATGATCATTAGGCCAAATTAGTGCCATTTATTTAAGCGAATGATCACTAGGCCCAATTAGTGCCATTTATTTAAGCGAATGATCACTAGGCCCAAATTATGCCATTTATTTAAGTGAATAATCAATTGGCCAAGTTCGTGATATTGGAATCCTAATACTACAATAAATGGCACGAAAATATATGTTTGGAATCTCAAATTAAAACACAAAATCGTTCAGTATTTGTCATTATTGTAAGCGACAAAGGAATAATAGATAGACAGCTGTATCAAGTATCATGAAAACGTCGTGGTTTCAAAAGAAAACGAGTTTATAGAATGTGGAAAAGCAGCGTAAAATCATACATGTCATGCCATTTTTCTATTGATAGTGACAGGAGAAAAAGTATATCTCAAACCATCACTGTTAATAAAATACAGTTTTACGTATGACAACGTGATAAGGCGATTACAATATACAAGCAACGCTTAACTGGGTGAAATAAAACATTGTAGAAGAAATGAAAAGTTTAAAGGTAAAATGTATTTGGTCGACTTTCCCTATACTTTTATTAAGTAGAGAAACAACTACAAGATTAAAGACAAGATCTAGAAGAACATAACATGAAATGAGAATCAAATGGACGTTTATGCAGTCTTTACAGCACTGAGACCTTTCTCACATTTCTTTCAAAATTTGTAATGTAGCTATTCACACAACCGCTCAATCGTCAATATATTTTTCCTAACATAATGTTAAATATGTCCATAAAAACCTTCAATCACAAGAATTACTAAAATAAAAAGTAGCGTACTAACGGGGAAGGTGGACGCCAGAGGTCATGGGGCGCCAAAACCCCTTTGGGCTATCATCGTCGCACCGGGACCATTTCCCTTAATACTTCACTGAAAACAAATAATACTCGACTCTGTCGACGAATCGGATTTTTGGTTAGCAGTCTCTAACGTCTCTATGTATTACACCTACGGCTCAGTTTTGTCTGGTAACAATACGTCCACAATTAAGTGGTATGCCCTGATGTTGGACATATCGATGGGTACGGGGCAATTGTAGTATGTATTCGATAGACGTATTAGATGGTTGTCTTATCTAGTAACCGATTATATTTTGTGTCAGCCATCTATTCAAACCGTTTAAATTGTTTCCAAAGATGCGCGGTATACGATATTTACATCGTTATTTGTCTCTTTCTACATGACCTAGCCAATACCAATCAGCAATATGAAGCTTGAGATGGACAGTGTCTCACCGTATTATCGTTTACTTTTACAGCTCTTCCATTTTTTCTGCTTTCAAAATGCACTTCTATATCTCCGTGTTGTTTAATAATATATTTAATGCTTCCTCTGATATTATTCGTTAATATAATCTAGCCAAGCGCTCTTGAACAAAATGTGTTCAAGTTGCTAAATATACCATAAGCTGAAGAGTTTAACTGGGATGCTTTTTGGCGTACTTTCATCAACCTCCCTCTGTTTCATACGTTTGAACTCTTTCATGTTGCATCTGTCACATTCTATAAAAGTATTATGTTTTAAAACCTCGAAATTTACGTGCTCTTTGATTGCTATGTATTGTTTCTCAGTCGTTTCCTTTATTAGAACGATCCCTTCAGTATTGTAGCATTTTGTAATCTTTATGTATTGTACTTGCAAGATTTCAATAGCACAATGGAAGTGGCTTAGAGTGTACAACGTATTCAACATTGCAGTATTCAAGAAACATCTTTTACAAATGCTCAGCGGTCTGATTTCCAAATTACAAGTGTTCTTTGAAAAAAGACCATAGTAGTTTAAGTTATTAGATGGGTCAGACGTTGCCATACTTATCAGCTTTCAGTAAAACACTACGTCATCCGGTAATAAATTTGACAGTCCATGCAACAAATCACAATATTTAACTGGAAATACTAGCGCATATTTAATCAGATCAGTTCATCTACTACTTTTAGTTCGTAATATAAAATAATTTTATTTGTTTGGGTGAAGGTCGTTTTTGACCTATTGTGAAAAAGAAAAACAAGAAAATCCGAGCCTTATATTAGCAAAGTATCTTCTATTGCATGGAAAGGTATTCCATTTTACAAATAAATAGAGGATATTTGCTTGAAACGAGTGAATAACGGATATATATAATCGAGTGGATGAAAATACTACAGTTTTTCACCCACGAGATGAAATGTATCCGTTATTCACTCGTTTCAAGCAAATATTCCTTTTATTTTATGCTCACATACGTTGGCTACTTAAAGTTTGTGACACAGTGAATTAGCAGATTTCTTACGGTAATGTCATCTTTTTAACGTACATGTTCTGCTGTGCTATGTGTACCTGCGCACAAAATTAGTTCCACATCACATTGATACAAATTAAATATTTCCAGAATAACAAACTACAAGTTTCAAGGATAACAGACAGGGATTATTGATAAGAAAACGACCACACGTAATTCATCAATGTATAATGTATAATGTATAAGTATGTTCTGACCCAAAAAGTAGTTCCTGTAGTGAAAAAATATTATTTTTTCACTACAGTGAAATATCGATATTATTTTAATTAGAAAATCAAGTAATTCACTGCTTAGCATAAATAATATGGTTTATTTCTATGTTTTGAAATAAGGTAAGTAAAATCATAAAAAATGGGACAAAATGCTGGTTGCACAATTTGAATGTAAACTTTTACATATTTAATAGTTTAAACCGCCTTGTTGTCTTATATACGATGCACAAGAGTCCGATAGATTTAAATACTAGTATTAACTAAATGATTCAAACGAACTATGTTAGGGAGTGGGGCGATGTGTATATGTATGTATATGCCAGTGAACTAGTAGCGTTTCCAGTTTCAAAAGAGAATTTTATTCACTGTTTGAAACGAGGTGCCTTCTGATAGTAAATGTCCTTTTTTTACCGAGTGCTCGATTTACCTATGATTTCCAAGACAAACATGCCTTTTATGCGTTGCGTTCAAGGACAACGTTATTCAATACAGCTGAGTTGATATTTGTAAAATGGCGAGAATAGGTTGAATTATATTTCGTTTCTTTGTACCAGATATTTTAATTTAAGGCTGATTTTTATTTATTTATTTAGAAAGAAAGAAGCTGAGTGTTTGCATACATGCTCGTAATCTCTTACAACTATGACTCACCGCTGTATACCATGACGTGTACTGATAGCGGTGTCCTTTAATACACAATTGATTGGGCTTTTTCTTAGAAGATGCCCATTAACACACCATACCAACCGCGTCGGTGTTAGCAGGTACGAACTCGTATTAAAAGATCATGTTGATACTCAGTTTCCTCGAAATGTATTTCGATTGACGTAATGGGAAATCCTAATTTTCAGTGCAACCTTGTTGTCATCCATGCAGAATAGGTACATAAGTTACGACTGCATATCCATTTGCGCATGGACTAAGTTTTTGGGGTATTTGCATGTAGCAAGTGCCACAGAGTATAGAAAATCATAGAGCTAATAGGCATTACATTTTGGCGCTTAATAATGGGTTTTTAAGGAGTTAAATCGTCATACCAGTGTCCAAGTTATAATGCGCCAGTAGAAGTTATTACTAATAGTGTAATTTAATACGTCTTCACAACTTTGTGTGCGTGAGGGAAGCAGTAAAAGACATACATCAATAAATTCCAATTTTTTAACTCCAAGATGAATACTAGTGTAAATGTTATTTAACCAGTCAGACTGAATATATTCTTTCACAAATTTTAACTTGCTAGACCAGTCAGACTTTTCAGGTATCATTTCAAGTATTAAAAATGACACTAGACCAGTCAGATTTTTCAGGGTATCATTTCAAGTATTAAAAATGCCACTAGACCAGTCAGATTAATACGGTGGTTGGACAGTGTCACGAAATATTTTTTGTTTAATACAATAACTTGTATAAACAAGATGATATAATGTTTAATCGAAACAATATCTTGCTTAAACAAAATAATATTTCGTTTAAAGAAGATATATCCTTTAATCGAAATAATATATTTTTTAAAATGAATTTTATCTATTTAAACAAGATTATATTTTTTATAAAGCAAGATATTAAACCTATCAGGTTATGTATTAATGGATGTATCGGCAGGCTTTAGAGACAAATTGTTTGGACATAAGTCTTTGATACTAATAGTTAGTCTCGCGTTATCGGTGGATATTATTTGCAGGCAATTTAGTCAATGTAAGGCTGCCTATTGAACAGCAGACATAGATTACGTAAATGGACGTGTGGTTTCTATGCCAGTAGTTGAGGAAGATAGTTTTATCTATTGAACAAGTCATAGGATAGAATCTTGATGGAGCATTTTTAGGCGACAGTGTTCTTAATTCAGGATTAGTTTGTTTTAACAATCCAAGAGAATGGACTTGTTGGTTCAAGAATACAATCACCTAGTATAGTTCAATAGATTTCTGGCTAGATAGAATGATATATTTAAAGTTAAGCAGAAATACAGACGGACATGAATGCATAACTGCTTGAAAACGTAATACTTGCATTCGAATTAGCGCTTATACATACATTCATAGATAAACACGTTCGTTCTCAGGTAGCACACACACACACACACACACGTGCGCGCACACACACACACACACACACACACACACACACACACACACACATACATACATACATACTTGGCTAGACGTATGGGTTGGTGCCTGAGATTTTTTCTTAGAAAAGGAAGTGTAATGCAGCATTAAAATTATATCAAATGCAGGATAAAAAATATTTGTTTTACAAATTATCAGCTGTTTTTTGTCCGCACTTTCGTGGAAATTTTGTGACGGGTCGTGACCGTCCGTCACTGTTTTCCTTGTAATCAAATTTTCATCTACATCGATGAGGGAGAGTGATTATATTTGATACGACGTTTGTGAAAGATGGGTAGATGATGGCGGAGGTGTTTGATCCTGGATATCCTCTCTCTGGGAGACGGGGGTTGGATTCATCCCAGGAACCTGTACTCCATCTTCATCTATTGATTGAGGATAATCATACTTGATACAATGTTTCGGACGATCAGTAGATGAAAAAAATATCTTGGATCCGGAACTCAGCAGAGGCAGTTGTGATCGGGGTGGCGGAATCGATTGGGTGGGGTGGGGATAGAAAATTGTTGATATTTGATCTACGTTACTATTTTTTGTTACATAAAGGCAGAGAGGTCATTGGTTTTACCACAATCTGACTTTAAATGAAATCTTATGTGGAAATTGACACGATTATTGTGTTTAGATAGGGTATTCAGTATTACCCGTTTCCTGATGTCAT
The DNA here is from genome assembly GCA_028554795.2 of Sinohyriopsis cumingii. NCBI lineage: Eukaryota > Metazoa > Mollusca > Bivalvia > Unionida > Unionidae > Sinohyriopsis > Sinohyriopsis cumingii. The sequence continues at coordinate 124,678,125 of CM068838.1, forward strand.
GCCGTCTTTGGTAAAATGTTACTTCCGATAAAATTCTTAACTTGAACATAAGAAAATAAATGGAAACTGGTTCTGGTCATATGTACACTGCGTTTATTTTAAATCACGGAGTGATACACTCCTGTTCAGTTTAAAAGACTAACAATTCTCTTCCAAACATGGTTGTTATACACCAATGAACCTTAATAGTTATTGGGAAAGGCTCGATTATCATCGGCATCTTCCAGTTGCTCATGCTTGGCAAGGATAATGTCTTTCAGTGTTCATTTATGTAAACGATTTATGTAAGCGCAAAGTGTTTTAATCGAATCACTGATTACATCATCATTAAAATTGTTTTATGTCAATTTTTCTGATATTTAGAGGTGTATCAAACACTAAACAGGCGTAGGCCTAAATCAGCTCCTAAAAATGTTATGGACACGACTAATAATAAAGCCATAGCGTTCCCATCGGCGTCCGCAGGAATTGTTCCAGATGGAGGGGGTAAAGCCGAAATCAAAGAGACTAGTCTTCAAAGTGGTTCCAGTAGAGTAAAGGGGAGGCAAGCTCCTATGGTCGGATTTGGGTGGTTTAATATTTTGTGGTTTTTGTTTAAACCTTATTGCATGCTTGCAGCTGCACAATGGATTTTAAAAACTCCGAGGGGTGGAGGGTTGGGGGCTGGGGGCTTGGGCAACTGCCTCAATCCCCCTGCAGACGCCCATAAAGTATACTTTGCCACAAGCTTGGAACATTGTGTTTCATGCTAACCATTTTACAACAATATGTCCCATTCGTAACTTCCAACTTAGATCATACCTCGAACGCATATCGATAGCTGACATTCGGAATATTCAGGCTGTTTACGAAACAATGATCGACTGAGAAGTTACAAATGATTGATTTATTGTTAAAAAATAAAATTAAAAAAAAAAATAAAATAAAAAAAATTCTGTCAATCATATAGTCAATCTAAATTTAGATATAGCCCAAGTGATTACCGAGGCACCTCTACAGTTAACTTCCCTTGAACTTGTCCTGAATATTCCAAAGTGACTCACGGGAAGCAATGAATAATATGTCCACTGAACCCCAATTAATCGAACTGAAACCATGATAACAGTTTAATGTGTTAATCTAATACATTTTTAGGAATGTGTTACTCATCAGAGGAATAAAGAATGCATTCTGAATAAAAGTCTTCTACTATATACGCAATTAACTTCAAAAAAGTTACGATGGGTACACACAACATTGTACCAAATAAGCTCACTGTCACTCAATTGATTTAGATGGGGTTTAAGCTTCAAGTAAAACAGTGACAGATAGATGTGTGTATACATTATCATGATATTCCACTCTAACCAAAGAAATATGGATATAAATAAAACCTAGCTGAATATTATTTAGACAAGAAATTATTTATTTTATTTTATTACATGCTACAAAATATTTCATTTTCAAGGAAAAATCTAAAGAGCACTAATGATAAAAGCAAGTAGGTAGGTAGGTATCAGGGACTTCCGCAGAATTATTTCTATGGGGATGTGCAAGCATGTAGTAATCAACCATTAGGCTTTATGGATGTAGGCCAAAAAATGTTTAGAGGTAGAGGGTGTGCCCCCCTCGTTGTCTCTCTGTGCGGGGGCCCATGGTATGAATGTATGTATGTATGTAGGTAGGTAGGTAGGTAGGTAGGTAGGTAGGTAGTGAGGTAGGTAGGTAGGTAGTTAGGTAGGTAGGTAGATATCAGGGACTCCCGCAAAATTATTTATATGGGGATGTGCAAGCATGTAGTAATCAACCATTAGGCTTTATGGATGTAGGCCAAAAAAATGTTTAGAGGTAGTGGGTATGCCCCCCTCATTGTCTCTCTGTGCGGAGGTTCATGGTATGTATGTATGTATGTATGTATGTATGTATGTATGTATGTATGTATGCATGCATGCATGTGTGTGCGTGTCTGTGTAATTATGGGTTCACGTTAGTCAGTTTTTTTGTATACCTGATATATGTATGTATGTATGTATGTATTTGTGTGTGTGTGTGCGTGCGTGCGTGAGTGTATGTATGTATGTATGTGTTTGTGTGTGTGCGTGCGTGCGTGCGTGCGTGGGTGAGTGTACGTATGTATGTATGTATGTATGTCTAAATTTCTGCTTAACTCTAAGCATATCTGAATAGCTATCTAGCCATCTAGGGAACCATAGCAGGTGAACTCATTCTTGAACTGCTTAACACATTTTCAAGTTTCATAAAAAAGAATCGTGGTAAATTTCCGACCAAAAGATCTCTACTGAAACGTCCATCCTTTTATATTTTCAAGAAGAATGAAAACCAGAAATGAGAAAGCTATATTTTTTCCATTAGAACTCTATTCATTAATTGCATTGACTTATCCTTGAGATAAAACTATCCTCTCCAACTTGAAACACTTGTATAGCAGCCACCTGCCTTTAACTACATACGTCTCACCGTATCGTCAGTGGGCAACAGTTGCCTTGATTTAATTGTTTAACAATTTGAGACCAGCTACTAGTATCAAAGACTTGTAACCAAATAATCTCTCCGTAAAACCCATCGATGCCGTCATTAAAACATGACCTAACATAGTTCATATTTTGTTCAAACACGATATTATTTCGTTTAAACAAGATAATAAACTCGACCCCACGCGGAGAGATATGTATTGACAGTGATCTCTAGAGGTGAGTGCCTTAGACCACTCGACCATACGGGACCACCTAACTTCAACGGTGTGATTGAAGTAATTCTGATGTGACTTAACAAACCGTTGGCGAAAACCCTCTTCATGAAGGTGGAGAGGTGCTCCCATAACCTAAGGGATAGCTGTTCCAAGGGACTGACAGCCCAAAAAGCGCAGACGTTTATGGTCAAAAGTTAAACGTTAAAGACACTTGCCCATATAAACTTGTTTGAGATTAATTGAAAAACAAATGTAAATGAATACAGACTTTGTGGCAGTAGCAATCAAGATTTATATTGACTTGAGATTGCAGATAGAAAGGTTGGGCTGTAGATATCAAGATTTATATGAATTGGAGATTACAGATAGAAAGGTCGGGCTGTAGAAATCAAGACTTATATGAATTGGAGATTACAGATAGAAAGGTTGGGCTGTAGTAATAAAGATTTTTATGAACTGGAGGATTGTGAATAAAAGGTTGGGTTGAACAAAAACTAGTATAGTAGCATGCGATGCAATTATGAACGAATGCATGTGTTTGCCAAAGAGCTTGTGTAGCATCAGCACTTTAACCTTTCAAGCTTATACTGCCTAATAATAATTAGAAAGGAAAAAGATTGTGATATCTTACTGATCCCTTATAATAACTCAACAATAACTGCAGACTAAGTTATTCCTTTCAAAGATATTGCATACATTCCTTAAAAGGAATATTCATGATACAGTAGAAATTACCTTGAAAGGTGACGCAACTGCTACGAAATTGCTGCATTTATCATTCTAAAAATATACTACTATTTTATATGTTACATGTATTTGTTTGTATTCTAACTGGACAATATGTGCAGTGTTATGACGGAGGGTACATTTTATCGACGAGACTCCAGAACGCCAACACAGTCAACAATGTATTCAGCATTGAATGGTTTATTGGCATAAACTTTGGCACACATACGGATTCCAAGAACACAATCAAGAGGAGATGATATTTACCAAACTCCAAATGTTTGTGTAATCAGCTGAAATCTTGACTTTAAATTCCAACAGTGTTTCTGGCGAAGTGGAAACTTTCTAGATTTGTGTGGTTTTGCACTAACTTTGAGTTGTTGCTGGACGTTGTAATGACTACAAGACTGTGAGATGACTGAAATAGACGTTTTAGCTATGCAACGCCACTCCCGTCTCCAGGGCAGTTTCATTGTATTTTAGATCGGGTAGTCAACCTAAAGTCCCCAAATGGTACCCAGTTATGTACTATAGTCAATTTAAATTCATATACATGGACAAATCAGTAAACTAGGCACCGATACATCTAACCTAATATCACCGTGACATAGCAGATGTGCCCCAAGACCTAATTATAATCAGGTACCAATTTAGAAGTAATAAACCCGAAACTCTTGATTGCGGACCTATTCATTACTGAGGCAAAAATATAAGGACCCATTCTTGTACTGAAATTTAATGAAAAGATACCCACTGATGTCCCCATAGATTTAAAAAAAATGCACCCTATGAGAAGGCACGTCCCCAGATACCAGGAAAGGCGAGGTCCGCAATGTGTTGCAAAACTAAGTTTTCCACGTATTATAACAATATATTACACTGTTTATTATGCCGTACTTATCCGAGAAATGTCCTTCCAATAAAACCATTGGCTGTACATAAATATGTGGTACAACGAGCTGAAAAACTTCTTGACTTCTAATGTGATGCTAGCCCAAATTTTAGATCCATGTTCTAGAAGTAACAGGTGAATGGTGATTTAATTCTAGACTGACAAAGTAATACGAGTAAAGAATCAATCGAATTATCGATGGTTAAAGAATAGATGGGCTTTACTGTATTATGCTTTGGCATTTGAACTACATAGATCTAGATCTGCAGTCGCATGTGCCACAACTAATTTTGATCTACGCAGTTTTATTACGATTAATACATACACCAAAGTTACCCTGATCTGCAGGCGTATTATGCGATTGTGCGACGACATATCAGGGTCTATGTTGTTTGCAGTTGGACCCATATTATTGGTGAGCATATACGTGTGTTATGTTCAAAGGCTTCTTTTGCATTAGGAAACTGAAGCATTTTAATCTCTCCAGGCAAAGATGTATTAAACGATCTGTCAGAAATCATTATTGTAGTAAATGGGTGAAATATACCGAATTTGGCGTGGAGATATTAACTGCAAAATCACTATTCAATCCACCCTTTTGATGTATAATTCACATCTATCTTGGTACATGATGTTATTACACTTCTTCCTCTGTTGGGTCTACAAATGTACTTACAATTAGTGTCTGCAAAGATATCAATCAGAGAGGACAGTCCCATTCTCTTGTCTGAGAGGCTGTATTTATTGGATTTAAACAAGAAAAATGTGAAAGCAACACTTTGCAAGCGAGAAAATGTCTGCTGATAAGACTCTACCAAAGGGAAGCAAAGATGGTGAATGTGTGTCCTTGTCTTTATTATTTTCAGAGTACCATCAAGGAAGCACTTTCTACTATCAGTCTCCTCAATTTAACGTGTACATAATTGGAAGAAAGGTTATTATGTTGCATAGTAGGAAGGTATAACATACGTTTTATCACACTATCTATGAATTAAAAGTTTCTTTTCAGGAACCACGTATGTTTCATCAGAGACTGTAGATTACGTAACCCAATCTACCATAGTTTCGTTGAACTTTGACATTACAGAGAAAGAAGGTAACTCGTAATGTAAGAGCGAACCTGTCACAAACGTGTGTGGGTGTGTAACCTTAATAATGTTATCAGACTGGTTCACTGTGCAACCAATAGCAGTGTAATATATTTTTTTACTTTGTGACCGATTTACGTTGTTACCAGGCTTTTTCCTGGTAAGTCGCGTCTGATACGTTGTCCTTGAAATGTATATTTATTGACTCATTGGGGAATTCCAATCTTTAATGAAAGCATGAGGTCATTTATAGAGAATGAGCGCATTTATGTATTAAGGAACTATGACTAGTGTGACTGACTCAGGTAATAAGTCATTCCTAATTACTTGCATAAGTACAGGGTACGTATGTCCCAGCACAAATAGCGGCTTACATATTAAACATGTGGAATTGCGCTTGATACAAAGATCACAAAGAATACAGTATGTGTTTTTGAGCGTTGCAGAAGAATTCGAGTATGTATGAATGTATGTAAGTGAGATAGCGAACAACTTAGATAGATAGATAGATAGATAGATAGATAGATAGATAGATTTTGATGATATTCATTACTTCATAAAGAATGATATATATTGGAAGTCATATATTAGGAGTACTCATTTTAGAATTACAATACATTTGTATTATTTCAATGAGTCATAAAATTAAACGCAACACATTTGAGTGGGAAGAATACGAGTAGTATAGTGGGGTACTATAGCGTCAAGGGGACTTTAATGTTAAACTAGGGGGGTTGTACCCTGGCGTCAAGGGGAATTTAACATGGGGAAATTTAACATGGATGGGACTGTAGAGCGTCAATGGGAATTTAACATGGGAAATTTTAACATGGATGGGACTGTCTAGCGTCAAGGGAAAATTAACATGGGAATATATCGTGGGACTGTCTAGCGTCAAGGGAAAATTAACATGAGAATATATCGTGGATTATAAACACTTATACAACATGAAGAAAACCATTTTGAGGCAAGAAAGCAATTTCTTTTCGAGGCCTATGAGGGACCCTGAAAAGGGCCTTTGGGTTTATGTTAACATCATTTCGTTAACACAGAGGGCATGGCATTGGTCTTCTTCTATTCCTCAAACTTTGTCTGACTTCTGGTCCGTAGATCATAACTCTCTTTAAACAGCCTTGTCTCTCCACATAAATTCTTCTTTTCCAAACGCTTGTATCCGTCATCTTGACAATGGTCCAAAATGATCTGACATACATGGGTAAGTCCGTTAGGAACAGCACTGACGATACGAGAATAAAGGTTTCTACGTCTGTCCACATGTTTGTGACGAGAACAGGTGATCGAATGCAGCGAACTGCGGTTATTTATAGGGGAAGAGAGGATCGAAATGGATTGAGTTGGTTGACCAATCCAAACACGCGTTACAAAATTCAGTCACCACACGGAGTCATTCGTCCAATCCGAAGAGAGCAGTCTGTGACGTCACATCCCCTATATAGAGGCGCTAGCGTCTGTGCGCACTCAGTTCACGCAACACCGTTTTCAATCATGACGGAAACTAAGAAGACAATGAATTGGGGTGCACCGGTCGTGGAGACGATAAGCGATAAAATAGCAGTGACTACCCAAGTGAACACTGACCTACTTCCAGAAGAGGCTACTTTTAATTGGGATTTTGTAGATTTTCTTACCTCGCAAGAATTTGTTCCGGTACCAGTACCTTTGCCAGTACATTCTCCTTCTTTACCACTCGCTGATCATTTCAAACAGAGACAGAAAGAAGAATTGGAGAAATTTATGCTGCAGCAAAAGAAGCAGAACAAGCTTTTCCTCTTCAACAACAGCAAGAAGAAGAGGCAAGAAGGAAACGACAGGAAGAAGAAGCAGCGAAGAAACAAGGTAGTGAAAGTCAAACGGTCACGGTACTATTAGACATTTTAACAGAGTTAAGAAGTCTGAAACAAATGTATCAGACTTCTTTATTACGACCGAAGAGAATAAGACCTTCCCGAGCTAAACAACCCACTCCTGTGACTACGCCTGTCGTACCACCCTTAGTGATTTCTACCAAAACATCATCGACAGGAGGCAAACCAGAAGTAGGCCTTGGCCATGGCAAAGGCTTAAGGCAGTTAAAGTTGATTTAAAGAAACAAATACCCAAAGGCCCTTTACAGGGTTACCCACTTCTCTCGAAAAGAGATAGTATTTCAATTGCCAACATCATTTAAAACTCAAAAAGCCTTTTTTACCCCTATTGTATGTGTGAGTGTATGAGTGCATGAGTGTAGGTTCTTATTCTAAAAATCAAAACTAAGAGACACTTACGTTTTATGCCAGGTCTATTATGATTCAATGAGAGTGAAATGAATAGTGAAAGGCAAGACACACCCTTTATCTATATACGCTGGTCTGTCATGGATATAAAGTGCCGCATGGTTTTTAACATGTAGTCATTTGACTTTTTGCAGTCAAGATGAAACGATCGCATCATTTCGTGAAGAAAGGAGAAGAAAGAAAGAGGCAGAAACGTGATGTATCGCCTCGTACAATAGCTGAAGTCTTGGCACAAATTCATGCCAGTGATTTTGAAGATGACATGAGTGAAACAGAATCCAGACCCAGAGAGTCTTCACCTAACCAAAGTTCACCAGTTCACATTCGAGAGACGGAAAAGTGCTCCTCTAGAAAATTTAGAACCACAGCTTACACCTACACGGTGAAGTTTAAAGATTTCATGTCCGACGTACCGTTAGAGAAAGCAGAAGGGTTCATCACCGAGGTGTGGGATTCTTTGTTAACCACACTGAAACGACAATGTCAAGCCAAAGAAGACGATCGCTTGAGACTTTCCATACATCACGGCAATTTAAAGTCCCATGTTTGGATCGAGTTTAGCAGCCCAGCAGAACTGACACCTTCCAAAGTCATCGACAAGATTCAACACGTGCAACAATCCAACGATCAGTTTCACATCACCGATGGTAAAGCGACACTGTCCATGACCCACGTCTCTCTTCCCCAAGGGACTGGACGCAAAAAGGTTTTATTGGTGGACGACCTTCGTAGTATTAAGTGTAGCCTCGTCCGAATTAACAATCCTCAAGACCACATGTGTTTAGCCAGGGCTATCGTGGTGGGACGAACCTATGTCAACAAGAACGACACGGCGGAATGGAAAAGAGCCTGGAAAACTATTCAACAATCGGACCGAGCCAAACAACGAAATGAAGCAGAACTCCTGCTACAAAAAGCTGGCCTGTCCAAAGACACACCCTGTGGCATTCCTGAAATGCAAAAAAAAAAACAACAAGATGTCCTAGCACCACGCTACACCTTGAAAGTGCTCCCTCAAGAAGTGCGCGGGCCTCTGTTGTTTCGCGGGAAAGACTTTAAGGATGGAAAATACATTCACGTCTATTATCACGACGAGCATTTCGATGTCATTACCAGTATCACCGCATTCCTCGGATACGGTTATTACTGTGAGAAATGTGACTATGGCTATAACAATCGAGAGCAACACAAACATTGTGGTTAGAAATGCTCAGGATGTTTGGCCTCTCAACCTTATCTGGACGAAGCACAAGAATGAGTGCATTCTCCTGCTTGTCAGCGCACTTTTGACAGCCCTGCCTGTTACCAACAACATCTAAAGACACAAGGTTCACAGCAGAAAAGTACTTGTCAACTGCTGATATTGTGTCCTACGTGTGGACAAGGCATACGTACCAATAATGCCAAGGCACACGTATGTTCAGTAAAGAAAAAATGTCACATTTGTCACCAAATCGTGGACTTGGAACACCACTGTTACATTCAAAAATACCAACCCCAACAAGAGGAAGAAGATGACCACCAAAAGAAAGAGAATTTAATCTTTTTCGATTTCGAATGCATGACAGTCACATTCCTAATTTCTGCGTGGCTCACTGAGCCTATCTTTAATCATTGCCCTCACTGCAGTAAGATTACTGGAGGACGTGAAACAATATTTCGGGGAACAAACACTCTAGCCGAATTCGCTCAATGGATCTTAGACCCCATCGACGAGACGTGGAGCCAAGAGGACATCAAACGTTACGAAGATTGTCATCGCCATGCCACGGTGATGGCTCACAATTTCTCGGGATACGATGGACAGTTTCTTTTGAGGTACTATACGGAACAAGGCACCGAACGTCCTAAAGTCACTTTGAACGGAGCCAAAATCATTTCCATGCAAGTGGGACAAGTACTGTTTAAAGATTCGATGAGCTATTTGGCGATGCCTTTGATTCGAATGCCTGAAACGTTTGGAATGACAGAAATGGCTGAAGGTTACTTTTCACACTTTTTCAATACCTAAGCAAATCAACATTCCGTTCTACCCCATTTGCCTGAGGCTAAAGACTACGACCACGATAACATGCGAAGCGAACAACGAGAAGCTTTCAACGTTTGGTACCAAGCCCGTGCCTCTGACCCTTTCGGCGTTGCTTTGGAAAATTTCGAGAACTGTTCATGGAACACGGAGGGGTCGATCCTTTGAAAGAAGCTTGCACCATTGCCAAAGCATGCTCATTAGTGTACCGCCAACGATTCATGCCTGAAAACACCCTGGCTGTCATCAGTCCTCAAACGACCAACTTTGTCAAACGTCAATACTCGGTCAAAGCCCTACGCTGGTTACATTACTTGTGCGACAAGGAAGACAAACGGATTCAGCATGCCCGCAACGGAGGGGCGAAAAGACCATCGGAACGTATTCAGTAGATGGCTGGGACATAGAAAACCCCAAGATCGTGTACGAGTTTAACGGTTGCTTATTTCACGGATGTCCGGTCTGTTACCCTGAACGTGACACTAAAAAGTTTTTACAACGAACCATGGAAGACTTGTACCAGGACACTTGTCAGCGGCGCTTGAAGTTAGAACAGCAAGGAATCCAAGTGGTGGAAATGTGGGAACACGAATACGATCACCGTTTGAAAACTGATCCCGAATTTAAACGCCTCGTGGAAATTTACCAGTTCATGAACCCCCTGAACCCGAGGGATAGTTTGTACGGAGGAAGGACCAATGCCACCTGTTTGCTATACCAAGTCGACGAAGAGAAAGGAGAAGAAATCAAATACTTGGACGTGTGTTCGCTGTATCCTTACGTGTGCAAATATTGTCGCTTTCCTGTAGGGTACCCGCAATTGTTCACGGAACACATCGACCTGAAAAACATTCGACAATACGAAGGCTTGATCAAGTGCAAAGTTTTGCCTCCCACTGACTTGTAAAATCTGTGTTACCTCACCATTGCCAAGGAAAACTGATGTTTCCCTTGTGCCGTACTTGTGCCGAAACGTGCAATCAAGATCAGCCTTGTCAGCACACTCAGGAACAACGTGCCATGACGGGAACGTGGGTCAGCGTGGAATTGTTCAAGGCTCTGGACATAGGATACAAACTGTTAGAAGTGTACGAAATTTACCACTTTCCCAAGACACAACAATACCACAAGGGTGACCCCAGTCAGAAAGGCATTTTCGCAGACTACGTGGATGCCTTTTTGAAACTGACACAAGAAGCCAGTGGCTATACTTCCTGGTGTCACACTCCCGAAGATGAAAAGACATTCAAAGAGAAATACTGGGAACAAGAAGGCATCACTTTAGACCACATCGAGAAAAACGAAGGCAATCGTTCGTTTGCCAAATTGCTTGTGGGGCAAAATGGCACAACGACCGTGTTTACCCAAGACAGAGTATTTGACAGAACCTTCCCGTTACTTCCAGATGATTCACGACAAAACCAAATACATGAAACATATGGACGGCTTTCGTAAGGATTTAATCTTAGCCAATTACGAAGAAGATCTGGACTTTGTACAAGCCGACGAATTTGGAAATGTCATCATTGCGGCTTACGTGACAGACCATGCTCGCTTAAAATTGTACGAAGCTTTATAACTGTTAAGGGATCGCGTCCTGTACTTTGACACGAACGGTTGCATATACATCGATCGCCCGGGTCAGCAACACCCTGACATCGAAGGAGACCGTATAGGAGCCTGGACAGACGAGCACCCCGACGACAAGATTCAAAGTTTTGCTAGTGGCAGTCCTAAAAATTACGGCTACGAATACCGGGACCCACAAGGAGAAGTGCACACCGAGTGCAAAGTGAAAGGATTGACTCTAAATTATCGTACCAGTCGAGTGGTGAACTTTGGGGTATTGAAAGAAGCCATGCAATCTGGAGAGAATGGAAACTTTAAAGTGACCACTCACCAACCGAACAAGATTGTACGTTTACCCACTCACCAAATTGTTAGTCGACCCTTGAATAAAGTCTATCAAATTGTGTACCAGAAGCGAGTGAGGCCTTCGAATCACTTCACTTTGCCGTACGGTCACAGCGATATTGGTCAGCATATAAAAAGGGACAATATCCAAGACCAATAGTTCATTGTGAGTACCAAGACCAAGCAAACAAGATGAATTCTTTCAGAGAAGCACAAAAGAAGTTCAGAGGACTGTCATGGACATTCCTGAAATACCAGTTCGGGAGGATACTTGTGTGACATTACCCCATGTAGAACCTGTCAGAACATTACAACCTGTCCCTAGGACATCTTAGTTACCAAACACATGTTGTACAGAGACTTGTTTCTATTCCACTTTGATCGTTTTAATGTGCATTTTATCGTTGTACTTAAGCCTTTGGGTTTTCTATATTTTAGTCTTTCGTGGTTTATTTTTGAAACATCAAAAAGTGTCCTGAAAAAGTATATAAACTCTTGTCTTGTCTGTTTTCGTGTCACAAGTGACATTCCTGGCACTACGGCTACCTCTGCTGTCTCTGCTCTTTCTTCCTCCACTCTCAAAGTCATCGACGAACACTTAGATCGTGCCAGTTGGGAGGCTTTGTATCTTCGCCATCCCTTTAACATGCTCATTGCAAAACCTAGCGGTTCAGGCAAAACGGAATTTGTTAAACGTTTGATCGAACATAAACATCATTTGATCGATCGTCCACCTCAATGAATCGTGTGGCGTTACAAAGAGTGGCAATCGGCATAGAGCCTCTTGCGAGAAAGTCAAGGCGATTCCATCGTGTTTGTGGAAGGCATTCCTAGCGAACACGACAGAATCGTGTCTGACCCCAGTCAAACCCATCTGGTCATTTTCGACGACATGTTAGGAGAAGACGAAGAAGAAATTAAACTGTGGTTTACGCTCAAATGGCATCATCGTAATGCCAGTCTCATTTACATCACTCAAAATTTGTTTCAACAAAGGAAATCCCATCGTACCATCAGTCTCAATGCTCATTACGTTGTCTTCTTTAAAAGTCATAGAGATAAATCGCAAGCGCAAGTCTTAGCCAAACAGTTAGGAACGCCTTGGCTAACTCAGGCGTACGACGATACCACTCTAACTCAACACACCTATTTACTTGTCGATTTGAAACCCACTATCCCGATTATTTGCGATTTCGTACCCATTTGTTTCACCACTTGTGTCAAGACGGAGGGCCTGTCCTGTACATGTCTCCGTCCTCGACTTCACCACAAAAAATATCTATTAAAACCTCAGACACTTTTAGTCTCTCTCATACAGTGTCAACATGACGTCCCTTCAGTCTCATCTTCCCGTCAAATTGATTCGTGCCTTGTGTGACATCAGTCGCGAAAAAAATCTAAAAATACGTGCTCTTGTCTTAGAAGCCAGTCTCAAAGAAGTCTTACGTGGTTTACGGTGACAGCACGCCAATTACTGCAAGGTATCATTCAGATTCCTCATCAAACCAAACGCTTTTTTGATAGAAACAAAGTAGCCTTGGCCCAACTGACCGATCCCCGCATCGACACTCAAACCAAAAAGCAAATCATTTTGAAACCTGGAGGGAACAGTACTCTAGGAGGTGTCATCATTCGCTCCCTCTTAAGATGGGATCCTAATGCTCCCAAAGTTCTCCCCAAGAAAAAAGTCACTACCAAAAAAGCCAAACGAAGTCCCAAGAAGAAAAAGAGCATTGGTGTCAAGACCAGGTCACAACCCAGAAAAAGAAAAGCCCACAGAAAACAGTTTCTACCCGCAAGAGAGGCACTTCGGCCAGGACGCAATCTTACATTCGCAAACCACGACCTGCAACGACGTTGACTGCATATCCGGTAGCCTCAGGTTCATCCACTTCTCCGTTGCTGACGATGCCTGCCCAACCCCATTTAACACCCGTTCGTCCACAGTTGATGACACCATGGAAACCCGTGTCTCCAAGAACGTCTCCTCCAACGGTGACACCCTCGCCCTCTTTAGCTGCAGTGGCAGCTGCTCACAAAATACCTTCTCCCAAAATCAAAGTCCTAGAGAGATCGGGCATCTTACAGAGTTTGCTGGATTTGTCCCAGCAAGAACTGGCTCGATTTAGTCCGTTGCGAACCCCTTCACAACGTGTGATGCCAGTCATCAAGTTGATACGACGGAAAGACAATCAGTGGCGACGCGTTTCAGTATAAAAAAGGTCTGAGACAAAGCATGGGTGTCAGTGTTTTTGTGCTCCTGAAGACCCAAAGATATCACCCCACCCCACCCCGAAAACATCCCTCTTCTAAATCCTAAGGAAAGAAAAGGAAAGGACTGCCTCCTCGTTCAGTCAAACATGGGGACATGTCTGTCCTGTCCAAAGCTTCTCCACCCATGCGGAAAAAACTCATTCAAACGGCCTCCAAAGATGTCATCGATACCGTGTGCGAATGTTGTTTGAACGTCTTGAAAGGCACAATACCTTTGTCGAAACACCAGAAACAATACTAAGGCAAACATCGTCACATTCTTCGCCAAATGGTTCAAAAGAAAATTCCCATTCGTCAAAAGAAGAAGATGCTGGTCCAACCTGGAGGAATATTGCCACTATTGTTAGGACCTTTGCTGAAAGGAGTCTCGGGAATCATGCTGGGAGGACTCGTGGGAGCAAGATAAAAAGGACATCTGGAGTCCAAGATCTCAGACGTGAGCCTTGACATCGAATGGAAGGACGAAAACTAGCTTTAGTGCCTTACAAACGATGGATGGAATACCATCGTTGGCAAGAACAACGAACCCCGCATTTGCCTCTCAATCCCAATTTGAGCGAGATGCCCCAGTTGCAACACGAACTGCAGTCATTGATGGATCGCCACGATTTGTCCGAAACAGTAAAATCACAAAAGTACGGTCATCTCTTGCAATGACTGCAACTCTTTCACCAGAAAGCTTTAGACGAAACAACTCTACCCACTCTGAAAGATTTTAAGACCTTGTTGAAAAGTCCATCACCACCACTACTACTACCAGTGACCAAGACAGAAAAAGCAGAAGAAGAAGAAGGGTTTCAAACTCCTCCAGAAAAAGTACGCAACTTAACAACACCACCTAAATTTAGAATTGGATGGATTAAAAAGATGATGACCACCCTTCTTCATCAGAAGAGAAAAAGAAGGTGAAGATAGAAGTGAAACAAGAACCGATTTTCCCTGTTCAGACATCCTCCTCCTCGACACCTATCGCTGGCGGGACACGCAAAGCATTACAAACCAAGAAAATACCACACGAGAAAAAGAGTAGCATCAGCGAAGAGTGGGTAACTTATTAACAACAAAAAATGGAGAAGGTGTTAGGCAGCATTTACTACGATCCATCTCATCCTGCAGGTTACGGAGGAGTTCAAAATTTGTATCGTGCTGCCAAAACTCGACTGAAAAGTCTCCGTTTACCTTAAGTGCAACGATGGTTACAAGAACAAGCTACCTACACTTTACACAAACCCATTCGCCGCGCGTTTTCCAGAAGTCGCACCTAAGTGGAAGGTGTCGATCATCAATGGCAAGCCGATTTAGCCGATGTCTCTCATTTGGCCACCTACAATCGTGGCTACAAATATTTGTCTTGTGTCATCGACGTCTTTTCCAAATTTGCCTAAGTCGTGCCATTGACTTCCAAATCGAGCAGCCCTACAACGGGTGTTGAAACAAAGCGGTCGTCACCCTTTTCGATGGCAAACGGACAAAGGCACCGAATTTTTGAACCAAGCTTTCCAAAAAGAACTAAAGAAACGTGACATTCATTTTTTTACCACCGAGAATCCTGAAATCAAGACCAGCATCGTGGAACGTTTTCAACGCACTTTGAAAGAACGGATGTGGAAATATTTTACGCGTTACCACAGTGTCAAGTACATCGACATCTTACCGCACCTGTTCCAAGCGTACAACCAATTTTACCATCGAAGCACTGGACCTGCCCCGCAAGATTTGACTTCCGACAACGAAGTGCTGGTTTCTGATCGTCTGTTTGGTACTTCCCCGACGGTGGCTGTCCCCAAGAGAGGTGAAATTTGGCTGTAGGAGATTGGGTGCGCATTGTCAAAACCAAAAGCACTTTTGACAAAGGTTACTTACCTCAGTGGACCACCGAATCGTTTCGTGTCACTGGACGATTGCATGGCCGTCATCCTACCGTCTATCAATTGTAAGACATGAACGGAGAAGTGTTAAAAGGAACATTTTACTTGCCTGAGTTACAACGTGTCACCAAAAAAGAAGCCGACGTGTACGACATCGAAAGCTTTCTCGAACGCAGAACCCGTCAATAGGAAAACGACGTGTCAAAGAAGTCAAAGTGCATTGGAAAGGATATCCACCCAGTTTTGATTCTTGGATCGACGCTTCCCAAGTCATCGATTATAAAAAGAAGTGACCATCATGCCCTTCCACACAGCTTCAGCTACCGCTACCACTGCAGCGACCACTCCTTCACCCAGTTCTTCTCTGCAAGATTTACAGAAACAACCTTTGTGGGTGTGGTGTGGAGAACGTGTGCCTAAAACACAAATCGTCTTTTTCTGCCAAATCTTTGTGGTATATTGTGTCATCGGTGCAGCCATTGCTAATTTGAGTTTGCAACAAGGAGACAAATAATTGTGGACCATTTTATTGAGCAGTTGCATCGGTTACCTTCTTCCCAATCCCTCCCTGAAACTCTCCTCGAACGGGAACAACGGGAATCTTGCGTCCAGTGTCAGTCACCACTCCATCAACAACAACCCCATTTTGGGCGGAGACACTCCTCTGACTTCCAGTAACCCCTCGGACAGCCACAGAACTCTGGAATTATGAGCCACCATAACCAATTTTACTTAACCTATCCCAGTGACAGTTCCATGGAGGTATTTCCCAACAACACTTTGTGCTGTTACACCGCCAAATTACCGAAGGCCATCCAATTAGATCACGAAGCCCATTGGGAAGTGGCTTTGGTGGAAATCATTCACCCGACACAAATCAAAAACGTCACCGAAAAGCAAATCACTTTCCAGGTGTTAATCTTGAATGCCCAATTGCAAAAAGAAATAAATAAAATCGGGTTTTTAGGGGACACAAGATCAGCAAGCAATCCATCCTTCAGTATCGACACATTAAAAATTCCTTCAGGTTATTATTTTAGTGGTGAACATTTAGTGGACACTATTGCGGACAAGTTCGACTTAGCTTTTGGCAAAGCCCTGAACAGAGACAAAACAATGGGAAGATTGAGTACCATAAAGTGGCTCATCGCCTCATGATTAAATTTCAGGATACGGACACATTGTCCCTCAGGTTTAATGGTAGTTTGTTTGAAATTTTGGGTGGACATGCACAGATGGTAGCAAACAATTTGAGCCCCAAGATCAACAGTAATATGGATTTTTACAGGGCTTTTGGAAACCCGGTAGAACTGAACAAAGGACTGAATTTGATCTTTGTGTACTCCGATGTGGTGGAGTACAACGTGGTGAGACACACCTCCGTGCCGTTACTGTGTGTCATTCCTTACAAAGTGGATAGTACCACGGTCAATGACCAGGAAGGTGCAAACACCTATCACGTACACCGTGAATTTGTACATCCTCACTATTTGCCCGTCAATAAGTCGTATTTTGACACTGTCAACATTGCTATAAAAGGAGATCTGGGACAAAATATTCCATTCTCCAAAGGGAAAGTCACGGTGAAACTCCATTTTCGAAAACGATTCTCTAACGAATTGTAAGTCATGTATCCACTGTACCGAAGTGTTGCTCGACAGCGAGGATATGGTTAAGGGATATGTTAAAATCAGCCTTTCGTTTGGTGGCTCCGGTGTTGAGACCAATGGTGACACAAGGATTGCACGCCTTGAAAGATACGTCATTGACACACGGTACAGAATTTCTCCAAAATGTCATCATTGACAAACGAAACCCAAAAGAAGCATTCTTGAGAGCAGGCAAAGATGTCTTGCTGCAAACGGGTAAAGACATTTTGGGTCGACGAGAAACTCCTATAAATACCCTGAACGCTACCGAGTCAGTCATTCCTGCTTCCCTGACGAATCAGCAAGGACAAAGCAGAAAGAAACGACGAAGAAAACATCCTTTCACCAGACTTCACACTTGTGAAGTTAGAAAGACAAAGAAAAGAAGAACTGCTCGAGACTTAGACGTTTCTGATCATTAAATTATAGAGAGACAGAAATGATGCACCGAGAGTCTTGCATTTGTTCCAAATCAGAACTGGATCTGTTTGCCATGCCGCCTACCATGATGACGATGCAAGAATCCCAATGGTCGAATTTCATCCCATGTCCTCTTTGACAGACTCAGCTCCCATCGAGCTTGAAATCAAAGGACAGCCCGAAGATTACATCGATCTGAACAGTAGTTACTTGTATTTGAAAGTCAAAGTGAACGATTCGGATGGTAGTGATCTAGATGCCGATGAGCTAGTAGCTCCTGTCAACAATTTCATGCATTCCTTGTTCAGCGAAGTGGACTTGTACTTGAATAACAAACTGGTCAGCAGCAGCATGGATACTTACCCTTATGGAGTGTACCAGGAAAATCTCTTGTCGAGCGGAAAAGAAGCCAAAAACACTCATCTGGATGCTTGCGTGGTATGGAAACCTGACACAGCGAACAAGTTCGATGAGGTGGCAGATAAAGATTGTACCAATAAGGGATTTGACACACGTCAAAAGAAAATTGCTGGAAGCCGAAGTGTAGAACTGATGGATCGCTTGCATTTGGACATGTGGTTACAAGAAAAGTATTTGCTGAACGGCGTAGATATTCGCCTGTGACTGAATCGCAGTAGTACCACTTTCCATTTGATGACTGGTGCAGCCGATTACAAAACATACATCGAGGAAGCCAGACTCTACGTGCGACGTGTGGAAGCGTTACCAAAAGTGGGAAACGACATCAGTCACACTTTGAGCAGAACGACCGCTAAGTATCCGATACGACGCGTGAAGGTGAAAACTTTCACCATTGCCACTGGACTCCAATCCAAGATGGGAGATCATCTGTTCCAAGGACAGTTACCCAAGCGATTAATCCTTGGTATCGTGAGCAATGCAGCCTTCAACGGAGTCCACAATCAAAATCCTTTCCAGTTTATGCACTACGATGTGTCCAAGATCGAAGTCAGTCGAGATGGCAAGACCTTGTGTACCCGACCTTTCGAACCCGACTTTAGTGCAAAGATGAATTACTTGAGGTCGTACTTGTCCCTGTACGAAGCCACGGGACAGTTAGGAAGCAACAGCAGTCATGGTATTACGTACGAGGATTATGCAGGAGGCTACGCTTTGTGGGCTTTTGATCTCACTCCTGACCAAGAGAGCAACGAGGGACATTTCCACCCTATAAAATCCGGCCAGATTCGAGTGGAACTTCAGTTTTGCTAAACGTCTACCTGAACGTCCTCTTGTATGCCGAATTCGATGATACCATAGAAATCAATAGTTTGAGAGAAGTCATTCTAGACTATTAGAAGCCATGGAAGACTGTTATCCCTCTTTACATAGGCCATTATGGTTATCTTTTGTCTTTAGCTAGGAAACGTAGTGTACATCAATGGCCCAATGACTTCCAACAGTGGAAATCTCAATTTAATTCACAACGTTGTCAACCTTGTCCAAAATAGATAGTTATTGAAAAAATGTTGTTAAATTGAATTGTTAATTTGAAAAAATTTGTTAATTGTTAGTTTTGAGTTATTTGAATAAAAAATGTTTTGAAAAAATGCGTTTGTCATTTGTTTTTTGCCATGGATATCATGAACCACGCTCTTTGACTTCTCTCTATCCCTCACATCAAACTTGAGCGTTCCGTCTCGAAACCATGAAGGGATGTTTTCCTTCGCGTCCGCGCTTTTACCATAAAAGCGGGGCAGTCTCCAGTCTGACCATCCATTGTCGACTCATTCTCCTACGAAGATGTGCTCAAGATTAGCCAAGCTGACCGAAACCTACGTGAATTTGCATCGAATCAGACAAAGTCTAATACCGAAGCCTGAAGAGATAGAGAATGTCAGAATGTTAAAAGTCACTGAAGACCTGATACAAGAGGTCTTCAGAGAGGAAATTAACAGGGAAAAAGAAGAATGTACGGAGAAGTACAGACTTAAGAAACAACAGAGAGAACAGAGAGAGCGGCAGCAACAGCAGCAGCAGCAACAGGAACCTAACAGAGGTTCCTGTCGACTCCAAAAATTTCTCCTTCTCTTTCCGAAGAAGCAGATCTTATCCTGTGAGAAAGTCTGCTGCCGGACGAAGCCACAATCTTAGACTATAAAAGATTGCCATCAGTCCTCGTCCACAAAAAACAACAGCACTTTTCATGGCTTCCCCATACTCTAGAAAAGAAATAATCTTGTTAGTCAGTTAGAAAAAACAGAAGTGCGTCTATAAGCACATTATTTCTTTATCTGAGTTAGAAAGTGTGACTCTAAGTCCTTCGTTTCCGTCACTTGTCAAAATTATTTAAAATATTGATAGTCAGTAAAAAACGAGAGCGAGTGTTTCTTTTAGGTCCGCGCGTTTTTCGTGACAATATGGGTAATGTAAGATTTGGGTAATAATAAGTGACTCGCTAAGCGTCATAAACTCCATACTTAATAACAACACCAAATCAAGAGAAAATTATCTTAGACAAACCAATCTATTGTTAAAAAGCTAAACAATAATAACTTGCAAGTAGAATTTATGTGGATACCGTCCCATATTAACATACCAGGTAACGATATGGCAGATATAACAGCTAAACAAAAACTAAACGAAACCACTCACATCAACCTAGATTACAACATATGTGAACTCTATAGCATATCTAAAACTCTCATTAACAATAAATGGCAGGAATTATGGAACACAAACACCCAAGGCAGGAAGCTAAAAGCCATAATTAAAGAAGTCTGCATAAATAAGAAATCACCCAAAACAAAAGGCAATGACCAAAAATTCATAAATAGGATACTCACAGGCAAAACCAAGCTGGCTAACAGGTTCGGACAGTACATAGGACCACAAACACATAACCCTAACTGTTACCCCTGCAGGGTCCCAGAAGACCTAGAGCACATTTTTAACATCTGCCACACACTTGAAAAAGAAAAGACTAAGTTTAAAATTAAACAACGTAATATTGGATCCCCAGTCACATACCCAGAATTCTTGATGAACACAAACCCCAACATCAATCTAATATTCGAAAACGTCATAAGTTTTATACACGAATCTAATCTAATTAAAAAAATATTAAAAAAAGCATATCAAGACCAGTCCAAAATATTACAAAATCACTGTTTGGGAAATATGGCGGCCGGCTAGGTCTCGTAGGTTCACATACTGATACAGCCGTTCATAGCCCGAATAATAAAAACCAATGAAGGACAAATAGTAAAATAAGGAAAACTCAATAGGGACCAACCAGATTTGATGTCCTTGAATCCTTTTAGAAGGTTCGAGTAATCGACAAGGATTATTATCTGACTCAATAATAAAGCAGACCAATTAACCTCAAATAGAGCAGTAGTAAATCATATGTTAAAATCCATGGTAACTAACCATAAACTTTAAAAAAAAACAATTCAAAAAAATTCAAAAAAAAAATAAAATAAAATCAAGACCAGTCAAAAATGTTGCAAAATCACTGTTTGGGAATTATGACGGCCGGCTAGGTCTCGTGGGTTTACAGACTGACACAGCCGTTCATAGCCCCGAATAATAAAAACCAACTAAGGACGAATCTAATCTAATTATAATTAAAAGAAATACAAGTAAATTAAGACCAGTAAAAAAATACTTCAAAAATCACTGTTTGGGAATTATGACGCCCGGCTAGGTCTTGTGAGTTCACAGACTGACACAGCCGTTCATAGCCGGAATAATTAAAACTAATTCAGACCACAAAAAATTAAAATAGGAAAATAGGAATTAATTAAAACAGGACTACATAATAACATACAAACAACCATAAAACAAGTTTTCACTCCAAACCAATAAGATGAGGAATCATAATAAATAAGGAATTCAAGGCGTAAAATTAAAAAACAAAAACTTAAAATAAATAAATAAAAAAAAATAAAAACATTTCATTTTCTTATTATCTATACCTCCTTCCTGCCTTACTCTTTAACCGTCTTACAGTCTCTTGGCATGAAAATTGACACCTCTACGACCACAATTCAAACCCAGGTGACAGCCATCAATCACCAAATACCTAGAATTACCGACAGGACCCAAAATCAGATTATATAAGGTGGTCTTGAACCCAGACAATCAGGATCGTCCTCACTAAAACAGGTCAGGAACAATAGGACCCCAAATTATCAATATATAAGGTGGTCTCAACTCAAAAGACTATCAGATCCCGCAGCACAAGGCTGCAAAATAATAAACTCTCTGCTTAAGGAAGTATAACCCGAAATTAACACCTATAAGGTGGTCTAAAACCCAAAGACCATCAGATCCAGCAGCACAAAGCTGCAACGAAAAACAGCACTAATTTGAATACTAAGACCCTAAAAACCAATACCAATCAAGGTGGTCTCAAATACCCAAGACCATCAGGGCCCGCTACACAAGGTGGCAACATCAAAACCCATGGCTGTCAACCTGGGTATCTATTCTTAACCTACTCTAAAAACAGCACAGTTATCCTCCAAATTATGCAGGACGACACTTTTAGAAACTGTACCCTCAAAAACACCAAAAATGTGCCATGAACCGCCTCCCGATCCATAAGCCTCTTCCTCCTTTACCACGACCGGATATCAAAACATCACGCGTGCATTGCACGCCCCCATAGCAATATACACGAGTGCGCGTTGGGTCCAATCCCACTCGTCTTAATCAACAAAGCAATGCAACCTAAGCAATGAGTGCGTGCTGGGTCCAATCCCACTGACCTCGGCCATACATCCAGATCGCTAGGAACTAAATAGTACCTCGATCTGACGGCCTAATTAATAAGTGTTCCATGGGAACATAAAAGCCTGGGGGATGTGGCTCTCATTCCTTCCCCCAGGAGTAATTAAATAGCACGCTGTGCGTGCATAAAACAGTGATACATGCTCCATTGGAGCGAAAATCACTTTAATCCAACTAAGTAAGTAAGTAAGATTTGTGTGTCAGGGGATGTTTTCCTTCACTTCCGTGATTCGGTAATATATACGGAAACACTCGTCAGTCTGGCTACCCACTGTCAACGAGACAACATTGAAAATGAGCAGTAGACTCGCAAAACTGTTGGAACTCCAGATGCACCTGGAATACGCCAGGCACCTCCTGAATGAACTAGCAGTGGAGGCTATTGTAATGGAAAGAAGAATGAAAGAGGAAGAGGAGCAGAGAAGAAAGAAAGAAGAGGATGAAAAGAAGAGAGGGATCAGGTCTCACGTAATGATGAGACCTAAGTGTGAGGTGAAACCTGAGGCGAGGACACCTCCACAAACAACAGTAACAGTACCACAGCGTCAACCACAGCCACAGCCTCTTCCACCAGTAGTACAATTACCTGTGGTTCGCCCAACTGAAAACTGGGAAGAAGAAAATGGAGGCCACAACATACCAGACTGCGACATAGAAGAAGACAGAGGGAAGTTTATACTATCCCAGAGACAGAAGATTGGGGTGCTGAGGCTAATCATCAAGCCTCTGCACTCCCATCTACTACAGTCCACTGGGATAATGACTGGAGCAGGAGATGTGTATGTGGTGCTCGGCCTGGGAGATGTCATCACTAACAGGTGCATGTGGAGTTCTCAAAAAAAAAGCCTTTTTCAGGGCCAACCACAACTCTAGAAAAGAAACACTATTCAATTTGCCAATGTGAGAATGTGAAGTAGTGTGTATATAAACACTCACTCCTTTCATGGTGTAATTGTGTGTGTGTGTGTTTATCTGTTTGTAAGCGCTCACGTACGTTTGTGTGGATGCTAGATTATTAGGGTTTGTAAGCGCTCACGTACGTTTGTGTGGATAGTAGAATATTGGGGTTTTTATGCTTCTTGGCGTGTGTGGATAGTAGACTGGGTTTGATTTTGCTTCTCCGCGTGTGTGGACGGTAGATTATGGTTATGATTTTGATTCTTCGCGTGTGTGGATAGTATAGTTTGGGTTTGTTAAGCTTCTCGGCGTGTGTGGATTGTATAGTTTGGGTTTAATTTGGCTTTTCAGCGTGTGTGGATAGTAGATTATGGTTATGATTTTGCTTCTTCGCGTGTGTGGTTAGTATAGTTTGGGTTTGATTTTGCTTCTCCGCGTGTGTGAATAGTAGATTTTGGTTATGAGTTTGCTTCTTCGCATGTGTGGATATTATAGTCTGTGTTTGTTATGCTTCTCGGCGTGTGTGGATAGTATAGTTTGGGTTTAATTTGGCTTCTTCACGTGTGTGAATAGTAGATTGTGGTTATGATTAGGCTTCTTCGCGTATGTGGATAGTAGATTATTGGGGTTTGTAAGCGCTTTGGTAAGTTTGTGTGGATAATAGAGTGTGTGGTTGTTTAACTTTCCTTCGGTGTGGAGGATATAATTGGGTTTTGTTTTCGCTTCACCGTGTGTGTGGATAGTAGATTATTGGGGTTTGTTTCTGCTTCTCCGTGTGTGTGGATAGTAGATTTTTGGGTTTGTTTCTGCTTCTCCGCGTGTGTGGATAGTATATTTTGGTTATGTTTCTGCTTCTCGGCGTGTATGGATAGTATATAATGTGGTTAATGTTTTGTCTCATTACCTTGTGTGGATAATATGAGAGGAGAAAAGTAGGGGATGTTTTCCTTCACGTTCGTGCTTTACATATAAAAACTCAAACCGTTCGTCATTGCACCATTCTACGGAATAAGCTCAAAGAAGATGGTAGCAGTCACAGCTTTATTTAACAACTTAAAAGACAGTTGGTACTAGATAGTGGATGGAGCCTGTGTAATGGAAAGCCTTGAACATGAATGGAGACATCCAGTTACCAAAGACTTTGTGACAAGTCAAGTAACCAGCCTCAAGGTAGCTCTGGATCTTTTCCAGGGAATAATAGAGGAAGAAGTAAAGAGATTAAGAGGCTTTATTCACCCTCCCTATGTGAGAGTGGGAACATTGAAGGAGGCCGTTGATCATGTCACGAAAGTCAGGTGCTTCTTAGAAGATATCTTGGAATGGAGTGAGTTGTCCTTTGTAAAGTGGGGAGTAGGTCAGCTCAAGAAAGCAGAAGAACTGATGAGGAAAGTGCTGACAGAAGAAGTCAAGAAGATCACAGAAACCTGGACTAAAGAGAGAAAGGAAAGAGACAATATAAAGAAATAAGAAGGCTGTGAGAGGCTTAACAATAACTGGATCGAAGTCCAGGAGAAGTTTAGAGCTTTGGGCCATCCAGACTGGATGCCAGAGTCGGAAAAGAAGAAGAAAGGAATAGTGGGAAAGGTCAGGAGATGGCTGAAGAAATGGAGGAAATAGAAGAAGAACCCAAAGGCCCTTTTCAGGGCTCCTCATAGGCCTCGAAAAGAAATTGCTTTCTGATGCCTCAATTTTTTTTTCTTCATATTGCATAAGTGTTTATAATCCACGATATATTCTCATGTAAATTTTCCCTATACTCTAGACAGTCCCACGATATATTCCCATGTTAATTTTCCCTTGACGCTAGACAGTCCCATCCATGTTAACATTTCCCATGTTAAATTCCCATTGACGCTCTACAGTCGCATCCATGTTAAATTTCCTCATGTTAAATTCCCCTTGACGCCAGGGTACAACCCCCCTAGTTTAACATTAAAGTCCCCTTGACGCTACATTATCCCACTATACTACTAATAGCAATGTAGGGGTTGGTACAGAGAAAACGATGTAGTTAGGAAAGACCCAGACTCTCTGAAACTTAACCTGCTATATCCTGTTTAAACCGGTTAACCTGTTTTCATCCACTTTAAGCCGGTTTTAAAACTTACAGGTGACCATTTTGTTACTTTTGAAAAACCCTGGACTACCCCCTTCTTACCCTTAAAAATGTTTATGAAAACCTTACAGGCCACTGGCCCTCAAATGTTTATCAAAAATCCGATAGGACACTGCCCTTCAAATGTGAATAAACCCTACAGGCCACTGCCCTTCAAATGTTTATAAACTATACAGGCCACTGCCCTTCAAAAGTTTATAAAACTTACAGGCCACTGGCCTTCAAATGTTTATAAACCCCACAGACCACTGCCCTTGAAATGTTTATGCAAATCCTATAGGCCACTGTCCTTCAAATATTTATGCAAATCGTATAGGCCACTGCCCTTCGAATGTTTACAAACCCTATAGGTCACTGCCCTTCCAATTGCAATGAAAAAACACTGGTCAGCCTTGGTCTTCAAAAGTTTGCTAAAAAGCACCGGACGGTTTGTCTTACAAAATTTTGTTAAAAGCCTTTACCACTTTTTCCACAATTTATGAACGAATACCATGGCAACTGGTCCCAAATTATATGAACCCATCATCCCCACCCTGGGCCAGTGGTTTTTCAAGATTTTACAAGAAAAAAAAACCTGGGCCGATAATTCCTTTATATAAGAAGAAAAATAAACCTGGAACCCTTGTCTTCAAAATTTTATGAAATGCTCAACTTACATTCAACACTATGAAAAATAGACCACCAATACATACTATATAAAAAATTCCCCCCAAAACCACCCCCCCCCCAAAAAAAAGAACAAGCAAACAATCAAAAACAAACTCCTTCAGGATAAAATGCCAATGTCTATCCACTAATTTTATGATTTCCAAATTCACTATGCAGTGAATCAAATCAACTTTGGAACCTTTTGTGCAAAATGTTCAACTTACTTCCTAAAGTCCGTCACTGTGGTCAGATATAGGAAAGAAATCACTTACCCACAGGGGAGAGGCCGCATTTCTTTGAAGATGTTTTATTCTTGTTCTCTGTTATCGAAACTTTGTGAACCTTGTTTACACACACCAGATTATGTATGATGCATCATACAGCAGTAAGTTTTTAAATTAGCATGCACGAGATTCCGTGTCTATTTTATAATGCTTCAGCTGTACGTACTTTATTTTATTTGGAGTTGTTTCTACTTCTGCAGAAGTATTGCTATCTGATATTATGTGACCAGCCTTAGGTAGTAAGGTGGTACTGAAGTATATATGCAAAATATTTTGGACTCAATTATCGGTTCAATCCCTCACAACCTTGATGCGTCCAGCGATATTGCCATCTCACTCGTACTGATGTTCTGGTGTAAAAGCCAACTAAAGCATTCTGACAGAATTTATCAAATAATATGAATTTTCAGACAGTAGTTTGTTGTTGTTGTTGTTGTGGGGTTTAACGCCATTTTTCAGCACGATAGGCTATACATGGCGGCCAGTATTAATGGTGGAGGAAGAACCCGGAAAACCCCGGAAAGAACCACCGACCCACGAGAAGCTACTGGCAAGCTTTCTCACATGCCCACATTGGCTGAATCTTCAGTAGTTTGTGGAAGTGGTAAATTCATCTGTCATTTGTTTTAAATTACTTGGCTTTTATTTAGTTTGAATGTTCTTTATCGCTGGTCATTTACTCTTCGGTGACAAGAGACCCATCGACCGAACCAGTGTCCTACATTTCAACCTCATGGTAAACATAAATGAAAGAAATACAAGAATAATGAAATTCGAAGATGGAAAGAACTTTTGCAACGTAAAGGTCAAGTGATCATTGGAGATGAAAATATCGAATATATTTTTCCAATCACTTAGTGGATATATTTAAGCAGGCTCTTAAAACTAGAAGGTGGAAGTATTTTTACTCACGTTGAAACCAGAACTGGGTAGATACATTACAAAAACGCATTTACTGATACAATAAATCATCCGACAGAGTTATAGGCATGTCTCCAAATGAAATCACTCAGCACAGTAATATTCTAAATCATAAATCATCTTATCTTACAACATATTCCTATGGAACGCCTAAATATAAAAATATGTGAGGATCTCAGGATCGCAACACATTAGCCTATTTTGGCCAAAGACTATCATCCTAATTTCACGGAAGGGAATTTTATAAGCAGAGAAGTAATTTTATAATTCCCTTAAGTATATAAAGAATAGACCTAAAGGGAAAGCATCTTGAGAGAATATTTCAAGAGTTATCTATTTATTATAAGTAGAGTGGTGTCTTTAACATTGAAATAATTAAAAAAACTAAACAAACAAAAAAGGCAGATAAGATAACACGCTAAAATGGAAGGAATGTGATGAATATTTTAATAAATGGGAGCCGGAAGAAAATGTGGTCTTTAAGGTAGTTTCCAATTAATAGTTCTTAAATTCACTGTAGTATCCTTATGTAAACAAATATACATTATGTAAATGAAGGTTTCTATGTTACATGTATTATCAAAATTAAGTCTGTTGATGAAATGGACTATTTAAATACACACTACATGCGATGAAAAGGCTGTGTAATTGTAATGAAATTTCAATGGTATAATTGTGGTGGAGATAATAAAATCAGAGAATACTACTAAACAATATTACCTATGAATGTGAAAAAGGTATATAAGGGCTCGTTGTATTATCATGAAAAGTATATAATGGTTCGTTGTATTATCATCAAAGGAATATAAGGGCTGGTTGTATTATCATGAAAGGAATACAAGGGCTTGTTGTATTATCATGAAAGATATATAAGGACTCGTATTATCATGAAAGGTATATAAAGCTTCGTTGTATTATCATGATATGTACATAAGTGCTCGTTGTATTATCATGAAAGGTGTATAAGGGCTCATTGTATTATCATGAAAAGAATATAAGGCCTCATTGTATTATCATGAAAGGAATATAAGGCCTCATTGTATTATCATGAAAAGAATATAAGGCCTCATTGTATTATCATGAAAGGAATATAAGGCCTCATTGTATTATCATGAAAAGAATATAAGGCCTCATTGTATTATCATGAAAGGAATATAAGGGCTCGTTGTATTATCATGAGAGGTGTATAAGGGCTCATTGTATTATCATGAAAAGAATATAAGGCCTCATTGTATTATCATGAAAGGAATATAAGGCCTCATTGTATTATCATGAAAGGAATATAAGGGCTCGTTGTATTATCATGAAAGGAATATAAGGCCTCATTGTATTATCATGAAAGGAATATAAGGGCTCGTTGTATTATCATGAGAGGTATATAAGGCCTCATTGTATTATCATGAAAAGAATATAAGGTCTCATTGTATTATCATGAAAAGAATATAAGGCCTCATTGTATTATCATGAAAGGAATATAAGGGCTCGTTGTATTATCATGAAAGGTCTATAAGGGCTCGTTGTATAATCATGAAAGGAATATAAGGCCTCATTGTATTATCATGAGAGGTATATAAGGCCTCATTGTATCATCATGAAAGGAATATAAGGCCTCATTGTATTATCATGAAAGGAATATAAGGGCTGGATGTGTTATCATGAGAGGTATATAAGGCCTCATTGTATCATCATGAAAGGAATATAAGGCCTCATTGTATTATCATGAAAGGAATATAAGGGCTCGTTGTATTATCATGAAAGGAATATAAGGCCTCATTTATTATCATGAAAGGAATATAAGGCCTCATTGTATTATCATGAGAGGTATATAAGGCCTCATTGTATCATCATGAAAGGAATATAAGGCCTCATTGTATTATCATGAGAGGTATATAAGGCCTCATTGTATTATCATGAAAAGAAAATAAGGCCTCATTGTATTATCATGAAAGGAATATAAGGGCTGGTTATATTATCATGAAAGGAGTATGAGGGCTGGTTGTATTATCATGAAAGGAATATAAGGGCTCGTTGTATTATCATGAAAGGAATATAAGGCCTCATTGTATTATCATGAAAAGAATATAAGGCCTCATTGTATTATCATGAAAGGAATATAAGGGCTGGTTATATTATCATGAAAGGAATATAAGGCCTCATCGTATTATCATGAAAGGAATATAAGGGCTCGTTGTATTATCATGAGAGGTATATAAGGTCTCATTGTATTATCATGAAAGGAATATAAGGGCTGGTTATATTATCATGAAAGGAGTATAAGGGCTCGTTGTATTTTCATGAAAGGAATATAAGGGCTCGGTGTATTATCATGAAAGGAGTATAAGGGCTCGTTGTATTATCATGAGAGGTATATAAGGCCTCATTGTATTATCATGAAAATAATATAAGGCCTCATTGTATTATCATGAAAGGAATATAAGGGCTGGTTATATTGTCATGAAAGGAGTATAAGGCCTCATTGTATCATCATGAAAGGAATATAAGGGCTCGTTGTATTATCATGAAAGGAATATAAGGCCTCATTGTATTATCATGAACGGAATATAAGGCCTCATTGTATTATCATGAAAGGAATATAAGGGCTGGTTGTGTTATCATGACAGGTATATAAGGCCTCATTGTATCATCATGAAAGGAATATAAGGCCTCATTGTATTATCATGAAAGGAATATAAGGGTTCGTTGTATTATCATGAAAGGAATATAAGGCCTCATTTATTATCATGAAAGGAATATAAGGCCTCATTGTATTATCATGAGAGGTATATAAGGTCTCATTGTATCATCATGAAAGGAATATAAGGCCTCATTCTATTATCATGAAAGGAACATAAGGGCTCATTGTATTATCATGAAAAGAATATAAGGGCTGGTTGTATTATCATGAAAGGAATATAAGGCCTCATTTTATTATCATGAAAAGAATATAAGGCCTCATTGTATTATCATGAAAGGAATATAAGGCCTCATTGTATCATCATGAAAGGAATATAAGGCCTCATTGTATTATCATGAAAAGAATATAAGGCCTCATTGTATTATCATGAAAGGAATATAAGGGCTCGTTGTATTATCATGAGAGGTATATAAGGCCTCATTGTATTATCATGAAAAGAATATAAGGCCTCATTGTATTATCATGAAAGGAATATAAGGGCTGGTTATATTATCATGAAAGGAATATAAGGGCTCGTTGTATTATCATGAAAGGTGTATAAGGGCTCGTTGTATTATCGTGAAAGGAATATAAGGCCTCATTGTATTATCATGAGAGGTATATAAGGCCTCATTGTAACATCATGAAAGGAATATAAGGCCTCATTGTATTATCATGAAAAGAATATAAGGGCTGGTTGTAATATCATGAAAGGAATATAAGGCCTCATTTTATTATCATGAAAAGAATATAAGGTCTCATTGTATTATCATGAAAGGAATATAAGGCCTCATTGTATCATCATGAAAGGAATATAAGGCCTCATTGTATTATCATGAAAAGAATATAAGGCCTCATTGTATTATCATGAAAGGAATATAAGGGCTCGTTGTATTATCATGAGAGGTATATAAGGCCTCATTGTATTATCATGAAAAGAATATAAGGCCTCATTGTATTATCATGAAAGGAATATAAGGGCTGGTTATATTATCATGAAAGGAATATAAGGGCTCGTTGTATTATCATGAAAGGTGTATAAGGGCTCGTTGTATTATCGTGAAAGGAATATAAGGCCTCATTGTATTATCATGAGAGGTATATAAGGCCTCATTGTAACATCATGAAAGGAATATAAGGCCTCATTGTATTATCATGAAAGGAATATAAGGGCTGGTTGTATTATCATGAGAGGTATATAAGGCCTCATTGTATCATCATGAAAGGAATATAAGGCCTCATTGTATTATCATGAAAGGAATATAAGGGCTCGTTGTATTATCATGAAAGGAATATAAGGTCTCATTTATTATCATGAAAGGAATATAAGGCCTCATTGTATTATCATGAGAGGTATATAAGGCCTCATTGTATTATCATGAAAGGAATATAAGGCCTCATTGTATCATCATGAAAGGAATATAAGGCCTCATTGTATTACCATGAAAGGAATATAAGGCCTCATTGTATCATCATGAAAGGAATATAAGGCCTCATTGTATTATCATGAAAGGAATATAAGGCCTCATTGTATTATCATGAGAGGTATATAAGGCCTCATTGTATCATCATGAAAGGAATATAAGGCCTCATTGTATTATCATGAAAGGAATATAAGGGTTCGTTGTATTATCATGAAAGGAATATAAGGCCTCATTTATTATCATGAGAGGTATATAAGGCCTCATTAGTACTGAAGGGGGACACTTTACGTACAATGGGAATTGGCATTACAGACCCCCTTGGGACACTTTACGTACAATGGAAATTTAACATGGCGAAAAATCGTGGGACACTTTACGTACAAGGGGAATTAACATGGGAATAAATCGTGGGACACTCTACGTACAAGGGGAATTAACATGGGAATAAATCGTGGGACACTCTACGTACAAGGGGAATTTAACATGGGAATAAATCGTGGGTCACTTTACGTACAAGGGAAATTTAACATGGGGAATAGATCGTGGGACTGTCTAGGGACAATGGGAAATTTAACATTACGGAAACCCCTGGGGGATATAGCCTCAAGGGAATTTAACATATGGAAATTGAACATGGTGGATCTGTATAGCGTCAAGGGGAATTGAACATGGTGGGACTATCTAGGGACAATGATGGTAGAGGGTCAAACACAACAGAGACAGAAACATACATACACTAGTACAAGCGTGGGATTTATATATAAAGCATTACCAAGACCTGAAATCTTGCTGGGGTGTTCAAAAATTTGCATAATTGTAATGATGCTATAAATAGCTATAATCAAGGAAATGCTCAACGACAAAATGGATGTGACTAAAAGTAACGTTAAAATGACGAAATTGTCCCAGAATTTAAAGGAAAATAAACATATCCCCGAAAATTAAGTTACAATGGTTTAGACTAAAATGGATAAAATTAGTAACTACTTACAATATCAACTTCTGTGACGATTGTGGATAAATACCTATGTATCTATAATCAGCTGAAATTCCTATGAAATCCCACTATCTATTTATAGCTCCAACTTGTGGGTTTTTCCTTTGGAAAATCCCACTATCTTTTTATAGCCTCAGCTTGAGTGACGTTCCTGTTTATGAATTCTAGTATATATGTATAGCTACAAAATGTGGAAATCCCCAAGTCGATATTTATAGTCTCAAAATTTCCACAAAATGTGGAAATCCCCAAGTCGATATTTATAGTCTCAAAATTTCCAGCGTCAGTGACGTCACTGTACTGAACACTAGGGGATAAATGGCAACAGTGTTGCAAGTGGCTGACCTGAATACGCGCTACTGTAGGTAGGTAGGTAGAGTGTATCTGATAGGGATAAAGTGAGTTTTATAGGGACAAACAGAGACCAATACACACACGCACACACACACACAACATACGCGCAGACACACTCACACACACACACACGCACACACACACACACACACACACACAGAGGGAAGAGGAAAAAACAAACCCCAAATATACTATCCACACTCGGGAGGAAGAAAAAAAAACAACCAAATATACGATC
Source organism: Sinohyriopsis cumingii (assembly GCA_028554795.2). NCBI lineage: Eukaryota > Metazoa > Mollusca > Bivalvia > Unionida > Unionidae > Sinohyriopsis > Sinohyriopsis cumingii. The sequence goes on from CM068838.1 coordinate 124,711,276, forward strand.
TACACAACGTACGCGAACACACACACACACTATAAAATGGATAAAATTAGTAACTACTTACAATATCAACTTCTGTGACGATCGTGGATAAATACCTATGTATCTATAATCAGCTGAAATTCCTATGAAATCCCACTATCTATTTATAGCTCCAACTTGTGGGTTTTTCCTTTGGAAAATCCCACTATCTTTTTATAGCCTCAGCTTGAGTGACGTTCCTGTTTATGAATTCTAGTATATATGTATAGCTACAAAATGTGGAAATCCCCAAGTCGATATTTATAGTCTCAAAATTTCCACAAAATGTGGAAATCCCCAAGTCGATATTTATAGTCTCAAAATTTCCAGCGTCAGTGACGTCACTGTACTGAACACTAGGGGATAAATGGCAACAGTGTTGCAAGTGGCTGACCTGAATACGCGCTACTGTAGGTAGGTAGGTAGAGTGTATCTGATAGGGATAAAGTGAGTTTTATAGGGACAAACAGAGACCAATACACACACGCACACACACACACAACATACGCGCAGACACACTCACACACACACACACGCACACACACACACACACACACACACACACACACACACACACACACAGAGGGAAGAGGAAAAAACAAACCCCAAATATACTATCCACACTCGGGAGGAAGAAAAAAAAACAACCAAATATACGATCTACACAACGTACGCGAACACACACACACACTATAAAATGGATAAAATTAGTAACTACTTACAATATCAACTTCTGTGACGATCGTGGATAAATACCTGTGTATCTATAATCAGCTGAAATTCCTATGAAATCCCACTATCTATTTATAGCTCCAACTTGTGGGTTTTTCCTTTGGAAAATCCCACTATCTTTTTATAGCCTCAGCTTGAGTGACGTTCCTGTTTATGAATTCTAGTATATATGTATAGCTACAAAATGTGGAAATCCCCAAGTCGATATTTATAGTCTCAAAATTTCCACAAAATGTGGAAATCCCCAAGTCGATATTTATAGTCTCAAAATTTCCAGCGTCAGTGACGTCACTGTACTGAACACTAGGGGATAAATGGCAACAGTGTTGCAAGTGGCTGACCTGAATACGCGCTACTGTAGGTAGGTAGGTAGAGTGTATCTGATAGGGATAAAGTGAGTTTTATAGGGACAAACAGAGACCAATACACACACGCACACACACACACAACATACGCGCAGACACACTCACACACACACACACGCACGCACACACACACACACACACACACACACACACACAACATACGCGCAGACACACTCACACACACACACACACACAGAGGGAAGAGGAAAAAACAAACCCCAAATATACTATCCACACTCGGGAGGAAGAAAAAAAAACAACCAAATATACGATCTACACAACGTACGCTAACACACTCACACACACACACACACACACACACGCACACACACACACACACACACACACACACACACACACAGAGGGAAGAGGAAAAAACAAACCCCAAATATACTATCCACACTCGGGAGGAAGAGAAAAAACAACCAAATATACGATCTACACAACGTACGCTAACACACACACACACACGCGCGCGCGCGCACACCACAGAGGGAAGAAGAAGAAAACCATTATACACTATCCACACGGAGTGAAGAAATAACCCTTTATATATACTATCAACAGAGAGTGAAGAAAATAACCCATTATATTCCATCAACACAGAGTGAAGAAGAAAAAGTTTTTTGAAAGCACCTAAGCCCTCACCTGCAATGACCAACTCTGCCAAACACCTACACCCCACCCCACCCCCACTCCCAACACTACAAAACCCATTTAACCCGTTATTTTATGGCATCAGTGTGTGCTTTAGGAAACATCAAGACACAAAAATGATGGATGAATAGACTGACTATTGTTTACGGACTTGCATACCTAAAGAGCGTGCGTGAAGGAAAACATCCTTCCATTTCAATTCTAACTAAAACATGATCCAGACGGATAGAGAGAGGTGAAAGAGCACAATTTCATAAAGTGTGAGTAAAAACAAAACACGCCATCCTTATTATACAATGTCAAGACCAAGAGACACTTACGTTTTCTTTCTAGTCTATTCTCTTTTAGAAGGTAGTATGAAATTTCACATCAGGGCCAACGCATCGGCTCACATTGTCAATTTTTCCATTTCCATGTCTTTACTGGTACAAGTTCTTCATCATCTTCAATTTCTTCTTCTTCTTCTGAATCCCTCTTCTCTGTTTCGTCTTGTTTTTTGTTTATTCTCTTTTCTCGTAGGGCACTCTGAATTCCAGTGTCCTTTCTCCTGACAACGATATTAGGTATCTTGACTTTTGTCTCTCTTTCTTAGACGAAGCAGGTATTTTGGAGACAAATACCCATTTACCTTTGCAGATATAGCAAACTTCATTAGCACTTACACACTTTCGTATGACTCTCATCAAATCAACGACCAAAAGAGTAAGTTTTGTTGCCACTTTCGCATGTGAATTATGTTTTCGTATGACTTTTAGCAAATATTTGACCAGCAGGTCGATCTATGCTGACTCTTCCATCTTTGATCGTTTGAGAGCGGAATGAATACTCTGACGCTAAGACACTCTCCTTATATACAGAGACCTGCTGCGTATGAAACCTAGACAAATGTAATTTTGCAATAAGATGAAACGATTTCATTGAGGAAGTAAAAGGCAATGATGTACCGTATCGCCTCACACAAAACCTGAAGTGTTAGTTCAAATCCGTGTCAGCGATTTCGAAGACGACATAACTGGGCTTTAATCAATGCTCTCCATTTCTGCCACAAAACCACGAGTCCTGATTCATGCCAAAAGAAATTTCGTTCGGTCCATAAAAAATAGTATCACATCTGATAAACGCAAAAACGAACTTCCAGAAAACTGAGAACGACGGCTTACACCTACAACGTAAATGTATGAGTTCAAGTAGTGCGTAAAACTTAGTCAAATTAAATTTTTATAGTCAAGACGAAACGATCTCTTTTCGAAGAAGAAAGCAGACACCAAACGACAATGGCGATCCGTGTCACACAACACTTTTCAAAATGTGTATTATCAGAGGTTTGTTTAGCGATCTGCACGGTTAAATTAAATGTTGATGTATTTTGCAATAAGACGGACACAATTTCCATGGGATCGCCCATGGTACGATTGTCCGTGCATTAGTTTAATTTTTAAAAATATTTTTTTATATAAATCGCCTATAGGATAGACCCAGTAAAGCATGGCCATTCTCGTCACTGTCTGAATAGCTACTCAAGTCAATTCGAAGCGAACGCGGTAAGAAAATAAGTATAGCCAATGAAATGGCTTACAACGGGTGGTGCATTGTTTTGTTCTAGGACTGTGTGGCATAATAATCCCTATGTTCTTGCGTTGTTCCCATTACAGTGCAGACACTGAAATGTGAACTTACAAGCCCTCTTTGTGTGTGTGTGTGTTGTACCATTTCCTCTTACCACATCAAAATACTGAGCGTCACAGTATTGGTTCGCGTTTTCAAGCTGACCATTTTTTTATATCTCACTTAAACATTTCGACATAAACACTCACACTCACATCGGTAGAATCAGAACAAACGTGTTACAGTATTGAGGGGCATGTTATCTTTTTTTTTCAAACTAATAAATTTGGGGTTTGTATGAAGTAAAGAACCGAAAGTACAGTGAAACTCAAGGATGATGACCCAATCTGTCTGTCTATTGATGCGTGTATTTACTTAAGAAGAAATATGACCTCTAAAACACAAAGAGATACGGCAAGCATGATTAGATTAAACACAACGATGTTTTTCCTTCACGCCTGTGTAATTTAGAGTTTCAATCGTCTTTGAAGACAAACTTGGTCTCCTTTTGTAGGGCTTGAAATAATAAAAAAAGCTGAAAAATCTTAAGCACTTTGCTATAGATAATTTCATCAACAGACTAAACAACATAAATACCGTTACAACAATAGAAAGCCTTAAATCTTCTATCAAAAAGAAATGCATGAAAAAAATTAAAGATTAACGATAACGAACCAATGAAACCGAATTTAACAAAGGCAATGACATGTGAAGAAATGCCTCTCACTTTGGAAAGGTAGGCGAATGTACTCTGTCATGCACCATCAACTTGAAAAAAATTATAAACAGAGAGAAACCTGAATTCAAAATTCAGTTGTTTTTTTTTTTCTTCAAAATTATTTCGTTTCTTTTTTCTTTTTGTTTTGGAACAAATCTAAGCACTAATATAGAGTGGAAAAGGGAAAATGCACATACAAGCTTTGATATTTCTGAAAAAATGAGGGGATATTCCTAACGTTCATAACCACCTATATATGCTTGGACTTGTCTGTGACTTATCCACAAAACAAGATGTACATATTTCTGGTCAAGCTGCAAGTGTGTGCGTGTTTTTGAAAATGGTAAAAACTTGGATATACAATTTTCTCGTGACACTTATAAAGTGAAGAGTCTGTGCAAGTTTCAAAAGCCAAAGTCATATAAGTTTTGTATTTTGTACGGCTTGTAAAGATTTCCACTTTAGGAAATGTGAAGTATCACAAGTTATTATCACAAACAGAAGTGGAACATAGGGGCTTGCAAGAAAGAAAATAACCCAGACAGTTGGTGTCATCAAGAGTGCTAGAGACGGTACCCGAACTTGCTTGCTTGCTTACTTGAATTAAAGTGATTTTCGCTCTAATGGAGCATGTATCACTGGTTTAATAACGCACCGCGTGATTTTTAATTACTCCTGGGGAAGGAAAGAGAGCCTCATCCCCCAGGCTTTTATGTACTCACAGACTATTTTTAAATTTAGCCACTCAGGTGTAGGACTAACTAGTCCTTAACAACCTGACTGAAAGGCTTTACACATGAGTGGGAATTGTCTCACCACACACTCATTTTTCTGTCCGAGCGTGGTAAAGGAGGAAAAAGGTGCTCAGCAAGACAGCCATGGATGTTAAGTACTCACCAAAATGCTAGCCCGTACTTATTTCAAATCAAGTCGTGTCACCAAAAAAAGACGACGTGTACGAGATCAAAGGCATTGTCAAACGCAGAATGCCTCAGTGCTAACTGGCTAGGTTTGCATTTCTTGCTCCCGCTGCTGTTGCGTATATTTCTTCCCTCCACATCGAGTTCTGGGCCTAATTCTTTTAATTTCGTTGTACCCGAACTTACATTATCCATATTATCACCAACAAAAAAAAAATTACAAAACAAAAACGCACAGACCTAAAAGAAACACTCACTCACTTTTTTACAGAACATTACTATTTTTAAAATTTTGATAAGCGACGGAAACGAACAACTTAGAGTCACACTTTCTAACCAAGATAAAGAAATCATGTGCTGATAGACTCACTTCTGTATTTTTTCTTCTAACTGACTAACATATCATAGGCAATGCAATGTTATTTCTTTTCGAGAGTATGGGGTAGCCCTGAAATGTTTTTGGGAACTTGAAGCTATGGCGATCGCTTAGGTTATAAGATGGCGGCCTCCTCTGTCGACAGGCTTTCTCACAGGATAAGATCTGCTTCTTCGGAAAAGAGAAGAAGAACTCTTTGGTGTCGATACGACAATCGACAAAGCCTCTGTCAGGTTCATGCTGCTGCTGTTGCTGCTCTCTCTGCCGTTTATGAAGTCTGTACTTCTCCATACATTCTTCTTTCTCCTTCTTGAATTCCTCCTTGAAGAGCTCTTCTTTCAGGTCTTCAGTGACTTTCAACATTATGATATTGTCTATCTCTTCAGGTCTCGTTATCAGACTTGTCATGACCCTATGCAAATTCACATAGGCTTCGTTCAACTTGGCTAATCTTGAGCACATCTTCGTAGGAAGATAAGTTAACAATGGATGGGCAGACTGGAGACTTCCCCGTTATTATTGTCGAAGCGCGGACGTGAAGGAAAACATTGCTACACGGTTTTCGAGCCGGAACGTTCAAATAGTGTTATGGGAGGGATAGAAAGAAGTCAAAGAGCATGAATCAAGATTCCTATATCCAAACAAACCACAAAGGCATTTTTTTCTTCAAAACACAACATTTTTTTATTCATACTAACAAACAACTCTAACATTTTTTTAACAATAATCTAACACTATAACATCAAACATTTTTTTCAAATACCAAACATTTTTTTTCAATTCACACTCTACTTTAAACAGGGCTGACAACGTTGTGAATGAAATTGTGATTTCCACTGTTGGAAGTCATCAGGCCATTGATGGACACTACGTTTCCTAGCTTGAGACAAAAGATAAGCATAATGGTCACAAAACCATCGATCTACTTTCACATCGTTTCTAGAAGAATGACGAGGATCAAAATGAGTCACTAAATGTTCTAAGGAATAGCCCAGGCTGCGATGATGCAGAAAATACACACAGTACTGTCCACACACCAAGGAAACTGTGCCTTGCAATTTCACATTATTGAATCGGGTGGTCTGAGCATTTCTTCTCATAAAGTCGATGATATCGTCTTCCAAAAGGGGCAATCCGTACGAATCGAAATATTTCACACATCCTTCTTGAGGAAAGTAAACGGCTACCCAGTGGGTTCCTGGGAGATGACTGTCGTCCGTGTTAATGACATAAGCTTGATGGTTTTGAGGTTTGCGATGAGGGAGTTCATCTTTAGCACAGACGACAGGATTCCAAGAAGCAGTGTACGAACTGTGGTTCAAAAGGTAATAAAGTTCTCAGGTATCCATTTTTTGTTTTTTTTTCTTAAGTCATCAATTCGATCCTAACTTTCTGCTTGAAAATGTCTGACAAGTAACCGTTTTCTTCGCCTTGTCTCCCAACTCTGATCCAACAGAGCTTCGATGCGATGGATCTCTTGAGTTGTTAATGGAGGACAATAATGTTCACGCAAGCCTTTATACCACTGTTGTAACACGTCTTCTTCCGAGATGAGACTCCAAGCTTCGTCCAGATATTCGTCCAATTTTTCTTCTTGACTCAGCATTAGGCATTTATCGTGTTGAATTTGACTGGGATGATCGTTATGACATCCATAGCAATCTTTCTTGATCAATTCCTTAACTTTTTTTCTGTCAAGACTATAGCATAACAGGAAACTATATGTGATTCTTGTTCTGGCCATCTAGACTTCATCATGATGACTTCTTCGTCTTTGTCTTGGGGTTCTCCTTCCTCAGGATCTTCACATTCCATGTCCAAAGAATCCCTACTATACAAACATTGATAAAAGTCTTCCATGACTTCTAATAGTGTAGAATGACTTCTCTCAAACTGTTGGTTTATATCGTATTGTCCAATTCAGCATACAGGAGGACGTTCACCGTATTATCTGCGCGTAGATTTTCTGCAAACTGAAATTCCACACGCATCTGGCCGGATTTTATAGGGTGAAAATGTCCCTCTTCGCTGTCTTGACTTACAATTCGTTAGAGAACCGTTTTCGAAAATGGAGTTTCACTGTAACTTTCCCTTTGGAGAAGGGAATATTTTGTCCCAGATCTCCTTTTATAGTAATGTTGACAGTGTCTAAATACGACTTACTGACGGGTAAATAGTGAGGATGTACAAATTCACGGTGTACGTGATAGGTGTTTGCACCTTCCTGGTCATTGTTTGTGGTACTATCCACTTTGAAAGGAATGACACGCAGTAACGGAACAGAGGTGTGTCCCACCACGTTGTACTCCACCACATCGGAATACACAAAGATCAAATTAAGTCCTTGGTTCAGTTCTACCGGGTTTCCAAAAGCTCTGTAAAAATCCATATTACTTTTGATCTTGGGGCTCATATTGTTTGCGACCATTTCTGCATGTCCACCCAAAATTTCAAACAAACTACCATTGAACCTGAGGGACAATGTGTCCGTATCTGGAAATTTGATCACGAGACGATGAGCCACTTTATGGTACTCAATCTTCACACTTTTTTTGGCTCTGTTCAGTGCTTTGCCAAAGGCTAAGTTGAACCTGTCCGCAATAGTGTCCACCAAATGTTCACCACTAAAATAATAACCTGAAGGAATTTTCAAGGTGTAGATAATGAAGGCTGGATTGCTGGCTGCTCTTGTGTCCCCTAAAAACCCGATTTTGTTGATTTCTTCCTCCAACTGGGCATTCAGGATTTTCACCTCGAAAGTGTTTTGCTTTTCGGTGATGTTTTTGATTTGTGTTGGGTGAATGATTTCCACTAAAGCCACTTCCCAATGGGCTTCGTGATCTAACTGGATGGTCTGAGGTAATTTGACCGTGTAACAGCACAACGTGTTGTTGGGAAACACCTCCATGGAACTGTCACTGGGTAAGGTTAAGTAAAATTGGCTGTTATTGCTCATAATTCCAGAGTTTTGTGGCTCTCCGAGGCGATACTTGAAGTCAGAGGAGTGTCTCCGCCCAAAATGGAGTTGTTGTTAGAGTGGTGGCTGGCACTGACACTGGACACAAGGTTCCCGTGGTTCCCGTTCGAGGAGAATTTCAGGGAGGGATTGGGAAGCAGGTAACCGATGTAACTGCTCAATACAATGGTCCACAATTGTTTGTCTCCTTGTTGCAAACTCAAATTTGCGATGGCTGCCCCGATGACACAATACACCACGAAGATTTGGCAGAAAAAGACGATTTGCGTTTTAGGCACACGTTCTCTATACCTCACCCACAAGGGTTGTTTTTGTAAATCTTGCAGAGAAGAATTGGGTGAAGGAGTGATCGCAGTAGCTGAATCTGTGTGAAAGGGCATGATGGTCACTTCTTTTTATAGTCGATGACGTGCAAAGCGTCGATCCAAGAATGATAACTGGTCGGATATCCTTTCCAACGTACTTTAACTTCTTTGACGTCGTTTGCCCACTGTATGGTTTCTGCTAGTTAGCACTCCACCCACCCCGAGAACACAAATAACATCTAGTCAACAGCCGACTATACCTAACAAACAACCCGTCCCGGAAAGAGTGGTGGCAAAACAAAGGTCCAATTATGTTAGACAAACGGTATGGCAAACTCAGATGTAATTATCGGTGGCACTACGTTCTTTTCTCACTCCGATACTACAGGCAATCTCAGCTGAAATAACAACCACAACAACAATAACAGCGACAGACACCATAGCGGCGGATTTGAAACTATGTACCTCAACTGAAGAATTAGTATCAGAACCAGAAAAAGAAATTGAGGCGGTTGAGGAGGAGGAGGGGGACGCTGACCCTCGTTGAAAAGTACACCGAAATTGGGCCAGATCAAGCATTGTATGACGTCAACATAGCAGGGCAGTTTATTAGAGCCATACAATACGTTGCCTACAGATCTCTAGACACCTTTAAACCAAGACCTTCTCAGTGGGGATTAGGGGTCAGAGTTCTTCCCCAATTCTACAGACAAGCCTACACTGGATACCCCCTCAGTCAACTGGTAGAAGCCGCTGCTTACATTATCGCCCATCATGGCTACGCATTTCCTAGGAGTGCGGGAAAGAACGTGAAAGCAAAAGAGAGACGTGTTACCTTCTAACAGAAAAAACAGACTTTCTTCAGGGCTCCAAAAGATTGCTTTTTATTAAATAGGGAACCATATTTGGCTTGGTATCCCTCCTTGACTAAACTATTCTCGAAACAAACTTGACCCATTGGAACACTGCAACAAACTTAACTTTTTAAACCTAACAGTGACCAAACTGGTATATGTCGCTTAGACATAATAATTTAAATAAGATCAGTATGGCTATTTTTATGTACACTAAGTACTAATATTAGATAGATATGTTAGGAAATTTAACAGACTCGTTAGATTTGAACTAATTGCAGAGGTGGTTAACACATTATTGGTACTTATTATTGTCGATTAGCAAAAAACGGGACTTGATTTGAAATAAGTACGGGCTAGCATTTTGGTGAGTACTTAACATCCATGGCTGTCTTGCTGAGCACCTTTTTCCTCCTTTACCACGCTCGGACAGAAAAATGAGTGTGTGGTGAGACAATTCCCACTCATGTGTAAAGCCTTTCAGTCAGGTTGTTAAGGACTAGTTAGTCCTACACCTGAGTGGCTAAATTTAAAAATAGTCTGTGAGTACATAAAAGCCTGGGGGATGAGGCTCTCTTTCCTTCCCCAGGAGTAATTAAAAATCACGCGGTGCGTTATTAAACCAGTGATACATGCTCCATTAGAGCGAAAATCACTTTAATTCAAGTAAGCAAGCAAGCAAGTTCGGGTACCGTCTCTAGCACTCTTGATGACACCAACTGTCTGGGTTATTTTCTTTCTTGCAAGCCCCTATGTTCCACTTCTGTTTGTGATAATAACTTGTGATACTTCACATTTCCTAAAGTGGAAATCTTTACAAGCCGTACAAAATACAAAACTTATATGACTTTGGCTTTTGAAACTTGCACAGACTCTTCACTTTATAAGTGTCACGAGAAAATTGTATATCCAAGTTTTTACCATTTTCAAAAACACGCACACACTTGCAGCTTGACCAGAAATATGTACATCTTGTTTTGTGGATAAGTCACAGACAAGTCCAAGCATATATAGGTGGTTATGAACGTTAGGAATATCCCCTCATTTTTTCAGAAATATCAAAGCTTGTATGTGCATTTTCCCTTTTCCACTCTATATTAGTGCTTAGATTTGTTCCAAAACAAAAAGAAAAAAGAAACGAAATAATTTTGAAGAAAAAAAAAAACAACTGAATTTTGAATTCAGGTTTCTCTCTGTTTATAATTTTTTTCAAGTTGATGGTGCATGACAGAGTACATTCGCCTACCTTTCCAAAGTGAGAGGCATTTCTTCACATGTCATTGCCTTTGTTAAATTCGGTTTCATTGGTTCGTTATCGTTAATCTTTAATTTTTTTCATGCATTTCTTTTTGATAGAAGATTTAAGGCTTTCTATTGTTGTAACGGTATTTATGTTGTTTAGTCTGTTGATGAAATTATCTATAGCAAAGTGCTTAAGATTTTTCAGCTTTTTTTATTATTTCAAGCCCTACAAAAGGAGACCAAGTTTGTCTTCAAAGACGATTGAAACTCTAAATTACACAGGCGTGAAGGAAAAACATCGTTGTGTTTAATCTAATCATGCTTGCCGTATCTCTTTGTGTTTTAGAGGTCATATTTCTTCTTAAGTAAATACACGCATCAATAGACAGACAGATTGGGTCATCATCCTTGAGTTTCACTGCACTTTCGGTTCTTTACTTCATACAAACCCCAAATTTATTAGTTTGAAAAAAAAAGATAACATGCCCCTCAATACTGTAACACGTTTGTTCTGATTCTACCGATGTGAGTGTGAGTGTTTATGTCGAAATGTTTAAGTGAGATATAAAAAAATGGTCAGCTTGAAAACGCGAACCAATACTGTGACGCTCAGTATTTTGATGTGGTAAGAGGAAATGGTACAACACACACACACACAAAGAGGGCTTGTAAGTTCACATTTCAGTGTCTGCACTGTAATGGGAACAACGCAAGAACATAGGGATTATTATGCCACACAGTCCTAGAACAAAACAATGCACCACCCGTTGTAAGCCATTTCATTGGCTATACTTATTTTCTTACCGCGTTCGCTTCGAATTGACTTGAGTAGCTATTCAGACAGTGACGAGAATGGCCATGCTTTACTGGGTCTATCCTATAGGCGATTTATATAAAAAAATATTTTTAAAAATTAAACTAATGCACGGACAATCGTACCATGGGCGATCCCATGGAAATTGTGTCCGTCTTATTGCAAAATACATCAACATTTAATTTAACCGTGCAGATCGCTAAACAAACCTCTGATAATACACATTTTGAAAAGTGTTGTGTGACACGGATCGCCATTGTCGTTTGGTGTCTGCTTTCTTCTTCGAAAAGAGATCGTTTCGTCTTGACTATAAAAATTTAATTTGACTAAGTTTTACGCACTACTTGAACTCATACATTTACGTTGTAGGTGTAAGCCGTCGTTCTCAGTTTTCTGGAAGTTCGTTTTTGCGTTTATCAGATGTGATACTATTTTTTATGGACCGAACGAAATTTCTTTTGGCATGAATCAGGACTCGTGGTTTTGTGGCAGAAATGGAGAGCATTGATTAAAGCCCAGTTATGTCGTCTTCGAAATCGCTGACACGGATTTGAACTAACACTTCAGGTTTTGTGTGAGGCGATACGGTACATCATTGCCTTTTACTTCCTCAATGAAATCGTTTCATCTTATTGCAAAATTACATTTGTCTAGGTTTCATACGCAGCAGGTCTCTGTATATAAGGAGAGTGTCTTAGCGTCAGAGTATTCATTCCGCTCTCAAACGATCAAAGATGGAAGAGTCAGCATAGATCGACCTGCTGGTCAAATATTTGCTAAAAGTCATACGAAAGCATAATTCACATGCGAAAGTGGCAACAAAACTTACTCTTTTGGTCGTTGATTTGATGAGAGTCATACGAAAGTGTGTAAGTGCTAATGAAGTTTGCTATATCTGCAAAGGTAAATGGGTATTTGTCTCCAAAATACCTGCTTCGTCTAAGAAAGAGAGACAAAAGTCAAGATACCTAATATCGTTGTCAGGAGAAAGGACACTGGAATTCAGAGTGCCCTACGAGAAAAGAGAATAAACAAAAAACAAGACGAAACAGAGAAGAGGGATTCAGAAGAAGAAGAAGAAATTGAAGATGATGAAGAACTTGTACCAGTAAAGACATGGAAATGGAAAAATTGACAATGTGAGCCGATGCGTTGGCCCTGATGTGAAATTTCATACTACCTTCTAAAAGAGAATAGACTAGAAAGAAAACGTAAGTGTCTCTTGGTCTTGACATTGTATAATAAGGATGGCGTGTTTTGTTTTTACTCACACTTTATGAAATTGTGCTCTTTCACCTCTCTCTATCCGTCTGGATCATGTTTTAGTTAGAATTGAAATGGAAGGATGTTTTCCTTCACGCACGCTCTTTAGGCATGCAAGTCCGTAAACAATAGTCAGTCTATTCATCCATCATTTTTGTGTCTTGATGTTTCCTAAAGCACACACTGATGCCATAAAATAACGGGTTAAATGGGTTTTGTAGTGTTGGGAGTGGGGGTGGGGTGGGGTGTAGGTGTTTGGCAGAGTTGGTCATTGCAGGTGAGGGCTTAGGTGCTTTCAAAAAACTTTTTCTTCTTCACTCTGTGTTGATGGAATATAATGGGTTATTTTCTTCACTCTCTGTTGATAGTATATATAAAGGGTTATTTCTTCACTCCGTGTGGATAGTGTATAATGGTTTTCTTCTTCTTCCCTCTGTGGTGTGCGCGCGCGCGCGTGTGTGTGTGTGTGTTAGCGTACGTTGTGTAGATCGTATATTTGGTTGTTTTTTTTCTTCCTCCCGAGTGTGGATAGTATATTTGGGGTTTGTTTTTTCCTCTTCCCTCTGTGTGTGTGTGTGTGTGTGTGTGTGTGTGCGTGTGTGTGTGTGTGTGTGTGTGAGTGTGTTAGCGTACGTTGTGTAGATCGTATATTTGGTTGTTTTTTTTTCTTCCTCCCGAGTGTGGATAGTATATTTGGGGTTTGTTTTTTCCTCTTCCCTCTGTGTGTGTGTGTGTGTGAGTGTGTCTGCGCGTATGTTGTGTGTGTGTGTGTGTGTGTGTGTGTGTGTGTGTGTGTGTGTGCGTGTGTGTGTGTGTGAGTGTGTCTGCGCGTATGTTGTGTGTGTGTGTGCGTGTGTGTATTGGTCTCTGTTTGTCCCTATAAAACTCACTTTATCCCTATCAGATACACTCTACCTACCTACCTACAGTAGCGCGTATTCAGGTCAGCCACTTGCAACACTGTTGCCATTTATCCCCTAGTGTTCAGTACAGTGACGTCACTGACGTTGGAAATTTTGAGACTTATAAATATCGACTTGGGGATTTCCACATTTTGTGGAAATTTTGAGACTATAAATATCGACTTGGGGATTTCCACATTTTGTAGCTATACATATATACTAGAATTCATAAACAGGAACGTCACTCAAGCTGAGGCTATAAAAAGATAGTGGGATTTTCCAAAGGAAAAACCCACAAGTTGGAGCTATAAATAGATAGTGGGATTTCATAGGAATTTCAGCTGATTATAGATACATAGGTATTTATCCACGATCGTCACAGAAGTTGATATTGTAAGTAGTTACTAATTTTATCCATTTTATAGTGTGTGTGTGTGTTCGCGTACGTTGTGTAGATCGTATATTTGGTTGTTTTTTTTTCTTCCTCCCGAGTGTGGATAGTATATTTGGGGTTTGTTTTTTCCTCTTCCCTCTGTGTGTGTGTGTGTGTGTGTGTGTGTGTGTGTGTGTGTGTGTGTGTGTGTGTGTGTGCGTGTGTGTGTGTGTGAGTGTGTCTGCGCGTATGTTGTGTGTGTGTGTGCGTGTGTGTATTGGTCTCTGTTTGTCCCTATAAAACTCACTTTATCCCTATCAGATACACTCTACCTACCTACCTACAGTAGCGCGTATTCAGGTCAGCCACTTGCAACACTGTTGCCATTTATCCCCTAGTGTTCAGTACAGTGACGTCACTGACGCTGGAAATTTTGAGACTATAAATATCGACTTGGGGATTTCCACATTTTGTGGAAATTTTGAGACTATAAATATCGACTTGGGGATTTCCACATTTTGTAGCTATACATATATACTAGAATTCATAAACAGGAACGTCACTCAAGCTGAGGCTATAAAAAGATAGTGGGATTTTCCAAAGGAAAAACCCACAAGTTGGAGCTATAAATAGATAGTGGGATTTCATAGGAATTTCAGCTGATTATAGATACATAGGTATTTATCCACAATCGTCACAGAAGTTGATATTGTAAGTAGTTACTAATTTTATCCATTTTAGTCTAAACCATTGTAACTTAATTTTCGGGGATATGTTTATTTTCCTTTAAATTCTGGGACAATTTCGTCATTTTAACGTTACTTTTAGTCACATCCATTTTGTCGTTGAGCATTTCCTTGATTATAGCTATTTATAGCATCATTACAATTATGCAAATTTTTGAACACCCCAGCAAGATTTCAGGTCTTGGTAATGCTTTATATATAAATCCCACGCTTGTACTAGTGTATGTATGTTTCTGTCTCTGTTGTGTTTGACCCTCTACCATCATTGTCCCTAGATAGTCCCACCATGTTCAATTCCCCTTGACGCTATACAGATCCACCATGTTCAATTTCCATATGTTAAATTCCCTTGAGGCTATATCCCCCAGGGGTTTCCGTAATGTTAAATTTCCCATTGTCCCTAGACAGTCCCACGATCTATTCCCCATGTTAAATTTCCCTTGTACGTAAAGTGACCCACGATTTATTCCCATGTTAAATTCCCCTTGTACGTAGAGTGTCCCACGATTTATTCCCATGTTAATTCCCCTTGTACGTAGAGTGTCCCACGATTTATTCCCATGTTAATTCCCCTTGTACGTAAAGTGTCCCACGATTTTTCGCCATGTTAAATTTCCATTGTACGTAAAGTGTCCCAAGGGGGTCTGTAATGCTAATTCCCATTGTACGTAAAGTGTCCCCCTTCACTACTCTCATTGTATCATCATGAAAGGAATATAAGGGCTGGTTGTATTATCATGAAAGGAATATAAGGGCTGGTTGTATTTTCATGAAAGGAATATAAGGGCATGTTGTATTATCATGAAGGGAATATAAGCGCTTGTTGTATTATCATGAAAGGTATACACGAACTAATTTTATTAAAGGAAAATCGTAGATCACTCTCGAAAAGTGGAAACAATTATCACCCAAAAATTTGAGTGAAAGAAAACACTACTATGTAAATGAAACAGAACTTGCTTGATACAAAAATTCTAAAATCGTTTTGGCGGAAAGTGCAGCCTTCTTAAACTCGCCTTCTAAGAAAAGAGAAATAAGACGAGTCACTGGTCAATAAAAAGATAACATTATCTAATTAATCTAAAAGATTCCTATGCTAAACAATTAAATGAATTTAGATTTCATGCTGGAAAATAAACTAACACTATTTGTATTTATCTTTTTTAAGAAGTGGAATCATGTTTATCAAAAATAATATGTTGAAAACTTAAAGACTTAGGTTCAGTAAAAGTACAGCTGGATTTATCGATTCTATCTAAATAGATGCAACTAGAGTACATTATTATATATATGTAGATAGGCATCATAGAAATTAGAAGGTAAACTATATTGAACAGAAATGTGAGAGAAAGTTAATAAGATAGGTTAGTTAACTTTAAATGTTGATAGATTCTGACCAATACGAGGAAATTGATACATCGATGCAACATATTGGATAACAAAATTAATGTGACAAATAAAGAATATCATTAAAGTGGCAAATAAAGAATATCATTAATGTGACAAATAAAGAATATCATTAATGTGACAAATAAAGAATATCATTAATGTGACCAATAAAGAATATCATTAATGTCACAAAGAAAGTTAATGTTTTCTTTATGCAGTAATATAAATTATACTCACCTACAGATTATCCGACCACTCCGGTGATCTAGTGGTAAGAGCAGCCGCCTCGGGTACGGAAGGTCGCGGGTTAGAACCCCGGCCCAGTCATACCATACATATAAATTGTACCTACCGCTGCTTCGCTAGGCGCTCAGAATTTAGAGGATAGTGTTAGGACCGGTCGGCCTGGTGTCAGGATAATGTGACTGGGTTGGACATCATGCTACATGTCTGCGGCATGATGCCCCAGTGTTGGATATCACTATAAACTGTCACACCGAAGACACAGTAGCGATATGACTGAAAAATTGTCAAAACTACGTTAAAATCGAAATCACACACACACACACACACACACACACATGGTTCATCATATATAGATCACAAAAATATAACATTGATAAATATTAACACTATTTTAATAAACTTCAATAAAATATACAACAAATATTCAAAGTAGAAAAACATTTGAGAATAAATATAAATTTACTATGTGTACTGCTAATGTTTATGAGATAGAATAAAAACTTTAAAAACCAGCTAGAATAACCAATTTAGACGAACACAAAAGATTAATTCAATAAACAGCTAACAAAATATACATAATAACAGAAGATGGTTCCGTCGTTAAATTAAAAGACTAAAAGAACATAAATGTTTCTTTTGTTCAATGATTTGCAAAGTAATATTGGGCCAGTCAGAAGCATAAATGAGAACCCAAATACATCATGCACAATAAAAACAGCAAAACCTACATCATCGGGATTTTACTATTGCTGTAAATGAATTCGCAAAAAGTATGATTCTATACTTTATAGAGGAACTGACAGCAAAATTAAACTGTATCAATAAATAAGACCTTTATGAAGAATTCAGACCAAGAAATGCTTCTAAATAAAATTTAGTAATAAAGATATAAATCATTATGATTCGAGAAACATATATCATATCTGTAAAAAGAAACGAAAGAAAAAACAACAGCATTGAAGCCAACGAAGAGAAAGCCCCTTACAACTGCAAAGTAAAAGAGTATGATTACGTAACTGGAAAATATGTAGGACCTGCACATTAAAATTGGAATTTAATTTATAAATATCCAAACTATATTCCAGTATTTATTCATTATTTGTATAAACAACGTTCTCATATGCTTATGGGCCCTTTGGAAACAACGTTCCAGATCAGGATGTACCCCTAATACCAAATAATAAAGACATATATACTTCGTTTTATTAAAATTTCATAGCTGCTAGATATGAGAAAGATGCAGGGAAGTTTTTGTAAAACGAACGATATGTTTAATTTAATCACTCAATAACTAAATCAACTTCCTAAAAAATATAATGGAGGATAGATTCATAGAAACGAGAACCCATTTTGAGGAAATGGAAAGCAGATTTTATGAAAGATATATATTCGTGTTGGTGTTAGTCAATCTTGCATTCCTATCTTCCGTTCTATTGGCATATCTGCAATATATTCCCTAGTAAGTTGTGGATTTGCCTCAGTCATTATCAAACTGAGTAAGGTCGCTGCATCTAGTGAGCTGAAGTGTTTCATTCATATTTAAAGTAAAACAATATCCGGAAGCAAAGTAGGCAGAAACAAGTTCTTCTTGTTGGTGGAACATATGTGAAGAACGCATCTTAAGTGGGGATTTTGTATTACTAATATTGATATAAGTATTTAGAATAACACATGCACACTGCAAGCATCTGGGTCTATCATATTTATTAGTTTTAAGTATTTAACAACCATCACCCACACTTAGTATTGAAAAATGCTAAACTTGTGAAATCTGATGGTACGATGCCACTTGGAGGAAACCGAACTATTTGCTAACTACGTCACACTCAATTTAGATTACATTGTATGCAATCTATCTATTGTCGAAAGTGGCCTTCTGAAGGAATAAGAGCTGCGATGTGCGTCGGGCCCCACGTATGTTGGAGATCTCATTCGAATGAAGACGAATAAATGAATTTTCGAAGTTGAAGCATTATGTCTCTATGTTTATTTTAGTGACGGAATAAATAATTATTACTATAAAACGATCATTTATTTTATCAATAAATTATATTAAGAACTATAAATAGAGTATCTTTATATGCAAAATCATGTACTCGAGCTGCACGTGCGATTCCTATGTCTGAACACGATTGATGCAATAAAGGCTTTCAGGGTTATACATCATGCAGCGCAGATACCAACAATCTAAGCCCGATAAATTTCCAAGAAAATATTATTTCGGAGGACATGTGCAAACGGTTGCTTAGGCTTATCAGGTGACTTTGATGGCATGTTTTCAGCAAATGTTAGAGACACGTCATCTTATCAGCGTTTGAGATGTCGTCCACGTTAGATATTTGTATATGTAACATGTAAAAATGAAACAAAATAAAACACGCGCAATAAACATCAATGCGCCTGTCTACTAGAAGTTATTTTGAATATAAGCGTGGATGTATGTATGTATGTATGTATGTCGGTCCGTGTGTTGGGGGGGGGGGGGGCATATATTATGGTCTTATCTGTCCTAGAAATAAGCTAATTTTTGCTGAGCCACTCAGATAGAACACATTAGCCATTCGCAAGTAAAATTTATCACTGGATGGTAATAAATTTGTGAAATTTTGGGGAATTGATTTTATAATTAAGTTGTCGAACAAGTCCAAATTGATGAGCGATTTGTCTTGTCAGTAGAGTCAGACGAGCAAGGTAAAAGAAGAATCATTGCTGTTTACAAAGCGTTCCTCAAGCAGACTAGGAAAAATAACAAGTTTATTACGTACATGCACTCAGAAAGGAGACGAGAGCTGGTTAAGCTTTTTTAATATTTTCAAATTTCTTTAAGCACAACAAAAGTGATAATTTGTATCACTTTCTACGGGACCAGCAGATCATGCATTATAACAACATTTATTTTTTTACTTGAAGGAAAGGTAACTTGTCAGTAAGTAAAATGCTTTATTTTATTGATATACTACTTACATGACATATTTTATTCTTTCAGGTTTGTGGATATTGTGGTAACTAACCTATAATGCCAAATAATAATAATAATAATAATAATACTTGAAAATTGATGATAATAATGTATAAAATAATTAAAAAATTATGTCAGGACCATAATGCGGGTACATTTTATGTCCAATCAAACAATTCGACAAGGGACTGAAGGTACGAGGCAGAATCTTTGAAGTTTTGGTAGCCATTATTGTAATATAGTTTTGTATGTCTTGCTGTCATATATTATTCTCTTGCAGTGATAAGTAACGTCATTATTTTTATCATTATTGTAATATAGTTTTGTATGTCTTGCTGTCATATATTTTTCTCTTGCTGTGATAAGTAACGTCATTATTTGTATCAATATTGTAATATAGTTTTGTATGTATTGCTGTCATATATTTTTCTCTTGCTGTGATAAGTAACGTTATTATTTATATCAATATTGTAATATAGTTTTGTATGTATTGCTGTCATATATTTTTCTCTTGCTGTGATAAGTAACGTCATTATTTTTATCATTATTGTAATGTCCCGGAGCAAAACGTATTTTCAGTTTATACATATTCACTTAACCTCTGTTCTTAATATTCACAGCATATTTTCCGTCCACCACAAAGATCATACAACTTTAATGCCAAATCAAGATACAATGTATTGATTTTCTAAGCATCAAAACCAATTGCGTTCATAGAATTTATCTGATGACGTTGTTAAAACAATAACTTCGCTAACGATCTTTTCAAGGTCCTTATAACAAATTTGCGTCCTGTTACTAGCTATGAGCATTCAAAAAGCGTGTTTCCAACGCCACAATCCAAGGCAGTACTGCACTTTTTTCGTTAAGAATCAGCCTTTAATGCTGAGAAAAAAGAAGTCATGTTCTTAGCGATTTCGCTGAAATATTTACGACACGGAGCATTGTTATCAAACTTGGACTTTCCCTGATCCCTACTTTCAGTTCGTGTGCTTGTTGTTTCGTAACTGTGCTAAATCAAGATAATATTGTTTGCTTTGACGGAGTGAACAATTAAAACGTTATCAACAATTTTATATGGCATCCGTCATGTTGATAATTTTAGTGTATTGTTTTCTTTTTCTCTTTACAAGCTATTTAAATTGCGGATTTCCTAGAAAGAAGGAAATAATGGTGGGTCCATGAGACCGAATACCGTACATAGGCATGTTATGCTCTGTTTATTGTGTCAATGTTTACGCCTCTAGTCTTTGAATAGATGTTTGCATGTTTTAATCCAGTACATTTTCCCCTTTAACTCCCAAGAACGAATTCTTCTTTTTTAAAAATCCTCATTCTTAAACTACTACTTCGTAAATATTAACAGGAATAAAGAAACCAGTTATAATAGAAATCTTTAGGCAGAGTAGTAATTCTTTAACGTCATTTCATATTCTGTAACAAAGTTACTATCCTCCCCCCTCTCATTTTGTTCTTTTGACCTTCTTATTTCAAAATGGACGATTCCCCTACGGCTTCTCTAGAGATTTATCTTTATCAGAAGCCACTGTCAAAATTTCAACAGCCTTTTTTGTTTACAGCTGTTTCATGAACCACCATAGCAGAAAATCTTATGCCAGATTATAGCACTTTTTTTTACAGATAAAAGTTTCCAGGATATAATATTCTTGGAAAAGGGTTACAATATACAACGATAATACATGTACCTGAGTACAATGATAATATGTGTACCTCAGTACAACGATAATACATATACCTCAGTACAACAATAATACACGTACCTCAGTAAAACGATAATATGTGTACCTCAGAACAATGATAATACATATGCCTCAGTACAACGATTATACATGTACCTCAGTATAAGGATAATACATATGCCTCAGTAGAACGAGAATACATATACCTCAGTACAACGATAATTTATATACCTCACTACAACGATAATGCATGTACCTCTGTACATTGATAACGCATGTAACAGTAGCAGTTGTTCTAGTCTTTACGGTAATTGATGCAAGTTCATTAAACACTATAATGAACAACGTGTAAATTCACCGAAATTCATATATTACGCAAAAGATTAGTTTTAGCAAGTACAATTTTCAGATAGGAAGACAAATACAAACCACTTTGCCATTCAGCACACCGTGTGTACACATGTACGTGTGACCTACAGGGCCGCAGAGAGCGATCACGGGCCCTGGGGTAAGAAACGCCAGGACCTCTCCCAGTTCATGTTCAGAAAACATTTTTATTTTTTAAATTGAAAAGTGTTGTTCGGTCCCGGCCCCCTTACAGGCCCGGGTACCAAGGATACATAACTGGTTGCTCCTCCTCTTGTCGGTCCTGGTGACCTACTGACGATTTCCAAGTTTAACATAATTAGGAGAACTTTTATATAAACGATTGCGGAGATCATATTTACTTACCGAAAATGGTATTTAATGTCACCAATCATTATAGAAAATGTCGGTCTTCATTTTGATGCATCAGTGCGTCTAGCCTTCTCTGAGAAGATTTGTTCACAACTCCAAGAGTTCGCTTTGACGATATATTGCAGTTATTATACTTCGTTTGGGTCATTATTGGTGACGTTTTCTCACCACATATCGCCTCTTATTAATCTGTGCGTGATCATTGAATGAGTCCATCTTCTCTTCACATGCCGTGCTCTTACTAATATTAATTGTGTATGGTCATTGAATGAACACATTTTCTCTTCACATATCACGCTTTTGCTAGTAAAGACTGTGTGATCATTGGATACAAATAATTATCTACTCATGTCACACCTATTCAGTTCTATAAGTACATTTGTGATCATCGAATGAATATATTTATTTTCAGATATCCCACTTTCGTACACTCAGACTCTCAATCTGATGAACTTATGTGCGTTCGTCGGGCGAACATACTTTTCCTCAAGACAGCTCACCAGACTTGAAGTAGCAGTCGTTTGGGACACCGTTCAAGGGACACAAGTCTTTACTGTATTAGAAACAGTAGCAGGAGAAATCATTTCCCCTGATCTAGTGTACTCCTACTAACTCTAGTTAGCATTATCTACACGAATGTGAAGTGATAAAGTTGTTTCTGCCCACGATTGCCCAATATTTTTGTCATTTATGCGATAAAGAGAATTCTCACAGTTGTCTCGCCCCTACCCCACCCACTTCTCTCAGTTGTCTCGCCCCTACCCCACCCACTTCTCTCAGTTGTATCGCCCCTACCCCACCCACTTCTCTCAGTTGCCTCGCCCGTACCCCACCCACTTCTCTCAGTTGTCTCGCCCCTACCCAACCCACTTCTCTCAGTTGTCTCGCCCGTACCCCACCCACTTCTCTCAGATGTCTCGCCTGTACCCCACCCACACATTCATTAAGGAACGATAAGCTGAGAAGGACTCACGACACAAAGACACAGAAAGTTGGTAATATTTTTCCTGCATATCAGTGACTGTAAGCAAGAATAACAAAATCGACCCTACAAGAAAATATCCAAATGTCAGAAAAAGTGTAAAACCTGATCTCCTGGGAGGTGGATAATATATCGTTAAACACTTATTAAGTTGCGTGTGTTTATATATAAATATCAAACAATCCTTAGGGAATATTCTCCTTACCTTTAAATATACAAAAGGACAGGGTATCTGTATGGGGAAAGTAAGAGGTAATGATGTCATAGGGCTATATCACAAAGCGTCACGCGAAGTGGAAAGGCCCTTAAAAGAGCCTAAGAAAAACACCCTATATGGAACACTAGTACATGCAAAACAAAAACAAACACAACACCTCTCTCTCTCTCTCAACTATACAGCTCATGTACTGTATAGTTGACTAATATAAATTGGAATTTTGGCCACAATAAACAACAGAGGGGGCCAAAACTCGAGTCGGGTGAAATACAACAAATAAATAAAGTATGGACCCTCACTCGAGTACAGTTCGCCTCATTTCAAAGACGTAATTATGCGATGAGCGACACATATAAGCACGCACATTAAAAACGAGGCTTTTTTCTTTCTTTTTTTCTGTTGAAAATAGTACACCGCTCAGTTGCCCTTTAAAACAAATGATTAATAAAGTATATTAAAATTATATTAAAAAAATTAGTGCTAAGGCAAACTGGGGAAATTTCACTGATATGCTGTCTCAACACGGAAACTAATATAGCATTCACACACATAGCAATACACATATAGCAAACACGAGACTAAGGAGACCTGTAGCAAAGGTCACAAACACGAACTAGAGGAGCGAATTCGAGCTAGGTGATATAAACTTGGCTCAGATGAACACCTCTATAGATAACACCAAGAAATATAAATACCCCATCAAAAATTTATAATAAATACATTTTTGATTGAAAATTCTTTTTATAAAAATAAAGCAAACAACATCCCTGGGGGACACTCTCACACATAAAACACTTTTTACTTTTTTGTGGGAAATGGGGGGGGGGATTTGTCTGGTGCCCCCTCCCCCCAAAAATGTCAAAGTTCACATCTCCATCACTGTGAAGTATCTGCGTAAATCTAGGTGATTGGTGATTATTCAATTTATTGTTGCATATTTTAATTTTGCTTCTTGAATAAATGTAAACAGTGTGTATACCAGGGTTGGATTAGGTAAAAAGGGTGGGGGGGAGAGGGGTTTGCGGGAACAACATTTCAAAAAGGGCACTGACTTTCCTCGACAGGGCACGAAAGTAAAATCCTATATTGATATGCACTCAAAGTGTGTAAACGACCCAATAATGTGCGCAAAACTAAAACGATGGTCAAACTTCAAGTGACAATTGACTGTACGTTTGTATGTACTTTTTACCTGGGTGAAGGGTCCGCTAGAGCCACATACAGTCATTCCGGCAAAGCATAAACAGGTCTGAATCTGTCATACTTTTGACTGAGTTCATTGCATATGGTGTCTTTAACAAATAAAGTGTCGATAGTGTCTGGGGTTGTTTTATTAAAAGGTGGAAGAGAAATAAAGTACCTAAAGGTCAAAAACAGTAACATGCACATAACCTTATTGTAAAGATAAACATATACCTCAGTGCAAAGATAATACATGTATCGCAGCGCAACGATAATACATATACATCAGAACAACGATAATACATATACATCAGAACAACGATAATACATATACATCAGAACAACGATAATACATATATCTCAGTACAAAGATAAAACATATACATCACTACAACGATAATACATATACATCACTACAACGATAATGCATGTACCTCAGTACAATGCTAATACATATACGTCAGTACAATGCTAATACATATACCTCAGTACAATGCTAATACATGTATCTCATTGCAAGGATAATACATGTACCTCAGTGCACAAATAATGCATATATCTCAGTGCCGCGATAATAAATATACTTTAGTACAACGATACTACATATATCGAATACAACGATAATACATATACCTCAATACAACGATACTACTTGTACCTCATTGCAACGATAATACATATACCTCAGTACAATTATAATACATATACCTCAGTGCAAAGATAATACATGTACCTCAGTACAACCATTATATATATATATATATATATATATATATATATATATATATATATATATATATATATATATATATATATATATACCTCAGTACAATGATAATACATGTACCTCAGTGCAACGATAATACATGTATCTCAGTACAATGATAATACATGTACCTCAGTGCAACGATAATACATGTACCTCAGTGCAATGATAATATGTACACCTCAGTGCAATGATAATACATATACCTCAGTGCAAAAATAATACATCTACCTCAGTATAATGATAATGGATATACATCAGTACAACGATAATACATGTACCTCAGAACAATGATAATACATATATCTCAGCACAGTGATAATACATATATCTCATTTAAACGATACTTCATATACCACAGTACAATGTTTATACATATACCTCACTGCAATGAAAATACATATATATGTACAATAATAATACATATGTCTCAGTGCAATGGTAATGATAATACATATATCTCAGCACAGTGATAATACATATATCTCATTTAAACGATACTTCATATACCACAGTACAATGTTTATACATATACCTCACTGCAATGAAAATACATATATATGTACAATAATAATACATATGTCTCAGTGCAATGGTAATGCATGTACCTCACTGCAATGATAATACATATACCTCAGTGCAATGACAATACATATATCTCAGTTTAACGATAGTACATATATCTCAGTACAACGATCATACATATACCTCAGTACAACGAGAATGCATGTACCCCAATGCAATGATAATACATATATCTCAGTTTAACGATAGTACATATATCTCAGTACAACGATAATACATATACCTCAGTATAACAAGAATACATGTACCCCAGTGCAATGATAATACGTATATCTCAGCACAACGATAATACATGTACCTAAGTGCATTGATAATACATATATCTCAGTTTAACGATAATACATATATCTCAGTACAACGAGAATACATATACCTCAGTACAACGAGAATACATGTACCCCAGTGCAATGATAATACGTATATCTCAGCACAACGATAATACATGTACCTAAGTGCATTGATAATACATATATCTCAGTACAACGATAATACATGTATCTCTGTACAACGATAATACATATAAATCAGTGCAATGATAATACATATACCTCATTACAACTATAATACATGAACCTCAGTTGAATGATAATACATGTGCCTCATATCTATACCTCAGTGCAATTATAATACATATACCTCAGTACAACAATAATACATGTGCCTCAGCTGAATGATAATACATGTACCTCAGTGTAATGGTAATACGTATACCTCATTGCAATGATTATATACATATATATATATATATATATATATATATATATATATATATATATATATATATATATATATATATATATATATATATCAGTGCAATTATAATACATGTACCTCAGTACAACGATAATACATATACTTCAGTACAACGATAATACATATACCTCAGTGCAATGATAATATTGGTACCTCAGTGTAATGATGCTACATGTATCTCAGTGCAATGATAATATATGTACCTCAATATATAATAATAATAATAATAATAATAATAATTATAATAATAATGAGGATTTTGTATAGCGCCTAATCTTTAGAAGCTCTAAGCGCTTTACAACATTAGACAACACCTATAAGATACAAAATATATAATGATATGATTACAAAAACAAACACCATGAAATTAAAAAACATTAAAATAACATGCTGAGAATATGTAAGGTAGGAAACATTATTAGGTCTTTAGGTTTGTTCTTGCAGTCAAAATAAGTGAGTTTTGAGAGCCCACTTGAATGTGATCACTGTGTTTTTGTCTAAGTTCAGTGGACAATTCATTCCACGTTGCTGGGCCCTGGTATGCAAAAGAACGCTGTCCATATGACTTTGTTTTCATATTGGGAATAATGAGTATACGATTGTCAGAAGAGGAGCGTAAGTATCTTGCTGGTGTGTACACATGGGTGAGGTCGGATAGGTATGTTGGACTAGAGTCTGACAGTGAAACGTAGCACAGAGAACAAATTTTGTGTTTGATTCTGGATCGAATGGATAGCCAGTGTAAGGTACAGAGCAGCGGGGAGGTGTGCTCTGATCGTGGTACTCTAAGTATGATCCGAGCAGATGTGTTTTGAACTTTTTGAAGTTTCTGGAGCAGATATTGAGAGGAACCAGACAGAACTGAGTTACACTAGTCCAGTCTTGAAACACTAATGAACACACAAGTGTTTGAGTGGCATCAACTGAAAGATATTTGCGAATGGAGCTGATACGTCTCAGCTCAAGATATGCACCCTTGCATATGTTCATGACATGTTGGTGCAATGTGAGAGTACTGTCCAGAGTAACACCTAGGTTTCGAACTGATTGTGTGAGCTTAATGTTGGTGTTGCTGATATTTATTGTTTGAGGTTAAGGATATGAGTGAGAAAGTCTTTGTGTTGTGATCAGAATGGCTTTTGTTTGATCAGAATGGCTTTTGTTTTATCATCATTCATCTGCAGCTTGTAACATGTCATCCATGATTTCACATCAGAAATGCACCTCTCTACACCTTGGATGGTAGCATCAACTTCAGTTGGGTGGCGGGATTTGTATATTTGGGTGTCATTAGCGTACAATTGGTGAGACACTGGATGATGATCTATGACACTTGAGAGCGACTGAGTGTACATAATGAAGAGAACAGGTCCAAGAACAGACCCCTGTGGAACACCACAGTATAAATCAACTGGGCTGGAGTGTATTCCATTTGCAGATACAATTTGTGTCCTGTTGATCAAGTAGATTTGAACCGCAGTAAGGCTGTATCATGAATGCCAAATACATGCTGGAGAGGTGAAGTAATATATCATGGTCTATTGTGTCAAATGCTGCAGACAAATCAAGGAGGTTAAGGGCTGTAATCTTTCCGCTATCCAACGCAGAGTGAATGTCATTAACTACTTTTAGAAGAGTAGTTGCAGTACTGTGGCAAGGGCGATATGCAGATTGTACATTACTAAAAAGACTGTTTGAATTTAGATGAGATACAAGCTGGGATAGAACAACATTTTCCAAGATTTTTTATATGAATGGGAGATTATAAACTGGTCGGTAGTTGTTTAAATCGCTATGGTCTAGTGTTGGTTTCTTCAGCAGAGGCTTTACAATGGCAGTTTTGAAAAATGATGGGAATTTCCCAGATGAGAGAGATGTGTTAATAACATCAGTTAGTGAAGGCAATACTGGATCTAAGCACTAAAGCAGCAGTGATGTTGGAACTGGATCAAGTTCACATGACTTTGGTGCACTCTAGTAGTGAAGGGGGATATTATAGGGTCTATGGGACTTATCATTAAAAATACCCTTGGGACAATATAGGGTCTATGTAAATTTAACATGGAGAAAAATCGTGGGACAATATAGGGTCTATGGGAATTAACATGGCCAAAAACCCATGGGACTGTATAGGGTCTATGTAAATTTAACATGGCTAAAAAACCCTTGGGACTGTATAGGGTCTATGTAAAATTGAAACAGGGAGGGTCTCTATTTTTTAAAAAAATAAAAAACAAAATAAAAAAGGGGTAGGCAATGGAAAGGCTATCTCTTTTCGAGAAATATGGCTGGCCCTGAAAAGGGCCTTTGGGTTTATGTTAATGTATTCATTAACATAAAGGGCACCGCATTGGTCTTCTTCTTGTCCTTAGGCTGCGTCTCACTGTTGGCCCGTAAATTAGCACTCTTTTCAGGCATCCTTGTCTTTCGACGTAGATCCTACGTATCCACAGGCTGGTGTTTGTCCTGTGGACAACGGTCCACTTGGATCGGACATACATGAGCATGTCTGTCCTAAACATCATGGAAGACACAAGGGTGGATGACTCAACTGTGGTCCACATCTTGAAGCGACGAGAACAGGTGAATCAATGCACTGAACTGCGCTTATTTATAGGCAGAGGTAGGATTGAAACGGATTGAGTTCATTCACCAATCCGAACACGCGTTACAGAATTCAGTCAGCCCGCATCCAATCCGAAGAGAGCAGTCTGTGACGTCACGTAGTCTATATAGATTCGCTAGCGCTTGTGTGCAGTCAATCTATGCGACAGTGATTCAACATGACGGAAACTCAGAAAACGATCCAATGGGGTGCACCAGCAGGGGAGACCGCCCAAGGGAACCCGGACTTACTTTCAGAAGAGGTGAATTGGGATTTTGTGGATTTTCTTTCCTCGCAAGAATTTGTTCCGGAACCTTCGTTACCTTCTTCATTACCGCAAGTGGAGAATTTTAGACAGAGACAGAAAGAAGAATTGGAGAAATTTATACAACGACAAAAGGAAGCGGAACAGGCTTTTCTCCTACAGCAACAGCAACAAGAAGAAGAGGTAAGAAAAAAACAACAGCAGCAACAGCAAGAAGAAGTAGCAGCAAAGAAACAAGAGGGTGAAAATCAAACGGTACTGTTGGACATTTTAGCGGAGTTAAGAAGTCTGAAACAAATGTATCAGACTTCTTTATCACGACCGAAGAGAATACGACCTTCCCGAGCTAAACACGTCAACCCTGTGACTAAGCCTACCGTACCACCCTTAGTGATTTCAACCCAATCATTATCATCATCAACATTACGCAGTCCAGAAGTAGGCCTTGGCCGTGGCAAAGGCATAAGGCAGTTAAAGTTGATTGCTTAAACTCACCCCTTCACCATGAAGAAAAAGGCCCTTTTCAGGGCCACCCACATTTCTCGAAAAGAAATACAATTTCAATTTGCCAATAACTCAAAAATAAACCCCACCCATTATACCCTTATAGTACGTGTCTTTGTATGAGTGCGTGAGTGTACGTTCTTATTTTAAAATCATAACTCAAAGACTCTTACCTTATATCATTCATTTATTCTTTTATCCATTTTTTACAATCCAATTCACAATCCACAACGCAACACTTTAATAAAAAGTTCATTGACTTCTTCTTTCTCCTTGTTTAGTCTCTCTGTTTTTTGAATTTCTTCACCGTCTTTTCCTCATTTTCTTCCCTTCTTCTTTTCTTCTTCTCCTGTTTCTTTGCCTCTTGTAAATATAATTGTCTTCTTTCTTCCTCTTCTTCCTCTGAAGAATC
The DNA here is from genome assembly GCA_028554795.2 of Sinohyriopsis cumingii. NCBI lineage: Eukaryota > Metazoa > Mollusca > Bivalvia > Unionida > Unionidae > Sinohyriopsis > Sinohyriopsis cumingii. Next base: position 124,741,446 of record CM068838.1, read on the forward strand.
CCTCTCTTCTTCCGAAGAATCCCTCTCTTCTTCTGAAGAATCCTTCTTTTCTTCTGACTCCTCTTGTTTCTTTTTTGGGCAATCTGGAGACCAATGTCCTTTTTCTTTACAATAATAACAGGTATCTTGACTTTTGTCTTTTTTAGTCCCTGTTTTTGTTCTTATTTGACGGTCTGGACACTCTGAAGACCAATGCCCTTTCTTCTGACAGATATAGCAAGTATCTTGACTTTTATCTCTAAAGGAAGGAGAGTAGTCCGTAGGCTGGTCTGAAGAGAATTTTCTAATGACCCCTCGCAAAGCTCTGACGAAACGTTCCATCTGGTTAGTCTCTTCCATCGTTGTGCTCGGCTTGAGAGTGAAATGAATAGTGAAAGGATAAGACACACACCCTTTTATATACGCTGGTCTGCTATGCCTATAAAGTAGCTCATGGTGTTTGAACTTGAGTCATTTGACTTTTTGCTTTCAAGATGAAACGATCTCATTCATTCGAGAAGAAAGAAGAAGAAAGTAAGAGGCAGAAACGTGATCTATCGCCTCGAACCAGGGCTGAAATCTTGGCACAAATTCATGCCAGTGATTTTGAAGAGGACATGAGTGAACCAGAATTTGAAACCTCTAAACCAAGTTCACCACCCTTAGTCAATCCTGAAAAATACTATTCCAATCGAGAGACGGAAAAGCGCTCCTCTAGAAAATTTAGAACCACGGCTTACAAATACACGGTGAAGTTTAAAGATTTCAAGTCCGAAGTACCGTTAGAGAAAGCAGAAGGGTTCATCACCGGAGTGTGGGATTCTCTGCTCACTGCACTCAAGCGACAATGTCAACCCAAAGAAGACGATCGCTTGAGACTTTCCATACAACACGACGGTTTGAAATCCCCTGTTTGGATCGAGTTTAGCACCCCTGCAGAATTGACCGCTTCCAAAGTCATGGACAAGATTCAACACGTGCAACAATCTAATGACCAGTTTGACATCACCGATGGAAAAGCCACATTGGACATGACCCACGTCTCTCCTCCTCAAGGGACCGGACGCAAAAAGATGTTATTGGTGAACGACCTTCGCAGCATTAAGCGTAGCCTTGTCCAAATTCACAATCCTCATGACCAGATGTGTTTAGCCCGTGCCATCGTGGTGGGACGAACCTATGCCAACAAGAACGACACGGTAGAATGGAAAAGAGACTGGGAGAACATTCGACAATCGGACCGAGCCAAACAACGAAGTGAAGCAGAACTCCTGTTACGACAAGCTGGCATGTCCAAAGACACACCCTGTGGCATTCCTGAGATGCAAAAATTGCAAGATGCCCTAGCTCCACGATACACCTTGAAAGTGCACCCTCAAGAAGTGCGCGGGTCTCTGTTGTTTCGAGGGCAAGATTTTAAGGACGGAAAATACATTCATGTTTATCATCACGATGACCATTTCGATACCATTACCAGTATCACTGGATTCATGGGATACGGTTATTACTGTGAGAAATGTGACCATGGTTATAATAATCGAGAGCAACACAAGCATTGTGGATTGAAATGCTCAGGATGTTTGGCCTCTTCACCCTGTCTGAGCGAAGAACCAGTGCCTTGTTCAACTTGTCTGCGCACGTTTGTCAGCCCTACCTGTTACCAACAACATCTGAAAACGCAAGGTTCACAGAAGAAATGTGCTTGTCAACTCCTGAGATTGTGCCCTACGTGTGAACAAGTCATACGTACCAATAATACCAAGGCACACGTATGTTCAGGAAAGAAAAAATGTCACATTTGTCACCACATCGTGGACTTGTAACACCAATGCTACGTGCAAAAATACCAGCCCCCACCAGAGAAAGAGGATGGTCACAAGAAGAAAGGCAATTTCATCTTTTTCGATTTCGAATGCATGCAAGAGACCGGCATTTACATTCCTAATTTCTGCGTGGCTCATCGAGCGTGCGAGAAGTACATTCAAGAACCTATCTTCAGTCATTGCCCTCACTGTAGCAAGATTCCTGGAGGGCGTGAAAAAATCTTTCGGGAACCGAACACGTTAGCCGATTTTGCCCAGTGGGTCTTAGACCCCATTGACAAGACGTGGAGCCAAGAGGACATCGAACTTTACGGAGATTGTCATCGTCATGCCACTGTGATGGCTCACAATTTCTCCGGATACGATGGACAGTTTCTTTTGAGGTACTATACGGAACAAGGCACCGAGCGTCCTAAAGTGACTTTGAACGGAGCCAAAATCATTTTCATGCAAGTGGGACAAGTGCAGTTTAAAGATTCGATGAGCTATTTGGCCATACCTTTGAGTCGAATGCCTAAAACGTTTGGAATGACAGAAATGGCTAAAGGGTACTTTCCACACTTTTTCAATACGGAAGCCAATCAACACGCCGTTCCACCCCATTTACCCGAGGCTCACTATTACGACCCCGACAACATGCGTACCGAACAACGAGAAGCTTTCTACGCTTGGTACCAGGCTCACGCCTCGGACCCTTTCGACTTTCAGGAAGAAATGTTAAAGTATTGTCGTTCCGACGTGGACATTTTACGACGTTGCTGTGGAAAATTTCGAGAACTGTTCATGGAACACGGAGGGGTTGATCCTTTGAAAGAAGCTTGCACCATTGCCAAAGCGTGTTCCTTAGTGTATCGACAACGATTCATGCCTGAAAACACTGTGGCTGTCATCAGTCCTCAAACGACCCACTTTGTCAAACGTCAATACTCCGTCAAAGCCCTACGTTGGTTACATTACTTGTGCGACAAGGAAGACAAGTGGATTCAGCATGCCCGCAACGGAGGGGGCGAAAAGACCATCGGAACGTATTCGGTCGATGGCTGGGACTTAGAAAACCCCAAGATTGTGTACGAGTTTAACGGTTGCTTATTTCATGGATGTCCCGTCTGTTACCCTGACCGTGGCACTAAAAATCAGTTTTTGCAACGAACCATGGAAGACTTGTACCAGGACACTTGTCAGCGGCGCCTAAAGTTAGAACAGGAAGGATACCAAGTGGTGGAAATGTGGGAACACGAGTACAATCACCGTATGAAAACCGATCCCGAGTTTAAACGCCTCGTGGAAAGTTACCAGTTCATGGACCCGCTGAACCCGAGGGATAGTTTGTACGGAGGAAGGACCAATGCCACCTGTTTGCTGTACCAAGCCGACGAAGAGAAAGGAGAAGAAATCAAATACTTGGACGTGTGTTCGCTGTATCCCTACGTGTGCAAATATTGTCGCTTTCCTGTAGGGCACCCGCAATTGCTGACGGAACACATCGACCTGGTCAACATTCGACAATACGAAGGCTTGATCAAGTGTAAAGTTTTGCCTCCCACGAACCTATACCATCCCGTCTTACCTCACCATTGTCAAGGCAAACTGATGTTTCCCTTGTGCCGTACTTGTGCCGAAACGTGCAACCAAGACCAACCTTGCCATCACAGCCAGGAAGAACGTGCCTTGACGGGAACCTGGGTCAGCGTGGAATTGTTCAAAGCTCTGGACATGGGATACCAACTGTTAGAAGTGTACGAAATTTGTCACTTTCCCAAGACACAACAATACCACAAGGGTTACCCCACGCAGACTACGTGGATGCCTTTTTGAAACTGAAGCAAGAAGCCAGCGGCTATCCTTCCTGGTGTCACACTCCCGAAGACCAAATACAATTCAAAGAGAAATACTACGAACAAGAAGGCATCACTTTAGACCACATCGAGAAAAACGAAGGCAGGCGATCGTTTGCCAAAGTGATGTTAAATTGATAGTGGGGTAAAATGGCACAACGACCGTATTTACCCAAGACGGAATATTTGACAGAACCTTCCCGCTACTTCCAGATGATTCACGACAAAACCAAATACATGAAACACGTGGACGTCGTTCGAGAGAATTTGATCTTGGTCAATTACGAAGAAGATCTGGACTTTGTACAAGACGACCCTTTTGGAAATGTCATCATTGCGGCTTACGTGACAGCCCATGCTCGCTTAAAATTGTACGAAGCTTTAGAACTGTTAGGGGAACGCGTCCTGTACTTTGACACGGACAGTTGCATTTACATCCATCACCCGATTCAACATCACCCTAACATCGAAGGAGACCGTTTAGGAGCCTGGACAGACGAGCATCCCGACGACAAGATTTTAAGTTTCGTCAGTGGCGGTCCCAAAAATTACGGCTACGAATACCGTGACAAACAAGGAGAAGTGCACACGACGTGCAAAGTGAAAGGACTGACTCTGAATTATCGTACCAGTCGAGTGGTTAACTTTGGGGTATTGAAAGAAGCCTTGCAATCGGGAGAGGATGGAAACTTTAAAGTGACCACCTACCAACCGAACAAAATTGTACGTTTACCCACTCACCACATCGTCAGTCGACCCTTGGAAAAAATCTATCAAATTGTATACCAGAAGCGAGTTCGACTTCCCAATCATTTCACCTTACCGTACGGTCACGTCGGTATTGGTCTGTATATAAAAAAGGAACCCTAGGCAAGATCGATAGTTCATTGGGACTACCAAGACCGAGCGAACAAGATGAATACTTTGAAAGAGACATCGTTCCAGTTTGGGGATTGTAAAAAAGTTGTATCTTCCTCTAGTGTGACTAATATTGGATGGATAAGACCCAGACATTGCGACGGAAAATGTCCGGAAGGAAACTGCGATTGTCCATGTGGTTACCATTGTAATTGCGTAACGGAGTTTGCAGACGAGTGCGATTGTGAGCCTTGCGATGGATACGATGCTGTACCTTGTGACATGAGCGATGCCGTAAAGCATCATGGGAACTTTAGTGCCCCTACCCCTATCATGGAAAGTGATGCTGGGCGTTTCAAACCTGTGGGATGCGAAAGCGATGCTGCTCGTCCTCTTGGACATTTTACTGGGTTTCGTTTTAAAGGGGAATGTTCACCTTCACGTCTACCCCCCTACGGATGTCATCCAGCCCTGAGCAAACTCCTACCCATGTCACTCAACCCTCATCGAAACGAACCTGTGAAAGACGAATATTCGTTTCCTGTGCGTTTGTCGGAATACTGCGACTTTGAAAATCGTCTCCAATCGTTCAAAGGAAAATGGCCGAAGTATCTGGGAGGACCGACCCCTGAAGAATTAGCCAGAGCCGGATTTTTCTACTTGGGTGAAGGAGATAAAGTCAAGTGCTTCAGTTGCGGTGTGTCACTTCACCACTGGGAACCGCAAGATTCGGCCTACGTTGAACATGCTCGATGGTCACCGAATTGTCATTACTTACCTTTAGTGGGACCGAGACATTGAAGTAACTTCTTACCATAATAATCTGTTCATGGATACTTTACAAGAGAACATTCGTGCTTTGCCTGTGGAGTTGAGAGAACGCATTTATCGAGAGCTGGTCAAAATACAAGTGAAACGTAAAGAACAATTGCATCCGTTACGTCACCGGTGTTTGAACCACTGGTACCTGAAGGCTATACAAGGATTGATTCAATTGAAAGTGTTTCATCGCACAGACATTGATGAACGATCGTCTAGTTTTAAAAAGGATTGGTTTGGTATGGACGATTCTACCTACATCATTGTAAACGTACTGCATCGAATTCCAGAGGAAGAGTTAACGAATTACCAACATCTTGAACACAATATCAACTTGGTGAAAGAGGAAACTTCTGAACGAATTGTAATGTGTAGATTAGTGACTCAACGATTTAAATTCGACACTGAAGTAAAACCATGTTTGTGCAAACAGTACATTTCTTGTGTCAGACCAAAGAGGATTTAGTATGACCTATTCATGGATACTTTGCTAGAGAACATTCGTGCTTTGCCTGTGGAGTTGAGAGAACGCATTTACCGAGAACTGATCAAAATACAAGTGAAACGCAAACTCAAAGTGATTCGTCCGGTTTTAAATTATGCTCTGTTCCAAAGTACAAGAAGACTGATTATGAGTGGATATTACATTAGGCACAAAGTTAAACGAGGCTATTGGTCACCACCCAACGATTCCAAAAACAGTGTATATACTTATGGATACTTTACAAAAGAACATTTTGGGCTTGCCTGTGGAGTTGAGAGAAAGGATTTACCGAGAGCTGGTGAAAATACAAGTGAAACGTAAAGAACAATTGCATCCGTTACGTCACCAGATCTTTAACCACTGGTACCTGAATGGTATAAGAGAACTGATTCGTCAGAAATTCTTTCAATGGTCAGACATTGTTCAAAACTTTGAGGTCGCTAATGATCGACATGTTCATAATTATGGTTACTTCGAGATTCACCTACAGCAATACATTGAGGAAGACAAGGTAAAGGATTACCAACATTTGTTACGTGGAATCTACTTAGCGGAAGAGGAAACTTCTAAACGAACTTTGACGTTTCGGTTACAGTATGCAAGATTTAGATTCCCTACTGGAGAACGAAGATCTCTGGCTAGAAAGTACGTGTATTGCATCCAAAAAAAAGAGAATATAAAAACAGGCTGCCATGCCACGGTTTATGTCACATGTCATCCAACAGATTCCGTGGAAGGAACTCAATGACCATATTCAAACCGTGGATCATTACCATCAATTATTACAAGAATTTTATCCATTCAATTTGGGACGACAAGTGGTGTGTGTCTTAGTGACTTGTTTTTTGGGATTTCGTTTACCAGCCGATTCTTTGTGGACTCTTTACGATCAGTACTTACCACCTCAATGGCCTTAAATGGTCACGAAAAACTCCTTTTGCTCAAAGCCTTGCGTTTTCATCTGGATACTTCTCGACCTCAACAGGAAAAAAAGATTCGTCAACTTTTAGCTACCCAAGACGTGTATGACGATGTGTGTGTAGCTTGTGACTTACATCCCCATTGGACAGATGTCCGTGCCTGGAAAGAATGGGGTTTTGAGGCTTGGACCCAAGAAGTGGCCCAGTATGCACGAGAGTTGTTCAAGGAAAAAAGTTACTTTTCAACCCGTGTTAGTGACGGTGCCAGAAGAACCCGTCACCCAGGACAGGACTGTCGTGGACAGACCTGAAAGACCCTTTTGGGAGGACACTTGTGTGACCTTACCCCCTACTATAGAACTGGTTAGAACATTACCCAAAACATGTTGTTGTACAGACACTTGTGTTTATTCCACGTTCATCGTTATCATGTGCCTTTTATCCTTGTACTTAAGCCTTTGGCTTTTATGTAATTTTGTCTTTCGTATTCATGTTTGAAAAAAAAAAACATTCAATAAACGTGTTCTGAAAAAGTATATAAACTCTTGTCTTGTTTGTTTTCGTGTCACAAGTGACATTTCTCACACCATGGCTACCTCTACTGTCTCTGCTCCCTCTTCCTCTACTGTCAAAGTCATCGACGAACACTTAGATCGTGCCAGTTGGGAGGCTTTGTATCTTCGCCATCCCTTTAACATGCTCATTGCTGGACCTAGCGGTTCTGGCAAAACCGAATTCGTCAAACGTTTGATCGAACATAAACATCATTTGATCGATCGGCCACCTCAACGGATCGTGTGGTGTTACAAAGAGTGGCAATCGGCGTACAGCCTCTTGCGAGAAAGTCAAGGCGATTCCATCGTGTTTGTGGAAGGCATTCCTAAAGAAGACGACGGCATCGTCTCTGACTCCCGTCAAACCCATTTGGTCATTTTCGACGACATGTTAGGAGAAGACGAAGAAGAAATTAAATTGTGGTTCACGCGCAAAGGGCATCACCGTAATGCCAGTGTCGTTTACATCACCCAAAATTTGTTTCAACAAAGTAAAGCCCATCGCACCATCAGTCTCAATGCGCATTACGTGGTCTTGTTTAAAAGCCCTCGAGATAAATCGCAAGTGCAAGTCTTAGCCAAACAGTTAGGAACGCCTTGGCTGACTCAGGCGTACGACGATGCCACTCAAACGCCACACGCCTATTTACTCGTCGATTTGAAACCTACGACCCCCGAGGATTTGCGATTTCGTACCCACTTGTTTCACCACTGGTGCCAAGACGGTGGGCCTGTCCTGTACACGTCTCCGTCCTCGACTTCATTTCACTCCCCATAAAAAAATCTATAAAAACCTCAGACCCTTTTTCGTCTGTCTCACACAGTGTGAACATGACGTCCCTTCAGTCGCATCTTCCCGTCAAATTGATTCGTGCCTTGTATGGCATCAGTCGAGAAAAAGATCCACAAACACGAGCTCGTGTCTTAGAAGCTAGTCTCAAAGAAGTCTTACGATGGTTCACGGTGACAGCACGTCAATTACTCCAAGGAATCATTCAGATTCCTCATCAAACCAAACGCTTTTTCGATCGAAACAAAGTTGCTTTGGTCCAACTGGCCGATCGCCGCATCGACACTCAAACCAAAAAACAAATCATTTTGAAACCTGGAGGGAGCGGTACTCTAGGAGGGGTCATCATTCGCTCACTCTTAAGATGGGATCCTAATGCCCCCAAAGTTATCCCCAAGACAAAAGTCCAACGAAGCCCCAAGAAGAAAAAGAAAAAGACCAGGTCCCCAAGAAGAATAACTTCTCCAGTGGCAGGACCCTCCTCTTACCAGACACCACCCCGGAAAAAGAAAAGAAGCCCCCAGAAAAAGAAACAGAGAAAAAGTCCTCAGAAAAAGAAAAGTCCACAGAAGAAAACTAGTCGCAAGAGAGGCACTTCGGCCAGGACGCAACCTTACACTCGCAAACCACGACCTGCCACAGCGGTGACTGCGTCTCCGGCAGCCTCACGTTTGTCCACTTCTCCGTTGATGTCACCAGGAACTGAAGAGTACTTGGAGACGTTGATCACACCAAGAACTTCTCCGTTGATGACCCCCAAAAGAACTTCCCCAGTGGCAGGACCTTCCAATTTAGCGGCAGTGGCTGCTGCTCACAAAGTACCTTCTCCCAAAATCAAAGTCCATGAAAGATCGGGCATGTTACAAAGTTTACTGGATTTGTCCAAGCAAGAACTGGCTCGATTTAGTCCGTTGCGTACCCCTGCACGACGTGTCATGCCTGTCCTCAAACTGATACGACGTAAAGACAATCAGTGGCGACTCGTTCCAGTATAAAAAGACCTGTGACCAAGTCGGGGTATCAGTGAACTTGTAAAAGATGTCACCTCCAAGAAGCCACAAAAGAAAGAGACAAAGACAGACGCGTCATCCGACAAAGCGCTTAGCCAAGCATCGACGTTACCCTAAAAAAAGACACAGTCGTTCCAAGAAAAAGAGGCGTCAACAAAGGGGAGGATTCCTTGGCGATTTTGGGAAAAACATTGTCACCTTTATGACAAAGCGATAGTCCCAAAAAAAAGATAAAAGGGTGTGTGTTAAGTCATCGACGTTAGTGTCTGTTTGGTGAATGTCCCGGAACCCACAAGCAAAAATGTCACCCTCCAGAAAACCCCAAGGAAAGAAAAGGAAAGGACTGCCACCACGTTTAGCCAAACATGGGGACATGTTATCTGTCCTGTCCAAAGCTTCGACACCCCTACGAAAAAAACTCATTCAAACGGCCTCCAAAGAGGTCATCGATACCGTGTGCGAATGTTGTTTGAACGTTTTGAAAGGCACGATCCCTTTGTCCAAACACCAGAAACAATGCTTAGGCAAACATCGTCACGTTCTTCGGAAAATGGTTCAAAAGAAAATTCCCATTCGTCAAAAAAAGAAGATGTTGGTCCAACGTGGAGGCATTTTACCTCTCTTGTTAGGCCCCATATTGAAAGGAGTCTTGGGAACCATGTTGGGAGGACTGGTGGGAGCAAGATAAAAAGGCCCTCGGAAGTCCCAAGATCTCAGAATTCACCCCTGACAACCCCATGGAAGGACGAAAACTAGCTTTAGTGCCTTACAAACGATGGATGGAATACCATCGGTGGCAAGAACAACGCACCCCGCATTTACCTCCCAATCCCAATTTGAGCGAGATGTCCCAGTTACAACACGAATTGCAATCCTTGATGGATCGCCAAGATTTGTCCGAAACAGAAAAATCGCAAAAGTACGGTCAACTCTTGCAACGACTGCAACTCTTTCACCAGAAAGCTTTAGACGAAACAGCTTTACCCACTCTAAAAGATTTTAAGACCTTGATGAAAGGTCCAGCACCATCATCATCATTACCACCACCACCACCACTACCATCCCCAAGGGTCACCAGAGATGCTACCCCACAAAGACCTGAGGAAGAAGAGATGCGCGAAGTGTTTCAAACACCGTCAGCAGCTCCCATTTCGAGTAAGATTGCAGCATCCTTGTTGACCCCGTCCCCCACACCCCAACGAGAAGAAATGAAAGCTTGGGTTAAAAAGATGATGTCCACGCCTCCTTCGACAGAAGTGAAAAAGAAAGAAGGGAAACCAGAAGCGAAAAAAGAAAAGAAAACCAAAGCCATTCCATTGCCACCTCCACCACCACCACTACCTTCGACTTCTACTCCCGTAGCCCATCGGACACGTAAATCCGTTTCCAAACCACCCTTTCGACCCACCCAAAGTAGCATCACCGAAGAGTGGGTGACTTATTAACACACCAACACAAAAAAAATAAAAAATGGAAAAAGTCTTAGCCAGCATTTACTACGATCCCTCGCATCCTGCAGGTTACGCAGGAGTTCAAAAATTGTATCGTGCTGCCAAAACGCGACTGAAAAGTCTCCGTTTACCTCAAGTGCAACGATGGTTACAAGAACAAGCTACCTACACTTTACACAAACCCATTCGACGCAAGTTTGCCAGAAGTCGCACCCGAGTGGAAGGCATCGATCATCAATGGCAAGCCGATTTAGCCGATGTCTCTCATTTGGCCAGCTACAATCGTGGCTACAAATATTTGTTTTGTGTCATCGACGTCTTTTCCAAATTTGCCTGGGTCGTGCCCTTGACTTCCAAATCGAGCAGCGAGTTAGTGCGAGCCCTGCAACGGGTGTTGAAACAAAGCGGTCGTCACCCTCTTCGATGGCAAACGGACAAAGGCACCGAATTTCTGAACCAAGCTTTCCAAAAAGAATTAAAGAAACGTGACATTCATTTTTTTACCACCGAGAATCCCGAAACCAAAGCCAGCATCGTGGAACGTTTTCAACGCACTTTGAAAGAACGCATGTGGAAATATTTTACGCATCACCACACTCTGAAGTACATCGACATCTTACCGCACCTGGTGCAAGCGTACAACCAATCTTACCATCGAAGCATCGGACGTGCCCCGCAAGACGTAACTCCCGACAACGAAGTGCTGGTGTTTGAGCGCCTGTTCGGTACGTCCCCGACGAGGGCTGTCCCCAAGAAAAGTGGAGAGTTGACCGTAGGAGATTGGGTGCGCATTGGCAAAACCAAACGCACTTTCGACAAAAGTTACTTACCTAACTGGACGACCGAATTGTTTCGCGTCACTGGACGAGTGCATGGCCGTCATCCTGCCGTCTATAAATTGGAAGACATGAACGGAGAAGTACTCAAAGGAACGTTTTATTTGCCCGAGTTACAACGTGTCACCAAAAAAGAAGACGACGTGTACGACATCGAAAGCATTCTCGAGCGCAGAACCCGTAAAGTGGGCAAACGACGAGTCAAAGAAGTCAAAGTACGTTGGAAAGGATATCCACCCAGTTTCGATTCTTGGATCGACGCTTCGCAAGTCATCGACTATAAAAAGAAGAAGTGACCATCATGCCCTTTCACTCAACAGACGCAGCTACGTCGACCACTCCTTCTTCACCCAGTTCTTCTGTGCAAGATTTACAAAAACAACCCTTGTGGGTGTGGTGTGGAGAACGTGTGCCTAAAACGCAAATCGTCTTTTTCTGCCAAATCTTCGTGGTGTATTGTGTCATCGGGGCAGCCATCGCCAATTTGAGTTTGCAACAAGGAGACAAACAATTGTGGACCATTTTATTGAGCAGTTGCATCGGTTACCTGCTTCCCAATCCCTCCCTGAAATTCTCCTCGAACGGGAACGTTGTGTCCAGTACCAGTGCCAGTCACCACTCCAACAACAACATCAACCACAACCAGAACCCCATTTTGGGCGGAGACACGCCTCTGACATCCACTAACCCCTCGGACAGCCACAGAACTCTGGAATTATGAGTCACCAAAACCAATTTTACTTAACCTTACCCAGTGACAGTTCCATGGAGGTGTTTCCCAACAACACGTTGTGCTGTTACACGGCCAAATTACCTCAGGCCATCCCGTTAGATCACGAAGCCCATTGGGAAGTGGCTTTAGTAGAAATGATTCACCCTACACAAATCAAAAACATCACTGAAACTCAGAACACTTTTGACGTCGAAATTTTGGACCCAGCACTGCAGCAAACCATGACGGGCAGTCCTCAACATAACTCACATTCTGCAAAGGAGCTATTACCCCGCAGCAGTGACTCTTCTTCTCCTCCTCTTTTCGTTTATCACCTTAAAATTAACTCAGGCCATTATTTTAGTGGTCAACATCTGGTGGAAACCATCGCTGACAAATTCTATGCAACCTTTGACAAAGTTCTGACCACAGCGAAAAAACGTGTCACCATCGAGTACCACAAACTGTCTCACCGTCTACTCATCAGATTTGAAAGTGAGGAAAAAAGTATACGTATTAAATTTTGCCCTGGATTGTATGACATTTTGGGTGGAGACCTCAATATGGTCACGGATAAAAAGACCAAAAAGATTGAGAAAGCAGACATTGACAACGACATGCATTTTGCAAGGTATTTTCGTTACCCGGTAGAACTGAACCAAGGACTGAATTTGATCTTCGTGTACTCCGATGTGGTGGAGTACAACGTGGTGGGACACACCTCCGTACCATTACTGCGTGTCATTCCTTTCAAAGTAAATTCTGCCATGGTCACTGACGAGGAAGGTGGGAACACTTACCACATCCACCGCGAATTTGTCCATCCTCATTATTTGCCTGTCAGCAAGTCGTATTTGGACACGGTCAACATTGCTATAAAAGGAGATCTGGGACAAAATATTCCATTCACCAAAGGAAAAGTCACGGTGAAACTCCATTTTCGAAAACGGTTCTCTCACGATTCGTAAGTAAGTCATGTATCCAGTGTACCGAGGGGTTGCTCGACAGCGAGGACACGGTTTAGGAGATATGTTAAAATCGGCCTTTCGTTCGGTGGCCCCGGTGTTGAAACCGATGGTGACACGCGGATTGCACGCCTTGAAAGATGCGGCACTGACGCAAGGCAAAGAATTTCTCCAAAATGTCATCATCGACAAACAAAACCCTAAAGAAGCCTTCATGAGGGCTGGCAAAAATGTCTTGCTACAAACGGGCAAAGACATTTTGGGCCGACGGGACACACCTATAAATGCCCTGCACGTTACCGAGTCAGGCATTCAGCAAGGACAAGGCAGAAAGAGACGACGAAGAAAACACCCTTTCACCAGACTTCAAGCGAGAAAGGCCAAGAAAAGAAGAACCGTTCGAGACTTAGACGTTTTCGATTATTGAGAAAGAACAGAAAAAAAATGATGCACCGAGAGTCTTGCGCCTGTTCTAAGACGGAACTGGATCTGTTTGCCATGCCCCCCACCATGATGACGATGCAAGAATCCCAGTGGGTGGAATTTAATCCCATCTCCTCTTTGACCGATTCTGCTCCCATCGAGTTCGAAATCAAAGGACAACCCGAAGATTACATCGATCTGAATAGCAGTTACCTGTATTTGAAAGTGAAAGTGGTCAAAGCGGCGGACAACAGCAATCCCGGAGCCAATGATAGGGTAGCTCCTGTTAACAATTTCATGCATTCCTTGTTCAGCGAAGTGGACTTGTACTTGAATAACAAACTGGTCAGCAGCAGCATGGATACTTACCCGTATCGCGCCTACCTGGAAAATCTCTTGACGTACGGAAAAGAAGCCAAGAATACTCATCTGGATGCTTGCGTGGTATGGAAACCTGACACAGCCGGTGCAACCACGTTTAGCGACACAGCCCTGACAGAAGATGACAATCCTCACAATGTGGGGTTTAACACACGTAGAACTAAAATTAAGGAAGGGCGAAGTTTAGAACTGATGGATCGTTTGCATTTGGACATGTGGTTACAAGAAAAATATTTGCTGAACGGGGTGGATGTCCGCCTGAGACTGAATCGCAGTAGTGCTGCTTTCCATTTGATGGCTGCTGCTGATGCCACTTACAAAACCTCCATCCAAGAAGCCAAACTCTACGTGCGTCGTGTGGAAGTGTTACCTAAAGTAGGTAACGACATCAGTCAGACATTTAGCAGAACAACCGCCAAGTATCCCATACGACGTGTGGAAGTGAAAACGTTCACCATTGCCTCTGGACTCCGATCCAAGATCGAAGATCATCTTTTCCAAGGACAGTTACCCAAACGTTTGATTATTGGTATCGTCAAGAATTCAGCTTTCAATGGTGTCCATAACGAAAATCCTTTCAACTTTCATCATTACAAAGTGTCCAAGATTGAAGTCAGTCGCGACGGCAAGACCTTGTGTACCCGACCTTTCGAACCTGTCTTTAATGACATCGATAGGACTAAGTCGAATTACTTGAGATCGTACTTGTCCCTGTACGAAGCCACCGGCCAGTTAGGAACCAACACCAGTCACGGCATTGAGTACGACGATTATGACGGAGGCTATGCTTTGTGGGCTTTCGATTTCACTCCAGACCAAGGCAGCGACGAGGGACATTTCCACCCTATAAAATCCGGCCAGATTCGTGTGGAACTTCAGTTTGCGGTCGGTCTACCAGACACGGTGAACGTCATCCTGTATGCAGAATTCGATAATACCATAGAAATCAACAGTTTGAGAGAAGTCATTCTAGATTACTAGAAGCCATGGAAGACTGTTATTCCTCTTTACAAAGTGGAGAAACTTTGGACATGGAATGTGAGGAGACCGTGGAAGGAGAATCCCAAGACAAAGACGAAGAAGTTGTCATGATGAAGTCGAGATGGCCAGAACAAGAAGCCCATTTAGTCTCCTGTTTTGCCAAACACTTGGTCGACAAAATGACGGAATTGATCAAGAAAAATTGCTATGGATGTCAAAACGATCATCCCAGTCAAATTCAACACGATAAATGCCTGATGTTGAGTCAAGAAGAAAAATTGGACGAGTATCTGGACGAAGCTTGGAGTCTCATCTCAAACAAAGACGTGTTGCACCAGTGGTATAAAGACTTGCGTGAACATTCTTGTCCACCATTAACCACTCAAGAGATCCATCGTATCGAAGCTCTCCTGAATCAGAGTGAGGAAACAGAACGAATAACCGTTTATTCGTCAGACATTTTCAAGCAAAAAGTCAGGATCGAATTGACGACTTATTATTACCTGTGAAGAAGAAAAAAACACAAATGGATACCTGGGAACTTTATTACCTTTTGAACCACAGTTCGTATACGGCTTCTTGGAATCCTGTCGTCTGTGCTAAAGATGAACTCCCTCATCGCAAACCTAAAGACCATCAAGCTTACGTGATCAACACGGACGACAGTCATCTCCCAGGAACCCACTGGGTAGCCGTCTACTTTCCTCAAGAAGGATGTGTGGAATATTTCGATTCGTACGGATTGCCCCCTTTGGAAGACGATATCATCGACTTTATGAGAAGAAATGCTCAAACCACCCGATTCAATAATGTGAAATTACAAGGCACAGATTCCTTGGTGTGTGGACAGTACTGTGTGTATTTTCTGCATCATCGCAGCCTGGGCTATTCCTTAGAACATTTAGTGACTCATTTCGATCCTCGTTCTTCTTCTAGAAACGATGTGAAAGTAGATCGATGGTTTTGTGACCATTATGCTTATCTTTTGTCTCAAGCTAGGAAACGTAGTGTCCATCAATGGCCTAATGATTTCCAACAGTGGAAATCACAATTTCATTCACAACGTTGTCAGCCCTGTTTAAAGTAGATTGTGCATTGAGAAAAAAATTGTTTGATGTTATATTGTTGGATTATTGTTAAAAATGTTAGAGTTGTTGTTTAGTGTTAAGTGATTTTTGAATAAAAAATGTTGTGTTTTGAAAAAATGCTTTTGTCTTTTGTTTAGCTATAAGAATGTTGGATTGATGCTCTTTCATTTCTTACTATCCCTCTCATGAACGTTGCGGCTCGAAAAAACCGTGTGGGGGATGTTTTCCTTCACGTCCGCGCTTTGACTTTAAGAACCGGTTTGTTCCCAGTCTAACCATCCATTGTCGACTCATCCTCCTACGAAGATGTGCTCCAAACTAGCTAAGCTCAACGAAGCCTACGTGAATTTGCATAGGGTCAGACACAGTCTGATACCGAAGCCAGAAGAAATAGAGAATGTGAGAATGTTAAAAATCACTGAAGACCTGATAGAAGAGCTCTTCAGAGAAGAAATGAACAGGGAAAAAGAAGAATGGACAGAGAAGTACAGACTTCAGAGACAGCAGCAACAGCAGCAACAACAGCAACAACAGCAGCAACAGCAGCAACCTGAAGCTGACAGAGGCTTTGTCGATTGTCGTATCGACACTAAAGAGTTCTTCTTCTCTTTTCGAAGAAGCAGACCTATCGCCAGAAAGTCTATCCTCAGAGGACATCGCATTCTTAGAAACTAAAAAAGAATGCCATAGCAAACAAAAAAACAACCCTTTTCAGGGCTACCCAATACTCTAGAAAAGAAATAACCATCAATTTGCCAATGTGTGTAGGTAGAGTAGTGTGAAAATAAACACTAACTCTTTATTAATAGTGGAAGTGTATGTGTTTGTGTTAGTAAGTGGTTAAGTAGGTTGGTATGGATAGTAGATTAAAATGATGTTTGTTTTTTTGGTTGTTAGAGGTGTATATTTAGGGTTAGATTGGATTGCTTTGCGTATGTGGATAGTCTATTGAAGTGATTTATAAAAAATTTTACAATAGTGATGGGTAGCATAAAAAAGTGAGTGTTTCTTTTAGGTCGGCGCGTTGTTTTGGGTCATGATCTAGGTAAGATCAATTTTATGTTATTAGGGGGATGTTTTCCATCACGTCCGCGCTTTCACTATAAATTGAAACTCGCTGGGCAGTCTAGCTACCCTTGTTGATTGATCAACACAGCCAGAAGAATGAATAGCAGAATAGTGAAACTGTTAGAACTCCAGATGCACCTGGAATATGCCAGGCGCATAGTAAACGAACTATCAGCGGAGGCTATCATAGAAGAAGCAAGAACGAAGAAAGAAGAGGAGGAGAGAAGAGAGAGGGAAGAAGAGGAAAAGAAAAGAGAAGAGAGGATGTCGTTCAATATTCCCGAGACAGAGGATTGGGGTGTTGAAGCGAATCATCCTCCCTCTGCGCTCCCCAGAAGAAAGGTGAAAGAAGACTGGGGAAGAAGATGCGTGTGTGGCGCAAGGCCAGGAAGGTGCAACCATTAGATAGGTGCATCTGGAGTTGAAAAAAAACCAACAGCCCTTTTCAGGGCTACCCAATACTCTAGAAAAGAAATAACTATTAATTTGCCAATGTGTGTAGGTAGAGTAGTGTGAAAATAAACACTAACTCTTTTTTAATAGTGAAAGTGTATGTGTTTGTGTGTGTTTGTGTTTGTAAATGTTGAAGTAAGTTTGTGTTTGTAAATGGTGAAGTAAGTTTGTGTGAATAGTAGATTATGGGTTTATTTATTGATTCTTAGCGTATGTAGAGAGTATAGTTGTGGTTATATTATATGAAATGAGAAAGTAGGGGGATGTTTTCCTTCACGTACGCGCGATGTTGGGTCATGATCTAGGTAAGATCAATTTTATGTTATTAGGGGGGATGTTTTCCTTCACGTCCGCGCTTTCACTATAAGAACCCACAGTGTTCGTTGTTCAAACCATTCTGCAAAGAATAAAAAGAAGATGGCGTCAAACCAAATGGACAAAATACAAACCTTGCAAGACGTTTTAGACAACTTAGGAATAATGGAACAGATGCTAATAAGACTCGTTGAAGACCATTATTCCTATAGTCCGCATAGAGTAAAAATGGAGATTAACAACTTAAGAAAAGCAAAGGACAAGATTAGTGGTGTCATGAAAGAGATAAAGGAGGAGAAGGAGGATGAAGAGGAAAGAATAAGAATACGCAAATGGAACGAAAAAATTGAAAAAGAAGAAGAAAATGAAAAGAGGAAGAAAGAAGAGGAGGAAGAGAAGAAGAAAGAAGAGAGGAGAAGAAAAAAAGAAAGGGAAGAAGAGTGTAGGAGATAAAATAAGAACTTGGTGGAGAAAAAGAAGAAATTAGAAGAAGAAGAAAACCCAAAGGCCCTTTTCAGGGCCCCCATATTTCTCGAAAAGAGATAGCCTTTCCATTGCCTACCCCCTTTTTTTTATTTTTTATTTTTTTAAAAATAGAGACCCTCCCTGTTTCAATTTTACATAGACCCTATACAGTCCCAAGGGTTTTTGTCCATGTTAAATATACATAGACCCTATACAGTCCCATAGGTTTTTGGCCATGTTAATTCCCATAGCCCCTATATTGTCCCACGATTTTTCTCCATGTTAAATTTACATAGACCCTATATTGTCCCAAGGGTATTTTTAATGATAAGTCCCATAGACCCTATAATATCCCCCTTCACTACTCACTCTTCATCACAATTGTACGTACGAAATCCATAGAGACAGGTTCAAATGCTGCTAATGGTTGCCGCTCAAATTCTGTATCCCAACTGTATGGTGACGACGAGTCAATTGAAATTGTGGTGTCAAGCTTATCTCTAATGGTTTGTACTTTTCACGGAAGAAATTTGCAAACATGTCCGGAAGGTCGACTGGAGAGAAGGTAGTTGGAAGTGGTGTAGATTTGTTCCTTGACATTAGCTTGTTAGTAATCTCGAAGCGCTCTTTGCAGCTGGAACTTTCCATGATCTTAGTAGTATAGTGGGCTGATTTCGCTGCATGGACTATATTTGTGACATTATTCTTAGCGACTTCATAGATTTGTATTGAATAGTGAGTCTGGTGAAAAGCCAAAGCCTCTCAGCTTTATGGCGGTCTCTTTTAGCAGTGCGAAGCTGATCCCTAACACTGCTATACCATGGAGAACACTTTTTAATTGATACTCTGCACTTGGTAGCTGGGGCATGTTTGTCAAGCAATGATCACAGGCAGTTATCGAGTTGTTCTGCGGTAGGAGGTTAGCAAATTGTTAGGTTAGCTTGGATGTCGTGCATTAGTTTGGCTCTATTTATCATATGGAGATATCTCTTAGTAGCAGATAAAGGTGGAGGGTTGGAGACTGATACGTCAAGATGGCTTATAATGCAGAGGTGATATGATGCAAGGTCATGGGATACCAGGGAGGACCGTAGAATGTTTTCATCAGGTCTGTGAAGAATCCAGTCTAAAATGTGACCATGTTTATGGGTGGGTTTGTTAACTGATTGTTTGAGGTTGAAAACATTAATGGAATCTATGAGTTTTTATGTATTTGGGTTTCCGGGACAGTCAAAGTGAAAGTTGAAATCTCGAAGAATAATCAGGTTTCCACCTATCGAATTTCCATAGTTCAGGAGATTCGGAAACTTCTTCAAAAAGAGAGAGTCAGTCAGCTTGTTATTTCTACTAGGAGGAGAGCGGTATAGGCAGTGTGAGTGGTTTGGACTAGTTCAAACGATGTGTAGTCGAAATTGAATGGTGTGGTGCGGTTAAGACGTTTTATCAAGGAGTTCTTTGTGATGACAGCAATTCCACCTCCGCGAGAATTACGGGGGAACGACTTGATGGAGTAACCAGTGATTGTTGGATCCACACACTTGGGCTCATCGCCTGATGTTTTTAGCCATGTTTCTTTCAGGAAAAAGATGTCAGTATCCTGGTCGTTGATAAAATTAACAATTTCTGTGCGCTTTTTCGGTGGTCCTGCTGAATGGGCATTGAATAATGCAATACCCAGAGGTATCTCTTAAACAGTTGACGCAAAGGTTGACGAATTAATAGGGACTTGAATTGGGTTATCTAAATTAACGTTCGAATTCTTTTTTAAATTGTTCAACCGAAATAAGGGAGATAACTGGAATTCTTCTTCCTGTTCTACTCCGGCCAGCTTTGAAACAACGTTTCTTTTTTCGCTTCTGTTTACATTTAGGTATGTAGTGTCCCAGTTCATTTAGTCTAGAGCACAATAAAGGTGGAGAGACAAGGAGTGATCATTTAAAGCAATTAATGAGGGTCCATCGTAGCATAAACGGGTTGACTGGCTAGTATCACGTGATGGCGGCTTGTTCAAAAACAGTGGAGCAAAACAGCTGAGAAGAATTCTAATTGTTCTCATTTCCAAAACAAGGAGATGAAGAAACACGTGCGAATTTAACAGCCAATACATAATGAACACAATAACGTAGATGAAAACAGGCAACAAGCACAAATATCATGAAAATGGTACTAAAAAACGGAACAGCTGCTTAAAGCGATAATATATGTAAGTAGTGAAGGGGGATATTATAGGGTCTATGGGACTTATCATTAAAAATACCCTTGGGACAATATAGGGTCTATGTAAATTTAACATGGAGAAAAATCGTGGGACAATATAGGGTCTACATGAATTAACATGGCCAAAAACCTATGGGACTGTAAAGGGTCTATGTATATTTAACATGGACAAAAACCCTTGGGACTGTATAGGGTCTATGTAAAATTGAAACAGGGAGGGTCTCTATTTTTAAAAAAATAAAAAATAAAAAAAAGGGGTAGGCAATGGAAAGGCTATCTCTTTTCGAGAAATATGGGGGCCCTGAAAAGGGCCTTTGGGTTTTCTTCTTCTTCTAATTTCTTCTTTTTCTCCACCAAGTTCTTATTTTATCTCCTACACTCTTCTTCCCTTTCTTTTTTTCTTCTCCTCTCTTCTTTCTTCTTCTCTTCCTCCTCTTCTTTCTTCCTCTTTTCATTTTCTTCTTCTTTTTCAATTTTTTCGTTCCATTTGCGTATTCTTATTCTTTCCTCTTCATCCTCCTTCTCCTCCTTTATCTCTTTCATGACACCACTAATCTTGTCCTTTGCTTTTCTTAAGTTGTTAATCTCCATTTTTACTCTATGCGGACTATAGGAATAATGGTCTTCAACGAGTCTTATTAGCATCTGTTCCATTATTCCTAAGTTGTCTAAAACGTCTTGCAAGGTTTGTATTTTGTCCATTTGGTTTGACGCCATCTTCTTTTTATTCTTTGCAGAATGGTTTGAACAACGAACACTGTGGGTTCTTATAGTGAAAGCGCGGACGTGAAGGAAAACATCCCCCCTAATAACATAAAATTGATCTTACCTAGATCATGACCCAACATCGCGCGTACGTGAAGGAAAACATCCCCCTACTTTCTCATTTCATATAATATAACCACAACTATACTCTCTACATACGCTAAGAATCAATAAATAAACCCATAATCTACTATTCACACAAACTTACTTCACCATTTACAAACACAAACTTACTTCAACATTTACAAACACAAACACACACAAACACATACACTTTCACTATTAAAAAAGAGTTAGTGTTTATTTTCACACTACTCTACCTACACACATTGGCAAATTAATAGTTATTTCTTTTCTAGAGTATTGGGTAGCCCTGAAAAGGGCTGTTGGTTTTTTTTCAACTCCAGATGCACCTATCTAATGGTTGCACCTTCCTGGCCTTGCGCCACACACGCATCTTCTTCCCCAGTCTTCTTTCACCTTTCTTCTGGGGAGCGCAGAGGGAGGATGATTCGCTTCAACACCCCAATCCTCTGTCTCGGGAATATTGAACGACATCCTCTCTTCTCTTTTCTTTTCCTCTTCTTCCCTCTCTCTTCTCTCCTCCTCTTCTTTCT
This sequence comes from Sinohyriopsis cumingii, assembly GCA_028554795.2. Taxonomy (NCBI): domain Eukaryota; kingdom Metazoa; phylum Mollusca; class Bivalvia; order Unionida; family Unionidae; genus Sinohyriopsis; species Sinohyriopsis cumingii. Next base: position 124,763,255 of record CM068838.1, read on the forward strand.
TCGTTCTTGCTTCTTCTATGATAGCCTCCGCTGATAGTTCGTTTACTATGCGCCTGGCATATTCCAGGTGCATCTGGAGTTCTAACAGTTTCACTATTCTGCTATTCATTCTTCTGGCTGTGTTGATCAATCAACAAGGGTAGCTAGACTGCCCAGCGAGTTTCAATTTATAGTGAAAGCGCGGACGTGATGGAAAACATCCCCCTAATAACATAAAATTGATCTTACCTAGATCATGACCCAAAACAACGCGCCGACCTAAAAGAAACACTCACTTTTTTATGCTACCCATCACTATTGTAAAAATTTTTATAAATCACTTCAATAGACTATCCACATACGCAAAGCAATCCAATCTAACCCTAAATATACACCTCTAACAACCAAAAAAACAAACATCATTTTAATCTACTATCCATACCAACCTACTTAACCACTTACTAACACAAACACATACACTTCCACTATTAATAAAGAGTTAGTGTTTATTTTCACACTACTCTACCTACACACATTGGCAAATTGATGGTTATTTCTTTTCTAGAGTATTGGGTAGCCCTGAAAAGGGTTGTTTTTTTGTTTGCTATGGCATTCTTTTTTAGTTTCTAAGAATGCGATGTCCTCTGAGGATAGACTTTCTGGCGATAGGTCTGCTTCTTCGAAAAGAGAAGAAGAACTCTTTAGTGTCGATACGACAATCGACAAAGCCTCTGTCAGCTTCAGGTTGCTGCTGTTGCTGCTGTTGTTGCTGTTGTTGCTGCTGTTGCTGCTGTCTCTGAAGTCTGTACTTCTCTGTCCATTCTTCTTTTTCCCTGTTCATTTCTTCTCTGAAGAGCTCTTCTATCAGGTCTTCAGTGATTTTTAACATTCTCACATTCTCTATTTCTTCTGGCTTCGGTATCAGACTGTGTCTGACCCTATGCAAATTCACGTAGGCTTCGTTGAGCTTAGCTAGTTTGGAGCACATCTTCGTAGGAGGATGAGTCGACAATGGATGGTTAGACTGGGAACAAACCGGTTCTTAAAGTCAAAGCGCGGACGTGAAGGAAAACATCCCCCACACGGTTTTTTCGAGCCGCAACGTTCATGAGAGGGATAGTAAGAAATGAAAGAGCATCAATCCAACATTCTTATAGCTAAACAAAAGACAAAAGCATTTTTTCAAAACACAACATTTTTTATTCAAAAATCACTTAACACTAAACAACAACTCTAACATTTTTAACAATAATCCAACAATATAACATCAAACAATTTTTTTCTCAATGCACAATCTACTTTAAACAGGGCTGACAACGTTGTGAATGAAATTGTGATTTCCACTGTTGGAAATCATTAGGCCATTGATGGACACTACGTTTCCTAGCTTGAGACAAAAGATAAGCATAATGGTCACAAAACCATCGATCTACTTTCACATCGTTTCTAGAAGAAGAACGAGGATCGAAATGAGTCACTAAATGTTCTAAGGAATAGCCCAGGCTGCGATGATGCAGAAAATACACACAGTACTGTCCACACACCAAGGAATCTGTGCCTTGTAATTTCACATTATTGAATCGGGTGGTTTGAGCATTTCTTCTCATAAAGTCGATGATATCGTCTTCCAAAGGGGGCAATCCGTACGAATCGAAATATTCCACACATCCTTCTTGAGGAAAGTAGACGGCTACCCAGTGGGTTCCTGGGAGATGACTGTCGTCCGTGTTGATCACGTAAGCTTGATGGTCTTTAGGTTTGCGATGAGGGAGTTCATCTTTAGCACAGACGACAGGATTCCAAGAAGCCGTATACGAACTGTGGTTCAAAAGGTAATAAAGTTCCCAGGTATCCATTTGTGTTTTTTTCTTCTTCACAGGTAATAATAAGTCGTCAATTCGATCCTGACTTTTTGCTTGAAAATGTCTGACGAATAAACGGTTATTCGTTCTGTTTCCTCACTCTGATTCAGGAGAGCTTCGATACGATGGATCTCTTGAGTGGTTAATGGTGGACAAGAATGTTCACGCAAGTCTTTATACCACTGGTGCAACACGTCTTTGTTTGAGATGAGACTCCAAGCTTCGTCCAGATACTCGTCCAATTTTTCTTCTTGACTCAACATCAGGCATTTATCGTGTTGAATTTGACTGGGATGATCGTTTTGACATCCATAGCAATTTTTCTTGATCAATTCCGTCATTTTGTCGACCAAGTGTTTGGCAAAACAGGAGACTAAATGGGCTTCTTGTTCTGGCCATCTCGACTTCATCATGACAACTTCTTCGTCTTTGTCTTGGGATTCTCCTTCCACGGTCTCCTCACATTCCATGTCCAAAGTTTCTCCACTTTGTAAAGAGGAATAACAGTCTTCCATGGCTTCTAGTAATCTAGAATGACTTCTCTCAAACTGTTGATTTCTATGGTATTATCGAATTCTGCATACAGGATGACGTTCACCGTGTCTGGTAGACCGACCGCAAACTGAAGTTCCACACGAATCTGGCCGGATTTTATAGGGTGGAAATGTCCCTCGTCGCTGCCTTGGTCTGGAGTGAAATCAAAAGCCCACAAAGCATAGCCTCCATCATAATCGTCGTACTCAATGCCGTGACTGGTGTTGGTTCCTAACTGGCCGGTGGCTTCGTACAGGGACAAGTACGATCTCAAGTAATTCGACTTAGTCCTATCGATGTCATTAAAGACAGGTTCGAAAGGTCGGGTACACAAGGTCTTGCCGTCGCGACTGACTTCAATCTTGGACACTTTGTAATGATGAAAGTTGAAAGGATTTTCGTTATGGACACCATTGAAAGCTGAATTCTTGACGATACCAATAATCAAACGTTTGGGTAACTGTCCTTGGAAAAGATGATCTTCGATCTTGGATCGGAGTCCAGAGGCAATGGTGAACGTTTTCACTTCCACACGTCGTATGGGATACTTGGCGGTTGTTCTGCTAAATGTCTGACTGATGTCGTTACCTACTTTAGGTAACACTTCCACACGACGCACGTAGAGTTTGGCTTCTTGGATGGAGGTTTTGTAAGTGGCATCAGCAGCAGCCATCAAATGGAAAGCAGCACTACTGCGATTCAGTCTCAGGCGGACATCCACCCCGTTCAGCAAATATTTTTCTTGTAACCACATGTCCAAATGCAAACGATTCATCAGTTCTAAACTTCGCCCTTCCTTAATTTTAGTTCTACGTGTGTTAAACCCCACATTGTGAGGATTGTCATCTTCTGTCAGGGCTGTGTCGCTAAACGTGGTTGCACCGGCTGTGTCAGGTTTCCATACCACGCAAGCATCCAGATGAGTATTCTTGGCTTCTTTTCCGTACGTCAAGAGATTTTCCAGGTAGGCGCGATACGGGTAAGTATCCATGCTGCTGCTGACCAGTTTGTTATTCAAGTACAAGTCCACTTCGCTGAACAAGGAATGCATGAAATTGTTAACAGGAGCTACCCTATCATTGGCTCCGGGATTGCTGTTGTCCGCCGCTTTGACCACTTTCACTTTCAAATACAGGTAACTGCTATTCAGATCGATGTAATCTTCGGGTTGTCCTTTGATTTCGAACTCGATGGGAGCAGAATCGGTCAAAGAGGAGATGGGATTAAATTCCACCCACTGGGATTCTTGCATCGTCATCATGGTGGGGGGCATGGCAAACAGATCCAGTTCCGTCTTAGAACAGGCGCAAGACTCTCGGTGCATCATTTTTTTTCTGTTCTTTCTCAATAATCGAAAACGTCTAAGTCTCGAACGGTTCTTCTTTTCTTGGCCTTTCTCGCTTGAAGTCTGGTGAAAGGGTGTTTTCTTCGTCGTCTCTTTCTGCCTTGTCCTTGCTGAATGCCTGACTCGGTAACGTGCAGGGCATTTATAGGTGTGTCCCGTCGGCCCAAAATGTCTTTGCCCGTTTGTAGCAAGACATTTTTGCCAGCCCTCATGAAGGCTTCTTTAGGGTTTTGTTTGTCGATGATGACATTTTGGAGAAATTCTTTGCCTTGCGTCAGTGCCGCATCTTTCAAGGCGTGCAATCCGCGTGTCACCATCGGTTTCAACACCGGGGCCACCGAACGAAAGGCCGATTTTAACATATCTCCTAAACCGTGTCCTCGCTGTCGAGCAACCCCTCGGTACACTGGATACATGACTTACTTACGAATCGTGAGAGAACCGTTTTCGAAAATGGAGTTTCACCGTGACTTTTCCTTTGGTGAATGGAATATTTTGTCCCAGATCTCCTTTTATAGCAATGTTGACCGTGTCCAAATACGACTTGCTGACAGGCAAATAATGAGGATGGACAAATTCGCGGTGGATGTGGTAAGTGTTCCCACCTTCCTCGTCAGTGACCATGGCAGAATTTACTTTGAAAGGAATGACACGCAGTAATGGTACGGAGGTGTGTCCCACCACGTTGTACTCCACCACATCGGAGTACACGAAGATCAAATTCAGTCCTTGGTTCAGTTCTACCGGGTAACGAAAATACCTTGCAAAATGCATGTCGTTGTCAATGTCTGCTTTCTCAATCTTTTTGGTCTTTTTATCCGTGACCATATTGAGGTCTCCACCCAAAATGTCATACAATCCAGGGCAAAATTTAATACGTATACTTTTTTCCTCACTTTCAAATCTGATGAGTAGACGGTGAGACAGTTTGTGGTACTCGATGGTGACACGTTTTTTCGCTGTGGTCAGAACTTTGTCAAAGGTTGCATAGAATTTGTCAGCGATGGTTTCCACCAGATGTTGACCACTAAAATAATGGCCTGAGTTAATTTTAAGGTGATAAACGAAAAGAGGAGGAGAAGAAGAGTCACTGCTGCGGGGTAATAGCTCCTTTGCAGAATGTGAGTTATGTTGAGGACTGCCCGTCATGGTTTGCTGCAGTGCTGGGTCCAAAATTTCGACGTCAAAAGTGTTCTGAGTTTCAGTGATCTTTTTGATTTGTGTAGGGTGAATCATTTCTACTAAAGCCACTTCCCAATGGGCTTCGTGATCTAACGGGATGGCCTGAGGTAATTTGGCCGTGTAACAGCACAACGTGTTGTTGGGAAACACCTCCATGGAACTGTCACTGGGTAAGGTTAAGTAAAATTGGTTTTGGTGACTCATAATTCCAGAGTTCTGTGGCTGTCCGAGGGGTTAGTGGATGTCAGAGGCGTGTCTCCGCCCAAAATGGGGTTCTGGTTGTGGTTGATGTTGTTGTTGGAGTGGTGACTGGCACTGGTACTGGACACAACGTTCCCGTTCGAGGAGAATTTCAGGGAGGGATTGGGAAGCAGGTAACCGATGCAACTGCTCAATAAAATGGTCCACAATTGTTTGTCTCCTTGTTGCAAACTCAAATTGGCGATGGCTGCCCCGATGACACAATACACCACGAAGATTTGGCAGAAAAAGACGATTTGCGTTTTAGGCACACGTTCTCCACACCACACCCACAAGGGTTGTTTTTGTAAATCTTGCACAGAAGAACTGGGTGAAGAAGGAGTGGTCGACGTAGCTGCGTCTGTTGAGTGAAAGGGCATGATGGTCACTTCTTCTTTTTATAGTCGATGACTTGCGAAGCGTCGATCCAAGAATCGAAACTGGGTGGATATCCTTTCCAACGTACTTTGACTTCTTTGACTCGTCGTTTGCCCACTTTACGGGTTCTGCGTTCGAGAATGCTTTCGATGTCGTACACGTCGTCTTCCTTTTTGGTGACACGTTGTAACTCGGGCAAATAAAACGTTCCTTTGAGTACTTCTCCGTTCATGTCTTCCAATTTATAGACGGCAGGATGACGGCCATGCACTCGTCCAGTGACGCGAAACAATTCGGTCGTCCAGTTAGGTAAGTAACTTTTGTCGAAAGTGCGTTTGGTTTTGCCAATGCGCACCCAATCTCCTACGGTCAACTCTCCACTTTTCTTGGGGACAGCCCTCGTCGGGGACGTACCGAACAGGCGCTCAAACACCAGCACTTCGTTGTCGGGAGTTACGTCTTGCGGGGCACGTCCGATGCTTCGATGGTAAGATTGGTTGTACGCTTGCACCAGGTGCGGTAAGATGTCGATGTACTTCAGAGTGTGGTGATGCGTAAAATATTTCCACATGCGTTCTTTCAAAGTGCGTTGAAAACGTTCCACGATGCTGGCTTTGGTTTCGGGATTCTCGGTGGTAAAAAAATGAATGTCACGTTTCTTTAATTCTTTTTGGAAAGCTTGGTTCAGAAATTCGGTGCCTTTGTCCGTTTGCCATCGAAGAGGGTGACGACCGCTTTGTTTCAACACCCGTTGCAGGGCTCGCACTAACTCGCTGCTCGATTTGGAAGTCAAGGGCACGACCCAGGCAAATTTGGAAAAGACGTCGATGACACAAAACAAATATTTGTAGCCACGATTGTAGCTGGCCAAATGAGAGACATCGGCTAAATCGGCTTGCCATTGATGATCGATGCCTTCCACTCGGGTGCGACTTCTGGCAAACTTGCGTCGAATGGGTTTGTGTAAAGTGTAGGTAGCTTGTTCTTGTAACCATCGTTGCACTTGAGGTAAACGGAGACTTTTCAGTCGCGTTTTGGCAGCACGATACAATTTTTGAACTCCTGCGTAACCTGCAGGATGCGAGGGATCGTAGTAAATGCTGGCTAAGACTTTTTCCATTTTTTATTTTTTTTGTGTTGGTGTGTTAATAAGTCACCCACTCTTCGGTGATGCTACTTTGGGTGGGTCGAAAGGGTGGTTTGGAAACGGATTTACGTGTCCGATGGGCTACGGGAGTAGAAGTCGAAGGTAGTGGTGGTGGTGGAGGTGGCAATGGAATGGCTTTGGTTTTCTTTTCTTTTTTCGCTTCTGGTTTCCCTTCTTTCTTTTTCACTTCTGTCGAAGGAGGCGTGGACATCATCTTTTTAACCCAAGCTTTCATTTCTTCTCGTTGGGGTGTGGGGGACGGGGTCAACAAGGATGCTGCAATCTTACTCGAAATGGGAGCTGCTGACGGTGTTTGAAACACTTCGCGCATCTCTTCTTCCTCAGGTCTTTGTGGGGTAGCATCTCTGGTGACCCTTGGGGATGGTAGTGGTGGTGGTGGTGGTAATGATGATGATGGTGCTGGACCTTTCATCAAGGTCTTAAAATCTTTTAGAGTGGGTAAAGCTGTTTCGTCTAAAGCTTTCTGGTGAAAGAGTTGCAGTCGTTGCAAGAGTTGACCGTACTTTTGCGATTTTTCTGTTTCGGACAAATCTTGGCGATCCATCAAGGATTGCAATTCGTGTTGTAATTGGGACATCTCGCTCAAATTGGGATTGGGAGGTAAATGCGGGGTGCGTTGTTCTTGCCACCGATGGTATTCCATCCATCGTTTGTAAGGCACTAAAGCTAGTTTTCGTCCTTCCATGGGGTTGTCAGGGGTGAATTCTGAGATCTTGGGACTTCCGAGGGCCTTTTTATCTTGCTCCCACCAGTCCTCCCAACATGGTTCCCAAGACTCCTTTCAATATGGGGCCTAACAAGAGAGGTAAAATGCCTCCACGTTGGACCAACATCTTCTTTTTTTGACGAATGGGAATTTTCTTTTGAACCATTTTCCGAAGAACGTGACGATGTTTGCCTAAGCATTGTTTCTGGTGTTTGGACAAAGGGATCGTGCCTTTCAAAACGTTCAAACAACATTCGCACACGGTATCGATGACCTCTTTGGAGGCCGTTTGAATGAGTTTTTTTCGTAGGGGTGTCGAAGCTTTGGACAGGACAGATAACATGTCCCCATGTTTGGCTAAACGTGGTGGCAGTCCTTTCCTTTTCTTTCCTTGGGGTTTTCTGGAGGGTGACATTTTTGCTTGTGGGTTCCGGGACATTCACCAAACAGACACTAACGTCGATGACTTAACACACACCCTTTTATCTTTTTTTTGGGACTATCGCTTTGTCATAAAGGTGACAATGTTTTTCCCAAAATCGCCAAGGAATCCTCCCCTTTGTTGACGCCTCTTTTTCTTGGAACGACTGTGTCTTTTTTTAGGGTAACGTCGATGCTTGGCTAAGCGCTTTGTCGGATGACGCGTCTGTCTTTGTCTCTTTCTTTTGTGGCTTCTTGGAGGTGACATCTTTTACAAGTTCACTGATACCCCGACTTGGTCACAGGTCTTTTTATACTGGAACGCGTCGCCACTGATTGTCTTTACGTCGTATCAGTTTGAGGACAGGCATGACACGTCGTGCAGGGGTACGCAACGGACTAAATCGAGCCAGTTCTTGCTTGGACAAATCCAGTAAACTTTGTAACATGCCCGATCTTTCATGGACTTTGATTTTGGGAGAAGGTACTTTGTGAGCAGCAGCCACTGCCGCTAAATTGGAAGGTCCTGCCACTGGGGAAGTTCTTTTGGGGGTCATCAACGGAGAAGTTCTTGGTGTGATCAACGTCTCCAAGTACTCTTCAGTTCCTGGTGACATCAACGGAGAAGTGGACAAACGTGAGGCTGCCGGAGACGCAGTCACCGCTGTGGCAGGTCGTGGTTTGCGAGTGTAAGGTTGCGTCCTGGCCGAAGTTCTTCTCTTGCGACTAGTTTTCTTCTGAGGACTTTTCTTTTTCTGAGGACTTTTTCTCTGTTTCTTTTTCTGGGGGCTTCTTTTCTTTTTCCGGGTGGTGTCTGGTAAGAGGAGGGTCCTGCCACTGGAGAAGTTATTCTTCTTGGGGACCTGGTCTTTTTCTTTTTCTTCTTGGGGCTTCGTTGGACTTTTGTCTTGGGGATAACTTTGGGGGCATTAGGATCCCATCTTAAGAGTGAGCGAATGATGACCCCTCCTAGAGTACCGCTCCCTCCAGGTTTCAAAATGATTTGTTTTTTGGTTTGAGTGTCGATGCGGCGATCGGCCAGTTGGACCAAAGCAACTTTGTTTCGATCGAAAAAGCGTTTGGTTTGATGAGGAATCTGAATGATTCCTTGGAGTAATTGACGTGCCGTCACCGTGAACCATCGTAAGACTTCTTTGAGACTAGCTTCTAAGACACGAGCTCGTGTTTGTGGATCTTTTTCTCGACTGATGCCATACAAGGCACGAATCAATTTGACGGGAAGATGCGACTGAAGGGACGTCATGTTCACACTGTGTGAGACAGACGAAAAAGGGTCTGAGGTTTTTATAGATTTTTTTATGGGGAGTGAAATGAAGTCGAGGACGGAGACGTGTACAGGACAGGCCCACCGTCTTGGCACCAGTGGTGAAACAAGTGGGTACGAAATCGCAAATCCTCGGTGGTCGTAGGTTTCAAATCGACGAGTAAATAGGCGTGTGGCGTTTGAGTGGCATCGTCGTACGCCTGAGTCAGCCAAGGCGTTCCTAACTGTTTGGCTAAGACTTGCACTTGCGATTTATCTCGAGGGCTTTTAAACAAGACCACGTAATGCGCATTGAGACTGATGGTGCGATGGGCTTTACTTTGTTGAAACAAATTTTGGGTGATGTAAACGACACTGGCATTACGGTGATGCCCTTTGCGCGTGAACCACAATTTAATTTCTTCTTCGTCTTCTCCTAACATGTCGTCGAAAATGACCAAATGGGTTTGACGGGAGTCAGAGACGATGCCGTCGTCTTCTTTAGGAATGCCTTCCACAAACACGATGGAATCGCCTTGACTTTCTCGCAAGAGGCTGTACGCCGATTGCCACTCTTTGTAACACCACACGATCCGTTGAGGTGGCCGATCGATCAAATGATGTTTATGTTCGATCAAACGTTTGACGAATTCGGTTTTGCCAGAACCGCTAGGTCCAGCAATGAGCATGTTAAAGGGATGGCGAAGATACAAAGCCTCCCAACTGGCACGATCTAAGTGTTCGTCGATGACTTTGACAGTAGAGGAAGAGGGAGCAGAGACAGTAGAGGTAGCCATGGTGTGAGAAATGTCACTTGTGACACGAAAACAAACAAGACAAGAGTTTATATACTTTTTCAGAACACGTTTATTGAATGTTTTTTTTTTCAAACATGAATACGAAAGACAAAATTACATAAAAGCCAAAGGCTTAAGTACAAGGATAAAAGGCACATGATAACGATGAACGTGGAATAAACACAAGTGTCTGTACAACAACATGTTTTGGGTAACGTTCTAACCAGTTCTATAGTAGGGGGTAAGGTCACACAAGTGTCCTCCCAAAAGGGTCTTTCAGGTCTGTCCACGACAGTCCTGTCCTGGGTGACGGGTTCTTCTGGCACCGTCACTAACACGGGTTGAAAAGTAACTTTTTTCCTTGAACAACTCTCGTGCATACTGGGCCACTTCTTGGGTCCAAGCCTCAAAACCCCATTCTTTCCAGGCACGGACATCTGTCCAATGGGGATGTAAGTCACAAGCTACACACACATCGTCATACACGTCTTGGGTAGCTAAAAGTTGACGAATCTTTTTTCCTGTTGAGGTCGAGAAGTATCCAGATGAAAACGCAAGGCTTTGAGCAAAAGGAGTTTTTCGTGACCATTTAAGGCCATTGAGGTGGTAAGTACTGATCGTAAAGAGTCCACAAAGAATCGGCTGGTAAACGAAATCCCAAAAAACAAGTCACTAAGACACACACCACTTGTCGTCCCAAATTGAATGGATAAAATTCTTGTAATAATTGATGGTAATGATCCACGGTTTGAATATGGTCATTGAGTTCCTTCCACGGAATCTGTTGGATGACATGTGACATAAACCGTGGCATGGCAGCCTGTTTTTATATTCTCTTTTTTTTGGATGCAATACACGTACTTTCTAGCCAGAGATCTTCGTTCTCCAGTAGGGAATCTAAATCTTGCATACTGTAACCGAAACGTCAAAGTTCGTTTAGAAGTTTCCTCTTCCGCTAAGTAGATTCCACGTAACAAATGTTGGTAATCCTTTACCTTGTCTTCCTCAATGTATTGCTGTAGGTGAATCTCGAAGTAACCATAATTATGAACATGTCGATCATTAGCGACCTCAAAGTTTTGAACAATGTCTGACCATTGAAAGAATTTCTGACGAATCAGTTCTCTTATACCATTCAGGTACCAGTGGTTAAAGATCTGGTGACGTAACGGATGCAATTGTTCTTTACGTTTCACTTGTATTTTCACCAGCTCTCGGTAAATCCTTTCTCTCAACTCCACAGGCAAGCCCAAAATGTTCTTTTGTAAAGTATCCATAAGTATATACACTGTTTTTGGAATCGTTGGGTGGTGACCAATAGCCTCGTTTAACTTTGTGCCTAATGTAATATCCACTCATAATCAGTCTTCTTGTACTTTGGAACAGAGCATAATTTAAAACCGGACGAATCACTTTGAGTTTGCGTTTCACTTGTATTTTGATCAGTTCTCGGTAAATGCGTTCTCTCAACTCCACAGGCAAAGCACGAATGTTCTCTAGCAAAGTATCCATGAATAGGTCATACTAAATCCTCTTTGGTCTGACACAAGAAATGTACTGTTTGCACAAACATGGTTTTACTTCAGTGTCGAATTTAAATCGTTGAGTCACTAATCTACACATTACAATTCGTTCAGAAGTTTCCTCTTTCACCAAGTTGATATTGTGTTCAAGATGTTGGTAATTCGTTAACTCTTCCTCTGGAATTCGATGCAGTACGTTTACAATGATGTAGGTAGAATCGTCCATACCAAACCAATCCTTTTTAAAACTAGACGATCGTTCATCAATGTCTGTGCGATGAAACACTTTCAATTGAATCAATCCTTGTATAGCCTTCAGGTACCAGTGGTTCAAACACCGGTGACGTAACGGATGCAATTGTTCTTTACGTTTCACTTGTATTTTGACCAGCTCTCGATAAATGCGTTCTCTCAACTCCACAGGCAAAGCACGAATGTTCTCTTGTAAAGTATCCATGAACAGATTATTATGGTAAGAAGTTACTTCAATGTCTCGGTCCCACTAAAGGTAAGTAATGACAATTCGGTGACCATCGAGCATGTTCAACGTAGGCCGAATCTTGCGGTTCCCAGTGGTGAAGTGACACACCGCAACTGAAGCACTTGACTTTATCTCCTTCACCCAAGTAGAAAAATCCGGCTCTGGCTAATTCTTCAGGGGTCGGTCCTCCCAGATACTTCGGCCATTTTCCTTTGAACGATTGGAGACGATTTTCAAAGTCGCAGTATTCCGACAAACGCACAGGAAACGAATATTCGTCTTTCACAGGTTCGTTTCGATGAGGGTTGAGTGACATGGGTAGGAGTTTGCTCAGGGCTGGATGACATCCGTAGGGGGGTAGACGTGAAGGTGAACATTCCCCTTTAAAACGAAACCCAGTAAAATGTCCAAGAGGACGAGCAGCATCGCTTTCGCATCCCACAGGTTTGACACGCCCAGCATCACTTTCCATGATAGGGGTAGGGGCACTAAAGTTCCCATGATGCTTTACGGCATCGCTCATGTCACAAGGTACAGCATCGTATCCATCGCAAGGCTCACAATCGCACTCGTCTGCAAACTCCGTTACGCAATTACAATGGTAACCACATGGACAATCGCAGTTTCCTTCCGGACATTTTCCGTCGCAATGTCTGGGTCTTATCCATCCAATATTAGTCACACTAGAGGAAGATACAACTTTTTTACAATCCCCAAACTGGAACGATGTCTCTTTCAAAGTATTCATCTTGTTCGCTCGGTCTTGGTAGTCCCAATGAACTATCGATCTTGCCTAGGGTTCCTTTTTTATATACAGACCAATACCGACGTGACCGTACGGTAAGGTGAAATGATTGGGAAGTCGAACTCGCTTCTGGTATACAATTTGATAGATTTTTTCCAAGGGTCGACTGACGATGTGGTGAGTGGGTAAACGTACAATTTTGTTCGGTTGGTAGGTGGTCACTTTAAAGTTTCCATCCTCTCCCGATTGCAAGGCTTCTTTCAATACCCCAAAGTTAACCACTCGACTGGTACGATAATTCAGAGTCAGTCCTTTCACTTTGCACGTCGTGTGCACTTCTCCTTGTTTGTCACGGTATTCGTAGCCGTAATTTTTGGGACCGCCACTGACGAAACTTAAAATCTTGTCGTCGGGATGCTCGTCTGTCCAGGCTCCTAAACGGTCTCCTTCGATGTTAGGGTGATGTTGAATCGGGTGATGGATGTAAATGCAACTGTCCGTGTCAAAGTACAGGACGCGTTCCCCTAACAGTTCTAAAGCTTCGTACAATTTTAAGCGAGCATGGGCTGTCACGTAAGCCGCAATGATGACATTTCCAAAAGGGTCGTCTTGTACAAAGTCCAGATCTTCTTCGTAATTGACCAAGATCAAATTCTCTCGAACGACGTCCACGTGTTTCATGTATTTGGTTTTGTCGTGAATCATCTGGAAGTAGCGGGAAGGTTCTGTCAAATATTCCGTCTTGGGTAAATACGGTCGTTGTGCCATTTTACCCCACTATCAATTTAACATCACTTTGGCAAACGATCGCCTGCCTTCGTTTTTCTCGATGTGGTCTAAAGTGATGCCTTCTTGTTCGTAGTATTTCTCTTTGAATTTTATTTGGTCTTCGGGAGTGTGACACCAGGAAGGATAGCCGCTGGCTTCTTGCTTCAGTTTCAAAAAGGCATCCACGTAGTCTGCGAAAATGCCTTTCTGCGTGGGGTAACCCTTGTGGTATTGTTGTGTCTTGGGAAAGTGACAAATTTCGAACACTTCTAACAGTTGGTATCCCATGTCCAGAGCTTTGAACAATTCCACGCTGACCCAGGTTCCCGTCAAGGCACGTTCTTCCTGGCTGTGATGGCAAGGTTGGTCTTGGTTGCACGTTTCGGCACAAGTACGGCACAAGGGAAACATCAGTTTGCCTTGACAATGGTGAGGTAAGACGGGATGGTATAGGTTCGTGGGAGGCAAAACTTTACACTTGATCAAGCCTTCGTATTGTCGAATGTTGACCAGGTCGATGTGTTCCGTCAGCAATTGCGGGTGCCCTACAGGAAAGCGACAATATTTGCACACGTAGGGATACAGCGAACACACGTCCAAGTATTTGATTTCTTCTCCTTTCTCTTCGTCGGCTTGGTACAGCAAACAGGTGGCATTGGTCCTTCCTCCGTACAAACTATCCCTCGGGTTCAGCGGGTCCATGAACTGGTAACTTTCCACGAGGCGTTTAAACTCGGGATCGGTTTTCATACGGTGATTGTACTCGTGTTCCCACATTTCCACCACTTGGTATCCTTCCTGTTCTAACTTTAGGCGCCGCTGACAAGTGTCCTGGTACAAGTCTTCCATGGTTCGTTGCAAAAACTGATTTTTAGTGCCACGGTCAGGGTAACAGACGGGACATCCATGAAATAAGCAACCGTTAAACTCGTACACAATCTTGGGGTTTTCTAAGTCCCAGCCATCGACCGAATACGTTCCGATGGTCTTTTCGCCCCCTCCGTTGCGGGCATGCTGAATCCACTTGTCTTCCTTGTCGCACAAGTAATGTAACCAACGTAGGGCTTTGACGGAGTATTGACGTTTGACAAAGTGGGTCGTTTGAGGACTGATGACAGCCACAGTGTTTTCAGGCATGAATCGTTGTCGATACACTAAGGAACACGCTTTGGCAATGGTGCAAGCTTCTTTCAAAGGATCAACCCCTCCGTGTTCCATGAACAGCTCTCGAAATTTTCCACAGCAACGTCGTAAAATGTCCACGTCGGAACGACAATACTTTAACATTTCTTCCTGAAAGTCGAAAGGGTCCGAGGCGTGAGCCTGGTACCAAGCGTAGAAAGCTTCTCGTTGTTCGGTACGCATGTTGTCGGGGTCGTAATAGTGAGCCTCGGGTAAATGGGGTGGAACGGCGTGTTGATTGGCTTCCGTATTGAAAAAGTGTGGAAAGTACCCTTTAGCCATTTCTGTCATTCCAAACGTTTTAGGCATTCGACTCAAAGGCATGGCCAAATAGCTCATCGAATCTTTAAACTGCACTTGTCCCACTTGCATGAAAATGATTTTGGCTCCGTTCAAAGTCACTTTAGGACGCTCGGTGCCTTGTTCCGTATAGTACCTCAAAAGAAACTGTCCATCGTATCCGGAGAAATTGTGAGCCATCACAGTGGCATGACGATGACAATCTCCGTAAAGTTCGATGTCCTCTTGGCTCTACGTCTTGTCAATGGGGTCTAAGACCCACTGGGCAAAATCGGCTAACGTGTTCGGTCCCCGAAAGATTTTTTCACGCCCTCCAGGAATCTTGCTACAGTGAGGGCAATGACTGAAGATAGGTTCTTGAATGCACTTCTCGCACGCTCGATGAGCCACGCAGAAATTAGGAATGTGAATGCAGGTCTCTTGCATGCATTCGAAATCGAAAAAGATGAAATTGCCTTTCTTCTTGTGACCATCCTCTTTCTCTGGTGGGGGCTGGTATTTTTGCACGTAGCATTGGTGTTCCAAGTCCACGATGTGGTGACAAATGTGACATTTTTTCTTTCCTGAACATACGTGTGCCTTGGTATTATTGGTACGTATGACTTGTTCACACGTAGGGCACAATCTCAGGAGTTGACAAGCACATTTCTTCTGTGAACCTTGCGTTTTCAGATGTTGTTGGTAACAGGTAGGGCTGACAAACGTGCGCAGACAAGTTGAACAAGGCACTGGTTCTTCGCTCAGACAGGGTGAAGAGGCCAAACATCCTGAGCATTTCAATCCACAATGCTTGTGTTGCTCTCGATTATTATAACCATGGTCACATTTCTCACAGTAATAACCGTATCCCATGAATCCAGTGATACTGGTAATGGTATCGAAATGGTCATCGTGATGATAAACATGAATGTATTTTCCGTCCTTAAAATCTTGCCCTCGAAACAACAGAGACCCGCGCACTTCTTGAGGGTGCACTTTCAAGGTGTATCGTGGAGCTAGGGCATCTTGCAATTTTTGCATCTCAGGAATGCCACAGGGTGTGTCTTTGGACATGCCAGCTTGTCGTAACAGGAGTTCTGCTTCACTTCGTTGTTTGGCTCGGTCCGATTGTCGAATGTTCTCCCAGTCTCTTTTCCATTCTACCGTGTCGTTCTTGTTGGCATAGGTTCGTCCCACCACGATGGCACGGGCTAAACACATCTGGTCATGAGGATTGTGAATTTGGACAAGGCTACGCTTAATGCTGCGAAGGTCGTTCACCAATAACATCTTTTTGCGTCCGGTCCCTTGAGGAGGAGAGACGTGGGTCATGTCCAATGTGGCTTTTCCATCGGTGATGTCAAACTGGTCATTAGATTGTTGCACGTGTTGAATCTTGTCCATGACTTTGGAAGCGGTCAATTCTGCAGGGGTGCTAAACTCGATTCAAACAGGGGATTTCAAACCGTCGTGTTGTATGGAAAGTCTCAAGCGATCGTCTTCTTTGGGTTGACATTGTCGCTTGAGTGCAGTGAGCAGAGAATCCCACACTCCGGTGATGAACCCTTCTGCTTTCTCTAACGGTACTTCGGACTTGAAATCTTTAAACTTCACCGTGTATTTGTAAGCCGTGGTTCTAAATTTTCTAGAGGAGCGCTTTTCCGTCTCTCGATTGGAATAGTATTTTTCAGGATTGACTAAGGGTGGTGAACTTGGTTTAGAGGTTTCAAATTCTGGTTCACTCATGTCCTCTTCAAAATCACTGGCATGAATTTGTGCCAAGATTTCAGCCCTGGTTCGAGGCGATAGATCACGTTTCTGCCTCTTACTTTCTTCTTCTTTCTTCTCGAATGAATGGGATCGTTTCATCTTGAAAGCAAAAAGTCAAATGACTCAAGTTCAAACACCATGAGCTACTTTATAGGCATAGCAGACCAGCGTATATAAAAGGGTGTGTGTCTTATCCTTTCACTATTCATTTCACTCTCAAGCCGAGCACAACGATGGAAGAGACTAACCAGATGGAACGTTTCGTCAGAGCTTTGCGAGGGGTCATTAGAAAATTCTCTTCAGACCAGCCTACGGACTACTCTCCTTCCTTTAGAGATAAAAGTCAAGATACTTGCTATATCTGTCAGAAGAAAGGGCATTGGTCTTCAGAGTGTCCAGACCGTCAAAAAAGAACAAAAACAGGGACTAAAAAAGACAAAAGTCAAGATACCTGTTATTATTGTAAAGAAAAAGGACATTGGTCTCCAGATTGCCCAAAAAAGAAACAAGAGGAGTCAGAAGAAAAGAAGGATTCTTCAGAAGAAGAGAGGGATTCTTCGGAAGAAGAGAGGGATTCTTCAGAGGAAGAAGAGGAAGAAAGAAGACAATTATATTTACAAGAGGCAAAGAAACAGGAGAAGAAGAAAAGAAGAAGGGAAGAAAATGAGGAAAAGACGGTGAAGAAATTCAAAAAACAGAGAGACTAAACAAGGAGAAAGAAGAAGTCAATGAACTTTTTATTTAAGTGTTGCGTTGTGGATTGTGAATTGGATTGTAAAAAATGGATAAAAGAATAAATGAATGATATAAGGTAAGAGTCTTTGAGTTATGATTTTAAAATAAGAACGTACACTCACGCACTCATACAAAGACACGTACTATAAGGGTATAATGGGTGGGGTTTATTTTTGAGTTATTGGCAAATTGAAATTGTATTTCTTTTCGAGAAATGTGGGTGGCCCTGAAAAGGGCCTTTTTCTTCATGGTGAAGGGGTGAGTTTAAGCAATCAACTTTAACTGCCTTATGCCTTTGCCACGGCCAAGGCCTACTTCTGGACTGCGTAATGTTGATGATGATAATGATTGGGTTGAAATCACTAAGGGTGGTACGGTAGGCTTAGTCACAGGGTTGACGTGTTTAGCTCGGGAAGGTCGTATTCTCTTCGGTCGTGATAAAGAAGTCTGATACATTTGTTTCAGACTTCTTAACTCCGCTAAAATGTCCAACAGTACCGTTTGATTTTCACCCTCTTGTTTCTTTGCTGCTACTTCTTCTTGCTGTTGCTGCTGTTGTTTTTTTCTTACCTCTTCTTCTTGTTGCTGTTGCTGTAGGAGAAAAGCCTGTTCCGCTTCCTTTTGTCGTTGTATAAATTTCTCCAATTCTTCTTTCTGTCTCTGTCTAAAATTCTCCACTTGCGGTAATGAAGAAGGTAACGAAGGTTCCGGAACAAATTCTTGCGAGGAAAGAAAATCCACAAAATCCCAATTCACCTCTTCTGAAAGTAAGTCCGGGTTCCCTTGGGCGGTCTCCCCTGCTGGTGCACCCCATTGGATCGTTTTCTGAGTTTCCGTCATGTTGAATCACTGTCGCATAGATTGACTGCACACAAGCGCTAGCGAATCTATATAGACTACGTGACGTCACAGACTGCTCTCTTCGGATTGGATGCGGGCTGACTGAATTCTGTAACGCGTGTTCGGATTGGTGAATGAACTCAATCCGTTTCAATCCTACCTCTGCCTATAAATAAGCGCAGTTCAGTGCATTGATTCACCTGTTCTCGTCGCTTCAAGATGTGGACCACAGTTGAGTCATCCACCCTTGTGTCTTCCATGATGTTTAGGACAGACATGCTCATGTATGTCCGATCCAAGTGGACCGTTGTCCACAGGACAAACACCAGCCTGTGGATACGTAGGATCTACGTCGAAAGACAAGGATGCCTGAAAAGAGTGCTAATTTACGGGCCAACAGTGAGACGCAGCCTAAGGACAAGAAGAAGACCAATGCGGTGCCCTTTATGTTAATGAATACATTAACATAAACCCAAAGGCCCTTTTCAGGGCCAGCCATATTTCTCGAAAAGAGATAGCCTTTCCATTGCCTACCCCTTTTTTATTTTGTTTTTTATTTTTTTAAAAAATAGAGACCCTCCCTGTTTCAATTTTACATAGACCCTATACAGTCCCAAGGGTTTTTTAGCCATGTTAAATTTACATAGACCCTATACAGTCCCATGGGTTTTTGGCCATGTTAATTCCCATAGACCCTATATTGTCCCACGATTTTTCTCCATGTTAAATTTACATAGACCCTATATTGTCCCAAGGGTATTTTTAATGATAAGTCCCATAGACCCTATAATATCCCCCTTCACTACTTATGTACCTCAGTGCAATGATAATACATATACCTCTAATAATACATGCACCTCAGTGCAATGATAATACATGTACCTCATTACACTGATAATACATGTACCTCAGTGTAATGATACTACGTATATCTCAGTACAGTGATACTACATATATCTCAGTACAACAATAATACATGTACATCAATCAAAAATAGATGTCATCTTCTTGGTGATATCCAAAGTAATAATTCTGACTGTACATGCCAAGGTTTCAATGTCTCTTATGTACATAAAAAATAATCTGTCCTCGATTCTACATGGATTAGAAAAAATATGTGCACTGTATACCTTTGGCTTGATAAAGGACATCGTGCAACTTATCAACCTCTCTGTAAGACACATCTTACCAAAACACAATTTATCTAAGACTTATGATATAAAAAGAATCCAACCATGCAATAATTGGATTGTGCGAAATGCTTCTTGATTGTAATATATCTGACTGCTGCTTCAGTTAGCAACTTTCAATTGGAAAGAAAATATCTACACTAAAGCATTGAAGGAGGAATAGACTTGTACTTTTCAAACAGCGTAACCTATAGGAGAAAATTGATTTTGAAAAATTCACGTTAGAATGAATGTGGATCTAATTAAGATTGCTCATTAGCAACTCTAGTTAATTATGCTCTGCGTACCGACCCCCTCACACCACAGACTGATCTATCTGAATGAGAGCTAAAGGTAGCTTGAGCAACAAACCCCCTCTCATCATGGACTGACCTAGCGTGAGCTCGAAACCCCCTCACACCATGGACTTACCTATCTGAATGAGAGCTAAAGGTAGCTTGAGCTCCAAACCCCCTCTTACCTTGAACTGACCTATCTGAATGAGAGCTAAATATAGCTTGAGCTCCAAACGCCCTCTCACCATGGACTGGCCTATCTGAATGAGAGCTAAATATAGCTTGAGCTCGAAACCCCCTCACACCATGGACTTACCTATCTGAATGAGAGCTAAATATAGCTTGAGCTCCAAACCCCCTCACACCATGGACTTACCTATCTGAATGAGAGCTAAATATAGCTTGAGCTCGAAACCCCTCACACCATGGACTTACCTATCTGAATGAGAGCTAAAGGTAGCTTGAGCTCCAAACCCCCTCTTACCATTAACTGACCTATCTGAATGAGAGCTAAATATAGCTTGAGCTCCAAACCCCCTCTTACCATGAACTGACCTATCTGAATGAGAGCTAAATATAGTTTGAGCTCCAAACCCCCTCTCACCATGGACTGGCCTATCTGATCAAGAGCTAAAGGTAGCTTGAGCTTCAAACCCCCTCTCACCATGGACTGACCTATCTGAATGACAACTAAAGACAGCGTGAGCTCGAAACCATTTCTCACCATGGACTGACGTATCTGAATGAGAGCTAAAGGTAACTTGAGCTCCAAACCCCCTATCACCCTGGAATGACCTATCTGAATGACAGCTAAAGACAGCGTGAGCTCGAAACCCTTTCTCACCATGGACTGACCTATCTGAATGAGAGCTAAATATAGCTTGAGCTCGAAATCCCCTCACACCATGGACTTACCTATCTGAATGAGAGCTAAATATAGCTTGAGCTCCAAACCCCCTCACACCATGGACTTACCTATCTGAATGAGAGCTAAGTATAGCTTGAGCTCGAAACCCCTCACACCATGGACTTACCTATCTGAATGAGAGCTAAAGGTAGCTTGAGCTCCAAACCCCCTCTTACCATTAACTGACCTATCTGAATGAGAGCTAAATATAGCTTGAGCTCCAAACCCCCTCTTACCATGAACTGACCTATCTGAATGAGAGCTAAATATAGTTTGAGCTCCAAACCCCCTCTCACCATGGACTGGCCTATCTGATCAAGAGCTAAAGGTAGCTTGAGCTCCAAAACCCCCTCTCACCATGGACTGACCTATCTGAATGACAACTAAAGACAGCGTGAGCTCGAAACCATTTCTCACCATGGACTGACGTATCTGAATGAGAGCTAAAGGTAGCTTGAGCTCCAAAACCCCCTCTCACCCTGGACTGACCTATCTGAATGACAGCTAAAGACAGCGTGAGCTCGAAACCCTTTCTCACCATGGACTGACCTATCTGAATGAGAGCTAAAGGTAGCTTGAGCTCCAAAACCCACTCTCACCTTGGACTAACCAATCTGAATGACAACTAAAGACAGCGTGAGCTCGAAACCATTTCTCACCATGGACTGAGCTATCTGAATGAGAGCTAAAGGTAGCTTGAGCTCCAAAACCCCTCTCACCATGGACTGACCTATCTGAATGACAACTAAAACCAGCGTGAGCTCGAAACCATTTCTCACCATGGACTGACGTATCTGAATGAGAGCTAAAGGTAACTTGAGCTCCAAACCCCCTATCACCCTGGAATGACCTATCTGAATGACAGCTAAAGACAGCGTGAGCTCGAAACCCTTTCTCACCATGGACTGACCTATCTGAATGAGAGCTAAAGATAGCTTGAGCTCCAAACCCTTTCTCACCATGGACTGACCTATGTGAATGAGAGCTAAATGTAGCTTGAGCTCCAAACCCTCTCGCACCATGGACTGACCAATCTGAATGAGAGCTAAATGCAGATTGAGCTCCAACCCCCTCTCACCATGGACTTACCTATGTGAATTACAGCTAAAGGTAGCTTGAACTTTTAACAGTGAAATAATTATCATTTGAGACTATAATATTGATTTTATCTCTGATACCAACACTAAATGACTTTATACGATATTAATGCACTACCAAACACAGCAAATTAATGTTTTAACAAGAGTAACAGCCTGCACTTCCTCCTTGATCGACCACATCAAGACTGCCCGTCTTGACAACCTCTACTAGATAACCATACCCTGATACTTATCATTGTCCCTTATGTGCAACCCGTAAGAAACTAAATGCAAAATACCGATTCACACTCCCATATGCAATGGCGATGCTTTAAAAAAAAATTGCTGAAAAATGAATGTATATGGAAACTGTCTCAAACCATAAGCTCACTTTTTCTAATACACAACCGGATTATGACTTTGTCGATCAGGAACTACTGTTTTTCCGACAACCCTAATTAAACGCGCCCCATACAAAGTAAAAAGACTAAACCATCTAGACAAACCGATTGGTATACTAAAGACATATCTGAGGAGCAGCAAAAGTGCTATCATAAATGTAAAGAGTTTACTAATTATTCTTAACAAATTCAGATCCCTCATTTTAAACATAAACGACCCTAATGACAATAGCTAATATGATTGATATTATCAATGATATAAACATTAATAAACAACCAGGTCTAGATGGAATTCACTCCAAAACTCTATTAAAATAAATAAGTCTTTATTAATCTCTGAGCCATTGAAAGAAGTAATTAAATGGAGTACTGTATCAATTCCTGTAAATTTCCAGGGCCATTAAAATTAGCAAACCTACTCACAATTCGTAAGGGAACTATAAAGGATGGCCCATCCATCAGTCGCTTGGACTTTTTTTCGGGATATACACTACCACTGATCTACTACAGCTGTATCATATGGGGAAACAAATCCAATTATAATCTATCCAGAGTTGACAAACTCTGAATAATTCAGAAAATTCTTATTATTATTACTTCCTCGACTGTGTTGTTTTGGCATCTACAAGGGCTACATATACATTCTTAATCTGAAAGGACTCATGGCATATAATTCTCTAAACAATCTTTATCCAGATTATATCTCAAACCTAACTGAACTAAGATTATCAGATACTGAACGTAATCTTCGATCAACAGCTAACAACGAACTCAAGATTTCGTGGTCGAAAACCAGGGGTTTCAAAACGTCTTTTGCTCTATCAGCAACTAATTTTTCGAATTCCTTACCCCTGAGGATACGTAATTCAAACTACATTGCTTCATTTAAAACACCATGAAAGAAATTCTTTTTCGACCAGCTGGAATTGTATCCTTGTATACAGAAATAATATGTGCATTTTTATTATATGCATGCATATACGACTTCTGACATGCTGAGATGCATATACCTGTGTATGGTATATTGTTCTTATATATATACGTTGACCATTATAGTAACATATAATACTTCATTTTAAATCTTTCAAAATGTGTGCGATCATACCAAAGTGTTAAGTAACGTTTTTAAATAGTATAACTTGTCCAAAAAAATTAGGACCAGTTGACAGACGGGTCTTTCATTATCAATTTTGTTATCCTCGTTAAATAAAGATTATTATTATTATTATTATACGGGATACACGGTATGTTATGTATATTTGATTTAATTATATCTGATTTCATATATTTTTATTTCAATTTAATTGTTTATCAGTTTTTTTATATAAAAAAATTTCATTACATGATATTGTAATGTAAATTTAGTCACTAGAGATGATACTTTTTTCAGAAAATAGTTTACCTTGACTGTTAGTTTATAAACACCAGGTGTTGATCTAAATCCTGACCTTGTTTCAAAATTCGTAGCATCCACGTAAAAAAGTTATATTTTATTTTAAAATGATTGGTTGTTGTCGAGGTCATCATGGGACTTCGTCTTTAAGATGTAAACAATTTTATTTATTTTTCATTTTTTATTTCTTAGAGTAAAATGATTGGTATTTGTCAGGGTCACACGTGGTTTACGTGATCCTTAACAAGTACTTATTTTCTATAACCTTCCAGAAGATGATCACATGACTCCTTGTTTACGTTTTACAAGACCATATAACCTCTGTTTTGGAGAATTATCCTCAGTAGAAGCCGGGCTGTTAAACTGAAAGTTGTATGTTGGGCTGTTTGGAGTTATTTCAAATTATTTGGATTCAAAAGGATTAATTGTGTTATTTTTCTGGAAAATACATGTGCTCATGTGAGATTCTTAATCAAAGACAGTTCTTATAAGAAATTTATTTTGATTTCCAAAACCGGAGTGATAATTCTCATTTCTACAAGGAACTGTAGACTTCAACACTACATATTGCATCATACGTCATCGTCTTTCATCTCGGATTCTTCGTCGGGATTCAAACTTGAAATTAGTAGGACATTTTGTTATCAGGACTTCAAAACATTTATTTTTGTATTATTCTTGGATTAATTTTGGATTTGATTCTATTAAACCATAAGTTCATATTTTTTCATCTTTTACAGAATTTTCCCGGGGAAATAGATTATTGTATTTTTCAAAGCTTGTTGTTTTCACTCTTTCTTGTGTTACTGTTTATTCGATCCTAAACACGTGACACAAGAGGTATGAAAAAAGCCAGTAAACTTTTCAAGGACGTCGATCTTGTTCTTTTTGTTGTGTTTCGTTATGGTACCATTCTCCTTCACAGGCGCAGACTCAGCTAAGCTGTGAAATCGAATTGGTGGTTTCTCGGACATAAGTCAATTAGACCTCAGAAATTTGAGTAAAGTGTAAGACTGAACATGAGAATGGTTTTCTGATCTCAGCTCTGTAGCCAGATAGTTAAAGGACAACAATGGAATTTTGGTTCAATTTTTCAAATTTAGAGATATACTTACTGTGCACATGCGCACTCATAGGCAGAACAAGAAATTTAAAGAAGCTCAGGATATTGTGATACTTCTAATTTATCATGAAAAATAAAATTTATTTTTCAGATAGTTTCGTGATTTTGTGTGTATATATATATATATATATATATATATATATATATATATATATATATATATATATACATATAGTGAGGGGGCAATTTCTGTCGATCTATGAAGAACACATTAGTTGGAGACCAGGGAACAATTAATTAGATGTATGGAGACAGGCGCTTGTTAAATCGCTATACTGCAAGCATTTCTAAATGTCTGGTCGGGACGGTAGTGAGGCTAATTACACTTTTGTTTATATAGCAGCCAGAGGGACTATTAGGGACACGGTTAAACTTCGATTTCTTAGTGGAACTGTCAAAAATTCAACATGTTCATAAACCATTAGTCGCAACGTAGAAGGTCCAAATGACCCCAGATTTTGAGACTAGTTATAAAAGGCGGTAAATACATTTAACCCTAATTGGTTACGCTAAATAAGGGGCGTGTTTCCCACACAAAATTAGTCTAAGCTTTGCTGCAAGAGTAAACGTACGTGGACTCCGAGAGTAATTTGAAAGATATTCTCTCTCGTAAAACACTTGTTCTGGGGACCGGAGGTCTGAAGGTTCAACGGTCACAATTTTTGGTTTAAGTTGAGAAAAACGTTGAAAACACAGGTATGTGCGTCAAAATTTCCTGAAATTGGTTTATGCCAGTATAATGTTTGCATGAATTTAGTTTGTTTAAACTCGTAAATCAATTTTCTTGATGTGAGTATAACTGTGCTGAGTTTGTATATATAACGGAATTCGTACAAGAATTTGTCGTCTTGTTTGTAAAGGAATTGGGTATTCTAAAAATGTATGTATAAACTTTATATAAGTTGACGAATTGTTTGAATTTGTCGTCTTGTTTGTATAGGAATTGGGTATTCTAGGAATTCATATATAATCTTTATTGATATGAGTTACGGGAATCCGTTTGAATTCACCGATCTTAAGTGATTTCACGTATGATAAAGACTTTAATGTGTATATTCGCTGAAATAGCGTAATTACGACCTGTAATGAATTTCGTTCATTCATTTGTGTAATTGAGACCAGAGTGGAACCGTTATAGCCATTTGGAAGTACTTTGGATTGTTTGGTCTGCCATGCTTGGCCCGACTTAAGAGCCTTTGGTATCTGTTTGAATGCCGATATTAAGATCTGATAACGAGAAGGGGAGGAATGATTTATTCCCAGTAGGATTGCCGACGGAAAATTTAGGTCGCTTTTTGTTTATTTGAAAAGGAGAAAATAGCTCTTCCGACGTATCATCAGATGTACCTACGCAATCAATTAGCTGTGTATCTACATGCTTACATAACCACCTATCCACACAAAGAAAGACCGAAGGGAGGCGAAGCAGTAGAAGGTTGGAGAGGATAAAGAAAACGGAAGGAAAGAAGGGGCGAAAGGACATAGAACAGCTACAGTGAAATTGGAGGGAACCAGAGCTAAGCAGGTTATGCAGTTGTACAAGGCAACGACTTTAATTGTTCACTCGATCGAATGATGACTAATTCTATCAGTAAAACAGATCGGCTATTTTTATAAATATATTTGTGTTTTGAAATTCGATGAAAGATTCATTCCAAAGAAGTGTATCTTCATAATGTATTGTATTATCTCCAGTGTTTATGCAATTGATTAAATTTTGATTCTTTTCGTACTGGGGCTCGTGTCATTCTGTTCTATATATTTGCTCAGATCTCTATTTATTCCACCTAGAAGCTTACTCGATCCGGGCGATAACAGGGAGGGCGGTCATCTCCTAGATAACTAGAACCGAATAAAGCGGACACCTTGTAAGAAGCTATAATCCGCCAATACATTTTCGAATGGCACCGATGTGGCAGTCTTCCTTCCGCTGCCACCCCCAGTTGTTTTGTCAATATAGTTCAAAGTTAGTCTTGAAAATATTTTTTTTTTAAAAATAAGTATAGGCGTCATAATGTTCACTGAACACTTGTTAATGTTTCCATATCTGGGTAACACTGTCATTTTTTATGTACGTTGTAATTAATGTACCTCCTACATTGCAAGGAACATAACTCCTCTATACTAACGCAGGCCGTTTGTTATGATCCGTTTGCTTTTGTCAGGTCGTTATCTGGTTACCTGAACTATGTCACACAGATAACACAAATATATCTTTTGTTTAAGATCGACTAAACAGTACTTTCGCATGTATGAAACTATTAATATTTCAAACAGAAAGGATTCATGTAAGAGGAAATAATATTTCATTGCAAATCGCGTTGATAGACATATCTCTACTTTTTGGTTGAAGTCGAATACTTGCACACGTTAAAATAAGATAGAATCAAATTTAATCGAATTATTCGATTGTAAGTTGCATCATGCGAGAAAAATTCTACGCAGACTCGAAATGGATATAATTTTCTTACTTCATTGGCCATGTTGAAGATAGACAGAGCACTTTAGATGAGCCTGGCATATTTTGCAAACAGAAAATCTACAAGCATTAAACTGTAAATTATCTAATATGTCACCTGTGAAGATTTTAAAGGTAATTTCAATCATTCATGAATTGCTGCAAAACTGCAGCAAATTACAGCAGGACTAAATTTAATTCTTTAACATATATCATCGTATCTCGATATTCCGTTGTAATCGCATATACGTTTGACCAAACTGCACAATGCATAGACTCACATCTGCCGTCTCATTATAGACCTGCATATCTAGGTATCTGCAGTGTTGTTACAAGTAATCAGGCACAAAAATAACGAACTTTCCATCTAATGATTTTTTAGTAGGTACACTTTTCCGGGTATCTTTAAATTCCAAAGATGCAAATGTAATATGTTTTCAAGTGATTGAATGCTACGTCACATTGGGGAGAAGTTACTAAATCATTTAAATAATTTTCTAATGTTTTACATGACTGAACATTTTCAAAAGCTGATATTCGGGCTATTCTACTCTGATCTAATGCTTAAAAAGAAACTAACATGAAATAATGAAATATAAGTAGCACAAATTATCATACTCGAATTACGAGCACACATTCTGCAATTATTTTAGATATTAATTCAATGTTCATCAGCTATACATGTA
Organism: Sinohyriopsis cumingii; assembly: GCA_028554795.2. Classification (NCBI taxonomy): domain Eukaryota; kingdom Metazoa; phylum Mollusca; class Bivalvia; order Unionida; family Unionidae; genus Sinohyriopsis; species Sinohyriopsis cumingii. Next base: position 124,790,965 of record CM068838.1, read on the forward strand.
TGGTACAGTGAGCTGTAGGACTACCAACATCGGGAAGATTATGTTTTTGCAACGACATCTTGAAGCTAGAGGTGATATCCGTTTTAGTATCAAGTCTTATACATCAGTAGTGTAGTGGGGCCTACACTACTTAACCACACAGGCGTGTCTTTCTGTGTACGCTTAGAAAGGAATGGTGACGTATTTTGACAAAGACCAGGATCGTGTCGTCAAATAAACAATCGTGTCGTTTAGACATTTGCTGATATATCTTTTTCATTTCCAATAATGTCTTTTTCCCCAAGATATCTTTAGAATTCCCAGCTTTGCCTTGATATCTTTTTACGGAATGATGCCATTCGTTTTGTATTTACTATTTGTCCGCGATCGGTTGCCGACATTGCCTGCCCCTCGCACCCCAACCCGTCTCAGTTAGGTAGACCTATATAGAATCATGGATATGTTGAGGAAAGGTTTGATTTTCTATAATTAAGGTAAATTTACAGTCAATGCAATATTGTTCACTATATATATATATATATATATATATATATATATATATATATATATATATACACTCTTCACCTTGGAATTCATGTTCAAATTCAATTGTACAAAACTAAATACACATCAGCTTTTTTCTTCCCTTGATTGAAATTTATATCACAAGTGCATGCTCTAATACTTTAAATAAGCAAGCAACAAAATCTACTAAATTAATTTATTTTGCAAAGACCTTATCACAGTAAAATGGCGTATCACATTGCAGTATCACAAAATAAAAACAAGAAAATATACAATATGTATTGTAATTGTTTAGAAGTGTATGTCAGATGTCTTTGTAACTTCTGTTAAAGACAATTAATTGGATAAAACATACAATCATATTCACTATTTGCTAATCAACGCAATTAGCCAAAATGACTTTTCCCTTCCATTATATCACATAAAAAACATATTTTTGTTCATCATTTTCGGCGTTTCAATACTCTGCAATATTCTAATCAAAACGAATCATCCGGACTCCTTCGTCTTGCTTTCGGTAAATATTGCTGAAATTCCTTTGCCTTTTTTTTTACATCTGCCGGAACACTACGATTATTAGCAAAGAAAACTAGTTTCTTTTCCAAACCGCTATTCATTCTCAGTTTTCCTTCTTTAAATCGTTCCAAGTCTCTGCAAAGACCGTCATAGCAAATTCTCCAGTGCAAGGACAAAATTGTTGGATGAAATGTATTCGACTTAGTACGAATGTCGCGAAGGACTGCCTTCTCCATTTCGGACAATTGGTCAAGAGGCGTATCACGTGTGTATTTTCGTGGAATATTGGCCAGCGTTGAAGCTTCTACCATTTGTAGCAATTGTTTGGCTTTTCCCTTGACCGATTGTGGGACTTTGGTATTAAAACTTAAAAATTTCAGCTTTGGTACAAACGAGACATTGTACTCAGGATCAGCTCTCAAATTCTCTACTGCAACGTCGATATCGTATTCTTCAATTTTCCAGTGCAAGGCGAGGACAGTTGGGTGGAAATAACTAGGACCATCATCTGATATCGGCCTGATGTACCTTAGGGCTCTGATATCGGTCTCTGAAATGTTTTCCACTGGCGTGTTAGACGTGTATTTTCTTTGTATATCCTTCGTGACGACCTCACAAACCTGTTTTCTCAGCCTGCTTGCATCTTCTCTGATTTCCTCCTGTCCATACTTTTCAATGTCATACAGTTCTTGATCAAGATTTCGAGAGGAAATAAACGTCTCAGGAGTTTTTAGGTCGTTTTCAAGTTCACCCAGAAAGGCCCGTATATGTCCATGCTTAAGGTTTTGTATTACAATAGGCTGATCCGGTATATCTCTGAGGTTGATTTCCTTCAGTGCCTTAATCTGAAAAGAAACGTTGTTTGGATATATTATACTTTCGTTTCATTGAATGCTGCTTAGTGATATGTTTCATTTGTGTGTCTGTATGCCAAAATATCATCAGCTAATAACAAAAGAAGATATTTCAACGTCCATATTTGTCCTCTATAGGAGTAAGCATGCTCTAGCCACACTGCCTTCGCCTTACAATGTATAGAAATATTGTTCTGATTTATTTGAAAATGCCGAGTTTCTTGGTTCATAACGTTTGATATTACACTTCTTTCCAATGTCTGCGTATTCATTCACTTCAAAATCTCGTACGAACAACAATTTGGCTTCCTGCCTGTATGTAAGCATGAATGCGTAGCCTGTTTGAGCAGTCTGGTAAAATTGGTAACGCTTTATTGTAAATGTACAAGGAGTAAAGATGAGTGGAATTTGTAAGCCTTGTTGGAGAGGAACTGTTTTTCAGGACAGTCGATTAAGTTGTTTATTAAACTGAGAACTGAGTATCTTTATATGATTTACATGTAATTTTATGTGAGCAATGCTCGCTGAATCTAGACGGGGTTGTTGAAACCCAAGTCATTAGAGCGAGTGTTTTAACATACAACATCAACAAAAAATTGTTTTATCGCTTTCTTGTCTTAAAATGGACTGGGATGTTTTCAATCATCATATGCAATTTAAAGTTTCCTCATTGGAGGCAACGATCATATAGGATGGTTTCAATTAATCTTTTTTTTCTGGGCGACGCGAGCTCCCAATCAGTTGATGTTAAACGGTTGCTATTCACGAGAGTCACGAGCCAGCTTCAAAGATCCATTGAGAAGCAACAATTTTTGCAAATCTTTAATCATAATATATGTAATTTCTGAGGGACTGAGCGACAACCAGACGTTTGGATAAATGCGTTCAATGACATAGATTATGGACCGTATTTTGATTGATAAACAAATTTTATGACAATATACCCCAGTTATGGTGGGGCAGACAAGCAATAAAACCACTCAAGCTTCTATAAGAATGAATATTTAGGTTTATAGACAAAATGTGACAAATGTACATTAAAATTTCAGGACAATTATTATGTTATTGTGCACCATATTTCATAGCAAAGAAGCATTTCAAGAGTACTAAAACTGTTAGTCTGGTTCACCAGGCCAGATTTTGCTTTCGTTATATTGCAATGGAAAGTCAAACTAGGACATGAGAAAAACAGTCTAGCGAAGCATTCTAAAATTTGCTGTGGTAAGTGACAGACCGAAGATTGACTAAGGTTTAAATATCTGAAAACACGTTTATCTCAATTATCACTTTTAAGGCAAAGAAAATCAGTTTTTATGTTATGATGAATGTTGTGCGAACAATTTAACTGTATACAACAAGACTAGTATCATTTTCACGTCATGTACAGTATATAAAAAAGTATCCACTTAAGAAAAGAAATCGCAATCGAAGCGTACGTTTTGTCATTTATTTATTTGCCCCTAATGATATCTGCCAATTCTATTGTAGATACAATAAAAGCAAGCCGAAATAAAGCAAGATTTATATTTAAGGTAATCACTACTGTTTTATATTTTTCTTCGATAACAAAACTAAATAATTGTAATTGCCGGTGTCGTGACATATATACTAGTTACAGACCTCATCCTCGTCTGTTATGGCAGAATATTTTGTCGACGTTCTGTATTTAGCACTCATGTCGTTTAGAATCGCCTCACGGGCCTTATCGTGTCGAAGTTTTCGTTTTTCCTTCATAACTGGATCAATGTGAAACTCGATCTCCTCTTGGACCAGATCTGCGTATTTGTCAATCTGTCCATTCTCTTCGAGATATCTGAGCAATAATGGGAACAATTACCTTGCAGTATTAGAAGAATCAGTACTTATTTGGTGCTGTATGATATGTACAGCCTCCACGTAAGAAAACGTCAAAGTTGACAATTCAAGTCCTCACAAAAAGAATTATATCAAATTATTAAATTTGTATTGCTATTACGTTGCTGAATATACGATTTAAAATAGTGTATCTCTAACCGTATGTAAAAAGTTTGCATGATATAAAAATCAACATTTGAAGAAGAAAATTACTTTCCAATCTATACACAAGGTCAATTTTTTTTTCTCGACGGGCCAATTTTCTTAAGGCTGTTTATATGGATCGTACTGTTTAAGTCTTGGTAGGCGATAGTGACCTCGAAACAATTTTTACGCTTGAACGTTTATTTGGTATAAATAATATCCATAGACAAATTGCATTGTTCTTTAAAAGATAGTATGGTTGTCTTTATGATGCATTTACAATTAAAATGCTAGGTTAGCAAGTGATGATTATCGATAATAGTATCTAAAGACCATATTTTAATTAATCTGGTGTTATTATGATTGTTATTAATAATTAATCTGGCGTGATTATATATGTTATTAAGACAATGTCTCTTTATGTTAAGTTGAAGGCGATGAATATCCATTTTCTGGGGTGCTAAGATAACACAAATATCATCAGATACAATCTATGTTTTGTATGACTATTGGTCTGCTAAATGCAAGAAATTTAGTGTCACATTCAACAGTAACAACACTCTTTGTAGTTCGTTTTAAGCATTCACTGTCAATATTATTTTCAGGATTGTCTTTACTTGCCATTCCATCTTTAATAGCTTTAATGTACATATCCAAGCTATTCGATCCATCAGGTATTGTAGGTATGGTAAATGAATCGTGGTAATAAAAATATTGCAGATTATTATGTTTTCCGTTTTATCAACTGTTTAATTTGCTAATGAATGCAGTTTTTATGTCACTGTTACTTTCTCAAAACATAATTTTGTCATAATTAATGCCATTTTCTATGGCACGAATTACAAGGGAAAATCTTCATTCTATTCTAGAAGCACAAGCAGATAGACACACCAGCTACAGTGGCTAACACACATTCATGCTCTTAAATCCTAATGGGCATGCACGCGTGCATATTCATATGAATCCTTTGTGAAATGTTTAAATTTATTGCATCATCTGAATTTTTTAGGGGTTGCAATTTAAATTTTGTTGCAGTTGGGTTAATTTGTGTTACAAATTGTATATTTTCTCTCATTCACATGTGTGAAATTGATACGTTAGATATTTTCTTTTGCACACTTTATATGTGTTTAAGTATTGGTTTAGTTTTTTTTATATATGCCATGATATACTGTATGTGTAGCTAATGGTTTTCTGCAAGCTATCTTTTTCTCACGTTTAACAATCTATATGTATGATTTGGGTACTGTTGTCTATATTGTTGCTATTCATATCTATTGGAATAATTTCTTCTGAAGATTCTAGAGTTTTACAATAATTTGGCAACGTATCATTTAGCCTTATCGTACCTTTTCTGTTTCTCGAAAACATCTGGTATAAGTGCAGTGACGTCACCACTGGCATAGTCAATCATTTCCTGTGTCAAAGGTCGCTTTGCCCAGTAATCATTTTCTTTCTTGCACCACTCTAACTACAATACAATTACAAAGTTACATCGTACATATTTTTAATCATACCATGTACATAGTACCTTCTCACCATGATGACAGAAAACATGACAGAAATATGCTATAACAACCAATGTTATTTATACAAATAAACGTTTCCTCCAGCACTGGGCCAAAGAATCAATTCTTGTTAGTATACAAGTTATATTTATTGCTTAATAACGTTTTCAACTCTGCTGTTTAATTTGTCTTTCTCTTTGAGCTAATCGGCTTCAACTTTGTCACGAATATACATGCAATGTACATATATCAATTTAAAGATTATACTTAGTCAAAGTTGCATGCAGACTCATTGAACAAAACTGAAAACAGGGAATAGTGCATCCTTTAACATGTATTATTGCAATGTTGAGATAAGTTTCGGTCACACTGCAAATTTTTATGTGGAATTATGCAAACATATGGTAATTTGCTGCGAAACACTTTGCAACCATCAAAAGAAAAGAAATCACATATATGACATATTCATCAAGGTACACATGTTTCTTGTTTCCCATTTTCTTAGCATTGTATATTAGCATTGTTTTCCCATTTTTGTATCACTAAATTTGACAAGAAAATATTTTTCAAGGATTATCAATTCGAATAATAAATAAAAAAGCATTTGAAATATGAAGAACAACCTTCACGTCATCCTTGGCTTCGTACACCTTCGCTGTGTCCGAATAGGTGCTACAAAGTTCTGCAAGCTTCAGTCGGTATGGAAGTCGGCGTCCCTTGTGTTCCGCAATCACAAGATGTGCCACCTATGAGTAAAAAGTAGAGATAATAATTATACTTATCGTTTGATGTAAATTCGTAAAGTAGAAGCCGGTCCACAATTTATTTAAATATACAGTTTACATATGGGTAGAATTGTAGACCTGGAAATACTTACCTTAAAAGAAATTATACCTCCCTTCCTACCTACCTACCTACGTACGTACCTACCTATCTACCTACAGACATAAATACATGCCGACGACATGCCAACGAATACCAACAATACTTAGTCTTCTTTTTAAAAAGCAACGCCACTAAAATAAAAGAAGACAATAGCCCACGTCTTTTCAATTTGTCCTATTAATCTTGGTGGGTTGTTGACAAAGCTAAACACACGAGTCCAAATTTCATCATTCTCCCATTATGCCAGATTATATCCACTTTTAGTCAGGCATTCAAAAGGTAATTTTATTATTTACCTGCGTATCAAAGACGTTATCAAGCTTGATGCCAAACTGATGGAAAAGGGCTGCACTGTCTCCAGAACAGGAATGTATAACCTAAAATATAATTAGTAGTTAAATAATGTATTTAGTTACATTAGTTATCAGGATGCTAATATATATATATATATATATATATATATATATATATATATATATATATATATATATATATATATATATATATATATATATATATATATATATATGTATGTATGTGTGTGTGTGTGTGTGTGTGTTCTTATTGAGTGAACATTTAATTGAGGAAAATTTCACTGAAAATATTGATGTGAAGGTAAAAACTTCATTTTGATTGGTGTCGGTGTTACAGAATACGCAGAGTATGAATGAAAACGTTTAGTAAGCATGTCACTTTTCCAGGTCTAAATAGACAATGCCTTCCTAACAAGGAACCGGAAGTGCTACAATTTGGTGTATCACAAAACAAAAAATAGTATCATCGTCTTCACTAATATGAAAAGGTTTGTTTTAAAATGTATGTCTCAAAATAAGAACACTGCAATACCAGCACAATTTCGCTAAATCTAATTCATTAGGACAACGAACAGAGCGAAATCAAAAACGTAATAACTAATAGTTAATTTATGCGATTGAATCTCAGTATATATTGACAAGACTATTATTAAAAGGAACGTAACATTTTATTGATGTTAAACCAATCTATTTTCGAAACTAATTTCCCAATAGTTTGTTTGTTGCTACAGTCTTATCCGTGTATTTTTCTTTTCTACCTTCACTATCTGTGGTGATGAAAGAACTTTGTCCAGACCCGTGTCCTTGAAGAAGCTTTTGTCTTGTTCCTTTTCATTGTTCATGACGTCAAAGAGGTATACATCTCCGTTGATCATCCCAATTTGCATGAGTGTAAGTGGCCCTTTTGTGCCAAGATGGACGCCCTCACAATCCACGGCTATAACCTTCTCCTGTTGTAACTTTCTTACTGCTGATCTACATGCTTGTTTGTCTCGCGGGGAGAACACTAAGACTTTGGTTTCTGAAGCCATGTAAGACGTTTGAATGTCACAATCAACGATGAGTCAAATTCTGGAACAAAATTTGAATGAAATCCATATTTTAAGAGAATAGGTAAAAAAAAATAAGATTTGATTTAATTTTCATTTACTTTCTTTTTATAGGATATTTGCCTTAGTTTAATATCATTTCTACAGATGAAATTTCTACCACTCTATTTTAAACACTAATGTGTTTTATTGTGTAAACGATTTGAAAACACCGGTCTTTGGTTCGTTCCAATAGAAGCTATCCAGTGTTATACATCTTGAACTAAAGGAATGAACATTCCTACATTTATATCCTTGCCAATTAATCGTTACTAACATCCAACAATGGGTTTCTAAATAATAATTACATTTATTGATGGCCTACGAATTTGGGATTTTGTGAATGAAAACCTTATCATTCCTAATAATTGAGGAACATACATCTCAGTCAACAGCGGCATCTGTCTATCAAATATTTTTAGAAGAACTTACAAGCTCGCGCTTAGCAATTTAATCATCCAGCGGGGTGTGAATGTTTCCGAAATCGCCTGCTGGGCTGGCAAACATATTGGTCAGATAACTGCACATAATGAGCAATTATATACCGATGAAATATTTGAAATCAGGCAAGTACTTTTAGGTGATCCTGTAATTTAAAGGCTGTAAGATCTGAAGAATAGGAACACATATCACAGGATTTAGGAATGGGTGTTATTTATATATGACAAAGGAAAGATGACATTTACAAAGTTGAAAAGATTAGAAGATTAAAACAATGAACTGTAAGAAGTATACAAATTTAAAGTGGAAATCGTATGATGAACCGTTTACAGTGTGAACCAGCTAAAAGAAAGAAGAGCAAAAGTATATCATTAAATGATGTACAATGGTTCACACTTCTCTAGTTTGCAGTTGGACTCCTTATATAAGCGAGTATAGACGCTACACTGTGACAATATTGATTAGCAGGTTTCTTCAGATCGAGAACAACAGGTCGTCCAAAGTGGGATTGATTTTATCTGACGTGAATGCTCCTTTGATAATGTTCAAACATACCATATGAGGGGGGATAATGGAGAAATCCTACCTTCATTAAATATTCGTACATTCAGATATGCAAATGTATCCTCTAAAAACGATGGTTTTGATTGGTTGTACAATACATTCCTCAGAAACAATCCCATAAACCACCAATTCTACTTCCTGCTTCCGCTTGAACCAAAATTCGTGCGAACGCCTTTCAAATTTGAGCGATAACGATTAATAATTGCTGCATCTTAGTTACCATATTCTCGATTCATATATATTTAAAAATTGTTAGACATATATGTAATTATAATTAATCACGCTTTGATTTATTTTACAGTTTATCATAGTGCGCAAATTTAACAAACTAGTTTGTATAGACCATAGTCACGTTACCAACTGCCAGACCAATTTGAATTTTCGTTTCAGTCCTTTTAAGTTTTATCAGTTTGACTTTATTTGCTATTTGTTGTGAATATTGGCTGAATTTATTTGATATTGTACTTGCATTGCTAAGTTTTTTTGTTCATTTATATGTATTAGTGTTTAAATTTGATTACTACCTAAGTAAGAAGTTTGCATATTCACATACTAGTTAAGGTATTGGAACTGATAGCGTGAAGAATATACTAGAAAATATTTTATTAGTTATATTCATTTGATACGTTTTTACCCCAAGATAGTAGTTTGTTTTCTGAAGTGTTTATGATTAACTTCCATTTTATTACACTTGATCTGGTGTGAAAAGTATAATTTAGTGTTTATGTAATTTATATTTTCTTTTTAGAAAGACAGTTACTTCTTTTAAATAGTGGATATTCATTTCATATTCATTGTATATTTTGCATAGCTGCCGCATACTTGTCAGAATGTCGAGGAGCATTTTCGTTGCAGGTGATTCCAATTTGAAGCAACTCAGTTGTCTTCTGAATCTTCCCAACTTATTCCTGTTGACTATTCCTGGTGCGAAATTGGTTGGAGATGTCACCAATTTTAAATCCAAAGTGTTAGATGTTGTCCGAGCCCAAAAACCTGACCTGCTGATTCTTCACATAGGTTCGAATGATGTTGGAAAAGATGTTAGCATATTTACAAGGTATTTTTACTTGTAAATTTGACTTTGAAAACATTTATTATTTGTGCCCAATATTTGCAGCATAACTATTATAAATTTCTATTGTATATTTAATTTATTATATTGATCTTACAGAGTACAACTGGCTAGTGATGAATTCCAAATATTCTCTCTAATTATAATATGACCAGCATAATTTTCAATAACAAATTTACATGATTAGCATCCATATTGACTACTCGTCATACAGTCTAAGACATTGACCCTGATATTTATGTTTTGGGGTCAATGTTTTATTACCAAATTAATTGTGCTTGTGTAGCATGTTTTGATGTCACCTAGCATCATATTGAGAAGTCAGATTTCAGAAATATCTCAAACTTTATGCAGCCCGTATTGATGCTTTTCTACAAATTAAAGTCACAATGATTTAGCGAGATTGTTCTTACTCTGATGCCTTTTTTCTAATAAATTAAAATTCTCACACAATCATGTGGACCTGATTTCAAGTTATGTTGGCCTACATTTCATTTGCCTGAAATGTGATTTATGCCGGGAATGCCATAATCAGATTAAGTTGAAGTATGTTTCTTTAACAAAATGAACAAAAACATAAAAGTATTGAAGAAAGTGTTTCAGTAGCTTCATTTAATTCAAGATTCTTGTCACAATTTTAACTGATTTTGGTATTCTCAGCTTCCAACAATCTACATTTATTAACTAATAATCCACCAAATGCCACAAATAAACAGGCTTAACATCAGGAGGAGGGTAACATTAATTAGGTAATACATATTGCACTTTATGACAATACAATTTTTACATTGCTACAACAAAAATGAAGTGTGTTGATTGTTCCGAAATCTTGCCATATGATGTCAAAATGGGATATTTATTTTTGCTTAAAGCTTGAGAGTTGAACAAAATAACCCTGGTAGCAGATGTTTTTAAATTTTTGTATCATTTTCTTTATATTTCCCAAATGGCAGCAGTTACTATGGTGGTGAATTTCTGAAATTTTCACAGTTTTATTAGTCATGTTTTGTTTGCATTTAGTTAATTCTTTTTGTGCACTTCTTGCTTTCAGTTGTTACAGAGACTTTATTCGTCAGCTGCTGGAAATGAATCCCACGATGCTGGTCACTGTTTGTGGAATTCTGCCTCGAACCACCAGTAACTTTAAATCTTTTCATTGGAACTCTACTGTTTTACCAGACTTACAAAGAGGATGTGCTGCACTAAATGATGTCATTATGAGCTTAAGCCGAGAATGTGATAAGTGCCATTTTATTGACTATAACCCATTGTTTGATCGAAGTATGCATTTGGCACGTGATGGACTCCATGTAAATATAAATGGTGCATATGTATTGAAAACAGTATTGGAGTCATTTGTTGTTAGTTTGGACATGGAGCAGGTAAACAGCGCTGAAAAATTGTTGTCCTTGGACCTTGTCGATACCCGTATGTCTTATGCGGATGTAGTGAAGCAGTTTCCACCCAGAGATAAACTTAAGTCGATGGATTACAAGGATAAGGTGACTAACATAAATTATAGTTTTTACATAAAATCTAAACTTGCTTTTAACATGAATAAGGTCACATATTCACATCAGTCTATATTTGGTAAATGATTTTGGTATTACAGCAATATGTCCATGTTAAATCATAATGTTCTGCCCCTATTTGTTTTTAGAAAATGTCAACTTCATGTTTGTCCTTTTTAAAATGACAGGTAAAATTATTAATGTGCTTATTATATACTTAAGAGTAATTGGACTGACCAAAGTACAGAATTTTTTGTTTACATATATTAATGTTTTATAATTATTTCATTTAAGGAGAGCTGCAATTTTAGCAAAAAGCCATTTATTCCCAAATTCAGGAGGTATAAACGATACAGAGTACCTGTTTCAACACGAGTTAAAAAGGTATGAGCATTTTGTATTAGATAGAGATAAAGATAAATTGAAAAATGTATCATCTAAAGTAAGAAATTATACTAAAGTCTCCCCTGCCCCCCCCCCCGCATTGTTATCCCTATTTTCATGAGTCAGTTCGTCACATTTTCACATTATGGCCATAAATCTGTAAAGCTTGATATTTTTTCAATAAAATCTGGGTCAATTAATCGTCTTGACCCGGCCACAACGTCTTTTGAATAACTCCTGTCTTGAATTATATGTTGTATAATTTATTTATATTGTCCTAGTGGTGTCATATACCAGTTTCAACTACATGTTCCACTTCATGGTTTTGAGTCAAAGGTTAGGTTAGGCCTACGTCAGGCTTATCCAGGCTGCAACTTTTTAGCGATATCTGGGTTTTCACAAAGATTTCATAGAATTATTCATATGAAACGTGAATCATATGATCATGTGTCATATCTACACCCACCCATAAATTGTGAAAGTCATTGACACATCTATTGTTCATAGATCAAAACTCTTATACTCTAGCTTTATCTGTGCAGTAACTTTCTTTGCCATAACTATCTAATGCCTACTAGTTTTGCACTAATATTTTAGCGGAATTGTTTCAGTCGACCTGCTTTGTGTTGGGGGTGAAAGGTTGAATCAGATATACTACATGTACAGGCTGGAATTGTTATAAGAATTCTGATTTTTCACATATACAGTGATGTTGGTTATATAAACTCACACACAGAAAGCTTGGAATGTCCAGATATGGTTCAAGGGTTGAAATAGACATAATGTAGCTTTTGTCTTGTCTCAGAGTTTGAAAGTCTTGTTAAATTTTAAAAATAGTTTGAGGAATTGTTCATATGAATCCGATGCTGTCAAGTCCACTCACACTCCAAAAAATGAATGTCAGTTTCTCATAGTTGGTTCCAGTTATGTGACTTTCAGCCTTAACCATCTCACAGTGTGTTAAAATGGCATTAAACATCAGTTCCATCACCATCACACCATTGCCTTTTTGAACATCAAAAAAGTGGGTGTGGGAAGAGACATTTTTATTTCTTATTAAATCTGAAAGATTTTATAAATAAATTTCATGATTATTGTTAGTCTATTTTCCAAAATGTACATAGCTCGCTTGTTTCATAAGTTAGGTTTCACAGCTCAGGCAGATATATCATTCACAAGAAAAAGATATCAATTTTCTCATCCTGACATGCATCACTTTTATCTCTGCTTTATATTTATTTTAATTTCAATAAAAATGAAACTATTTTCAGTCTCGTAGAACTAGAGTTTGTTCTCAGAAAAGGTTTGTTTTTCTCATGTTTTTATTATGTTGATTCCCCTTTTGATATTTCATTTCTGTTCATTTTTTACATTTACAACTAAAATGATTAAAGGTGGATAAATTGTAAGCCAATTGTCAGGTTATATTATATCATTAATCATGTTGGAAAAGCAGAAATATTTCACATTTAAATACAGAAGATTTCTTATTTACATAACAAGTTTTATTCTTAAAATCCTATGATTCAATAAGTACCATCATTATTCTAGTTGAGTTATAAGACCAGAAATTTACCTCTGATGTTGCATCTCATTTGTATTGCAATCACATTTCAGTAAATGCATATTAGCCCACTGTCATGATAATGTGTGACACAATATGTCTTTGGCATGGTTTTGACATCACTATATACCATAGATGCACAAGCCCTTGCCAGTGGGCCTAATCTGGCGTGTGAACAGTAATAATATTAAAAAAATTTGTTTTCAGCCCTCGATTGGTCTTAGAAAATGCAATCTGGTCTTTGGCCAAAACCGGTTTTACACCCTGGCTATAGACTGTGACAAGGAAACCTTATAGTTATGTAACTGATAAATTGTTAACGCTTCATTAAAAATCCAATAAAACTAATTAAAATCTTTCTCAGATGACTCCAGTTGCTCTTTATCAGTTACTATACAAATGATGACATAAATCATGCCACCTTATAAAGTTAATGCGATCTCTGAATGTGGATGTTAATTTACAGTACAATTATCTTTGTCACAATGTGCATGTTAATTTACCATTAAATAATCCTTTCATCAGCACATAATGAAATCATGCAGTGTGGCATATCTTTATTTACAGTACAAAAGCTCAGTATGTTCACTACCTTCTATATTGTTATTTTTTTATAAAATTACTAGTTATTATTCAGTCATAACAAAATGTGTTCATTATGGACCAGACTGGTTTCTTTTTTCTTTCAATTCATTTTAATAATGCACATACTTCAGAAATGAAATTTGTTATATTGTTACTACTAACAATATTTGTTTTAATTTTTAAAAAAATTCCCCTGGCCTGGAGAAGTATAAAACCACTAAAAAGAATATATACAACACTCATGCAATGAGAATTTTCAATTTCTTTAAAAGGTATTAAAATCGTATTGGGGTTCCTGTGGGTATTTATGACAGCCAGTGTGTTTCAAAATTAGTGATTAGTTAACTTTTCAATTATTGTTATAATTTATAACCTAAATGCATTTGTTTTTACTTCATTTGTACATTAAATATTCAAACAATATTGTTTACTGCTTTAATAATTGTTTTATATTTTGCCATACATTTATATGAAACATAAAAATTACAATATTTGGCATTCTAAGAAATAGAGGATTGGTACTGTACATTTAATCAATTATGTAAGGCCATGCCTGCTATAGTTTCCAATTATAGAGATTATGATCAATCCTGCAGCTTAGTTAAAAAATATGTTAACCTATTCTGCATGTCTATTTATAGATGATAATACTGAATCTGTTCACTTATACAAGAGCAAAATTTTCACACTGATTATATATTTGATTCAAGTTTATTCAATGTGCATGTGTTCATTAATACATACATTATGGGTGTGTCGATTGGAACCTGTGTAAAAGCAGCTTCAGTTTACATACTTTGTTATAGTTGTTAGTATTTAATATTGTTATTTTTCTTGTCTTTCTTTTCCCTTTTTCCAAGTGATATTTTTTTACTTGAGCAGGAAAATAATCATCAGTTATGCTATTGTTTGATGATAGTAATTTACTGATATCTGTACAGCTGCGTTGCTACATTATGATTAATAAATCATCTGAGAATTGTTAACTGGTAGTGCTTGTGTACTGAACATATATACCATCATAGATTAAGAATGGCCTATTCATTTCTTTTTGTGGAAAACTGACATTGCCAGCAATATGAATCTATCTTAACTTTTTATATAAACTGCATATTTGCTAAATGGTAATAATAATTGAAATTACATTTTTATGCATCTTTATTTCACAATAATATTTTATATTAGAGTGAATATTCTTCATCAGATTCCACCCCTTACAGCCAATGTGTGTAGCCATCATTATAATATTGTTCGCATATTCTTATTTTTCTTTAAAAAAATTCTCTTGAAAGACACGTACGTATTTTTACATTTATAATTCGAGTGACGCATTTGCCAGGTCTTTTATTTAACTGTATCAGGTGTCCTTTTTTATGTGTCAAGAGTTATTGCTGATACTTTGATAAGTTTGTTTCAATTAATTTTTTTCTCAGGAAAATAACTATTGAAATGTTTTTGATGATATATACTTTTTATGCAGATTAGAGCAGCATGAGATAATAGTGCATGTCAGTGAGGATGTTGCTGTAATATTGCCACCAACAGCTATTCATAACATATACAAGGTAATTGTTTAGTATTAAGGTATAAATGTTAATTATCAAAGTATAAATGTTTCAGTCTGAAAGTTTAAAAAAAAAGTTATTGAATAAAAGACCGGTGCTGTTTGCGGTATTATAGTTTGTTATAGAAACTACAGTGAAAGTAATGACTTTGGAAATTTCCTTTTTTAAAAATATATGATAATATAATTAACAAGGTATTTATTTATAAATTTCAGAGCAAATGATGATATAGGCACCTTTGCATATGACTGTGTTAATGACAACATTTGTTGTTATCAAATTTGCTTGATTTTGTGCCATCATATAAAGTTTAACTTTTTAAGGATCGACATATTCATGCTGCCTGTACACACCAGAAACCAAAAGTGAAAAGATTCATCCAGAAAATCATCCCTGCAAAGGTAAGTAGAAAATACTATACAATTGTTTTTTTCTTATTTTATCATTCTAAATACTGTTTTGTGGCTAATGTTTTCACATTTGACCAGTAAAGAAGAAATCTGATCTTGAGATTTTTTATATATATTTTTGAATCACTGTTCTTTAATAATAATGAATACTAAACTATTAAAAAGTGCAGCATTGTTAACATTTAAGTGCTTTTCTATTTTCCTAAAACACTATTACTGTTGAAATATTTTTATTTTTTTAGGTATTCTGCTGTCCTGAGTGCCGTGTGAAATGCACTAAGGAAGACTTTCTTTTGAACCATTACTTGAGCAGACATGTTCCTCATAGAAAGAAAATGGAGGAGATCATGTGTATGTTTCTTGAAGTAGTTATTGCCAAATTATTATTAAATTTTCAAAAAATTAACCCAGTTAATTTGCTTATTCTTGATGAAATAGATGCATTACAATTATATTGTGTTATATATTTGGTGCTTTTGACCTGTAAATTCTGTGATATGAAGTTGATTGTTTTTCATTTTCCAGCATAGATACACAAATATTGTTTTATTCCTTAATTATTACTTAGCTTTTTGTTTCCTCTTTGTAAGCCTTTTCTTTAATCGAATCTAAAACATTTATTCCTTTCCAGATAAGGATGCTTCATTCAAACCAAACCATATGAAGGTATGATATATATTAGTTTCTGCTTAAATACAATTCAGAACTTAATAATTTTAATTATGTTTACCAAAATTATATTTTGGCTTCTTGTGTTAAGGCAGCCATCACTTGTTTTGAATGAGGACAACTTATACTACTTCGTTTGTTTAGTTTGTTCCAGAAATACTTACATAACTAATTCATGGTGTACATTTTTTAATTAATGCATATGATTCATGATTGGGTATTTGCGCGCACACACACACACACACACATAGTTACTTCAACATACACATAAAGTTGACTTAAATAAAATTATTTGTGAAACCTTAATACAGTCCATGTTATATTTTAATGTTCCTATAATAATATCTTGAAAAGATATCAATTTTCTTTTTGATGATAATAATTCATGCATAAATTAAAATTTATCTTCCAACAGAATCAGGGTACAATTTTCATCTTTGTTGATATCTGTGTATGTATAGCTATTTAATACTTCTAGTGTCCTATTTATAAAATGCTCAACAACCCTCAATCATTGGCTTTATAATGAATTTACCCTTTTACAGGATGAGATATATACTTGTAAAGCATCCAGTCACATAAGTTCCATAACTGATAGTGATTTTATTGCATTGGATGTTCCTGAAATGCAGTTATTTGGTAAATATACATTTCAGTATTACAGTTATGTATCTGGTCTGTTTACTATTTTCATCTCTCTCACTTTCTGTGTGTGTCTATATATATATATATATATATATATATATATATATATATATATATATATATAGTGCCATCCTAATGTGCCGTTTTATTAAGACTGATGTATAGAATGTGTAAAGTGGAACTTTAATGTGACTTAATCGTTTTCCCTTTATTTAATTTGAACATTATTTTGTGTCTTTCACAATAAATGATTCAACATTTATTTGTCAATAAGGCATGAATAATTTCCTTTCAGACACGATACTCAGCTTTGTGGATTTAATGCCATATATCATCCGTGATAGTCATTTTTTATCAGAAAGAAAACCAGGGTATTACGATATAATATTTACTCTGGCTCAAGACGCTGATGCCTTTAGTAATATCATTAAGCAAATTATCAGATCTTTCTTATGCTGTTTCTCGCCATTGTATAAGCACATACCTTGCATACTCATGCAAAATTCCTGTCAACAAAGTGATGCCATGCCACATTTAACATCACCTTGAATACAGTTGTTGCATATTGTTGATGGATGTTTCGTTCATTTATTATTAAATTTATCATCTTTATCAATATATAGGCATGAAATGTGAACAAAGAGACAAAAGAGATCAAACAGTGCTGTCAAACTGTTTGTCATTTGTAAAGAAAATTGCTGCATTTTGTTGGAAGAACTTTGCAAAAATGAAACTGATCCTTTCTGGTGATGTTGAAGAAAATCCTGGACCTCCAGTGGTAATTATTTCTATATTGTCATCTATACCTTTGTGAGAAAGCTTGCCAGAGCTTCTTATGGGTTGGTTGTTTTTCCTGGGGTTTTCCCTGGTTCTTCCTCAACCAATTAATACGGGCTCCCATGTATAGCCTATCGTGTGCTAAAAAATGGTGTTAAACCCCACAACAACAACAACAACATACCTTTTGGGTACACACATTTTATTTTTTTCTCCCTTCTGTTCACAATATATATATTAAAAATTATCATACGAGGAATTGATATGTATATCACTAAAACAGAATATGTATCAATGAGAAATAAGTTCTAGGAAATTCCTGATCGGCAAATATAACTAGCAGTAGTGTGTACAGTCAGAACTGTGAAAGTTTCTATGCAGTGTGAGTGATCTTAATAAACCAAATTTAACTCATTCGGCCCCATAGGTTTTTGTCTTTTTTGCCTGAAATGTTCGTAGGAAGGACATTTGGGGTACTATTTTTGAATACATCGTAATACAGCTGTTTTAAACAAATTATCCATGAGAATAATGACTAGTTGTATTAGAAACATCAATTTCTGCTTCAGGGCTTTGAAGTAGGGTACAGCCTCATCACACCTACAGACAGGATCGGGGCTGAATTGGTTAACTGCCAGTGTTTCCTTAATATACAAGATGAGCATTTTAAACTTATTTGTTTTCCTGGTCATCTTTTTCTCTTTTTTTTATACTTTTAAAAGGTAGGAAAATACTTTCAAACAGGTTCAGTTTTGTTTAACACGTGAATTAGTTCTCATAGTTACAGTATTTTAGTTCCCCATATCATGCCCTATTCTACTAATCTCTCTCTAGATCGAATGTTCCTGGGAATCTTGCACAGAAACATTCCAAACAGAGCAGCTTTTAGGACAGCATGTAATAGGTCATATTCATCCTGGCATGTTATGTCAATGGAAAGACTGTGCTTTTACCAGTTACGATGTAAATGAGTTGGAAACACATGTATTAAAACACATTTATTTGGTATGTAATCTTACAGTTTTTGCATTTTTTTGTCTACATTGTAGAGTGTGACTCAGTTATTGTCATATATTTCTTTTTTCATTCATTCATGAATAATGTAGTCCTTAAAACATAATAATAGTGCACTGAAACTTTTGAAAATGTCAATCACATGCTACAGTCATCACAAATTGGTTACATCACAGACAAAATTAAATAAGTTGGGCTATGAAAATTATTTGGCCTAGAAAAATCTGCTGTGGCCAGTAACACTAGTTTGGTCCTTATGAAGACCTTAATCATAATTATAGTAACTTTGTAATGACAATATTAACTGCTTCATTATTACAATTGTACTTATTTGGCTTAAATATTCCATATACTGTGTAACATATTAAAATAATCTTCTTCATAGTAACATTAATGAAGAAATGTATTTCAGCAGTGGCAGGTGAAACTGGAAGAGGAACTTTCTTTCAAAACCAGCTACAGCATTAGTCATATATAAAAGACAATTATTTCTGATGACCTAACCATGTTTTTGGTTACTTGCTATGAATTTCTTCATCTTTAAGTTGTGAAAATCTGACTGTTGGTGAATGAGAGCCCAGTTCTTTATTCACTGTCATGTTTTTAAGGCCATCTTGATTATCATATGAGTTAATTCTTGGACAACATTTGAATGTTCAGAATATATTTTGTTTTCAGCTTCTTTATGTACTGTTCTCTGGAATATACATGATATTTAAGGTTTTGTTGTAATGAAAAAAATAACTTATTTTAAACATTTAAAAAAAATATTTTATCACATTTGCAGGAACAGTTTTCTTTTCATTCCATTGAAGAATGGCAACAAGCTTTACCTCTTGGACAGTTATCAAAAATAACTAGTGATCTGCATTTATGTCCAGTGCCATTGGTGAGATATTACAATGATGGTCATTAGAAATGCGCCTTGAAATTAAAAAATGCATGTTTTTGGTTCACTGATAGTTCTATTTATCACATAGCTTTCATTATCATATCAGTTATCCATATTGTATGGTATAGTTAAACTTAGGATTTCTTAATTTTCTGTGATCTAGTTTTACCTTTATTATTTTGTAACATGAAATTTTGTGACAGTTTCTTAATATTCCAACTTTAATTATTTTTCAGTGGATATTTCATGATAAGTTTTATTTCATTTGCTGATTTGAAAGTAATTATTTACCTAAACTAATTTGTTCAGTTCCTATATTTTTTTTCCTCTTACGTATATAAAATATTGTTATATGCAGAATGAGCAGTTATATTGGAACTGATTAAGACAATATTCCACTCGAGGAATAGTTTAATTATAATGTAATACATTACTACTAATGCGTACCTTGATTATTTTTTATTTTTTTAGGTAATCAGCTCACCCTCTTTTCTCATTTAACTTTCAGTCTGTGTGTAATGTCTCTCATACATAACAATCTGCATAGTTTCCTAATAATTAAGCTCATTTGATAACATTTTGATGATAACAAAGATCTTTATAAAATAGTATTTATAGTGATATTCAAGATGTTTTATTTACAGTTAACTTTATTTTTCTGTCAACAGCGAAGCAAACTGCATCTCCTTTTACTGGATGAAGATTTCAGAATGCCACCAAAATACCCATACACTATTGAAGATCACAGCCAGTACTTATCTATGCTAAACAGTTCCAGTGCTCGTGAATTTGAAAAGCAAACTGCAGAATGTATTTGCAAGAGGCAGCTTCTAGGAGAAAAGTGGACAACAGATGACAGTATAGAAGTTAAAACTCCTGTGTCAAATTCTTTACAGCAGGAAGCCACATTACATCCTACAGATATTAACAATAAAACTTTATCCAGGAAAAGAAAGTCAGATTTATCAGAAGTTAGCATTGCTAAAAATGTGTTTACAACCAATTTGGAAAAGTGCCATAAAGCCATTTACATAGAGCATGACATCATCAGTCAGTTGATAGAGTGCCATTTCATGGATTCGAAGAATAAGCAGCTTCAACAATTTGAGGATGCTGCTATAAATATAGCCACTTTTCCTAATTGTACTGAGGGAGTATTCGTATTTACTTTACTTAAAATTATAAATGACAGCAGTGAAGCACCATTTTATTATATGCGATATATTGAATCAGGATATTATCAAAATTTTATGGTGGAGAATTTTTCACATCTAATATGTGAGAAATTGACTATCTCAAAAGAATCACTTTTCTTGTGCAACATTGCCACTGATGAAGATAAAAAAAAGATAACACAGAGGAAAATGAAAGGTTCACATAAAAGTCATAGCAGACCAGATAAAGTATATAAATATAATTTAAGTAATTTGAAGGAAAGAAAACTACAACTTGCAGAGCATGCTGAAAATTTCACCAACTTGGAATTATGTGCCTGTTTTGTTCTTACCACTCGCAAAGGATTCACTGTTAAAATCAGCAAAGATGTATCGGATGCCTATTACATGTCCTGTGACAATGAAATGCTGAAGACTCCTGCTATTCGTGATATCATATGTCATTATCCAGAGATCAGAATTTTGGATCGTTATGAGAAATCTTCAGTAGACTTTCTAAAAAGTTTTGCTTCTGTTGAGTCTCTATATGAACAAAGTATTATGCTAAATTTATTATCAAATGACCATGGAATTGACATAATAAAATTTCTGTATCGCTTTTCTATCTGTTATAGTGCTAAATCATTAAGGAACAAGGCGCTTTATCTTTACAAGAACAAACAATTTGGTGAATTATTCAAAGTCTACAGAGACCTTTGCCAGGAAAATGATCACAATAATAGTGCCAGTGAAAATATTGTGTATCATGCTGAACCTGCGCCAGTACGTAGGAAAATGTTCACACCACGTGGAAAGATTGTGACAGCAGAAATGGTATTGAAAACTGTTGACCTAAAGAATGAAAATGTAATGAAAGATATAAGTATCTATGATAATTTCAAGAAACAGCTACTTGAATATGGAGATTTAGTTATACAGGTTTTTGATGAGCACAAATTAATTGCTGTCATGAATGACTATGATGATGAAACGGGAGAATTCAAGAAGTCTGAGTATGTCGTGACGACAAGGGAGCAGTTTGAAAATGGAATGTTCTACACTTGTACATGTAAAATTTATCGCACACTTTTAGAATGTTTCAGTGATATAGAAGAAGAACAGTATGATGCCTTGGATATAAATGGTATAAAGTGCATGCATTGTCGAGTATTAAAAGAAGATATTTTTCCAAATATTGAAAGTGATGAAAATGCAGCAATTACAAACATACAAGCAGTGATACAGAGAAGTCTATCATTCAAAGATATGAAGGTAGTTGAGTTGTCATCTTGCCGACCAAATACAAAGAAATTTTCAGTCTTGCATGATGATGAAATTTCATTTGTACATTTAACGTTCAGTGACCGTGTTCAGCGTTTTATACTTTCATGTACAAATGGTTTCTGCAGAAGTAGAAAGGGATTCAAAAGAAATGTAGATTTGCTCACTAAAGGAGGAAACCTATGTTGCCATTTGCTGGAACTAAAAAATGCGCCTCATTACTGGATGGAGTTTTCCAATTGTTTATTTAATGATACTGCAGATGATTTGCAAACTGAAGCCTTTACTGAAAGTATGGATGTTGAAATGAATATTGAAGACCAGTTTTCAACAGGAAATGACTCAAACTTTAATGTCAATGATGGACTTTGGTCCTTTCCTTGTGTAAGTACACATTCAGCACGAAAACAGCAAGATTCAAAATTGGCCAAGAACATAAGGGAAAGATACATTTGGATCACTTCAGACTTTAGCAATATCGAAAATGGTTGTGTAAAAGGACCTGACCTTGTGAATGAGATACCAGAGTTTTCATGTCAGTGCGGTGCTGGGTGGACTGATTTAGATCATTTAAATGGTAAAACTGTTTTTGATCGTACATTGACCATTTACACAAAAATTGCACCAGTGCATTGTAGAGTTTTAACACGAATATGTGTTAAAACTGAAGCACCATGTAAAATAAAATGGGATGAAGGGCAATCTCTGTGCATTCATGTTGCTACAAGGGACACTGCTGCAGGTGATGAGATTGGATGGGCATTTGTAAACCAGGTTTTGTGTTCTAAATTGACGTTTTCATCATTTTGTGACCTTAGAACTAAAGATTACCGTGAATCAAATCCAGATTTCCGCACATTCATGGATCATGTAGTATTTAGGAAATGGTGGTTCAGCTGGGCTTCAAATATGAAGATAGATTTCAGAAAACCCTGTCCAGTTTGTGGGTTTGCCCCAAATCAGCTTGCATGTGATGGAACGAAAGTTGGAGTTGGCTTTCGCAATGCTAACTTTGAGGAAATAAGCAAACCAGATGACCCTGATACCATCTTACCAACACTGCACAGAAGAATGACAAGATGTTTCCTTCCTGACAGGACAGGCATTGATAAAGATAGCTTAAAACAAGCCAGAGAACATTTGCATTACATAAGCAGTGTAATTTTAAAAGAAATACCACAGCAGGAGATTCTGCCACATGAAGAACAATTTAACAGAAATAATTTACTTTTGTCTTTGTTATGTGATTCAGTTAAGCCGGTTTTCAGACGATTTCTTGCACACATGTCAGAGGATGAAAATATTTTACCAGATGAAAATATTGCATTTGCTAATGTTGTTAAAATGTTGTCTACAACAGCTCCTATCATTAGCTTGATCCCTCATACGTATTTGGATTGCATTGTAGAACTTTTGGATCATATGACAGGAGAAAAGGTTAATAATGGTGGAGATCTTTTCTTCAATAGAAAAATGCAGGAAATGCGTGAATATTCACCTGAAATAAGAGATTTGATTGCAACATCAATGCTTGGCAACATTAATGAGAATGGTGAAGATTGTATACGCCAAGATGTAGTTGACTTCATTCGTTATTTAATAACACAAGTTAGTGAAATAAATGTAACTCCAGCTGAACCTGCATTGCCACAGTTTGGTACTTATAATCCTCCAAAGTTCGGGAGAGCATACTATTTTTCTGAGTCGGGAAAGAAATTGCGTTCAGTCAGAAAATTTTCTATTGACTGTGAAAGGAAAACAACATTGGCTTATGATGATCCACCTTTAGATCATGATCACTGTGAAAAATATTTCTCTAAAACTCATATTTCCGCACCTGGTACTTCATCTTTATTTCTTTGGTTCTGTCCTAATCATGGACATTGTTATGGATTTCATATGACAAATGCCGAAGGACGTAAAGACCCATCAGCATCAATTTATTCCCACTTGGAAACTCCACCAAAGAATATATTTTATGATTTTGCATGTAATCTCCATGAGTATTGTTTAAACCGAGAAAGTGGCTTTTTTAGAGATGTTAGATTCTTCCATGACATTTTCCATGGATTTGCTCACAAATGTTCCTGTGCATATCGATCATCAAGACTGATTGGATTTGACTCTATAAATTCTTCAATATGTGAACAATTTAACAGTTTCATTCAGTGTATTAAATCATCAGCTCGTCAAATGACCCAAGAACATTTTTGCTTCTACTTACAATTTTTCATACATGAATGGAATGTAAGAAAAAGTGAAAGGTATCAAAAACAAATGACAGTTGCTTTAGCTGGAGTTTAGATGTATGTTATAGATCATTGGAACACCTTCATATTCTTAAATTTCTTTGCTGCATTTTACATTGTTTTGTTTGATACAATTTCTGGGTATATTATTGCAGTTGAGGGAGTAATTTTTACTCCAAAATTTAGATGTGAAACATATTTACAATATATAAAATGATCATAAACAGAGACAAATTTCATAAAGTAATGTAAAGATACTTTTTTCTATTAAAAAAATGACATTTGATATTATTGTTACACATGATAAGATGTCAGATTAAGTTGAAGGTTGAAAAAGCATCCGAAGATTCCAAATAGGTACTTTTGTTTATATTTCTAAGTTTTTAAAAGACTTATTTTCGTAACTACATTGAAATAAACTTATTACGGTTTCTACTGTACGTTATTAAGCAGTATTATAGTAAACACATTCCAGATTTTCCAAGCTCAGTTTTTTTCAGATTATTAAATATAAGGGTTTATTGTACATGAAAACAAGAATCACAACTTTTTGCTTTATTAAAAATCGTTGCCATCTTTTCCAGTAGCAGCATACCTTTATTCTTTCAATAGTTCACTGACATACTAACCATCATTGGTACTCTGCCATAAGAAATGTTTAAGTTTCCATTGGCTCATATGTAGTTTGTCTTGTGCTTTCTTCTCTATATCCTGAGATATGTAAAGTTTCCCATTTTTCAATCAGTATCCAAAGATATGCTTCCCATGTGAGCCTGAAGTTAATTTGCATTAAACAAATCTCATTTACATGTTCTAGCCTCACAAAATATGGCTTCATTTTTTTCCTATGCCGCCATTCCAACTTTTCAACATCCTTTACCTGATCACAATTTCCAAAGCCTAGATCTTTTTAATATCTCCAGTCTTTGCCCACTGTTTCAGCTTCTTAGGGTTTTCACATTTGTTCTTTTGAAGATTTGTCCTTCATGTCTGCTTTTTTTCATCTATTTTTATTTTGTTTATAATCATTTTTTATTATACTCATCCATAATACTATAAATACAAGCTTTAGTACTATTCACTATTGCTGCTATATCTTTAATCAAATGTACTTGACAAATGTATCCATATTTTAACACCCACTTAGACATTTTTATTTGCTCCATTAAACAAAAAATTCTACATTTATCAATCAACATTAGCAATTCACTTCATCATTACCCGACCACTATCACTAATTTCTTTTGGTCTGTTACACTTTAAACATTTGGATTGTAACTGACAAACTCTGATAAAATTATTTTACAATCCTTATGTTTCTCCAGTCATACTTTAAAGAATTATTGTTCATTTTACTACTGTATTAAAAATTATACACTTATATTTTGTGGTTAATTTCAAAAATGTTAACTGGCACAAATGTTGTGTGTATCAGTCAACAGAAAAATTAATAGAGAGCTGGAGATCGTTTTAGTTCTTTATTTCATAAATTTTGCTAGCTTTTCTTATTCAGATGCTACTAACATTTTAGTTTTTTTCACTGCTCAGCTCTTAAACTGCAGGTAAATGGCACAGTATTTGCCTTTTTTCCGTCCTTTCATAATGATGTAAATTCATTAATTTTTTCATTGCCCTCATACTTTTATATACATATATTACATTTGCAAGTTAAATCCTGCTGGATAGAATGACATGTTAATAACATGTTAGTGGTTTGCACTGCTCAGCTCCTTAAACTGAAGGTAGAAGACACGACACATTATTAGCTTTATTTCTAATGTTTTCATAATGTTATATAGTTAGCAATTCTTCCATTAACCCCATACCTTTTTTATAAATTACATTACATTTAATACAGGGGCCCCGAGTGGTCTAATTACAAGCAGTTTATTGTCTCCAGGTATTGTCCTGAAGGTCAACGGTCAAAAAGAAATGTATATTTATCAACATAACGCTTACCAGAGAGCCATAACTATCGTCCGATCTTTGATGTACTTTTTTTTTTTTTGTTTTTTTTTTTTTGTGTACTCTAATGCTAATGCTAGAGTGCCTGCAAGTTAACTCCTGCCGGACAGAACAACATGTTAATAACATGTTAGTGGTTTTCGCTGCTCAGCTCCTTAAACTGCGGGTAGACGGCACAGTATTAGCTTTACTTCTCATGTTTTCATAATGGTATATAGTTAGCAATTCTTCCATTAACCCAATACTTTTTTTAATAAATTATGTTACATGTAATACATAGGTCTTAATTTTGCTTCATTGTGATATTATGTCAACTTGTGAAATTGACAAGAGCAGTTTAAATTTGACTGACATCATGATGAGTAAGTATAGGATTTCCTCATTCTTTAAATATGAAACCAATAATGATAAAATGACCTTTTCTATGATTTTGATACAAACTTATATGTAAATAAGGTTTTAAATATTTTCCTCCTGCTGTTTTATTTTATTTTACTTTCTTTTTGTACACTAATATTAGGATTACTGTCAGATCTTTGTTTGGGGGCCCCAAGTGGTCTGAAGCGCCATCAGTGTTACGGATCACTGTCATCTCACCTCTGTCTGCGTGGGCTCGAGTTGCTGGTTTGGCCTATGTTGGCATGTGAGAAAGCTTGCTAGTAGCTTCTCGTGGGTCGGTGGTTCTTTCCGGGGTTTCCCCGGGTTCTTCCTCCACCATTAATACTGGCCGCCATGTATAGCCTATCTTGTGCTGAAAAATGGCGTTAAACCCTCCAACAACACCAAGATCTTTGTTTTATTTACATTAAATCTTCACTTATTTTGAGAGTCATGGTCTAAACTGCGAATATTCTTCGTTCCTTCAATGTTAAACAAATTTGTATGTTATGTTAATATTCAAGAGTAGAATAAAAATGGCCTAAGTTTTGACTTTTTCGGTGCAACAGATGCACAGTTCAAATATTCATTATTTTAACAAAATGTATTATCTGTAATAGTGCTAATATCTTCCTTATGTTTACAGTAGCCAATGTTTTCAATCGCGTTTATAATACATTATCCCTATTTAAGAGTAGAACATTATTTCCACTTCTTACTGATAATAGCTTCACATTTGTTTGCCCATTTGATAATTTAATTTTGTTTAAATTTATTTTCTTAGTATTATTCACCTTATCCAGGTAGTAATGGGTCAGGAATCCATTACACCGACTGCCTCATTGTTCTTTATAATTGCACATTACTGTAAGTGTAATAATGGTTAACACTAGTACATAGTATTAGATTGTAATTGTAAATTGATTGCACAATTGATTATTGTTTGGGGAGATAGACAGAGATAGATAAATAATTTATTGTAATATTTTTTTAATAATTATTTTTTTTTTTTTGCACTCCAATGCTAATGCTAGAGTGCCTGCAAGTTAACTCCTGCCAGACAGAACAACATGTTAATAACATGTTAGTGGTTTTCACTGCTCAGCTCCTTAAACTGCGGATAGACGGCACAGTATTAGATTTACTTCTCATGTTTTCATAACGGTATATAGTTAGCAATTCTTCCATTAACCCAATACTTTTTTTAATAAATTATGTTACATGTAATACATAGGTCTTAATTTTGCTTCATTGTGATATTATGTCAACTTGTGAAATTGACAAGAGCAGTTTAAATTTGACTGACATCATGATGAGTAAGTATAGGATTTCCTCATTCTTTAAATATGAAACCAATAATGATAATATGACCTTTTCTATGAATTTGATACGAACTTATATGTAAATAATGTTTTAAATATTTTCCTCCTGCTGTTTTAATTTATTTTACTTTCTTTTTATACACTAATATTAAGATTACTGTCAGATCTTTGTCTTACTTAAATAAATATTCACATATTTTGATAGTCATGATCTATACTGCGAATATTCTTCATTCCTTCAATATTAAACAAGTTTTTATGTTAATATTCAAGAGTAGAATAATGGTCTAAGTTTTGACTTTTGAATATTATTATTAATATGGTTTGGATGTATGTAATAGTTACAACACATTATTTTTTCAAATACAGTTTTATGAACAAGATTAATAATATTTATTTTGAAGAAATATCTACTTAAAAATTGCAAGCAGTTTATTGTCTCCAAGTATTGTCTTGAAGGTTAACGGTCACAAAGAAATGTATATTTATCCACATAACAGTCACCAGAGTCATAAATCTTGTCCGATCTTTAATGTACTACTTTTTTAAATTTATTTATTTATTTATTTATTTATTTATTTTGTTTCACTCTAGTGCTAATGCTAGAGTGCCTGCAAGTTAACTCCTGCCGGACAGAACGACATGTTAATAACATGTTAGTGGTTTTCACTGCTCAGCTCCTTAAACTGCGGGTAGACGGCACAGTATTAGCTTTACTTCCCATCTTTTCCTAATAGTATATTGTAAGTAATTCTTTCGTTAACCCAATACTTTTATATATTTCATTCCATTCAATACATGGGTCTTAATTTTTCTTCATTATGATGTGATATCTACTGCTGAAATTGACTGGCGCTATTACCCCTTAGAATAATGACCAACTGATGTTTATGTTTTATATCATCAGTTGTCATATATTTTATTGGGTTTTAGTGAAATGCATCAGACATCTTCATTTATTTTAACTTTTTAAATAATGTTATTTCAAGATTTTCATATAAAATCTTATATTGCTGTATCTGTTGTTATTAAATTTTGTTTTCTTCTTCAAAATACTTTTGTATTATTATTGTGGCTGTCAATAAATAAAATAAAGTTTCCAAAATAACATTTCAATTTTTTTATCTCTCTTACTCGCTCTCTCGATCGCTGTCATTTGCACTCTCTCTCTCTCTCTCTCTCTCTCTCTCTCTCTCTCTCTCCTTCCTAACTACCGGTATATTCTGAGAGACTGTGTGCTGTGTCCTGTTCATTCTAAGCCAACTTGGATATGCGAGAAAGCTGGCCGGTAGGTTCTCGTGGGTCGGTGGTTCTTTACGGTGATATCCCGGCTTTTTCCTCCACCATTAAGGGGGCCCCGAGTGGCCGAGTGGTCTAAAGCGCTCTTCGTTACGGATCACTGCCATCTCACCTCTGTCTGCGGCGGTTCGAGTCTAAGATTCAGCCAATGTGGGCATGTGAGAAAGCTTGCCAGTAGCTTCTCGTGGGTCGGTGGTTCTTTCCGGGGCTTTCCGGGTTCTTCCTCCACCATTAATACTGGCCGCCATGTATAGCCTATCGTGTGCTGAAAAATGGCGTTAAACCCCACAACAACAACAACATCCTCCACCATTAATACTGGCCGCCATGTATAGCCTATATTGTGCTGAAAAATGGCGTTAAATCCTATAACAATGAAAACAACAACAACAACTCTCTCTCTCTCTCTCTCTCTCTCTCTCTCTCTCTCTCTCTCCTTCCTAACTATATTCTGAGAGACTGCGTGCTGTGTCCTGTTCATTCTAAGCCAACGTTGATATGCGAGAAAGCTTGCCGGTAGGTTCTCGTGGGTCGGTGGTTAACCCCCAATTCCCTACATGCGTACGTGCTAAATGGACGGCCCCTAAGTAGTTATTGACATTGGTTCAATTAAATAAACGTTCTAAGATAATAAATATCGATTCAATGCATATCAGCAGTAACTGCAAGAGCAAACGAGGGGCCTGATTTGGATCCTTTTGGCCAGGTCCCTTTGACTTATGTGCGGTGACCACCATCGTGAGCATGGCATTTGGAAATAAACTTTTAAAAAATTATTATATAAAACTTAAGTTACAATTTTCTTCCATCACTTACGGGCGAACCCTCCACCCCTCTCTCTCTCTCTCTCTCTCTCTCTCTCTCTCTCTCTCTCTATATATATATATATATATATATATATATATATATATATATATATATATATATATATATATATATATATATATATATATATATGTGTGTGTGTGTGTGTGTGTGTGTGTGTGTGTGTGTGTGTATTAATTCACAGATAACAGTAACCCTAACCATAAAGTAAACAACTGCATTTTACTCCTAAACCGTTTGATTTATTGTCATTAACAAAGCTATAGGGCTCTAAGATACAAATACTGTAGTCAAAACAGCAACAAATCGCATGTCCTTTCAGACCAACATTGACGTTGGGTGGAAAACTATAGTGATAAATATGGGGATTTTTGTTGGCCGGGAAAATGCCAACAAAACCCTAATATGACAGGTAGGGAAAGCGAATATGAACATAAGCTCTCCGAGATAGACATAACCAGAACATGCATTCCTAAACATGGGTTTGAAGTTCAAGCCAACAACTAAACTTCTACATAGAAAATTTCAGTAACAGGTAAAGAATTTACTAGAAAATTCACGGTAATGTAGTTTTTAAATGGTAAACAAAACATAACGAAAACATAATTTGTAATGATAAAGTTCTTGGTACCCGCAACATTCAGCCTCCTGCGATTCATTGTGATGGAAATAACAGAACGAACTTGTATGCAGGCTTCACAGTATATACCCGAAAAATCGCAAAGAGATAAATGTGATTGTGCAAAGATTAATAAATTATAAATTTATTGCAAATAAAATTTCCGGCTACTTAAGCCCACCGATAATGTTAGACATAGGCACATTTACACCTTGTTAAAAATTCAGAAATTTCAATCTTGGTCAGTCACTTCTAAAATTCCCACATGAAGGCCCATCGTTCATTTATAGTGAGCGAATCGTATAACATTGTGCAATAAATATACTCCTTTTTGGCGTGTGTGAACTGGATTTTTAACGTAGCTTTAACAATGTTTAAGCATTGGGGCATCATACCGGAGACATGTAGCATGATGTCCCATCCAGTCACATTATCCTGACACCAGGCCGACCAGTCCTACCACTAACCTCTTAACGCTGAGCAACTAGCGAGGCAACTGTGTATACCATTTTTATTAATCTTTGGTATGGCTCGGCGTGGGTTCGAACCGGCGACCAACCTCATCCTAGAAGGAAGCTATAACAACCAGGCCACTGGGGCGGTCCCTTTGACGGCTAAACATATGGCGTATCAGAAACTAAGTGTTAGGGAACTATTTCAAGAATAACCACGACCAGAAAGCCCCGTTTTAGAAGTTAAAAAATTGTTAAAGCTGGGTTTTAAAAAGTATAACTTTTAATTTAACTGTAATTGGTTCCTACAAATATCTGACACGTTAAAGCCAACCTACACGTGCTAACTCTTGCACATACCTTCCTTCCATTCTAAACACACTTTTATTTGCATTCTGAAATCTCATATTATTAGGTTACACATAGATTATGTTGCAGAAATGGAAGATTTTCATAAAGCAAAAATACAAGGAAAATGACAAAATTACCAAACTCTTAAAAGATGTATCTCGTCAAGGCGCATCTTTTGACAGAACTGTTATAAAATTCGGATGATCTGTCCGATAGCTACAACCCTAACCATAAACCTAACCCCTACATATGTGGGGGCGCTAAGTGCTGCAGACAGACGAACCACTATATACCACTATATACAAAATATCTCGCCAAGGTCGATCTAGGAAAGAAAACCGCATGACCAATTTCCAAGTAATTACAGAGATATTTCATAAAAAAATCATAAAAGCAACCCTAAATGACAAATATCCATTTTCAAATCGAAACATCTGTATTGATTTCGATGAAAAAGTAAATATCGATAGGGCTCCATGAAACACGGATTGCGGTGAAAACCGTCCGAATCATCATGTCCGTCCGTACGTTATTACCAGAAAACCACAACACTAAACCATAACCCTAATTAACAAGAATGAAATTTTCTCCAAAATGACTCAACTGATTTTAATCAACGATGTTTCGTTGGATTACTCTTGACAACGCTCATCTTGGGACACAAGTATCGTAAAATTACTATAATCTGTCCGCTCGATACAGTGCAAAAAGCTCATTTCACATTACAGTGAGCGTTGTAGGTCATAGATAAAATTTTTTTTTACAGGAACAACAAAAAAAACCCAATCAGTATTATACATCATGTCTTCATAAATTGAAACCGCTCCGGTGGCCTAGTGGTTAGAGCGTTCGCCTCGGATGCGGGAGGTCGTGGGTTCGATCACCGGCCGAGTCATACCAAAGACTTACAAAAACGGTATTAACAGCTGCCTCAGCATTAAGAGGTTAGTGTTAGGACTGGTCGGCCCGGTGTCAGGATAATGTGACTGGGTGGGACATCATGCTACATGTCTGCGGCATGATGCCCCAGTGCTAGACATCACTATAAACTGCCACATTGCAGACATCGTAGCGATATGACTGAAAAATTGTTAAAGCTATGTTAAAATTCCAAATCACATCACATCCAAATCACATAAATGGAAACATTATATCAAAATTTAAAAGCAACCTAATAAAAACTATTTAAAAAAAATAAAATCAGCTTTTTGTTTAAAATAAACCAAAACCAAATGAAAACCAAACAAATGCGGGTTGCTTTTACTTCCGTATTGGTAATGTCGTGACTGAACACGTAGGTCATCACCCGCGGATTATAACACACCTGGTTCTCCCCAGAACACCATTACCACCACATTTATGCATCGAGACCGTTTCGGTGGCTTAGTGGTTAGAGCGTCCGCCTCGGATGCGGGAGGTCGTGGGTTCGCTCCCAGGCATACCAAAGACAGGTTACATATTAAACAAATTATTTATTGAGGTTTCGCGACACGCACACACACACACCGTTTCCTAGGCGTACGTAAGTTATCTGTAGACTCCCTAGCCCCCCCCCCCGACACGAAAGCTTATGCATTTTGGTTAAACACCCTCCCCCTCCATGCGTACTTACTAAATAGATGGCCCCTATTACAGACTTTAGGGTGGTTACCTGCCACCCTATGGCCATATAAAGATGCGGTTACTCTTTTTAAACGATGCTCTCCTCTACCATAGCCAAACCATCGGTTGTTGTTACCTCGATTGCCGTTTCCTCGGTACCGTTGATAGTTGTACAGGCTGCTATTCATATTACTACTCAGTTTAACTCTGTTTGGTCTACAATGGGCTTGAGATATAATGTATATTTTTTTAAAATTTGAATTGGCCCAGCGTCATTCTGCAAGTTCAGCTGCTTTTTGACCATCCTCATCTCTCGCAAAAAGTCATCATAGTTAGAGAAGGTGTCGAACTTAGGGCAAGTTTGGCTCTTCAGGAGGTCACTCCTCAGGTCGACCATTCCTAACCTCTTAATGTTGAGCAGCAACAGAGGCAGCTCCTAATAACATTTTTTGTTAGAAGTATTCGGTATGACTACTACAATTCCACAGTTAATTTTTGAATGTTAAACTAACGGGAAAAAGTGACAGTGCTGTTCTTTTAACCATTTATATAAATGTTAACTGTACTGAATTCGAAAAATGAAAATAAATGCAGCTATTGTATGTGAATTCATGATGTGCAAAAATTTCCATTGTCCTGACTGACGATCACCAAGCCAAAATAATGCAATGTTTTTTAATAATCTTTCCATGAAGCAGTGGGGGTGGGTGGAAGTAGAGAATAGAATAGTACAATAGTAGAATGATATACATGGTGGTATAGAAATCGGCTGAGTCGTCTCACACCAATAATTGAGGACCATCAATTTGCTATCATTTGTATGATGCAAATATAGGAATTGAATAGCATTTGAATATAATGACAGAGTTACTTGGGTTTCTGCCGAGGGTAATGAATTATGGAGTGAAGTATGAACTTTGTGATCCAGCAGAACATCTAGTGAATTGAATAATGCATGAAAACTTTTGTTTGCTTACTAATGATGATGTAATTTCTGACATGTCAAAGAGAACTTTAAACATGCATACAGTAAATTCTGTATTAAATAGCAGGAGGGAGGAAACAAAATGTTTGCTCATTTTTTGCAACTAGATTAACCAAGGACTTGCATTTTTATATAAATGTGTGTGCCTTAATATAATGATACATAGCATCCTCTGCTGATATATGACTTATTTAAGTCCACCTAAGCTTTATATTGTTAATACCATTTATCAAACACCCTCATGGGCTTTATGTAGTAGCATTATTAATGAGATTTATGAAACCCAGGGTGCATATGACAATGTCTTAAACCATTCAACCACCAGAGGCTGTTTTTATTTGTGTCTGGGAAATTGTGATGCAGACATGTAACATGATATCCCACCCAGTCGCATTATATTGACATTGGCCTCTGTATATTCAAGTACTAAAGAAATATTTGACGAAGATAAATGTTTTATTCAATATTTTTTTTATACAGAAAAACAGTAACAATAACAATAACAATATCTAAATACAAACAGATTATGGAATTTAACAATGAAAAAGAGTTAAAATATAACTAAGATGGACATAAATATTACATATGTTTCATTTCTCTCCTTTTAATAATTATTACAAGACCTGTTAACATGTGAAAAAAAAGCCTTAATCATAATGCAAAGCGCTAGCAGCAAAAATGCAATCTCTTAGTACATAAATTGTGTTATGGTTTTATTGAAATTAATGGTGTTTATAAATCACAATATAAATGTAGTACTAATATTAGTAACCTTACTCTTACCAAGCGGACAGGGTACTAACATGAGCATATACGTGTCAATGGAGCAAGCTGGGTGTGATTCACAACTGGTGCTCTTTTAGCCTAATGTCATATAAATCACTGTTGTCAACCTGAAGGATATACAGCCTGTCATAGGTGGCTTTGAAAAAAGTTGTAGAAGGGAATTTCATCGGTAAAAATTAAATTCCAGTTTCTGCCTGATTGAGTCAAAATGTTTGGTCAAGTTTGATTCATCAAACATTCATTTGCAAGCACCCTATTAATATAACTTTCACTGCATTATTGTAAAGAGAGCAAAAGTCTATAAATTGATTTTATGATAAATACTGTTGACATGTGAAAAACATATATACTCACAAGGAACATAGCCCATTAGTTTTAATCTGCATGCACATAATTTTTTATCAAGGAATATACTGAACTGTTATTTGCCAAGTTAAGTTTCAGAAAGTAAGACTTATAATGCACTATTACATTAATGTGTCAACAGGTACCCTTTGTACAAGAACAATACAACTTTATTTAGACCATGATAATTCTCTCCTTATTTTCCTTTGAAGTAATATTTAATGTATAGGATGTCTGAATAAAATGAAAATAGATCATTTCACTTATAGCAATTATGATATATATCACTGCACACACAAAAAACATACCTCTACATCCTCTTTATCTTGCTCTCTCTCTCTCTCTCTCTCTCTCAACAATAAAGGGATTAATATCAAATTAAACCCAATTTAAATGAGAAGTATATTCGGCACAACAAAGATAATAATACTTTGTCTCTTTTAACTGAAAAATATAGGAGAGCACCAGTAACATAGAAAACTTTTTTTAATTATGTGACTTATAAAATTCCTGGTCTAGGACCACATCTTTGAAAAACTTATTTACAGTTGCATAAAATAGAGATATGATATTACCATAATAATATTTCAGATCTATATTTAATGCAAAAATATTTCAACGAGATCTTTTATATTTCTAAACTATACAACTAAAATCGTTTCTTTCTAATAAGTCCAACATTTTTACTCGGCTAATCATCCCAGTAACTATCTGAATAATTATTATTAATTATGAACTGCTGAATTGTCCATAATTTGTATGTTTTCAGGGATATTAATCTGTTGAAAATAATCACTTAGTTAATTATGTGAAAATGATTATTTTACTTTTATGCAGATAGGAGAAAATGCGATTTTTGTTTTGCAAATCACCGATTTTATTTTATTTTTTACTTATTATTAAATTAACTCCTTTTTAGTTGCCCAGATAACTTAGCTCCTTGTCTTTATAAAATTATCTATCACCGACAATAACATCTATAATAATAATAATAATAATAATAATAATGCTTTATTTTTAGAGGGTGACTCATTAGTCAAGGACTAATGTTGCTTGAGGCCCTCTTATGGAGAGCATCACAATGCACATTATATGAAGATAGCAATAATTGCTGTTTATTTTAACATGTTTAGTATTAAAATACTAAATTCGATTAGCTATTAGAAGCACATACATGCTCATGATATCTTTTCTTAAATAGTCTAATATTTTCAGCAGATTTTACATGTAGTGGAAGCTTATTCCACATAACTGAACCAGAATATTGGTATTGTGTTGAAAATGGCCTGAATAAATCCTGAAGATACCCTGGTGCAGTTCCATGTAGACATTTATATAAAAGAACTGCCTTGTGAAAATCTATCCTGTCATATATTTTGAAACATTTTAGTTATATAAATAATGCTTTTGAAGGATGATCAACAGATGCATCTAAAATTACATGTGCTGCTCGTTTCTGAAGTTTATAAATCATGTCAAGCTCAGATTTAGCACAATTTTCCCATACATTATAACAATAATCCATTTTTGGAAGAATATATGACTTGTAGTATAAATTGCGAGTTTCCGTAGGTAAATATTTCTTGATTCTGCTGAGACGGGCAATTTTGGATGACAGTGTTTTACAAAACTTATCAATATGGTCATTCTATTATAAATTATTATCTACGGACACACTACAAGCCTTTCATGTTTGACATTTTCTAATGGATGATTATTTATTGCAAGAGACAGTTTTGAGTTCCCTTACCTGTGTAGCTTAAGTGATGTCCCCAAAATCATACATTATGTTTTATCTTCATTAACTACCATCCTATTTTGTTGTGCCTAGTTATGGAGTCAAATAAGGCCCGAGTTTAATCTTGTTTGGTTAACTTCATTATCATAACTAGACATATACAAGGTTGCATCATCTGCAAACAAATATGTAATTGTGGATTCATTATTTAATGGCAGATCATTGATATAGATAAGGAAGAGGAGAGTGCCCAAAACTGAGCCTTGAGGGCCCCCTGAATGCCTAGTGTGAGTCTGAGAGCTAATATTGCCAATGCTTACTTGTTGAGACCTTTGGTTTAGGTATGATCTAAGCCAGTTTAAAGAAGGATTGTTGAACCTGTAACAGTTCAATTTTTTGAATCAGAATTTCATGATCAATAAGATCAAAGGCTTTCTTGAAGTCAAGGAAAACAATCCCAGCCATATGTCCATTATCCATTTTTATCCATTTCCTTCAGCCAAAGATCAATTAATTTGGTAAGTTCTGTTTGGCACGGTTGGTATTTTCTAAATCCTGATTGCATTTTATGAAATAGAGAGTATGTTTCAAAAAATGTATAGACCTGAATGGCTAAATGTTTTTCAAATAGTTTTTACAATACTGATAGAATTGATATTGGTCGGTAATTTCCTGGATCCTTCTTTTCTCCTTTCTTAAAGATATGTGTAACCTTTGCACATTTCAGTGTTTCTGGAAAATTACCAATCATTATTATTAAATTTATGATATGCATTAGTGGCTTTGTAATTACTTGTGCAGCCATTTTAAGAATTCGTGGACCAATACCATCCAATCCAGAGGATTTATTAATATTCAGCTTAATTACAATATCAAAAACATCAGCTTCACTAACATTGGCTACTGAAAATTAATTATCACCAGGAATTTTAGCTATTATAAATAACAGAAGAGCATCAAGTTCAATTTTGTTATGCTAGTCTGGTTCTGAATACTTTTATTGGAGATATTTATAAAGAAATTGTTGAACATTTCCACAATGTCTTGTACAGATGTTGCCATATCAAATAAACAGTGTGACCCCGCTATAGCTTGCTTTGATGTAACACGAATTTGGATATGACATGGCTATGGCATGGCTTCTGAAATTAAATATACATGTACTCTTCTCATAGGGGCCCTGAGTGGTCAAGTGGTCTAAAGCGCTCTCCGTTACGGATCACTGCCATCTCACCTCTGTCTGCGTTGGTTCGAGTCTAGGATTCGGCCAATGTGGGTATGTGAGAAAGCTTGCCAGTAACTTCTCGTGGGTCAGTGGTTCTTCATGGGGTTAGCCCTGGTTCTTCCTCCACCAATAATACTGGCCACTATGCATGTTATATCATAATCTGCTTATCCTGACATCTGGCCTGAGTACTGTATGTTCCGTGAGATCTCATTACTTTTTTTCCTTAAATCATTTTTGGTAGTGGATATCATCCTCACAAGGAACTAGCTCATAATGGATGTTTTGGAAGAAATAGTGTTGGTTTATTGGCCGCTCGCTAGTAATTAATATTTTTATTTTCACTGAACTCTGTAAGTGGATTGTAAAATTAAAGAACACTCGTATTTTCTGTAGTAATCACTACCAACAGAACGGAACACCTGTGTATTCATTTTATGATGGCCTTCTAAAAAAAAAAATGTATGATGGAAGGCAGCATTACTTCGCCAACAGAAATGTAACGGGAAACAACCCACCAAAACAGAGATCCAATTGTTGGTCTATCTATGATAACGAGCTTTGCTACAGTCAACAAACTTTTGAACGTATGAAACATAAGAAACTGCTACAACTGACCAAACAAATGCTATTTCCTTTTTTTCTTCATGAAAACTTATGCTTACAATTGCTAAAAACATTGGCACAAAACGCAAACTAAATGTCCAGACTTTTGAAGCCATATAGTCTACATATAATCAAAAGTGCCCCTTTTTGCAAACGCTTTTATAACCCCTCCAGCCCACCATATTTTAGGTAACTTAATTGGTTGGTTAAAACAGGGTTTGATTTATAACACAACTGGGTTCTATGGAGCCAAACTACATTGTTACAGCAGGATCACACTGTATTGCTTTATTAATAGGAAAAGCATGGAAGCATCAGCAAGTGTGATCAGAAATGCAATATTTTGAATATTAATGTACAATGAATTAGCTAATACAGATATGTCTAGTACTAATAATTAGTGAGCCGTAAAAAGTTAATGCTGTTCAGGACTGAGGAATTAAGCTTGTGCTCCAAGACTTAGTAGAGGTCACATTCTCTGTGTAAATCTGTATGTAGTAGCTACTGTACATGGCTTTCCGTGGAGAATAACACAGTTCTTCTCCATCATAAGAATGACATTCTTCACTGGATCTCAAAGATAAAAACTTCCAGTAAGTAAGGAATTAAGGGATTTCATATTTATGATACTTATATATTTTACTGTGTGCCTTACAGGTTCCTGTAACTAATGCAGAAAAATAAAAACTATATATATATAGAAAATATATATAGTATGTACGCTGTATCAATGATATACCTCAAGATGTATAAATTTTTCATTAAAAGGAAACAAGACGTGCTGGTATATCAAATTGTTTTATAATGATACTTTTAAATCCATGTTTTAGGATGTATGAATACATACCAACCTCTGACGAGGAAAAATGTTGCATTTTAAAACACTGTACCAGCTGAGACCATGAATGTTTTGCACACCAGTAGAGCACAAAGTACTGGGTTACTGAGCCTGGATCTGTATTCACTTTTATGTTTGTTAACAATACTGAACAATCTCTCACTGTCAGCATTAGAATGGTAAAGAACCAATATTCCTTTCATAGCCTGACAAAGAAGAGGAAATTTATATCTTCAAGTGATTGTGTCTTTTAGCTGGGAAATAAGGTGCCACTGCACATCAACTCTATCTGCATTAAGTATATTGTCAGGTAGAATCTAAACTTTATATTTCAGGAATTCTCCTTCCAGATGATCCAAGGCAGACGAGGGTATTAGAAAGTGATATCTCTTGAAAAAGAATCTAACACTTTGGAAGCTTTTTGACTGTCTCTCATTTACATCAGCAACTGAAGCTTTAAAAGCACTTCATCTCCATATGGGAATTTCTGGAGCATGTAATCACAGGCTGTAGCATAATAATCTCAAAAAATTATCATAAAACACGTTCACAGCTAGAGTAGAACTGTGTTCTATGAATTCTCTTGCTTCTGCACCAACAGCAAGATCTTCATTATCTTTCTATTAAGAACTTGGTAAATAACACCTCTGTGTTTATGACATTCATGTCCGCACTTTAGTTCTGCTGCAGATAAGAAGTTCCCTTAGTATTGGAGTTCGTAAGACGAGACATTCATATATTCATCTTTGAAGGATTCGGGGGTTTTTTTTGTCTTTTTCTGATCCACCTGTGAATTTTTTTGAAAAAATATATGTGCTCTAACACAGACATCGACTAGAATACATCTGAAGACTTTTAGAGCCAAATAGTAAAATTATTTTCACATGGCCTGCAATAGATGTCACGTGATGCTGCCCTTGTGTCCTCATCTTTGTAGGATTCTGTTATTTTTTGTTTTGTTTACTTTTGGCTTTTTCTAATCCATCTGTGAAATTATTTGAAAGGAGATATTTTTGCTCTCATACACGCATCGACTCAAATAAATTACACTTTAGCACCAAATACCTATAGACTGGTTTTGTACTAAATATAAATTAGAAAAAAGAATCTGTGAGTAAAGATTAAAAATTAGAAAACCAGTCTGTTGTCTCGTAAACTAAGCCAAGAAGCTGCTATGTATAGAATATGAGGTCAAAAGTTTGAAAGTAGAGCATGTTTCTGGGTAATAGGATAGTTGCTATAAATAGAACATAATACTGTTAAGAAAAAGCATGGACAAGTTTACTCTTATATTGTAGTTATGTAGAAGCCATCTTTTCTAAAATATGGTATGTGGGATTAATGGGATGTTAATAAAAGCGAGAAAACAAACAATTGATTGGCTTTGGAAGGCGGATATACCGAAAAAGCGTAATCCATATACGTTTAGGTGTAAGGCGTAATTTAGTGAAAAAAAAGCGTAATGATTGGCATGTATGTGTATGTAGTATAAATAAATTTATAGTTTAACATGACTCAAAATTATGCAGCCACAAAAAGTTCATTATCAATGTCCTACAAAAATGTCATCGATTATTGTAATAATAAAGCATAATGATACATTTCAAACAGATCACTGAAATTTAAAGATTATCTGTCTCACTGTCACTTTACTTTAATGTTCTTTACACTGTAGGTACGTATTAAATCCGACCTTCATAGGTCACATTTTCTAAATTGTCATAAAATTTATTATTATGCACAATTTTGCATCATCCCTCACCCATAAAATCCCTGTGTAACTTCTTTATGGATGATATCTTAGAAGTGTATCACTAATCAAAATAACCGATGAAAATTTATTTCACTTGTATGAGATAATAAAAATGTGTTAGTAGATTGAACACTTTCATTTCCAGTATAACCATGATCATCCCATACAAGTTTCTGAAAACATAAGACATCTTCATTATGGTACAATGCTGATCAACTTAAATTTTTTTAAATTCTAGAGCCAATAGCATAATGAAACCATGATAGCTGGTACATGTAGTTGAAATCACCTTAGGAGAACCTTGGAAAGTGCTTCAAGAGAGTGCCCCGGACAGAGGATGTTGGGGTTTTAATGGCTTATGCTCAAATAAGGGGTAACAGGAGTCTGCTAATGTTACCGACTACATTTCCAGTGACATGGCAAAATAACATACTCATAGACATTAATGTCCTCAAAGCATTTGCTATTACCAGTAAATGGGTTATCAATGGATGCAATATTATCGGAACATTTCTAACTCAATTGGCATGTGACACTGAAATATGACATAGAAGCAGTATATGTCAAATGTAACAGGAGGATTCACTGTCACTCACTGCACTGAGTGACTCAGGCAATGTGCCTTTATAATGAAACTAAAAAATATTGGCAAAATTCATGACTGAAATGTGAAAGTAAGTTTTGGTAGTTAAAAAAATTGGAGATTTGGAAAGGGGCTGTCCATTTAGTACATACACATGGAGGGGAGCTGGGGTTAACCGTAATGCATACACTTGCGTATGGAGTGGTATAATGATAACGTACGTACGCATAACCTATTCGACTGGGTTCAGTTGGCATTTGAATTTTAGCGGACATGAGACAAACTTTTTAAAGTTACACAGTTATTTCTTGGATGCAGCCAGACATTCAGTGTCGGTGGATGATCTGTTTTATAAAATAAACATAAATACTATTAATCCTTGATTGTTCATACATGAATTAAATATAGGCCGTTATACAGAATTGGGGTGGTCAAGCATACGTACACAGGTTGGGGTGTGTGTAAAAAAGTATGCATGTGTACAGGGAGGGGTGTAGGGGTGAAGCTTTGCCAGACTTTTGCATACATACTAAATGGATGGCACCAAAGAAGCTGGTGCAAGCCTAAACTTAGTATGTTACCTGTAAAATCAAATAAACTGTTATTTAAAAAAAATAACACATAGGAATTAAAAGATCAACTACCAAATATTCAATAACCATTGTAATTCCAACTATTGTCAACTTATTAATGGTACTGAAACTAACATTAGTGAGCAAGACAAGAAATTATGTACCAGCTTTTTTCCCACTAGACACTGGCAAATTTAAAATTAAGAACTATCATGGGAACAAGTTCTATAATAAATAAAATTGAAGAATGATGCTTGATTGTGGCACCAATAGTAACATCAGTGCAGGTAATGAATGGCCATGACATCACTTTCATCATTTTTATCATCAAAGCGTGCTACTGAATAAATGCTCCCACCATAAATCTTTAAAAAAAATGACAAATGTGAAGAAAGCGGTAAGCAGTTTAGATTCTGTTGATGTAAATTATTTAGTGTGTAACTATTCATCGTTTAATATATCCATAGTTGTTTACAAGTCTTTGATTCAGATTTTTTTTGCATTACAGAAAGTGAAACAAATCTAACGAAGCGTTTTGATACTTTAAGAAATATTGTATAATAATTAATAGCAGCAAGATAACTCATTTGTGAAAAAACAATAATTAAAACGCACACTTAATAGTTTGCAATTTAAAATGTACCTGTTAAAATAAATTGATCTATCACCACTTGTCAATCATGCCTATCAAATTAACCAATCAGCGAGTGTAAGTTATACACACCTACAGGCATTGCTTTTGTCCACCATTTTCCTCTGACAAGCAGCATGTGGCAAAAATGAATAGTTTATTATAAGTATTTACAAAGTTTGCAATGATTTGTTGATTTCTACATAGATAAGGGTGAAAATAAAGAATGTATACGGTATCCTAGTGGGACCCAAAGTGGATGCACATTATGACAATAGTAACTGCAACAACACAATGGGCTTAACAAAACCTAATGACACTAATTCACATAAAACTGGCCGATGTATGCAAAACAAAAGAACATTCTTCAGCAGATACACTGAAGAATTCAACATTAACAAAATATAAAAACACTTGCAAATAAGAAAACATGGTTTACCTTATCTCATGCAAAAT
Source organism: Sinohyriopsis cumingii (assembly GCA_028554795.2). Lineage (NCBI taxonomy): Eukaryota > Metazoa > Mollusca > Bivalvia > Unionida > Unionidae > Sinohyriopsis > Sinohyriopsis cumingii. Next base: position 124,834,740 of record CM068838.1, read on the forward strand.
GTACAGTAGCATGTATAAGGAAACACAAAAACTTAACGTAAGAATGAACCTTCATCTTTCTGATTAACATACCCTAAAAAATAGACTTTAGTCTGGTAGATTTCTCTTTGCCTTTGATGATGCAGTCGTTCTGGATTTGCCCAATGCCATTACTGTTCAAATGAACAAATGAAAGAAAAAGAATATATTGCATTAGATGTCTATAAATCTTGCATACTATTCGTCAAAACAAAAAGGAATAACAACATACACATAATACATAAAATTGTTTATGAAACATATTAGATCATATTATTTACATCAGAGTCCACTTTAAGTCAGTACTCAGAAATAAGTCCCTACATTTCTTTAAAAAAATAACCCCTCATGATGGCAAAACAACATAATCATATTTTTTGGACTGGTGACTGAAGGATTTTCAGCTGGTCTTTGCAACAGTGTCACTTTGTTATAATTGAAAATGTAACTTTCAATATGAAAAATCGGTGGTCACATTAAGCTTTATCACAGTATTGTGTGCTCTGATTTTATCTTTGCCTTATTCCAATTTCAAATATGGTCTATGTGTTAAGTATTTTGATTTGAAATACATGTAACATGGAAAGGAAAAGAAAAAGGTCAGCTTTTATATACTGACTATAAACTTAAAAACTGATGCAGACAGCATTAAGTTTCATAATTTTCACCTACTTGAACTCTTTAACTTTAAACGTGACTCTACATCACTGTTTTCATTGATTTTTGAATTAAGTTTGCTTATATTTTCACAGAGTGTTTATGTAAATATACCAAAATAACTGTGTCAATGACAGTGACACACACACATACACACAGTATATATCCAGTTCTGTATTGTCTTCACAAAATTGTGAGCTTCATGTTTTAAGTTCATTTGATGTATCAGTATTATGGATAATGGGTACGAATGTGAAACCTTATGCAGCCCTTAAAATAAAAATTTCTGTTCATTTCATGATGTTATCAATTACATACTGAACCATAAAATTTTAATAGAAGCAGAGATATCGAGTAAAAAAAACAAAATGGTAGAAAAGTTTATTTGAATTCTATATTGAAACACTTCTGGAAAACAAGCATAAAGAGAAATACTGCAAATTACGCTGGTCATTTTGTTCCTTCTTTCAGAATGATCTCTTGACAATGGATGAATTGTGGAATAAGAAATCAAAACAGGCATTGCCAACTTTTCAAAACAGTTTTTATTTTATCTTTCTTTTTTCATTTTTCCTATATTTTTTCGTCTGATATTTGAAAACCGGGCAAACAAAGCACTGTAGAGTTATAACCCTCTCAATAGTCTTTATCCTTACTAAAAAAAAACAAGTGCCTGTGACTGTAAATACTATTTAAGATGAATTATAATGTAAAGAATAACAAAGCAAACTAATAATAATTATTCATGACTAATGAGTTCGTGTGTGGTTTAGATTTTTTAATGAATTTTTAAAATAATTTCCCTCATATTGCTATGATGTCTGCAGTGTGATTGTTTATAGTGATGTCTAGCACTGGGGCATCATGCCACAGACATTTAGCATGATGTCCCACCCAGTCACATTAACCTGACACCAGGCCGACCAGTCCTAACACTAACCTCTTAATGATGAGCGCCAAGCGAAGCAGCTGTTAGTACCATTTTTGTAAGTCTTTGGTATGACTTGGCCACAGGATTGAACCCATGACCTCCAGCATCTGAGGTGGACTCTCTAACCAATAGGCCACCAGAGCGGTTCATGACTGATGAAGTCTAAAATAACTTGCAAGATGTATCGTTTTGTATCGATTCCCCATCTGTTGTATCAATATGTGTACCATAGCAGCTAAAGTATGCTGCTAAATGAAAGAGCAGATCATGAACATTCAAATTCATTTGCATAACCAGCATGTAAATCTGAAAATTAAATGATATGAAATCATCAATGTGAACAAACAAACATTGAAAATTTGAATAATGCACTTAATAATAATAATGTGAAATAACTTACACATGATGAATTGAAAGTGAAATATATAAGACTTAATGGAACTATTGCTTTTAATACAGATACATAGCACTTGTTGCCTTTAGTGCTTGTAGGAAAAATTAATAATTGTGGCTGATACAGGGTAAAATATTTACTTTATTGTAAAATGGAGCAATTGAACCCTTGTGACAAAGATTTTAAGTTTATATTAATAAATAACAGACAATTAAAAAATGACCATACAAAGCATAAGGTAAGGAAAACGTACCATTTTTTATGACAAATTGAAATGTTCTTGTTAGCTTGTCTTTAGCATAGGACTCATCTATAATATTTCAACACAGCGAAGATGTCATGTGAACATCTTTTTGACTATAAGGTGACAAAGCCCTTCTGTAAAGATCCATATAATTATCAGCTGAAATAAAGAAGGAAATAATCATAAATTACAATGATATTTTATGCGCAAAGGAACAGTAAAGATACTATGGTCTAAAGAAAAAACATGTTAAAAATAATGCTTAATTGATCAAATAATTTAACCTAAGAACAGTAAGTTTGGTGATTATAATATGGTGATAATGATGTTAGGGGTTCTCCATAAAGTATGTATGAAACAACTGTGATTTTTTACCACCTTTCCCCTTACAGACTGCACAGAATATATTTTTGTACACCCCACTGTGTAAACATATTGGTGAGTCACCATCCCTTTTCCAAGAATAGCTGGGACAATTGAATTTTGAATGATGAAGTTATTAGGATATTCATTAAATATAAGCAGAGGTTTAAATTATTACTAAGTAATGAAACTTTACAAATGAAAATAAGAAAGTGTTAAACAGCAACTAATATTTAGTAGATTTTATCAGGTTAAAAAGTGTAATAGTCAAAAATCAGAAAGTGACTAAATTTATGATTTCAACCAATCGAACTGGATTACTGGAATATTTTCAGGATTGTCATCACTTGCAATGACAAAATGACCGATTTCAATTTTTATCACCAGCTTTGACATCATCGAAATCATGAACATCAACAGTTCTTTTCATGAGTGAGAACTATTGTAAGCTGTGTATAATCATGTGACATTTCATGCTGAACTGTAAATGGTGATAAATTCCAAACACAACACATACATGCTTTTGAATCTCACTATTATAAAAGTAATTGGACAATATGTGTCAAACAGGTAATCAATGTGCCTCTTGGTTCATCCAAATGCAATATGTTGTCAAAAAATGGCAAGGTACCGCTTCACAAATTCTCATGAGGCATCAGGGTTTGGATTGCATAATATGTCAGATCATAAGATATCCCAACCGGTCCTGTCAGAAAATGAAGAATAAATATGTCTTCCACAATGTGCACATTGGGCAAGAACACTACAAGGTAATCACACTTCATAACTTTAAGTAGTAACTGGCTCTGCTTGACTTGGCATAGGAGCCACTTTGCATCTAACTCATCTGCTGGTTATGATTCTGACTTGACTGGCTCAACATCTCTAAATAAACATCAGTTAGCAAGGGATTTTGACAACTGCAGCTGCAGAAAATGCTTATTAACAGTCACCCTGCTGCCAATGCTTTTTCAAAACACTTCACCCTCACTCCATGTATACATACTTTATGGATGACCCATTAGTTTAAGGGAAAAAACATATATGACAGAATGAATTAGACAGGTCAGTATCACAAGCTTTATATAAATCATTATATATTAATGGTAAATGTAAATTTATATGGACATGTTATTTCAGAGGTCTCGGAAATGCTTAATCACGTGTATTTGGACGCCAATGTTTTATCTTGGATGTAATAGGTGGGCGGCAACAATCAAAGACTTGCCTGTCATGCTTCAGCCACTGCTTAGTGGGTAAATGTGTTGATTCATTAGCTGTGTTGATATTTACATTGACATAATTTAGTGGCTGAACGACCCATTAATATACAGGTTGCCATTATAAGAGTACATTAAAAAAGAACACGATGCAATAGCTGGGTGGCAGGTTCAAAGACTCTAACTGGTGGCTGGGTGGGACAATGTATTGATATTTACTGTGAATGAATTCAGAGGCAGAAAGAACCGGAGATGTAAATGTGGTCATTTATAAGCGTACATCAAATAAATAAATTTATATTTTATTATTGTCTTAATTTCTGAGCAAAGTAGAATAAGCAGTGCATGTGACCTCGGAATCAATACATGCTGAGACTTAAACAAAATACCATTCGCAAATTTGGATAAGTATTTTGGGGTTAAACAGCAAACTGACAAAGACTGTAAAGAGATTCAGAAGAGTACTCAAGTTCCTAGTCTAGAACTGATAGTTCGGATGACACAGTATCTAAATGTATGAAAGAGCTTGGAATAAGACATTCTTTGGATTGATAAAATGTGCGTGTGTGTGTGTGTTTAACGTAGCTTTAATAATTGTTCAGTCCTATCACTATGATGTCTAAAGTGCGACAGTTTATAGTGATGTCTTGCACTGGCGCATCATGCCGCAGACATGTAACATGATGTCTCATGCAGTCACATTATCCTGACATGACACCAGGCTGACCATTCCTAACACTAACCTCTTAATGCTGACCGCCAAGCGAGGCAGCTGTTATTACCATTTTTGTAAGTCTTTGGTATGACTCGACCGGGCATCGAACCCACAACCTACCGCATCCGAGATGGACTCTCTAAACACTAGGCCACCGGAGCGGTGGGGGGAAGATGATGTTACATGTCTGCAGCATGATGCCCCAGTGCTAGACATCACTATAAACTGCCACACTGCAGACATCATAGTGATAGGACTGAACAATTATTACAGCTGCGTTAAACACACACACGCACATACTCGTTTTCCAGAAATCAACTGGCAAAGAAGAACTAGTATCTTACGGTCCTGTAGTGCATATAAAATATGTACATGGTGCTATGCAAAAAAAACTTAAATTTTCGAGATATTAAACCCGCGATATCGTAGGAAGAAATGTAACTGCAAGAACCAAACTAAATGTAAATGAATTCTTACTAACAGTTTCATTATATATAATAGTACTAAATAGTAATAAAAAAATGCGATCGTATTACCAATTCACGAAAACTGATAACGGTAACAGTCTGGCGTATATAATGTATGGTTTAAATTCCATTTTAATTTCAAAACTTATCTATTAAAATATAAACTTTTAACGTTTAATGAATTCAAAGTTACGTTTTAAACAATAATAATATAATAATAATAATAATAATAATAATAATAATAATAATATTTGAGAAATTGAGACAATCCACGAAAATTGATAACGCGAACAATGGTGTTGTCAATTGAATTAGTAGTTAAATATTGTAATAGTAAACAATATAAAATGTAATTATCAGCGCTTAAATAAAACGTGAAATGAATTATTAGTAATGGTTAAAGTATATATACCACCAGCCAGATAACACAATACTATATTTCGAGCAGAACAAGTCTCAATGGCGAAAGGAACTAGGTTGTTTTCTTTAAAACCACAATGTCGAATGAAAACTGTCGTTTGTACCAAACTCATTTGCATATTTGCATATATGAATATTTAATGACTGGCAGGATTTCTCCGTTACCCCAAGTGATATGATCAAAATCATGAACCATAACAGTTCTTTTCTCAGGTGACAATTTTTGTAAGGTGTGTGCGATCATGTGACATTTCAAGATGGCTTAGGATGAGTAATTAATTTAAGACACGCTTCTGAATCTCACGCTTATAAAAGTAAAGGACAATACGTGTCTAAAAGGCAATCCATGTGTCTATCCAAATACAATACTGTCCCAGTCTGGCAAGGTATGGCTTCACAAATTCGCATGAGGCACCATGGTCTGGAATGCATAATCTGTCGGAATCATGAGATAAAATAACTGGTCATGTCAGAAAATGAAGAGGAAAAAATGTCTTCTGCAAAGTGCACCATGTGCAATAAAACTACAACATATCACACTTCATAATTCTAAGCAGATATTGACTCTGCCTGACATGGTATACCAGCCACTTTGCATCTAACTCATCTGCTAGTTATGTTTCTGACTTGACTAGTCTTCATAAACATCACTGTTATCAAGGAATATTGACCCCTATCGCTGCAGAACATACTTAGCAGTTACACAGGCTACTGCTTTTTGAATTTTTTTCAACACATCCCACCTCCACTCAATGAATACATACTTTATGCTCGACCTATTAGTGTCACAGAAAAAATAAAGTGACAGAATTAACTAATCATATCATTATCACAAGATTTACCAGTACATGCATTATATAATATACAGGTGACCGCTCTGGTGGCCTAGTGGTTAGAGCATCCGCCTCGGATGTGGAAGGTCGTGGATTCAAACCACAACTGAGTCATATCAAAGACTTCAAAAAATGGTAATAACAGCTGCCTTGCTTGGTGCTCAGTATCAAGAGGTTAGTGTTAGGACTGGTTGGTCTGGTGTCAGGATAATGTGCCTGGGTGGAAGATGATGCTGCATGTCTGGGGAATGATAAACCAGTGCTAGACATCACTATAAGCTGCCACTGCAGACATTATAGTAATATGACTTAAATTGTTTTAAAGCTATGTTAAAAATCTAAAACACATACTGTAATATACAGGCAAATGTACGTTTATATGGACATGTTATTCGTAAAACTCGAACAGTACTGATTGTTATTGTCACCAGATATGGATATGCACTGACAAAGTTATCAATCAACTTAATGCATCCGCTGAACAGACTTCTGATGTTAATGATCAGCTGACTGTAAAATATCAATATGATTACCATAAAGGTTGTAAAATGTCTGTTTTAGGAGATTTTTGGATGGATTTTGGTACGTATAGGATATGGGAAGATATGGACCAGTATATAGACCCAGCAAAGTCTTTACAACTACTACGGTAACATACATTTGAGTGATGAAGCTGTATAATGTATATTTATCATTTAAGTAGACCAAAAAGGGTCTTAAAACTTGTGTAGTTATGTCACAAAATTTATGAGACTCAGTCAATTCAGTTTTTGATTTAAAATGATTAAAATTCGAATTATTTGTTTCCTTTTGTTTTGATTTTCTGTTGTCTACTATACATGAGTGCTTTGATATTTCAGGTCATAAAGTCTGCAATCAGCAAGAAAGTTAATAAAAACAATGACCCTCAAGATATAATTTAAGTCTGTTGTTGTCATTTGTATTAAAATGAATTTATTTTCCACTATAAATCAGATGGCTGTGGGAAACAAACAATAAACAGACGTTATGTAAAGTCCTAGTTGTGAAAGGGGAGTTACTCTGATATTGCAGTAAGACCAGCAACAAAAAAAATAATCTGATAATGGCATATACTTGTATTAATGTTGGAAATTTAATGTATCATTGTGTTGCACAAAGTGTAATCAACTTGAAAAATGGATGCTACTTCTATGGTACTCATTATGCCACCTGTGCCCTACAGCAAGAGAAACTTATAAGAAAGAATTAAAGAAATGCATTTGTAAATAACCACCCACAATGACTGGAGTTGCTCTGTGATTGTTGCTGAGAATGAATAATCAATATGAGGATGAAAGTACATATCAACCTAAGACTGTTTGAACAACAACCGGTGTTCCAATGAAAAGTAATAAACTGTGTATAATGCAGCTTTCAAGTCAACACCTGTTAAATGCAAAAGCCACCAAAAAACGACATTAACATGCTTCACATTTTGATTCTTATTTGCTAACAAAGATTCGATTTCGTAGTCATTGACCATCACAGTAATCATATGATCTAACTCTTGTATAACATTATCAGACAACAAACTGGCTAAACATTTTGTTAAAGTGATAGAAATTTTAAGAAGATATTGATTCTATCTGAGAACATAGGTTAAGGATATTATTTTGAAACAGTAGTATTCATGGGTTTATTTATCAAATAGTGTACGCGTCAGCAATCCTGACATTTTCCCAAAATAAACTGGTGATTTAGAACTAGTAACCTATGGTCATGTGGTACATATAAGTACACAATATGTGGTGCAATAGATAAAATAAATACTGAAAAGGTAAAAAATATCGAGATACCACAGAACCAGTATCGTCGGAAGCTAGGCCACACCATATTGGTTTTTCCACAGGGGCTCGTATCGTTACTTACAACTGACCTGTCATACATGTACTATTATACGATATTTATGTTGTCGAAATATCTAAAATGGGGAGGCAAGGGTCAAAGGAAACTCGGACTAATGTACTATATAATAACTACAATATAGCATATGCATGACAGGTCCATTGTAAAGAACGATACGAGCCCCAGTGGGTTTTTCAAAGATTTTTTTTTTACCAGTCCTCGAAAATTAATAAGGGTAATAAACTTAGAAGTGTTTTAATCGGAAAGAAATGTAATTGCCAGTACCCAAATAAAATGTAAATTATTTCTTAGTAACGCTGTCAGTATACATACTAATACGAGTACTGCCGTGTAGACAAAATAATGCGATCTTATTACTAAACCACAAAAACTGATAACGGTCATAAATGGGTATGAGGCGTACTGTTTCGTTTAATTTCAGTTCTAATTTAAAAACGTGTCTATTAAAAAATATAAACGTATAAAGAATTCATAGATACGGTTATAATAACAATAATAATAATAATAAAAATAAATAATAATAATAATAAAACTAAAACTACTAGCGAAATAACCTTGCAATTCAACCAATCCACGAAAATTGATAACGCCACCAATGGCGGTCTAATTTCAAATAGAACTTAAAAAATTGTAATAATAAACAAAATAAAATGTAATTACCAGCGCTGAAATGAAACGTACAATGCATTATTAGTAACGGTTCAAGTATATACACAACCGGTCTGATAACATAATACTAAATTTCCAGCAGCACAAGTCTCCACGTCAATGTTATTTTCTATAAACCACAATGTCCAATGAAAACCATCGTTTCAACACAGTCATTTGCATATTTGCATAAATGAATATTTAATGATTGGTAGGATTTCTCCATTATCCCAAGTGATATACACTAACTTTTATATGACGTGTCCAACTGCAAACTGAACAGACCATATATGCTGTCGCATCATGCGCCGGCAGATTTGGGTCTTTGAAGTTTGTTAGGAGTAATCAGTAATCATGCGCTTTTTGTTACGGCATATTAGAATCTTTTTTGTCTGCAGTTTGCCTTGACTTATACGCAAATATATATGGTATTGTTTCAACAGTCAAAACAAAATAATATTGCTTGATAAATAAATATGTACTATGTGTCAATGCATTCGCGTACTGTTTCAATGCATTCGTGTACTGTGTGTCAGTGCATTTTTGTACTTTGTATCAATGCATTTGTATACTGTGTGTCAATGCATTTGTATAATGTATGTCAGTGCATTTGTGTACTGTGTGTCATTGCATTTGAATACTGTGTGTCAGTGCATTCGTGTATTGTGTCAATGTGTTTGTGTACTGTGTGTCAGTGCATTCGTGTACTGTGTGTCAATACATTTGTGTACTGTGTGTCAGTGCATTCGTGTACTGTGTGTCAATGCATATGTGTACTGCGTGTCAATGCATATGCGCCTTTAACCACAATTCTTGCACATGATAGGAATGGTTGTGTATTGTCATGAAATTTACAATAGTTTTATGACATGAGAACTTGTGTATTGTGTGATGAAATTTACAATAGTTTTATGACATGAGTAGTCGTGCATTGTGTGATGAAATTTACAATAATTTCATGACAGGAGTAGCTCTGTATTGTGTATTGAAATCTGGTAGAGAAATAAATGAGAAAGGAATTAATGGCGATACAACGGAATAATGAATATAATTCAAATCCTCCCCAATAAGGAAGTCTGAAATCTTGAATTATTCAACTTTGTTCACGAGCTCTTCTATCTCTTCTTCAAAATATATGTTTATGTGTTTTCGTTGACTATAATATCTCTAGTTTAAGCTCAATGGAACCAATTAGTATGGTGCTCAGAATAGGATAAGTCAAAAGACGAACAAGAAATGAATTAATAAATGTAAAAGATCGCATTCACTGACACCTTCAAGTTTTGTAAAATATTTAAATATCTTGTATAAGTCAATCGATGATTAAAAAATAGTTTCATTATCGTATCTAATTTGATGATACGTTATACTGTTTCTATTTATCCTTTTGGTTATTAATCTAAAATGCTCGTTATTTTGAAAACTTTGTTTTATTGATTTATTACTGTATTTTTGCAACAGTGTATATATATCTTTCTTTTTAATATACACTTTTGTTTCCTCTATGATATCCCAGTATCACTTTTTCGTGTATTTCTTTTGACTGGATCTGTAATTCTCAGCTACATGTTGCGTTTTTCACATACATGACATTTTTGTTCCTTTTTACACAATTATATATCAAATTATTTCACTATTTATAGTAATATTAAAATATGACTTGTAATTAATATATGTTCCGAATTATACTGATATTGAATTAAATTGCAAAATTTCCTTTAAAATAAAAGGAAGGTAAGCAAATTGAATCTAAGGTTGAAAAATAACCGGAGAAAGTAAATTGGTATGAGAGGAAAAGTGGAAAACGTTCACAGGAGTTTTAGTCAAGCCTGAATGTTGAGAGAAAAAACCAAGAAGATTATAAAACATGATAATATATATCTATAACACTACATAAACGAAAATGATACACGTTGGCATTGTCAGATCTAGGACGTCCAAAACGGCACGATCGTTGTTACACGGTATCTTTATCATTTGGCGAGAAAGTAAAGTTGTACCCGTTTGTAAAGCGGATGAGATTACAAAACTTGTACAGAGCAAGTCAGATGAGACCGTGAAAATCAGCACAGCTTCGCCACTCGTTAACATATTACGTTTCTCTGTACGTCACAATGAAACACAATGTTTACGCAGGGAAAGAAATTATTCTCTATAAATTTTAGAATAACACAAATATCGATATTGCAAATAATTTGGTTAAACTTGTAGAATTTCAATGGTGGTTAACATAGACAAAATATCATAAAAGGTTTTGAACTGGATGGAAGCATGGAAGAGAAAAAGTTTCAGCCTCTATAAGTGTGTTTGCGTCTGGCTTGGGATTAGCAGTAATAAGTTCATCGATTTATTCATTTGGCTTTTGCAAGCATTAGTACTGCATGTGTAGGCGTGGTTTTCAAGGCCTTTGAGAAAATGCAGTTTTAAAGCATGATGAAATATGGATATCTGCTATCAGTTAGTTGAACTGATTCGGTGACTTCGTAATCAAAGGCTGTCAGTGATAGCTAGATCAATCACACTGAGTTTATTTTAATTAAGGAAATAGAATAAAAACGTAACAAGGAAAACAAAACCTGAAAATGCAACTCCTTTAAATATAAAAAAGGAAGTGTGAAAATATAAAGGAAAACTAGAAATTGAAAGAGGAAAATAACTACTAGAAAACTTTCAGGAAAGGATACAAACTTAGCCAAACATAAAAAAAGGATGCAAGATTTTTCCAATACAAATATAAATTTTTATACGCATGCACCTTATGACATTCTCTCAAGACTAATGAATGGAATTTTATACTGCAATTGACGGGCTCACTGTCAAAGAAATCTGTTTCGAAAATCCACTTGACAACCTACTCACTTATAGGTCGAGTTCAACTGCTAACAACATTCCTGTAGATCTGCGTCTATGCAATTTGTTATGAGTAACCAGTACAACAACCAAACAAATATGCCGGCAGATCAGGGTATATGCTGTTTGCAGTTGGACTCGACTTATAAGCGAACATAAATGGTAACCGGTAAGCTAGCATATACCTTTTCGGATATTACTGGTTGTGTTTTCTGTTTGTTACCATAGAGATTCTGATCACCTCAAATACAATTCATCCGGTTACTTAAGCGACACGATTGAAAGACGGACGTATAAATCCTAATTGTTATTATTAACTTGTGATGTACATGAATAATATTAAAGATAAAATGGTGAAAATAAAGGATCTATTTGTAATGTTTAAAACACAGTTACATAGTGTGTATCAGCAACTACAATACAACATTTTAGGATACGTTAGCCACAAACTACTGAATCTAAAACGGTTGTGAATTGTTTAAAGATACAAATTCTTACATCTCGACCCAAGTAGATACCCCACCACCAACAAAAACATTTTCTAACTGTTTTAGTTAGCTGCTCATTAAAATGTTTATCGCTGTGACATTTTTGACCTGGCCACGTGCGCTATATTATTAATTAGATTTAAGTTGGTGTTAATTGTTGTTTACGGTATAATATCATTCTCTTCTGCTCTTGTCTCAACATTTAAGGGGAAATATTCAGTTTGTAAGACCTCTGAATTGTATCCTAAAGCTTTTCTACAAAATCGTATAGGTTGAATACAATTCAGTGTTTGATCTTACCGTTGTTATCTGTCCAACTTTACAATATTTTCGATGAAACATGACCGTTCAAGCATCAGATTTAATAGAAATATTGGTCGTTGCCAATGTAAAATCTACTTTGCTTAAATAATTGATGGGCCTTTTCATTGTTTTTCTGCTCAAATTATGCATTTAAATTCGTTTTTAGCTGGAAGAACTATTACATGCAGTTGTATTATGATCCGCAGAACTTCACCTTAATGAAGAGGCCCAAAAGACCCCTTCGAAAGCGTTTAATTGTGAAAAAAAGCTTAGAAAAGGCTAATCGACTTCGAGATTTGTAAGTAAGAGTACTTTTAATTTCCTCTTCCCTCCCCATACCCATCCGCTTTGCCATTATTCAATACTGTGCAAGCGTACCTTTACCTCGGCGAGGTCCGCGACACAACTTCCAGAAAGAAGGGATAAAAATGTCTTGATTAAACTGAAACAGCAATTTACGAGGATGATGGGTCAAAATCACATATTATGAACCAAAAGTGAAAGAACTCTATCCTTAGCATCATCCTTGTAAAACTTAATAACGTTTTTTAAAAAACTTTCAGGTCTGATGTCCATTTCAAAATCAGAACCTTTCAATTTGATAGCGTACAGAAAGGTAGCCGCATTACACGGTCAAGACTTTTAAGACACGCGACTGAATCCGTTGCCTAGCAAATATTGCATTATGCTGAACTTATGCTAGGTAACATATTTTAAAAAATCTCATGTAGTGACGTGCATCAGTAATAAGAACATATCCATAGACATCCATATTTTAATAAAAACCAGCCAAATTAATTTTGCAATCATCAGCAACACAATTATTAAAACAAACGCCAATTATCTAATCCATATATTGTTCCTTCGTCTCCTTGCCAGTATAAATGTGTTTTTTTTTTAAATATATAGTTTATTGCTTCGTAACCAACTGAATCCAGTATGATTGATATCCTAATATTAAATGTCCCTGTCGAAAGCTCCTAAATGTGTTGTTCAGGCAAGCCACTTTTCGACATTTAGAAAAGGCATATAAGCACTATGTAAGTATTATACACCTTCATCTAGATGGTTCTATTGTTTCTTTTTTAAATACATTTTGACGTTTGATGTCAATATCACCTTAACCGTGATGAATACTATTAAAACTAGGATCAGATAAAGTTCCATTCCATGATCTGACTTGGAACCTTTTACACTTTCCCAGTCATAACGTCTTGTCCACCGATATGAATACAGCCTCTTTGCCACGTCTGAGTTACCATTACAACTTTCTAAAACAGCTGTTTTACAAATACTTTTAAAACAATTAATCAACATTATGTGATATCCAGTTTGCTTATATTAAAGGTTAACATGTATTTCATAGTAAGTAATGACTATACGTTATTTAAAAAAAAATAAGAAATTTGTACTTGATGGTCATGTCATTAGTTAATACCTTTCTTTAAGGCTTCATATCTCTTATACTAAAAGTCATAAAAGAGTATTTCAGAGGTTCTGCTTGATTTCATTGACCATGCCTCATTTAGTATCATCAGTACACATTTATGTCGTAAAAGTCAAGCATATTACGACCAAGTTAATTCCATTCTTTGTTACCTCCTGTTCAGTAATGCTTTATTGCGTTTCTGTTTATCCCATCGTCTAAGACAATGAACGTTAATAAGCCATATCTCTCCCTCGATATATATATATATATATATATATATATATATATATATATATATATATATATATATATATATATATATATATATATATATATACTTTGATTGCAAGATAACTTTATTCATAATGAATAAAAAAAGTCCCAAACCATCAATACTCACCAGAAACTGTCTTCCTTGTTGTCAGATCGGAATAATCGTTCAAAGTTTATTGCAAACTGTACGCTACTCCTGTTAAATAAGGCCAAGTTTACTTACGTATGGTACTGCTGATTCATTGTATGCTGACTATTAACGGAAAACCTATTACTTACGAAAAAGGACTATGATCATGTTGGAATGACAGGCTAAACAGTTTTTAAGAAACTGGGATGACCTATTTGCGATAAGACAATTAAGGATTGGTTTCGAATTCTACCGCAATACAAAAAGACGTTCTGTATTTTTCTACTATTTAGTGCAAACTCAAATATACGAAACAAGTTATACACATAATGATTCTAGGAAATACTAAACATATATCAAAAGGCAATCTCGAGTAACATTTTTTATTTATTTAAAAGTTTCTTCGTATACTACTTTTATGATAGTAGAAAAACAAGCAATATTATAAATTATACAAGAATACAATAGATAAAATCGAAGTAGCAGGATCCAAAATTTAATTGAAAGTATATGATGTTATTCTAGATCGAAAATAAAATCTTTTGCAATAGATGAGCAGTCGCAAAGGACGGAATAATGTCTAGTGTGGATTTAGGGGTATTTATTTACAGCACAAACTCTAATATCCTCTTCACTACAAAAGACTGAATTATTAATTGCACTCATAATGAAAGGCAGGGGAACTGAAACAATTTGAAAATTTAAAACACGATTACAAATAATGACAGGGCTGTTAAAAGTATGTCGCGACGTAATCTCGGTCAGGAAACAATTGTAACACAAGAATTCATGTGAAACGTGCGATGTGTATGGGCAGATATACATACAATATTCCCATTGAAGCAAACAACCGACATATGATAACGTAGATTCACGACCCATTAACTGAGGTGTGCTGCGAAGTATTTGTGGAAAAAGAAACGGGGTCAATAGGATGTACAAGATATGGACGTTTTAGGAAAATGTGCTGGCATATTTACTATAAAGGAATGTAGGCAGGAGTTTGAATACCAAAAGATAACTTTTGGTTTAATTATTTTGAATACATGCTCAAGTGTACCAGACAGATTAGACGTGCTCAACAAACACCAAATTATATTCCTTAAAGAATATTTTTCTTTTATACGATTTGTTTGGCATATTTTTAACTTAATAAGAGACAATATTAAGAGTAACCCAAACGTACAAAAAAATAATAAATCGGAGAAACTTCTATCTACATTTGTATGCGCAACTTGTCTAATAACTTTATGGAGTGTAACAAGGTTTAAGCGTGCGGTTTCGGTGGAACTGGTGCAGGCCAACGACTCTAATTAAAGTAGTCTTCTTGTGAAAAATATTAACCAAACTTGTATAGAATTTGCAAACGAAACTCCTCTCCGAACCTAATCAATGATACAATATCCTAACCCTAGCTCTCTGTATTCATCTGATGAACTAAAATTAAAATTTGCACATAAAAGTTTGACGTTGATAAAATTCTGTCCGTAAGCAAATACTGACGTGAACCCAATGTAACATTTTATTTTCAGTTCATAAGCTTTACATCCTACGTTTGTGATATCATTTTCAGTACATTCTATATCAGATGTGCAAAACCTTTTTCGGCATAGGGGGCAGATTGCATTTTCTAAGACCACTCGAGGGCCGCAAACACTAATTTCTTTAATATAATTACCGTTCACGGGCCAGATTTCTGTGTTGTTTTAATTTGCCCTGAGGGCGGGACAGATTACGTTCGCGGGCCGGATCCGGTCCGCGGGTCACGGGTTGTGCACCCTTGTTCTAGATAATATGATATGACCTAAAAAGCTGCACACTTCGTATTAGATATGTACCAGGTTCTGGTTCTGTGTTGTTTCTATACTACCACCACCCTCGGGTAAAGTATCTCTCAACACGTGACATTAACTTACCTAATAACGTAGTTTAGCTATCTATTTATCAGTATCATCTACTCTAGAACACATTCAGTGAATTGTTGTCACTCTCCTACCATGGTGGGGACATGATACCTTAAACTCAAGTGAATATAACATTATAGATAGGAAGGGAAAGTAAGAAAGAAAATACTGAGCTGTAACCTTGACCTTGAAGATATCATCCCTAGTACCGTACACAATAAAACCTTCTAGTCATAATGTGTATGCAAACAAAGTTTCATCCCTTAATCTCAAACGTTTTTGAAGTTATAAAGAGGGAGGAAAGGGTGATCGAAAAAGGAAAATAGTCAGCCGTGACCTTGAAAATGGGATCCACAATGTAGTACGCTAAATATCTTTGTACAAGTATACCAAGTCGAATTCCTTAATCTCAAAGGCCTTTAAAGTTACAAAGAGGAAGGGAAAGGGCGATGAAAAAAGTGAAATACTGAGCCGTGAACTTGATATTAAAGCTTGAAGATACGATTCCCGACGCAGTACACGACACACCTTTAAGTATATTCAGTTTCAGCCCTTCAGCTCATTCGGCTTAAACGGTATATAGCAGATGGGAAAGTTTGATAGAAAAGTACACTATTGACCCCTGACTTTGATCATTAAGACAAATATCTCAGTGCGTGGTAGGTGATATATACTGTTAGAAATGGTGCATAAGTGTATCAGGTTTAATCCCGTAATCTCAAACGGTTTAACGCTATAGAGACAAAGGGAAAGAGTGATGAAAAAAATTGTAAATAGTCACTCGTTACCTTGACCTTAAATGTAATAGTGTATTATACGACACATCTACTAATGATGATATACAAGTATACCAAGTTTGAACCGTTAATCTCATTCAGCTGTAAAGTTTCAAAGGGGGAGTGAAAGTGAGCTGGAAAGTAAATATCAAGAGATGACCTTGACCTTGAAGACAGAACCCCCAATATAGAGTCACATATTGACCTTGACGTTCAAGACAGCCCCCACCTCAAAATGGTGTGTTACATACCTTCTAATGATGTTGTACAAGTATACCAATTTATATTCCTTAAACGGTTTAAAGTTTGTAGAGCGGAAGGGAATGTGTGAGGAAAACGTAAAATATCGTGCCCTGACCTTGACCTTAGATAGGACCCCAATGGATAGTACCTGAGATACCTCCTAGAGATAATGTATAAGTATATCAAGTTTAATCTCTTAAGCTCAAAATGAATTTTAATTTATGGAATGGACGGAATGTATTGAAAATTGTACATATTGACCTTGACCTTCAAGATAAGACCCCTATCGTTGTACTCGACACACCTTCTAGTGATGAAGTATAATTATACCAAGTTTCATTAATTAATCTCAAGAGGCCCTAAGGTTATGAAGAGGACAAAAATAGGCGGTAGAAAACTAAAAATAATGAACCGTGACATTGAAGATATTAACTCCATTGTTTTAGGCGTCACACCTTCTACTGATAATGTATATGTATGGCAAGTTTTTGTCCATAATCTCATATGTCTTTAGTCGGATAGATTGAAAAGTGTGATGGACGCACGTAACGCGGATATTATGTTTCCCGCTTTTTTTCGAAAAGGCGCTAAGCTATAACTAAAACTGAGCTTCCAAACGTTATGAATTATGTAGATAAACCTCTAACCAACAATATTCAATTCAATCGACCATCCCTTGTTTAGCAATTCGATTATTGTGTGATCTGTATTGAAATTTATACATTGCAACTATAATGTCTGGCCAGCGTATCTACGATATCGTACATTCGTAATATCCCGACTGATATGTCAGGGGAAGTATAGACAAGTAGGCAATGTGTGTGTGTGTGTGTGTCCGTCTCTGCCCCTAACCGACTGACTGATCCCCCCTTCTTCCGAACCATCCCAGAATTATTTACCGAAAAGAAGCAGGGTCATTTAGAATCAGTAAGTAATAATCTTTCAGGAAACTGGGATCGTCTTGTTAACGAGAAGGCAATTGTAAAACATTGATTTCTAATTTTACCAGTGTGTGTGTGTGTGTGTGTGTGGAAACCAAAAGCTCTTGAACAATTTACATAATCAGACATTAGTGTATAAAAATGTATTTCTTAGTCTTTATATCTATCTAATCAACCTAATCGAATCTGACAATCTAGTGCCTAAGTATCCGACTTCCTTTTACCATGGGAATGTGGAAATCTAAAAAAAAATACCATTCACTTCCTTTACAGTTAACTTTAAAAAGATTAATTGTTGTATATTCATATTGTTACATTTTTTCTTGTATGGATTTACAGTCGTCCGTCATTCCACCTGTGTGTGCATACATACCTTTATACGTAAATCTATAGAAAAATATGATACCTTCTTACCTACCTACCTATATCGACACACACATGCATACAATATGTGCTTACAAACAGATACATACCTATACAATGCAGATGTAATGACTGGCATACAAACATATTAATACAGGGAAATTTCCCCGAACTGGATACTGCTGGGCAATATATGTCAGTGTTTTGCGAAATCCCTTTAACATCTCATTTTATCTATTACTAGAATCAAACGAGCCGGGTGTATACATGGGTACTGTATGTTAGAATGAAAAATTGCTTGCTTGTATACAAGGGTATTGTATTTTAGAATCAAAATAGCTGTCCAATAGTACAAAAATAAAGCTGCAAACATATTTCCTAATAGTTGTATTATTAGTAACTGTCAATTCATAAGTAAGCATCTGTTTATAGATCCTACGCAATATTACGTTCTAAACATCATTCAAAAGACCCTATGCACGTACACCAAATCCAGCAATAGATAATTACTACAACCTACAATCATGAATAAAAATTACAAAAATTATAGATAAAATCACGAACCAGGAATTATAACAATATAGATATACATAATAACCATAGCTCCAGAACAGATCCAGAAATACCGTTTAGAGCAGGCATGGAGAACTCTAGGATAAGTGATTTTTAACGCCACACTATGTGATGTAAATTATCGACAAAGCCATGTCACGGGCCGTATTTAGCTAACTCCTGATTGAGAGAGAGCCTTTACCAGAAGAAGGGTTTATTTGGTTTTTTTTGCTTTGTTTTTGGGGGGTGGGGTGGGGACTAACAATGGGGGCACAGGGGACGAAGCTCTCAGAAATACCGCATTCTAATCATTCCATGGCATAATTTCGATCATCAAACTATAAAGAAAATACATGCTCCAGAAAACGCTCAAATGTTTCGTGCTCTTTTTTAAAAGCGGGGGCGGGGGAGGGGTGCATTTGAGGTAAAGACATACCCTTATATTTTGCCTCTCCTAGTAAAGAGGAGTATATTAATTTGAGGATGCATAAGTATGCCAGTGTCAAGAAGGAGGAAAGAAATGGGGAATCTGAGCGGTGACCTAAAGCGCTTGACCGATGCTATAGCTTTTAAATAAGGTGAGAAGTTTCCCTTGTGTGTTATTTTTCACACTCTCTAGGCGACGAGGCAATCATGGTACATGCAAACGTACATGAGCAACTCATAATTAAATAGTGGGATGGGAATGCAAAGTTTTGAGAACACGTGTTCCCACTGTATACATGTTTGTAAGAATTTTTATTAACCTAAAATCTGGTCTACCTATAAAAGCGTGGAAGCCGTAGTAAAAAAAAACTGTCTTAAACTGTCTTCTTAAATACGGAATAAAGTTGCATCGAATTTGGTTTTAATTCAAATTTATTTTTACATCGCTTTAGTAACCTTCCACATAGGGAAATATGATCGTGTGCGAATTCAGTTTAAGTTTCATCTGTTCAGTTATGAATCATCGTGTATTTAATAATATTAATTAATTTAGCTTGGCTACCTGTCTATGTCCATCTATTGATCTATCTGATTGTTGTAAAGATGCTTCTGTTTATTGGTAAGTGAATCTCGAGCTTTCGTCGAAATACTATGGTCCATAAAAAATTAAAAAACGTGTACAATAAAGTTCCGTGTATTTTTATTTCGGTTCTACATAAACTGTGCGCAAGCATCCCCTTTGTATAACATTATTTAGACCTACGACATATTAAACTGAAGTCTAGTGGCCTACCTACTTAGCGGATATTCTACCTATCTATCCATCAATCCAGGTGCATGGAGGTCGACGAACTAAATCTGAGGTGAAAAGAAACGAAACATTACCTCGATCAATTTTTTATACAGTTAGATGGTTAAAGTTATGCTCTTTAAAGTCTGATATGCAGGAGTTTCCCTGGCCTTTGCCTTCTGCCCAACCCCCAGTGGCTAGGAGTGTACCTGGCCGTTGCCTTCTGCCCTTCCCCGCGGCTCTAACACAGCTTGATTATCTTGCCACTAAATAATATTTCTAGAACCGCCATGCTATATATCGATCTATAGATCTCTACGTCCTGATTGATATGTATAACACGTTATTTATGGGAACGGATCAGTGTTATCCAGGATAAATGGACGACAAACAGTTCAAGAAACAAGGTTCGTCTGTGCGAGAAGGCAATTTGGCCTAGATTTGGGATCTTGCCAAGTATACAAAATTGTTTCCGCTAAATACATTTGAATGCAAACTAAACGGTATTTACAAGGAATAATACAGTTGGACTTAAACCAACAGACAATAAATGACAATCTTAAAGGACCATTGATTGTCATTGATTAGATTGCACTTTGAACGCCTATGACATTTACGGTTTAAAATCGGATCGATTTGCCATTTCACTGAAAAGGTATTGACACGATTGGAATATCATTTCACTGAAAAGGTATTGACACGATTGGAATATCATTTCACTGAAAAGGTATTGACACAACTGGAATATCATTTCACTGAAAAGGTATTGACACGATTGGAATATCATTTCACTGAAAAGGTATTGACACGATTGGAATATCATTTCACTGAAAAGGTATTGACACGATTGGAATATCATTTCACTGAAAAAGGTATTGACACGATTGGAATATCATTTCACTGAAAAGGTATTGACACGATTGGAATATCATTTCACTGAAAAAGGTATTGGCATACTTGCAATGTCTGATCTAATAATAAAGCACGTTTTGGGGGATGTAATTCACTATTCATAAAACCGGAAACAAACAAACAAGGTTTATATGTACCTGAATTAGCCTTCCCATGCGCAAAGATCGGTACTACAGAGCAAGGTCTAAACCTCTTACACCTGTTGATGAACATATATGTCCAGTCCAACTACCAACAACATAAACCCAGATCAGCCATCGAATAATGCACTGACATATCAGGTTCTATGTTCTTTCTTCTACTGATTAGACCAAATAAACTGCATAAACCAAGATTTGCCTGGCGCATTATGCGACGGCATATCAGAGTCGGCGCAGTTGACAGTGCTATCTGGCTTTAAGGCGAGTAGATATGGTAAGTCGTAAAAGCTGTGATAGAGCTAAAAGCTGTAGAAAACTATCTTTATAAACTTGTGTTTATATAAAGTAAATATGTTCTTATTTATATACCGAAGTGTAATGCCGTGGGAACGCGTGGAAACCGCGTTCCCTTACTTTTTTGCGCGTTCACGTACTTTTTTGCGCTCGTCATAGCAAATATCATACCGAATTTAACCGAGTTGCTCCGTAATTATCCGAATAACCTCCGGAGTTACTTTATGCTCCAGCCAATCAAACGTTGGTGAGCACATGTACATAACAAAATGGCGTCCATTGTTGTTTAGAAATATTTCAGAAATAAAATTAATTAAATGATTGAAATTTATATGTAAATTATCCACAGACTTTCAAAAAGAAATCTGATAAACTCATATGAAACGCATTTTATTATAGTGACGTTTCGGATGCACAGAAATAGTTTGAACAACTTGCTCTTTGATTGTCAGGATTAAATTTGTTTACTTCGACACCGTTTCCTCTCTTACATGTACATGTCCATATGTAAACAGCTCAAAGCTACGCTCTCGTATGGGTTTGAAATCCGCCCTGGTTTCCAGAAAATAAGACAGGATGGTTCCAATATTAAATTTCGTCAATATCTGCGGCAGCATCGCTGTTGAATATGCATTTTTCAACTCGATAAACGATGTTGAAGTAGTTACAGAAGTTGATGCTGATGCTGAAGCGTCCGCCATATTTTGCCCACCACCTATCGAGTGACTATTACGGTCAGGACCACCCGCCACGTGATCAAAATTCCGAGCAATTTACGAAGTTCACCGAAGTCTGCATGAAATGGGCTATTGTTTATCCCTGCATCTAAGTATCGTGCGTTCCCTCACTTCTTTACTGCGTTTTCTGACTTCTTTATTTAGCACTACATCACTGTTTGTATATAGATGGAACTTTCTGTGTATCTGACCTTTATGTGCACTAGGCCACTGTACGGAAATACCGCTACAGCAAGTTTGAGGGCATGCCTCAAAAGAGTACACGTATTCATCAGATCATACAAGCTTTGTTAGAAAGGGTCATACATTTTGTACAGAGAAATATTAATATCAGTATTCTCTCCACACTTAATAAAAGGCTATGCAATTTTAATTATTTTTTTCGATTTATTTTAATCAGATTTTTTTATTAACTAAGAACTGAAATGTTTGAAATAACCAATATTTGGGCCATAATCAAGAAGCATCAAGGAAACATTTTTAAAAATTCCCCTGGTTCCAAATCTCTGTTTTGCATCTTCAGCTTGTATTTCAAGGTATAACCCATAAGCATTGTCAAAGATAAAAATGAATATTCATGAACAATACAAGATTAAGTGGTATACATTTTTGTCGACTTTCCATTACTTTTAAAGTCCAAGCACCCAAGTTCCTATAGCAATTAATTTAGCACTGAGTTATTGGAACCTTCCTTCCTATCTATCCATGAATGTTGTCAAATTTATCAGTCGTAGTCTTGTAAAATATAGAAGTTATATATGTTATGATTTTGACTGTTAATTAACTCCGTACATCCTGTTCTCAAAGCTCCCATAAAGAGTATGCAAGTCAAGAAGTTTAATCTCTCTCTCTCTCTCTCTCTCTCTCTCTCTCTCTCTCTCTATATATATATATATATATATATATATATATATATATATATATATATATATATATATCGTGATGTGCGCTGTTTGGTTACTGGTAAGGCCAAGCGAATGTTTAGCTTCTTCGTTAAGTTACTATTCATAAACAACGTAAAATTCATAATGAATGATCGTGTACAGTAAAGGATTACGTTCCTTATATTTCTACTTTGCAATAACTGTCTGTATCCATATACCCCAATCACCTGCTCTTACGTACTTTACAATAGCTTTATCAATGATTTGCTACTTAAATCTCCTATCTACAGAACAACCTTCATCCTCATATCTATATTTGACGATGTTTAACTGCGGGTCAGTCTGCTTAAAATCGAATCTCCACTGTCCTTTGTGAATATCTGACACCGAGCACGTAGGGGTCATGTTCTGGTAAGCGATGATATTTATATAATCGCTAATTTTATAAGCCGAATAGGTGAAGTCAAATCTTCGCGCTTGGGGGACTGCGCAGTATAGCTGAAGAGCATGATAGTCTGCCGAATAATTTGATTCACTTTCAGATATATGCATTCTGCATTTCCATTGGCTAATTCAAAAGTCACCAGAACATGACCCCTAAGCGGTCGCTGTCAGATCGTCAGGTGTATCGGCTTATTTAATATAAGAAATGACTCGTGCACACACATCAATTATTTGCCTGTACTGCTTGCTTCATACGTACTAGGATATAAAATCAATAATTGTGATGATAAAGCGATGGCCAGCAGACCTAATTGTCATCTATCGCTATTTCAAGTTTCGTGTCTGGTGTGTTCATAATGTTGAGAACAGCTTGACTTGCTCACTTGTTTTGGTTTTTATAATTTATTTTTTTTTTCATTGCCGGATCGATATGAAATGCACTTCTGCTTAAACGCGCTCTGGAAATATCTGATCATATCTTTTTTACGAAGGGAACATACGACGTGTTTTAGAAGCAATCCATGTCAATTAAACCATTCGTTTATGGTTTCAGCAGCAGTTCGGTAGGTGTTGTACCTCTCTCACGCACACATATAGGAAGTATTGTACAAAGAGTCTATGCACATGTGGGCATTCGAATTACTCACCCAACTAGTTTTGCTGCATTGTCCTTGTTAATACTTACCATATCTGCTTACTATTTGAAATTAACAAGTGATCTCACACTTGTACCTCCTTCTATTCAAATGTGCTCTTTGGGTCAAGCAGGACACTAATTTGAAATAAAACAAAGGCGATGCATCCGTCAAAATTATTTATTATGCTGTATTTCAAATGACAAGTGATCAACACGAGCTTGTTAGATAATGATGTAAAATTTAATCAGTGCCAAGAAATGCATGTTTATTCCTAGCGATTACAGTTTAAGCCAGGATACAACAATTCTGTTTCAAAGATCAAATGCATCGTTTTTACAATCTCACGTGTTTCATTCTTTTGCTGAAAAAAATTAAATTGTTTATTTTAATGTACCATAATATTAAGAGGAGACGGCAAATTCAAATAAGGAATTTTTCTTTTCTCGTAAAGCGGTTGTCCCGCTCCCTCCAGATAATAATGCTATCCTGTGACACTATTAGTTGACAGAAAGAGAATTAATATTTTCAAAAATTAGGATACCTTTGCCATTTGACTGAAAGCGTGGACAGGAAGTTGATATCTTGGGCCAGAAACAAAATATGCGTGCTTGTAAAATATTGTAAATACAAAAGGTCTAAGACCAAACATTTAAAAAGTATGGGAAAAACTCTCAATCTGCCTGGAATAGCATAAACATCAAACAATCTATATATCGAAATACATGCATGAAAAATCTCATTTTTCCGCCGCAAATGTTTTGTTTGGTGTTTAACTGTGCTAACACGGTTGTTGTAAAACAAAGTTTCATAAAAGTGTAAAAAATTGAAACATTTCATTCACAAATCTTGAAACTAATCAGGATACATGAATTTGAATATAAACATATTCATCAATATGTCCACCTTAAGTGTTGTTTGCTTCATCTTGCTAAGAAGGTCTTTGTAAGAAAAGTCCATGTCCCAATTTCAATCGATGGTCAACGCGCCGTATTTGCCTGAAACTCTAATCAGCTTATCTACATACTAATAGGAACAACAGTGAAAAGGATTTATTTCAAGTGATTTTTTTAAATCTTGCTTTTAAGGCCTAAATAAAGAAACAATAATCTGTATTTAAAAATTGGACACACTGATAAAATGGCACTGAACAATAATCATGTCATCTACAGAAAATTACAAATTTCATATGTTTATCTCAAGAGATGTATAAATAATCGTGTTTGCAAGATTTTAGTAATAAAAAAATATGTCGCGGCCAAAAGTCATGAAAATTAAAAATCTCTAAATAATGGACATTTTCCTAATATAGTCTCGAAACCAGATCACGTCAACCTCAATCGAGTTTTGTTTAATCGTGCTTATAATTAAAAATATCAAAAAGATGTAAATATTTGCAAATAGGTTAAAACTGCAATAATGGCCTAAACATGTTGTAAATAATCAAATTTCGTGTAGTAATTTTTCCTGAAAAGTACACTCAAGGATTTTACTCCTTAAAGGTCGAAGTCCATAGAGTTCAAAACTTTATATAAAAAAATGAAAGTAAATAAAAAAAGCCATAATCACCAGAACTTAATCAGGTCTTGAGACATGCTCGATGAATATAAATGTACAAGTTGATCTGGTCTGGCTAATTAGTTTTTGAGGTGTCGCACCTACAAAAAAGTTTGATGAAAGACAAATTGACAGTGTGTGTGTGTGTGTGTGTGTGTGTGTGTGTGTGTGTGATGTGGATTTTTAATGTAGCTTAGACAATTTTAGTCCTATCGCTAGTATGTCACCAATGTGGCAGTTTATAGTGATGTCTAGCACTGGGACATCATGTCGCAGACATGTAGCATCATGTCCCACCCAGTCACATTATCCTGACACCAGGCCAGCCAGTCCTAACACTAACCTCTTAATGCTGAACGCCAAGCGAGTCAGCTGTTTGTACCATTTTTAAAAGTCTTTGGTATGACGCGACCGAGCTTCGAACGCGCAACCTCCCACATCCTAGGTGGACGCTCTAACTACTTGGTCACCGGAGCGGTCCAGATTGACAGACTGGGAGCATAAAAGCAAAATATGACTAGCTCCTATTGAGTTTGGCGGAGAAATAATCAACTGTATAAAATTCATGTTTTCGTAAACAGTAAAAAATAGTTATATAAATGAAGAACCATCACAGATAACAATTGAAATGTATATCAAAATACCAGATAAGATCATTGCATATGGTACAATATGTGTAAAAAGTCAACTGTAAAATATTTGTCCAATAATAAAAATAAGAAAAATCACAGACAAATCAAATTGTTGCATATATCACAAAGCAAATGAGTGCAGATCTACTGCATAATAAAGACTTACTCATGAAATAAAATCATGAAATAACTTTAACTTAAAGGCACATGATGATGCAATCATGTACTGTAAGGATATCACATATTCAAAATATATCACGGTCACGTTCAGTAAAATCAATATCTGAAAATAATACTAATCAACAAGAATACAGAAAATGGTACATCAAAACGCCTACCATAGTCTTCTTCTTCTTCTTCAGTCAATCCCTCAATTATGTAAATAAATACTTTACCGTTGAATCTAAGTTCAACAGAATTAAATTTCTTTTCTGTATTAAATACTGGCAATCCACAACAGTTTTGGCAAAGGCAAAAATATAGAACAAAAGCTATTTCGTGGAAACCATTGGTTTATGTCAGCCTATGTTACTTTGACTTTTGACCTATTGAATCAAAGATCAATATGTGTTTGTCACGTCTTAATTCCAAGCCATCCACAATGTTTGGTTATGGTTTATTTTAGGTGCCTTGAGTGTCTTTTTTCTTTTTTTGTTGTTGTGGAAACAGGTTTTTTCTTCTTGGCGAGCCGATGACCTTGTCTAAAATTCAACCCATCTACAAAGTTTTAAACTTTTCGTGAAATAGTTTTTCCTTCTTTAAGTCTCTTTGACCTTGAACTTTGATCTTTTGGTCACAAAATTATGATTTTTCTTCCTTACACAATTTCAAGTCATCCACAGTGTGTGGTCAACAATGGTTTTAAAAACTCACTACAACGTTTAGAAATCATTGTTCCTCTAACAAAACCAGTGATCCTGACCTCTGAACCTTTAGTCCGAAAATCAACAACTGTGTTTAATATTTTAATATGCTGACTGAAAGCCAATAACAGACTTTGATCAAGGTAAGAACGATAAAAGTAAACTTACTGTGCATAAACCACTTTCCTTCTTTCTGTTCTTTTGACTTTGACGTTTGGCCTAATTTGAATGAAACATGGGCAGGTTTGTTCCTTGTACCAGATGCAGGCCATACAATGGTGTATAGTGAAGAACACAAGTTACTACGCAAAAGCGAAACAGAACAGACGGATTGGTCAACTGATAGAAAGACAACAGTTTAACATAGTATACCCCGCCTTCTGCAGGGCATATACAAGATTAACTATTAGTGTAAGACAGTCAGAATGAATTACCATGACACCTTGACCAATTATCAACAGAGTCAGTAATGGTGAACGTGTCATTGTTCAGAGTGCATACTAAATCCGTTGTCCTTTAATCCAGTCTGATTTAAATTGGTGCATCAAGAGCAATTCATTCAGATGTATGCAGTTGAAATATAATTATGCAAACAGGGACATACAACTACATCTATATCCACCAATCTCGCCAACCACAAATAAATCAAATACTACAATTTTGTCAATGCTTGTACCTCACATTTCTTCTTTCTGAGGACATTTATATTTCAAACAGGTATCATGGCAGGAAAGCTGGATTGATATATGAAATGTATACCTGTGAAAAGCAGTGTCAACAATGTTTACGTCGCAATGTTACTGGATGCGGATATTCTCTAAAATTACACGTTAAAATTAAACTATACAATCTGTATACATTTCGCAATTCGATCTGCTGGATTAAAGTAGATATATAACTATATTAAGTCATGGTTCATATTTAGGGATCTTTAAAAATGTTTTTGTATGGAAATGTCATTTAGTGTAAATAGGTTATTTTTAAAGACATATATTTATAATGTATAATTACAACACTATTCTGATTGGATATTCTACATGTAATTAATAATGTTGAAGACTTTCTTAGTTCAATACATAGCCAGTATATGCCTTTGACCATGTGATCACAAAATCACGTGTAAACATAACCCACGTGCAAAGAAAATAACCCTAGTCTAATCAAAGGTATATAAACAAATAGAAAGTAAGCAAAATTTTTGTTTTCACTTCAAAACAACAAAAATGACTCCCACAAAAATAATGGAGTCTACAGTATGTAGTGTGCGATCTATCGCACCACCAGGTGCTCAAGTGCGTTACTCATGTTCACAATATCCTCCAAACTGTCAAGGCCTAGCTTGCTCTCCAGGCAACGGAAGAAAAAATCAGGGGCCTGTAAGTACAAAACAGCAATGTATTACCTCTACCAGAGGGAACGTAAGAACATTCATAGAACATGGCCAATATGGATGCTGTTTTACTCTTTTTGGTAAAAGCTTGCTAATGAACGTTTGGAAAGTTGCATCGTGTAGAAATTTTCTATTAAAGACCATAAATATAAGGTAATGGTCATCACACATCACACAGTCTCTCTGAAACTACGAGGTTCATTTAGATGGTTCCTAACAGTATTAGTTTTGTTTTGGCTTCAGAATTTTTGATCATTTATTAGCAAAGCAAAACTGGTGTAGCATTCAATTGGTTGATCATACATGTATATACAAATCTGAGTGTAAGATCTTTATGAGTCTGGTTACATTATTAAGGACATGTGATATGAATACATTAGGGTAGTCATACATTATTAAGGACATGTGATATGAATACATTAGGGTAGGCATACATTATTAAGGACATGTGATATGAATACATTAGGGTAGTCATACATTATTAAGGACATGTGATACGAATACATTAGGGTAGTCATACATTATTAAGGACATGTGATATGAATACATTAGGGTAGTCATACATTATTAAGGACATGTGATACGAATACATTAGGATAGTCATACATTATTAAGGACATGTGATATGAATACATTAGGGTAGTCAGTATAATTCCTTTCCAGATTTGTAGCTAGCGATTATTGACTGTCACACAATTTTGTTCATACATTTTGCAACAGTGGACCTTCGTTCTATACATTAAACAATAGTGTTTAAAAATATAAGCCCTATTAATCCCTGCTTCCTACCCTCCCCACCACCATCATTAACATTATAGCAACTCTTATGGCATAAGATATACCTTGGTTGACATTTTCTTCAGGAAAACCAGTTTCTCGCCAGTCAAGCTCTGTAGGTTGCCCAACCTGGTTCTGTAGTGTAAAACAGTTTCAGTAGGCTTTATTGTATGTGTACATGCTGATGCGATTTTTATATTTATATTCAATTTGAGATTGTGTTTTGTTGGCTAGAACAAGTTGAGTAATACTGATGTGATCTTCAATAAAAAAAAAATCTTTCACACTGGGGACATAACTTTGTGACTTCAAAAACAGGTTCTATAAAATATGGCATCGCTCGAGGAAATGTCTTGAAGACTTCTAACAGATGTTATAAAATAAGGAAATCCAATTCATGTGACTGAAACGCTATAGTAGATTTTGTTCTGAAATGTAATGTGTTTAATGTATCCAACTGCTAAAAGTTATATTTTTGAAGAAAAAAACCCAAACTAATATATGTAGCCATTTACTTCTGTAATCAAACCAAGTTAATGATTACATTAGTGTTCTTGGCGCTAAAGAAACGAATATCTGATATACAAACCTGTGGTATTTATGCAGAAGCTCTTTTATAGCACGTGAACACAATTCTGACTATTTACTGCCAATTAAACGTACACTTTTTAAAATGCAAGTATAATTATATACAAACGAAAAGCACAAAAGCTATAAAACTTAAGCCTTAAAAATAAATATAAGCAAGTAGTACTACATGACAAATGTTGAAAGATAAAAAGATAAAATTTTGTAAAAGGTTTCATTGCTTTTGTATATTGCAGGGGCCAATTAATTTGCTGATTTTAAGATTGTTCTAGAAATATGGCCTAGTTGACTATTATAGCTTTCGCAGTTTTTCAAGTACGTTCCGTTTCCTTATATTACATGATATACTTTCTATAAACTTTGTATTTTTGTTATGTGAACATGACGTTAATAAGTAACTGTTTACTGAAGAGAAACCAGTTTAAGAGATCTATAAAAATTCTCTCGTGAAATATGGAGCTATTGTTTGACCCAAAAGTATAAGGTTTTAAATATTTGTACTGACGGATCAAGTCTGTGTTTCCTCAGCCACTGATCGACTTCATCTCTGGCCCATTTCTCAACAGTGTCAGGTATGTCGGAAACTGGCTCTTGTAGAACTGGTGGAATAGGTTTCGGTGAAGATACTGTTGATCCGCCTTCATATTTCGGCTTTAAAAAGGGAAAGATTGTAATTTAAATCAAATGAAAATAAATATTAACTATTCATATGCGATTGACCAGCAGTTTTCTGAAACTACTCTATAAATCCTAACCTAATTCCTAAATTCGTTATGTTCTGTGTGACAAGTGTTGCTTGGTTAGTCAGCAATTAAATGTTTTAAGGAACAAGTTGGTATAACATTGATATGTGGCAGTTCTAATGTCCACCTATTATCACAAGTAGAACATACAGACCTACTTGTGATACAGCAAAATAGCACATGTTAAGATACATCAAGATATAAATGTATGAGTGTAGGTTTGAAAGAGTGGAATCTTTCAATGAACATTTATTTCAATGATAAAGTCAATATATATTTAAAAAAACTAGGTCCCAGTCAGCCAATTTTGAAGGGTGGCATTACAGTTCTGCGGAAGAAAAAACTTAAATTGTGTGAAAATTCATTTTCGCTAAGATACGCTTGCAATTATGAAATGGTCATACTGACAATTATTTGCATACGTATGTAGTGTTGGCAAAGATTAATCTATGCATAAAGTATTATCGTGGGATTACTTTTTGAGCAACATAGATATAGACTGTAACGCATTTATGTTTAGTAATTAAGCAATATACTATTATGGTCTAATTTTATCAACATACTTGAGGTGTTGCATTTTCATGCATAGTTTCCCTGACCGAGATACCTGGTATATTACTGTTATTTGAATTGTGTAATCAATCAATAAATCAACAAATAAAGCTGTAAAACAAACAAACAAACCACCCGCAACACTAAAACTGATTATATTCGATCGGCAGCATATGTACCAAGTAAAAACGTAGTATGCAGGATACTTTGCACTCACGTCTGGCTTGTCTTTCTATTGAGCAGGTTTTGGAGAAGAAATCCTTGAAACACTTTCTGTTTTTTGCTGGTTTTTTTCTTTGATTTCAATAACAGTGGCCATATTTAATAGTGCATCAGCATTATTTGTGCAAAAGCGCTATTTATTTCATTATACATTCTGTCATATTTTGTCTAATTCTGACGGGAGATATATGAGAACTATTTAAAATTTATATGTTAGTTGCTAGGAAGCAGCTAACAACTCAGAAAGTTGGACTCGTGCTGCTGGTATAGGTCACATCAGGAATTTTTTTAGCCCTTTGACTTCAATCCCACGATTTAGATAATGTTAGTTAAGGAACAGTAGCTCGGCCGTGCAATACTGGTGACGACCGCCTAATAAAAGCAAGAAATTAATTTTATCATAGTTTAGTTGCATTATTAATCTACTAGAAAACTGAGCCTGATCGGTATAAAGCCAACATAAATGTGGACCAATGATTATGGAGCCACCAAAGAAAATCAAAACCTGGAGGGAGAAGTTTGAAGATATTGTCCCCCCCCCCCCCGACCGGGCTCTACTTGGCTGGACCTGTGCAAGGTTTTCACCTTTGAAGACATGTTTCAGTGCAACTTCTATCTGGCAAATGAAAACCTAATTGGGAAGAGGTGGATGCTATATGTGGATATCTTTGTGATGATCTTTGAGGCAGGCAGATGTGGAGAGAAAGGCATTTCATCCCTGAGCTGTAGAGGAACTTACTTCGCTCTAACATTTATATCTGTGTTGCGCTTTCCTGTTTACACATGTCATCCACGACACAGATTCTAAGATTAACCTGCATAGTTACCGAGGAAGAGCCTAATCTATATTACGTCTGCTGGAAGAAAGCCATTGATACTAAATCTAGAATTGATCCTATCACAGTAACATTCGTAGCTATGTTTTGTGTTGCGGTCCATAAGAACAGAGGAAGATGTTGAACTTATTAGACATGCCAAGTCTGTCTTGTTTGTTAGAACATCAGTGTGAAAAACTGGCTCATGAGTCTTGCATAAAGCCGTATTAAAATATGATAGGAATCGTTAATTTAAAATGAAATATTGTTGACGCTACTTGAGTCTTGGTGCTGTTTCTTCGAAACAATGTTGTAAATCGGAAAATAATACAATAGACAGGGATTGTTTGAATCCCGGCATGGACGTCTGAGTCAGTTTCTGGATTTTGTTTGCATTTGCATTGCTAAAGTGGAAGACGCTGGAGTCTGCCCTTGCTGTACTTGGCTGTTGGAGCCATTTCGCAAAGAAGTTCGCCAGTTCCTCAAGGTCTTTGTTCAGTACCTCCTCAAGCTCAGTAAACGAGTGGCTTTGTCTCCCGAGAGCAATGTCGGCTGCATACATGAACTTGCGGCGCGACTGTGTTTCAGACAAGTCACTGATAAAAACATTGAACAATCTCGGCGAAAGAACGGACACCCGTGGGAGTCCAATAGTCTGACGTTTCCACAAGCTACAGCTCTCTCGGATTTGCACTCTAAAGCGCCTGTCGAGAAGGAATAGTTCGATAGTCTCAACTATTCATCGCGGTAATTCTCTGGAAATTTTCAATAACAGCCCTGCATGCCAGACCGTGTCATACGCCGCTGTGAGATCATGGAAAACAACACAAGTTGTAAGGATCCTCTTATAAATTTTACAACAAACGTTGTCAGGGAAGGACTTGATCGCACGATTGTTTGAAGAATCAGGCGCTCCAGTACCTTGAAACTAACAGAAAGCAAGTAGATTTGCTGATAGCTTGCTGCATTATCGGGATCGCAATAATCTTTGCCTAGCTCCACCAAGTCATGAGCTTTGCATCCTCCTCAATGGGAAGAACATAAAACACGACCCAATACCAACATACCTTGGTGTAACTCTGGACAGATCACTGACTGTCTATAACCACCTGATGAAAACTGAAGCAAAAGCACTCGAAAGAACCTGCTCTGTAAACTGGATGACTCAACATGGGGCACTAGCGCTCAGAAACTCAATACATCAGCACTGGCCCTCTGTTATTGAACATCTGAGTACTGCGCTCCTGTCTCGGCTCGATCGTCCCATACCAAGCTAACTGAGGTCCAGCTCAACACAACAAAGCGCATAATCTCTGCAACACTACGTTCTACTCATTTACCAACGCTGCCGGTACTCAGCAACATTCCTCCTTCACATCTCCGTCACAAGGGAACAACCACAAAGCTGCTGGCTATGGTTTATGCCAGTGAGAAACTTCCACTGTACATGGACATCACCTCACATTCAGCAGTCCGCTTGGCTTCTAGACAACCAATCTGGTTAGGTCCGTTGCCGTAAGATATGACAGCTATTTCGGCATGGAGTGATGAGTGGTCTTCAACAGATATTGTAGACCACTCTCTCGTAGCTGAGCCATCTGTCTGCCCTCCTTGTTTCAACCTTCCGTGACATCTGTGGACCACACTGAACCGTTTCCGGACAGGTCAGGGTCGTTCTGCTGTCAGTCTTGTCCGGCGGAGCCAGGCAACTGACTCTTCCTGTAGCTGTGTTGCTCTACAGACTATGTCAAACATTGTGAACAGATGTCAACTGACAAAGTTCCCCGGTGGACTGCAGGCTGTACACCTTGCTTATAATGACGCTGTTAAATGGCTGGAAATGCATTGTATACGATAAAAAAATAAGTCTGGAATTCGTAGGATTCCTGAAGAAACATTGAACTGCAGTGATGAACACGCTTTCTGAGACACATGTGAAGATTGAGCCGACAATGCAGGTCGAGGAGACGGGCAGTAAACAAGGCTGAACAGCTATGTTGGAATCAAGACTTTTTCATTGCGAATAATCTCTTACTGGACAGCTGGGAATATGGTGTTGTCATGCTGGTGCTCGATAACGGATGGATGTGTCAGCTACTAGTCTGAGATCCTTACAAATGAATTAAATTCAAGGTAACGAATATGGCAAAAAGTATAGAGGGCGTCGGAGTCAGATCCAGGGTTTGAACTTGGCAGTCCTTGTGTCTGGCGCTATCTGAGTCTCGAGGATATGACTGGGGGAAAATATATCACTACATTATGCCCCTTAAGTTGATGGCGTCTCTCATGGCTGTGTCGGAGCTAGTGTCGTTTGAATCCGGTCGACATCTGGAGTTGGAGACAGGTACTGATTATCTCTGGAAAATTCACAGTAATCAGAACAGGTGTGTGTTTGAAGTGCCGATATATCCATCACTGGTTCAGACGGGCCATAGCGCCTATTCAGTACTGGTCTTAGAGGTAAAGTTCATCGGACCAGTTCTGATCATGGCGGTTAAGGTGTAGGTGGGGCTGGACCAATGCGTGAGCCCTGTGGATACTCGAAGCTTCTTTTCATCCATAACGCTTTCCATTTTCAAAGCTTCCGCTATCAATAAGTTGTGAGGAAGCATTGGCGGTGCAGATAAAGGAGACCTCATCCTTGCTGGTACCTGTCTCTATTATTTTGTTTGCCTGAGTTATAAGCTTAGCAAAAATGGACCCCTATACATCTTCCAGCCAGTGTGTACAAAGGTCAGCAGGTACAGCCGAATTGTATCCTCAGATAATTAACACAAGGTAACATGGTTACGTTCATCCAGTTTAAGCCACTCCAACATGCACAGGAAATCCTATCCATTGTGTTGACGCCTATAAAATACAACGACATATCCAGCTGAAATCAGCCAGTTGTTAATGTGAGAGGATGCTAACGAGAACTAAAATTAAAATTACATTAACGACCATAAAACACATAATAATTGACAATACTGTGACAGAATGAGTGTACACTGTAAAAGGTCCAGTACTGAGCTGAAATGAAGTAGTACCAAATCCTAGAGCAGGCAATGAAGCTGGCGCTGTCATGCTTCAAGTATGACAAAATTAGATAAGGGAAGTGTTAATTATTCGTCTGCAAGAAGATTCAATTAAACTAAGACATACATAGAAGTGAAGTATACTTCTTTCTTTCATATAGTGAGAAGATAGTTCTCAAAAGCGAGCTTGTTTCCTATCTTACACACATATAGTAACAAACGAATGGGCGGATTTAGTGGGGTTTTTTTTATTATCTCTGTTTCAAGGGAGGCAACTCTCATCTGCCTTCCACATTGGTAAGGAAATGATCTGTTTCGGCCCCTCCACAGATAGTATCTACTTTGACAGAGTAATAGGTGTAAAGTGAAGTTTACGTGTTGTAGATGGGGAAATCGTACATGATCTAATCGAAGTGGCTGTTACCAGAATGTGAAATACCAGCTTTAAAAAGTACAGTGAATGAATTACACAATATATAAGAGAAAAATAAGTTATCAACTCAATTTCTTTTACAATTTACCTTTGATGTTCGGGAAGTGAAAATGACCAATCGGAGCTAACAGTTTTATCAGGGCACATCTAAAGTAATGCAAAGCTGTATACTCTATAACCCGAATTTCACCTATCAAAATACACAAAAATATTGGGAACCAAATGTTTGTATATCAATAAATAGCCAGGATAACCAGTGAGGAAAATTCTTTTCTTAAACAAATTTAAACCCTATGCAAAATACGAAACTGAAGGGCGCCACCTTATCCCTTGTGTTGCTGAAAAACTTGGGAATACTGGATTTCAGTAGTGGAGGATGTATTCATACTGTATTATGACTGAACAACATATTTAAAAATGAAACAGAGCAAAGGGCCAGATCCAAAGTGTCCACCCCTTCAGTGTTCCAAAATACAGTTGCCCTTTATGTTGGTATGTATGTTTGAAAGATCAGACATGTTGCTATACAAATAACAATATAAGTAGTGAAGGGGGATATTATAGCGTCAATCGGACTTATCATTAAAAATACCCTTGGGAACATATAGCGTCAAGGAAAATTTAACATGGAGAAAAATCGTGGGAACATATAGCGTCAAGGGAAATTAACATGGAGAAAAATCGTGGGAACATATAGCGTCAAGGGGATTTGAACATGGGAATAGGGGACAGTATAGCGTCAAAGGAATTTAAACAGGGTGGGACTGTATAGCGTCAAGGGAAATGGAACATGGGATTTTTTTTTTTTTTAAAAATTTAAAAAAAAAATAAGAAAGGGGTAGGCAATTCAAAGGCTATCTCTTTTCGAAAAATATGGCTGGCCCTGAAAAGGGCCTTTGGGTTTATGTTAATGTATTCATTAACATAAAGGGCACCGCATTGGTCTTCTTCTTGTCCTTAGGCTGCGTCTCACTGTTGGCCCGTAAATCAGCACTCTTTTCAGGCATCCTTGTCTTTCAACGTAGATCCTACGTATCCACAGGCTGGTGTTTGTCCTGTGGACAACGGTCCACTTGGATCGGACATACATGAGTAAGTCTGTCCGAAACATCATGGAAGACACAAGGGTGGATGACTCAACTGTGGTCCACATCTTGAAGCGACGAGAACAGGTGAATCAATGCACTGAACGGCGCTTATTTATAGGTACAGGTAGGATTGAAACGGATTGAGTTCATTCACCAATCCGAACACGCGTTACAAAATTCAGTCAGCCCGCATCCAATCCGAAGAGAGCAGTCTGTGACGTCACGTAGTCTATATAGATTCGCTAGCGCTTGTGTGCAGTCAATCTATGCGACAGTGATTCAACATGACGGAAACTCAGAAAACGATCCAATGGGGTGCACCAGCAGGGGAGACCGCCCAAGGGAACCCGGACTTACTTTCAGAAGAGGTGAATTGGGATTTTGTGGATTTTCTCTCCTCGCAAGAATTTGTTCCGGAACCTTCGTTACCTTCTTCATTACCGCAAGTGGAGAATTTTAGACAGAGACAGAAAGAAGAATTGGAGAAATTTATACAACGACAAAAGGAAGCGGAACAGGCTTTTCTCCTACAGCAACAGCAACAAGAAGAAGAGGTAAGAAAAAAACAACAGCAACAACAGCAAGAAGAAGTATCAGCAAAGAAACAAGAGGGTGAAAATCAAACGGTCACGGTACTGTTGGACATTTTAGCGGAGTTAAGAAGTCTGAAACAAATGTATCAGACTTCTTTATCACGACCGAAGAGAATACGACCTTCCCGAGCTAAACACGTCAACCCTGTGACTAAGCCTACCGTACCACCCTTAGTGATTTCAACCCAATCATCATCAACATTACGCAGTTCAGAAGTAGGCCTTGGCCGTGGCAAAGGCATAAGGCAGCTAAAGTTGATTGCTTAAACTCACCCCTACACCATAAAGAGAAAAAGGCCCTTTTCAGGGCCACCCACATTTCTCGAAAAGAAATACAATTTCAATTTGCCAATAACTCAAAAAAAAAAAAAAAAAAAAAACACCACCCATTTTACCTTTATAGTACGTGTCTGTGTATGAGTGCGTGAGTGTACGTTCTTATTTTAAAATCAAAACTAAAAGACGCTTACCTTATATCATTAATTTATTCTTTTATCCATTTTTTTACAATCCAATTCACAATTCACAACACAACACTTTAATAAAAAAGTTCATTGACTTCTTCTTTCTCCTTGTTTAGTCTCTCTGTTTTTTGAATTTCTTCACCGTCTTTTCCTCATTTTCTTCCCTTCTTCTTTTCTTCTTCTCCTGTTTCTTTGCCTCTTGTAAATAGAATTGTCTTCTTTCTTCCTCTTCTTCTGAAGAATTCCTCTCTTCATTCGAAGAATCCCTCTCTTCTTCTGAAGAATCCCTCTTTTCTTCTGACTCCTCTTGTTTCTTTTTTGGGCAATCTGGAGACCAATGTCCTTTTTCTTTACAATAATAACAGGTATCTTGACTTTTGTCTTTTTTAGTCCCTGTTTTTGTTCTTTTTTGACGGTCTGGACACTCTGAAGACCAATGCCCTTTCTTCTGACAGATATAGCAAGTATCTTGACTTTTATCTCTAAAGGAAGGAGAGTAGTCCGTAGGCTGGTCTGAAGAGAATTTTCTAATGACCCCTCGCAAAGCTCTGACGAAACGTTCCATCTGGTTAGTCTCTTCCATCGTTGTGCTCGGCTTGAGAGTGAAATGAATAGTGAAAGGACAAGACACACACCCTTTTATATACGCTGGTATGCTATGACTATAAAGTAGTTCATGGTGTTTGAACTTGAGTCATTTGACTTTTTGCTTTCAAGATGAAACGATCTAATTCATTCGGGAAGAAAGAAGAAGAAAGAAGTAAGAGGCAGAAACGTGATCTATCGCCTCGTACCAGGGCTGAAATCTTGGCACAAATTCATGCCAGTGATTTTGAAGAGGACATGAGTGAACCAGAATCAGAACCCTCTAAACCAATTTCACCACCCTTAGTTAACCCTGAAAAGTACTATTCCATTCGAGAGACGGAAAAGCGCTCCTCTAGAAAATTTAGAACTACGGCTTACAAATACACGGTGAAGTTTAAAGATTTCAAGGCTGAAGTGCCGTTAGAGAAAGCAGAAGTGTTTATCACCGGGGTGTGGGATTCTTTGCTCACTGCACTCAAGCAACAATGTCAACCCAAAGAAGACGATCGCTTGAGACTTTCCATACAACACGACGGTTTGAAATCCCCTGTTTGGATCGAGTTTAGCACCCCTGCAGAATTGACCGCTTCCAAAGTCATGGACAAGATTCAACACGTGCAACAATCTAATGACCAGTTTGACATCACCGATGGAAAAGCCACATTGGACATGACCCACGTCTCTCCTCCTCAAGGGACCGGACGAAAAAAGATGTTATTGGTGAGCAGCATTAAGCGTAGCCTTGTCCAAATTCACAACCCTCATGACCAGATGTGTTTAGCCCGTGCCATCGTGGTGGGACGAACCTATGCCAACAAGAACGACACGGTAGAATGGAAAAGAACCTGGAAAACTATTCAACAATCCGACCGAGCCAAACAACGAAACGAAGCAGAACTCCTGTTACAACAAGCCGGACTGTCCAAAGACACACCCTGTGGCATTCCTGAGATGCAAAAATTGCAAGATGCCCTAGCTCCACGATACACCTTGAAAGTGCACCCTCAAGAAGTGCGCGGGTCTTTGTTGTTTCGAGGGCAAGACTTTAAGGACGGAAAATACATTTATGTCTATTATCACGATGACCATTTCGATACCATTACCACTATCACCGGATTCCTGGGATACGGTTATTACTGTGAGAAATGTGACCATGGTTATAATAATCGAGAGCAACACAAGCATTGTGGATCGAAATGCTCAGGATGTTTGGCCTCTTCACCCTGTCTGAGCGAAGAACCAGTGCCTTGTTCAACTTGTCTGCGCACGTTTGTTAGCCCTGCCTGTTACCAACAACATTTGAAAACACAAGGTTCACAGAAGAAATGTGCTTGTCAACTTCTGAGATTGTGCCCTACGTGTGAACAAGTCATACGTACCAATAATACCAAGGCACACGTATGTTCAGGAAAGAAAAAATGTCACATTTGTCACCACATCGTGGACTTGGAACACCAATGTTACGTGCAAAAATACCAACCCCCACCAGAGAAAGAGGACGGTCACAAGAAGAAAGGCAATTTCATCTTTTTCGATTTCGAATGCATGCAAGAGACCGGCATTCACATTCCTAATTTCTGCGTGGCTCATCGAGCGTGCGAGAAGTGCATTCAAGAACCTATCTTCAGTCATTGCCCTCACTGCAGCAAGATTCCTGGAGGACGTGAAAAAATCTTTCGGGGACCAAACACGTTAGCCGATTTTGCCCAATGGGTCTTAGACCCCATCGACAAGACATGGAGCCAAGAGGACATCGAACGTTACGGAGATTGTCATCGTCATGCCACGGTGATGGCTCACAATTTCTCCGGATACGATGGACAGCTTCTTCTCAGATACTATACGGAACAAGGCACCGAGCGTCCTAAAGTGACTTTGAACGGAGCCAAAATCATTTTCATGCAAGTGGGACAAGTACAGTTTAAAGATTCGATGAGTTACTTGGCCATGCCTTTGAGTCGAATGCCTAAAACGTTTGGAATGACAGAAATGGCTAAAGGGTACTTTCCACACTTTTTCAATACGGAAGCCAATCAACATGCCGTTCTACCCCATTTACCCGAGGCTCACTATTACGACCCCGACAACATGCGTACCGAACAACGAGAAGCTTTCTACGCTTGGTACCAGGCTCACGCCTCGGACCCTTTCGACTTTCAGGAAGAAATGCTAAAGTATTGTCGTTCCGACGTGGACATTTTACGGCGTTGCTGTGGAAAATTTCGAGAACTGTTCATGGAACACGGAGGGGTCGATCCTTTGAAAGAAGCTTGCACCATTGCCAAAGCGTGTTCCTTAGTGTATCGACAACGATTCATGCCTGAAAACACTGTGGCTGTCATCAGTCCTCAAACGACCCACTATGTCAAACGTCAATACTCGGTCAAAGCCCTACGTTGGTTACATTACTTGTGCGACAAGGAAGACAAGTGGATTCAGCATGCCCGCAACGGAGGGGGCGAAAAGACCATCGGAACGTATTCGGTCGATGGCTGGGACTTAGAAAACCCCAAGATCGTGTACGAGTTTAACGGTTGCTTATTTCACGGATGTCCCGTCTGTTACCCTGACCGTGGCACTAAAAATCAGTTTTTACAACGGACCATGGAAGACCTGTACCAGGACACTTGTCAGCGGCGCCTAAAGTTAGAACAGGAAGGATACCAAGTGGTGGAAATGTGGGAACACGAGTACAATCACCGTATGAAAACCGATCCCGAGTTTAAACGCCTCGTGGAAAGTTACCAGTTCATGGATCCGCTGAACCCGAGGGATAGTTTGTACGGAGGAAGGACCAATGCCACCTGTTTGCTGTACCAAGCCGACGAAGAGAAAGGAGAAGAAATCAAATACTTGGACGTGTGTTCGCTGTATCCCTACGTGTGCAAATATTGTCGCTTTCCTGTAGGGCACCCGCAATTGCTGACGGAACACATCGACCTGGTCAACATTCGACAATACGAAGGCTTGATCAAGTGCAAAGTTTTGCCTCCCACGAACCTATACCATCCCGTCTTACCTCACCATTGTCAAGGCAAACTGATGTTTCCATTGTGCCGTACTTGTGCCGAAACGTGCAACCAAGACCAATCTTGCCATCACAGCCAGGAAGAACGTGCCTTGACGGGAACCTGGGTCAGCGTGGAATTGTTTAAAGCTCTGGACATGGGATACCAACTGTTAGAAGTGTACGAAATTTGTCACTTTCCCAAGACACAACAATACCGCAAGGGTGACCCCACGCAGAAAGGCATTTTCACAGACTACGTGGATGCCTTTTTGAAACTGAAGCAAGAAGCCAGCGGCTATCCTTCCTGGTGTCACACTCCCCAAGACCAAATACAATTCAAAGAGAAATACGATGAACAAGAAGGCATCACTTTAGACCACATCGAGAAAACGAAGGCAGGCGATCGTTTGCCAAAGTGATGTTAAATTGCTTGTGGGGTAAAATGGCACAACGACCGTGTTTACCCAAGACGGAATATTTGACAGAACCTTCCCGCTACTTCCAGATGATTCACGACAAAACCAAATACATGAAACACGTGGACGTCGTTCGAGAGAATTTGATCTTGGTCAATTACGAAGAAGATCTGGACTTTGTACAAGACGACCCTTTTGGAAATGTCATCATTGCGGCTTACGTGACAGCCCATGCTCGCTTAAAATTGTACGAAGCTTTAGAACTGTTAGGGGAACGCGTCCTGTACTTTGACACGGACAGTTGCATTTACATCCATCACCCGATTCAACATCACCCAAACAT
Source organism: Sinohyriopsis cumingii (assembly GCA_028554795.2). Classification (NCBI taxonomy): domain Eukaryota; kingdom Metazoa; phylum Mollusca; class Bivalvia; order Unionida; family Unionidae; genus Sinohyriopsis; species Sinohyriopsis cumingii. Next base: position 124,877,142 of record CM068838.1, read on the forward strand.
CGAAGGAGACCGTTTAGGAGCCTGGACAGACGAGCATCCCGACGACAAGATTTTAAGTTTCGTCAGTGGCGGTCCCAAAAATTACGGCTACGAATACCGTTACAAACAAGGAGAAGTGCACACGACGTGCAAAGTGAAAGGACTGACTCTGAATTATCGTACCAGTCGTGTGGTCAACTTTGGGGTATTGAAAGAAGCCTTGCAATCGGGAGAGGATGGAAACTTTAAAGTGACCACCTATCAACCGAACAAAATTGTACGTTTACCCACTCACCACATCGTCAGTCGACCCTTGGAAAAAGTCTATCAAATCGTGTACCAGAAGCGAGTTCGACTTCCCAATCATTTCACCTTACCGTATGGACACGTTGGTATAAAACATTGGTTGTAAGAGGATAGCCACCCACTAGAAAGATGACTTCGCCACAGCAAGAATCGAGTGAGAAACCCGATGAGAACTCCAAGTTCAAACCCTACCATTTTCCAGTCTTCTTACCTGACTATTGTGATTGTGCCCGTCGATTGGACACGTTTCAGAAATGGCCTACGGATAGGGAAGGATTACCTTCTTCGCATGTTTTAGCTAGAACAGGATTTGTCTACTTGGGACCTGAGTCAGGATTGGGATACGAGGTACAGTGTTTCGCTTGCGGACTGAAGTTACGAATGGATCTATGTATCTATAAAGATTCAGCTATTCTGGAACATACTCGATGGTCTCCGCACTGCCCTTACCTTTCTATGGCCTTTCCACCCATCACACTACGGTACAATGTTGACGGTACCTTAGAGAGAGTACCTTCCGAAACAAGACATAAAAAACGTAAAAAAGGAAAGATGTACAAGCTGGAGACTGCATTGCGACTAGTATAAAAAAGGGCTATGGTCAAGATCGATAGTTCATTGTGACTACCAAGACCGAGCGAACAAGATGAATACTTTGAAAGAGACATCGTTCCAGTTTGGGGATTGTAAAAAAGTTGTATCTTCCTCTAGTGTGACTAATATTGAATGGATAAGACCCAGACATTGCGACGGAAAATGTCTGGAAGGAAACTGCGATTGTCCATGTGGTTACCATTGTAATTGCGTAACGGAGTTTGCAGACGAGTGCGATTGTGAGCCTTGCGATGGATACGATGCTGTACCTTGTGACATGAGCGATGCCGTAAAGCATCATGGGAACTTTGTTCTCACTGCCCCTATCATGGAAAGTGATGCTGTGCGTGTCAAACCTGAGGGATGCGAAAGCGATGCTGCTCGTCCTCTTAGACATTTTACCGGGTTTAAAGGGGAATGTCGACCTTCACGTTTACCTCCCTACGGATGTCATCCAGCCCTGAGTAAACTCCTACCCATGTCACTCAACCCTCATCGAAACGAACCTGTGAAAGACGAATATTCGTTTCCTGTGCGTTTGTCGGAATACTGCGACTTTGAAAATCGTCTTCAATCGTTCAAAGGAAAATGGCCAAAGTATCTGGGAGGACCGACCCCCGAAGAATTAGCCAGAGCCGGATTTTTCTACTTGGGCGAAGGAGATAAAGTCAAGTGCTTCAGTTGCGGTGTGTCACTTCACCACTGGGAACCGCAAGATTCGGCCTACGTAGAACATGCTCGATGGTCACCGAATTGTCATTACTTACCCTTAGTGGGACCAAGACATTGAAGTAACTTCTTACCATAATAATCTGTTCATGGATACTTTACAAGAGAACATTCGTGCTTTGCCTGTGGAGTTGAGAGAATGCATTTACCGAGAGCTGGTCAAAATACAAGTCAAACGTAAAGAACAATTGCATCCGTTACGTCACCGGTGTTTGAACCACTGGTACCTTCAGGCTATACAAGGACTGATTGAGTTGAAAGTGTTCCATTGGACAGACATTGATCAACGACCTCCTGGTTATAAAAAGGAATGGTTTGGTATTGACGATTCTATCTACTACATTGTAAACGTACTGCATCGAATTCCAGAGGAAGAGTTAACGAATTACCAACATCTTTCACGCAATGTCAACTTGGTGAAAGAGGAAACTTCTGAACGAATTGTAATGTGTAGATTAGTGGTGAAACGATTTAGATTCGACAATGAATTAAAACCATGTTTGTGCAAACAGTACATTTCTTGTGTCAGACCAAAGAGGATTTAGTATGACCTATTCATGGATACTTTACAAGAGAACATTCGTGCTTTGCCTGTGGAGTTGAGAGAACGCATTTACCGAGAGCTGGTCAAAATACAAGTCAAACGTAAAGAACAATTGCATCCGTTACGTCACCAGATCTTTAACCACTGGTACCTGAATGGTATAAGAGAACTGATTCGTCAGAAATTCTTTCAATGGTCAGACATTGTTCAAAACTTTGAGGTCGCTAATGATCGACATATTCATGATTATGGTTACTTCGAGATTCACCTAGTGCAACGCACTGAGGAAGACAAGTTAAAGGATTACAAACATATTTTACGTGGAATCTGCTTAGCGGAAGAGGAAACACCTAAACGAACTCTGACGTTTCGGTTACAGTATGCAAGATTTAGATTCCCTACTGGAGAACGAAGATCTCTGGCTAGAAAGTACGTGTATTGCATCCAAAAAAAAGAGAATATAAAAACAGGCTGCCATGCCACGGTTTATGTCACATGTCATCCAACAGATTCCGTGGAAGGAACTCAATGACCATATTCAAACCGTGGATCATTACCATCGATTATTACAAGAATTGTATCCATTCAATTTGGGACGACAAGTGGTGTGTGTCTTAGTGACTTGTTTTCTGGGATTTCGTTTACCAGCCGATTCTTTGTGGACTCTTTACGATCAGTACTTACCACCTCCATGGCCTTAAATGGTCACGAAAAACTCCTTTTGCTCAAAGCCTTGCGTTTTCATCTGGATACTTCTCGACCTCAACAGGAAAAAAAGATTCGTCAACTTTTAGCTACCCAAGACGTGTATGACGATGTGTGTGTAGCTTGTGACTTACATCCCCATTCGACAGATGTCCGTGCCTGGAAAGAATGGGGTTTTGAGGCTTGGACCCAAGAAGTGGCCCAGTATGCACGAGAGTTGTTCAAGGAAAAAAGTTACTTTTCAACCCGTGTTAGTGACGGTGCCAGAAGAACCCGTCACCCAGGACAGGACTGTCGTGGACAGGCCTGAAAGACCCTTTCGGGAGGACACTTGTGTGACCTTACCCCCTACTATAGAACTGGTTAGAACATTACCCAAAACATGTGGTTGTTGTACAGACACTTGTGTTTATTCCACATTCATCGTTATCATGTGCCTTTTATCCTTGTACTTAAGCCTTTGGCTTTTATGTATTTTTGTCTTTCGTATTCATGTTTGAAAAAAAACATTCAATAAACGTGTTCTGAACAAGTATATAAACTCTTGTCTTGTTTGTTTTTCGTGTCACAAGTGACATTTCTCACACCATGGCTACCTCTGCTGTCTCTGCTCCCTCTTCCTCTACTGTCAAAGTCATCGACGAACACTTAGATCGTGCCAGTTGGGAGGCTTTGTATCTTCGCCATCCCTTTAACATGCTCATTGCTGGACCTAGCGGTTCAGGCAAAACCGAATTCGTCAAACGTTTGATCGAACATAAACATCATTTGATCGATCGGCCCCCTCAACGGATCGTGTGGTGTTACAAAGAGTGGCAATCGGCGTACAGCCTCTTGCGAGAAAGTCAAGGCGATTCCATCGTGTTTGTGGAAGGCATTCCTAAAGAAGACGACGGCATCGTCTCTGACTCCCGTCAAACCCATTTGGTCATTTTCGACGACATGTTAGGAGAAGACGAAGAAGAAATTAAATTGTGGTTCACGCGCAAAGGGCATCACCGTAATGCCAGTGTCGTTTACATCACCCAAAATTTGTTTCAACAAAGTAAAGCCCATCGCACCATCAGTCTCAATGCGCATTACGTGGTCTTGTTTAAAAGCCCTCGAGATAAATCGCAGGTGCAAGTCTTAGCCAAACAGTTAGGAACGCCTTGGCTGACTCAGGCGTACGACGATGCCACTCAAACGCCACACGCCTATTTACTCGTCGATTTGAAACCTACGGCCCCCGAGGATTTGCGATTTCGTACCCACTTGTTTCACCACTGGTGCCAAGACGGAGGGCCTGTCCTGTACACATCTCCGTCCTCGACTTCATTTCACTCCCCATAAAAGAAATCTATAAAAACCTCAGACCCTTTTTCGTCTGTCTCACACAGTGTGAACATGACGTCCCTTCAGTCGCATCTTCCCGTCAAATTGATTCGTGCCTTGTATGGCATCAGTCGAGAAAAAGATCCACAAACACGAGCTCGTGTCTTAGAAGCTAGTCTCAAAGAAGTCTTACGATGGTTCACGGTGACGGCACGTCAATTACTCCAAGGAATCATTCAGATTCCTCATCAAACCAAACGCTTTTTCGATCGAAACAAAGTTGCTTTGGTCCAACTGGCCGATCCCCGCATCGATACTCAAACCAAAAAACAAATCATTTTGAAACCTGGAGGGAGCGGTACTCTAGGAGGGGTCATCATTCGCTCACTCTTAAGATGGGATCCTAATGCCCCCAAAGTTATCCCCAAGACAAAAGTCCAACGAAGCCCCAAGAAGAAAAAGAAAAAGACCAGGTCCCCAAGAAGAATAACTTCTCCAGTGGCAGGACCCTCCTCTGACCAGACACCACCACCCCGGAAAAAGAAAAGAAGCCCCCAGAAAAAGAAACAGAGAAAAAGTCCTCAGAAGAAGAAAACTAGTCGCAAGAGAGGCACATCGGCCAGGACGCAACCTTACACTCGCAAACCACGACCTGCCACGGCAATGACTGCGTCTCCGGCAGCCTCACGTTTGTCCACTTCTCCGTTGATGTCACCAGGAACTGAAGAGTACTTGGAGACGTTGATCACACCAAGAACTTCTCCGTTGATGACCCCCAAAAGAACTTCCCCAGTGGCAGGACCCTCCAATTTAGCGGCAGTGGCTGCTGCTCACAAAGTACCTTCTCCCAAAATCAAAGTCCATGAAAGATCGGGCATGTTACAAAGTTTACTGGATTTGTCCAAGCAAGAACTGGCTCGATTTAGTCCGTTGCGTACCCCTGCACGACGTGTCATGCCTGTCCTCAAACTGATACGACGTAAAGACAATCAATGGCGACGCGTTCCAGTATAAAAAAGACCTGTGACCAAGTAGGGTATCAGTGTTTTTTCGGTGCTCCTAAAGACTCAAAGATGTCACCCTCCAGAAAACCCCAAGGAAAGAAAAGGAAAGGACTGCCACCACGTTTAGCCAAACATGGGGACATGTTATCTGTCCTGTCCAAAGCTTCTCCACCCCTACGAAAAAAACTCATTCAAACTTCCTCCAAAGAGGTCATCGACACCGTGTGCGAATGTTGTTTGAACGTTTTGAAAGGCACGATCCCTTTGTCCAAACACCAGAAACAATGCTTAGGCAAACATCGTCACGTTCTTCGGAAAATGGTTCAAAAGAAAATTCCCATTCGTCAAAAAAAGAAGATGTTGGTCCAACGTGGAGGCATTTTACCTCTCTTGTTAGGCCCCATACTGAAAGGAGTCTTGGGAACCATGTTGGGAGGACTGGTGGGAGCAAGATAAAAAGGCCCTCGGAAGTCCCAAGATCTCAGAATTCACCCCTGACAACCCCATGGAAGGACGAAAACTAGCTTTAGTGCCTTACAAACGATGGATGGAATACCATCGGTGGCAAGAACAACGCACCCCACATTTACCTCCCAATCCCAATTTGAGCGAGATGTCCCAGTTACAACACGAATTGCAATCCTTGATGGATCGCCAAGATTTGTCCGAAACAGAAAAATCGCAAAAGTACGGTCAACTCTTGCAAAGACTGCAACTCTTTCACCAGAAAGCTTTAGACGAAACAGCTTTACCCACTCTAAAAGATTTTAAGACCTTGATGAAAAGTCCAGCACCATCATCATTACCACCACCACCACTTCCATCCCCAAGGGTCACCAGAGATGCTACCCCACAAAGACCTGAGGAAGAAAAGATGCGCGAAGTGTTTCAAACACCGTCAGCAGCTCCCATTTCGAGTAAGATTGCAGCATCCTTGTTGACCCCGTCCCCCACACCCCAACGAGAAGAAATGAAAGCTTGGGTTAAAAAGATGATGTCCACGCCTCCTTCGACAGAAGTGAAAAAGAAAGAAGGGAAACCAGAAGCGAAAAAAGAAAAGAAAACCAAAGCCATTCCATTGCCACCTCCACCACCACCACCACCACTACCTTCGACTTCTACTCCCGTAGCCCATCGGACACGTAAATCCGTTTCCAAACCACCCTTTCGACCCACCCAAAGTAGCATCACCGAAGAGTGGGTGACTTATTAACACACCAACACAAAAAATGGAAAAAGTCTTAGCCAGCATTTACTACGATCCCTCGCATCCTGCAGGTTACGCAGGAGTTCAAAAATTGTATCGTGCTGCCAAAACGCGACTGAAAAGTCTCCGTTTGGTTACAAGAACAAGCTACCTACACTTTACACAAACCCATTCGACGCAAGTTTGCCAGAAGTCGCACCCGAGTGGAAGGCATCGATCATCAATGGCAAGCCGATTTAGCCGATGTCTCTCATTTGGCCAGCTACAATCGTGGTTACAAATATTTGTTTTGTGTCATCGACGTCTTTTCCAAATTTGCCTGGGTCGTGCCTTTGACTTCCAAATCGAGCAGCGAGTTAGTGCGAGCCCTGCAACGAGTGTTGAAACAAAGCGGTCGTCACCCTCTTCGATGGCAAACGGACAAAGGCACCGAATTTCTGAACCAAGCTTTCCAAAAAGAATTAAAGAAACGTGACATTCATTTTTTTACCAACGAGAATCCCGAAACCAAAGCCAGCATCGTGGAACGTTTTCAACGCACTTTGAAAGAACGCATGTGGAAATATTTTACGCATCACCACACTCTGAAGTACATCGACATCTTACCGCACCTGGTGCAAGCGTACAACCAATCTTACCATCGAAGCATCGGACGTGCCCCGCAAGACGTGACCCCCGAGAACGAAGTGTTGGTGTTTGAGCGCCTGTTTGGTACGTCCCCGACGAGGGCTGTCCCCAAGAAAAGTGGAGAGTTGACCGTAGGAGATTGGGTGCGCATTGGCAAAACCAAACGCACTTTCGACAAAGGTTACTTACCTAACTGGACGACCGAATTGTTTCGCGTCACTGGACGAGTGCATGGCCGTCATCCTGCCGTCTATAAATTGGAAGACATGAACGGAGAAGTACTCAAAGGAACGTTTTATTTGCCCGAGTTACAACGTGTCACCAAAAAAGAAGACGACGTGTACGACATCGAAAGCATTCTCGAACGCAGAACCCGTAAAGTGGGCAAACGACGTGTCAAAGAAGTCAAAGTACGTTGGAAAGGATATCCACCCAGTTTTGATTCTTGGATCGACGCTTCGCAAGTCATCGACTATAAAAAGAAGAAGTGACCATCATGCCCTTTCACACATCAGACGCAGCTACGTCGACCACTCCTTCTTCCCCTAGTTCTTCTGTGCAAGATTTACAAAAACAACCCTTGTGGGTGTGGTGTGGAGAACGTGTGCCTAAAACGCAAATCGTCTTTTTCTGCCAAATCTTCGTGGTGTATTGTGTCATCGGGGCAGCCATTGCCAATTTGAGTTTGCAACAAGGGGACAAACAATTGTGGACCATTTTATTGAGCAGTTGCATCGGTTACCTGCTTCCCAATCCCTCCCTGAAATTCTCCTCGAACGGGAACGTTGTGTCCAGTGCCAGTGCCAGTCACCACTCCAACAACAACAACCACAACCAGAACCCCCTTTTGGGCGGAGACACACCTCTGACATCCACTAATATTCCCTCGGACAGCCACAGAACTCTGGAATTATGAGTCACCAAAACCAATTTTACTTAACCTTACCCAGTGACAGTTCCATGGAGGTGTTTCCCAACAACACGTTGTGCTGTTACACGGCCAAATTACCTCAGGCCATCCCCTTAGATCACGAAGCCCATTGGGAAGTGGCTTTAGTAGAAATGATTCACCCGACCCAAGTCCTCAATGTCGTTGCCAATCAAAATAAATTTGATGTGGAAGTTTATGACGAACAAATACAACAGTGGATGGATACCCATAGCAAATATGACAAGAAAACCCATTTACAAAATCAAAAGTACACCACCTATCACTTGTTCGTTCCCCAAGGCTATTATTTTAGTGATCAACATTTGGTCAGCACCATAGCTACCAAGTTTAATGGCGTGTTTGGTGAAGCTTTTAAGAATGTCAAGAACAAAACTGTCACCCTGGAATACCACAAAACAGCTCGTCGCTTCCTGATGAAATTTCCTGAGGGGGATAAAATCATGGGTTTCTATTCTTGTGATGAATTGTTTGACATGTTGGGCGGTAACATGGAACTGAGGAAGAAAGTAGAACAACAAAAAAAAAACCCGAACTATCAATCATTTACGACAACGAGTCTTTTAGCCAGTATTTTCGTACCCCGGTAGAACTGAACCAAGGACTGAATTTGATGTTCGTGTACTCCGATGTGGTGGAGTATAACGTGGTGGGACACACCTCCGTACCGTTACTGCGTGTCATTCCTTTCAAAGTGGATTCTGCCGCAAACGCTGACGAGGAAGGTGGAAACACTTACCACGTTCACCGCGAATTTGTCCATCCTCACTATTTACCGGTCAGCAAGTCGTATTTGGACACGGTCAACATTACTATAAAAGGAGATTTGGGACAAAATATTCCATTCACCAAAGGAAAAGTCACGGTAAAACTCCATTTTCGAAAACGGTTCTCTCACGATTCGTAAGTAAGTCATGTATCCAGTGTACCGAGGGGATGCACGACAGCGAGGACACGGTTTAGGAGACATGTTAAAATCGGCCTTTCGTTCGGTGGCCCCGGTGTTGAAACCGATGGTGACACGCGGATTGCACGCCTTGAAAGATGCGGCACTGACGCAAGGCAAAGAATTTCTCCAAAATGTCATCATCGACAAACAAAACCCTAAAGAAGCCTTCATGAGGGCTGGTAAAAATGTCTTGCTGCAAACGGGTAAAGACATTTTAGGCCGACGAGACACACCTATAAATGCCCTGCACGCTACCGAGTCAGGCATTCAGCAAGGACAAGGCAGAAAGAGACGACGCAGAAAACACCCTTTCACCAGACTTCAAGCTAGAAAAGCCAAGAAAAGAAGAACCGTTCGAGACTTAGACGTTTTCGATTATTGAGACACAGAAAAAAATGATGCACCGAGAGTCTTGTGCTTGTTCCAAGACAGAACTGGATATGTTTGCCATGCCCCCCACCATGATGACGATGCAAGAATCCCAATGGGTGGAATTTCACCCCGTCTCCTCTTTGACGGAATCAGCTTCCATCGAGTTTGAAATCAAAGGACAGCCCGAAGATTACATCGATCTAAATAGCAGTTACCTGTATTTGAAAGTCAAAGTGAGCAAAACGGACAACAGCAATCCTGGAGCCAATGATAGGGTAGCTCCTGTTAACAATTTCATGCATTCCTTGTTCAGTGAAGTGGACTTGTACTTGAATAACAAACTGGTCAGCAGCAGCATGGATACTTACCCGTATCGCGCCTACCTGGAAAATCTCTTGACGTACGGAAAAGAAGCCAAGAATACTCATCTGGATGCTTGCGTGGTATGGAAACCTGACACGGCCGGTGCAAACACGTTTGGCGACACAGCCCTGACAGAAGAGACCAATTTTCACAATGTGGGGTTTAACACACGTAGAACTAAAATTAAGGAAGGGCGAAGTTTAGAACTGATGGATCGTTTGCATTTGGACATGTGGTTACAAGAGAAATATTTGCTGAACGGGGTGGATGTCCGCCTGAGACTGAATCGCAGCAGTGCCGCTTTCCATTTGATGTCTGGTGTTGCTGATGCCACTTACAAAACCGTCATTCAAGAAGCCAGACTTTACGTGCGTCGTGTGGAAGTGTTGCCTAAAGTGGGAAACGACATCAGTCAGACGTTGAGCAGAACGACCGCCAAGTACCCGATCCGACGCGTAGAAGTGAAAACCTTCACCATTCCTGCTGGACAGCGATCCATGATCGAAGATCATCTGTTCCAAGGACAGTTACCCAAGCGTGTGATTGTTGGTATCGTCAAGAATACAGCCTTCAACGGAACGAAAATCCTTTTGAGTTTAAGCATTACAATGTGTCCAAGATCGAGGTCAGTCGCGATGGCAAGACCTTGTGTACCCGACCTTTCGAGCCTAACTTTGCCCAGAAGAATTACTTGAGATCGTACTTGTCCCTGTACGAAGCCACCGGACAGTTAGGAACCAACACCAGTCATGGCATTACGTACGACGATTATGACGGAGGCTACACTTTGTGGGCTTTCGATTTCACTCCAGACCAAGGCAGCGACGAGGGACATTTCCACCCTATAAAATCTGGCCAGATTCGTGTGGAAATTCAGTTTGCGAGTCCACTACCCGCAGATAACACAGTGAACGTCATCCTGTATGCAGAATTCGATAATACCATAGAAATCAACAGTTTGAGAGAAGTCATTCTAGACTATTAGAAACCACGGAAGACTGTTATCCCTCTTTACCTAGTGAAGAAACTTTAAAGATGGAATGTGAGGAGACCGTGGAAAAAGAAGAAGAAGTGATCATGATGAAGTCGAGATGGCCAGAACAAGAAGCCCATTTAGTCTCCTGTTTTGCCAAACACTTGGTCGACAAAATAACGGAATTGATCAAGAAAAATTGCTATGGATGTCAAAACGATCATCCCAGTCAAATTCAACACGATAAATGCCTAATGTTAAGTCAAGAAGAAAAATTGGACGAGTATCTGGACGAAGCTTGGAGTCTCATCTCGAACAAAGACGTGTTGCACCAGTGGTATAAAGACTTGCGTGAACATTCTTGTCCACCATTAACCACTCAAGAGATCCATCGTATCGAAGCTCTTCTGAATCAGAGTGAGGAAACAGAACGAATAACCGTTTATTCGTCAGACATTTTCAAGCAAAAAGTCAGGATCGAATTGACGACTTATTATTACCTGTGAAGAAGAAAAAAGCACACACAAAACATGGATACCTGGGAACTTTATTACCTTTTGAACCACAGTTCGTATACAGCTTCTTGGAATCCTGTCGTCTGTGCTAAAGATGAACTCCCTCATCGCAAACCTAAAGACCATCAAGCTTACGTGATCAACACGGACGACAGTCATCTCCCAGGAACCCACTGGGTAGCCGTCTACTTTCCTCAAGAAGGATGTGTGGAATATTTCGATTCGTACGGATTGCCCCCTTTGGAAGACGATATCATCGACTTTATGAGAAGAAATGCTCAAACCACCCGATTCAATAACGTGAAATTAGAAGGCACAGATTCCTTGGTGTGTGGACAGTACTGTGTGTATTTTCTGCATCATCGCAGCCTGGGCTATTCCTTAGAACATTTAGTGACTCACTTCGATCCTCGTTCTTCTGCTAGAAACGATGTGAAAGTAGATCGATGGTTTTGTGATCATTATGCTTATCTTTTGTCTCAAGCTAGGAAACGTAGTGTCCATCAATGGCCTAATGATTTCCAACAGTGGAAATCACAATTTCATTCACAACGTTGTCAGCCCTGTTCAAAGTAGATTGTCCATTGAGAAAAAAATGTTTGTGATTTGAAAAAAATTGTTTGATGTTATAGTGTTGGATTATTGTTAAAAAATGTTAGAGTTGTTGTTTAGTGTTAAGTGATTTTTGAATAAAAAATGTTGTGTTTGGAAAAAAATGCCTTTGTCTTTTGTTTAGCTATAAGAATGTTGGATTGATGCTCTTTCATTTCTTACTATCCCTCTCATGACACTCACTGAACGTTGCGACTCGAAAACCGTGTGGGGATGTTTTCCTTCACGTCCGCGCTTTGACTTTAAGAACCGGGGTTGTTCCCAGTTTAACCATCCATTGTTGACTCATCCTCCTAAGAAGATGTGTTCCAAACTAGCTAAGCTCAACGAAGCCTACGTGAATTTGCATAGGGTCAGACACAGTCTGATACCGAAGCCAGAAGAAATAGAGAATGTGAGAATGTTAAAAATCACTGAAGACCTGATAGAAGAGCTTTTCAGAGAAGAAATGAACAGGGAAAAAGAAGAATGGACAGAGAAGTACAGACTTCAGAGACAGCAGCAACAGCAGCAACAACAGCAACAGCAGCAACAGTAGCAACAACCTGAAGCTGACAGAGGCTTTGTCGATTGCCGTATCGACACTAAAGAGTTCTTCTTCTCTTTCCGAAGAAGCAGACCTATCGCCAGAAAGTCTATCCTCAGAGGACATCGCATTCTTAGAAACTAAAAAAAGAATGCCATAGCAAACAAAAAAAACAGCCCTTTTCAGGGCTACCCAATACTCTAGAAAAGAAATAACGATCCATTTGCCTATGTGTGTAGGTAGAGTAGTGAGAAAATAAACACTAACTCTTTTATAAAAAATGTGAGGGTATGTGATTGTGTGTTAGTGTTTGTAAGTGATAAAGTAGGTTGGTGTGGATAGTAGATTAAAATGATGTCTTTTTGGTGTTTGAGGTGTATATTTGGGGTTAGATTGGATTGCTTTGCTTATGTGATAGTCTATTGAAGTGATTTATAAAAAATTTTACAATAGTGATGGGTAGCATAAAAAAGTGAGTGAGTGTTTCTTTTAGGTCCGCGCGTTGTTGTTTTTTGGTCATGATCTAGGTAAGATCAATTTTATGTTATTAGGGGATGTTTTCCATCACGTCCGCGCTTTCACTATAAATTGAAACTCGCTGGGCAGTCTAGCTACCCTTGTTGATTGATCAACACAGCCAGAAGAATGACTAGCAGAATAGTGAAACTGTTAGAACTCCAGATGCACCTGGAATATGCCAGGCGCATAGTAAACGAACTATCAGCGGAGGCTATAGTAGAAGAAGCAAGAGTAAAGAAGGAAGAGGAGGAGAGAAGAGAGAGGGAAGAAGAGGAAAAGAAAAAAGAAGAGAGGATGTCGTTCAATATTCCCGAGACAGAGGATTGGGGTGTTGAAGCGAATCATCCTCCCTCTGCGCTCCCCAGAAGAAAGGTGAAAGAAGACTGGGGAAGAAGATGCGTGTGTGGCGCCAGGCCAGGACGGTGCAACCATTAGATAGGTGCATCAGGAGTTCAAAAAAAAAACCAACAGCCCTTTTCAGGGCTACCCCAATACTCCAGAAAAGAAATAACGATCGAATTGCCATTGTGTGTAGGTAGAGTAGTGTGAATATAAACACTAACTCTTTATTAATAGTGGAAGTGTATGTGTTTGTGTGTGTTTGTGTTTGTAAGAGCTCTGGTATGTTTGTGTGAATAGTAGATTATAGGTTTTTTTATTGTTTCTTAGCGCATGTGGAGAGTATAGTTTGGGTTTGATTATATGAAATGAGAAAAGTGGGGATGTTTTCTTTCACGTACGCGCGTTGATGGGTCATGATCTAGGTAAGGTTAATTTTATGTTTTTAGGGGATGTTTTCCATCACGTCCGCGCTTTCACTATAATAACCCACCACGTTCGTCGTTCGAACCATTCTACGGAATAATAAAAACGAAGATGGTGGTTGCAAGTGACTTGTTCAACAATTTGGTACATATATACAACTGGATAATAGATGGTATCTATGTAGTGGAGAGACTGGAAAAAGAATGGAAGATAGCAGAGTACCTGGACTACGCTAAATGTCTAAACATAGCAAAAGAAGTGATAGCAGGAATGATTGAAGAGGAGGAAAAAAGATTGAGAGGTATGATAAATCCCACCTATGTCAGAGTGGGAAGCCTAAAGGAAGCACTTGACAATGCAAGCAAAGTCAGGTGCTTTCTTGAAAAAATGTCACATGGGACAGAGTGCTCTTATGTGGAGAGAGGCCAGGAAAGACTGAGGAAAGGAGAGGAGCTGATGAGAAAAGTGATGGAGGTAGAAGTCAAGAAGATTAAAGAGAGATGGTATAAAGAAAGAAAAGAAGAAGAAAATAGAAAAAAAAGGGATGAATTTGAAAAACTGAACACAAACTGGATGAAAATCCAAGAGAAGTTCCGGGCCATGGGCCACCCGGACTGGCTGCCGGAAACAGAAAAGAAAAAGAAGAAAGGAATGATGGACAAAATAAGAGGATGGTGGAAGAAGTTAAGAAGTTAAAAGAAGAAGAAGAAAAACCCAAAGGCCCTTTTCAGGGCCCCATATTTCTCGAAAAGAGATAGCCTTTCCATTGCCTACCCCTTTTTAAAAAAAATTTTAAAAAAAAAATCCCATGTTCCATTTCCCTTGACGCTATACAGTCCCACCCTGTTTAAATTCCTTTGACGCTATACAGTCCCCTATTCCCATGTTCAAATCCCCTTGACGCTATATGTTCCCACGATTTTTCTCCATGTTAATTTCCCTTGACGCTATATGTTCCCACGATTTTTCTACATGTTAAATTTCCCTTGACGCTATATGTTCCCAAGGGTATTTTTAATGATAAGTCCCATTGACGCTATAATATCCCCCTTCACTACTAATATATTACAGTCATGTTATAGTCTCTTGTTCAGCAGGTCTTCTAGCTATAATGTTTGAAACTCTGCATTAATTCCCAATTAAAATCATTGCTACTGCGACTATGATCTTTGACCACGAAAGCATTAATTTCTTCAGATAATTCTATTCCAGCCACATCCTACCAAACCTATCCCGTAACTTTACATCCAAACGTACAAGAACAACTTACATTGTTTGGGAGTTTATCGATGGCGTTCAACACGTCCTTTACTTTTTCTTCAAAATCGAATGTTTCTGAGAATTCGTAGTACAGTTTTGGACCCAGAAGAATTCCCAGCCAGCCGTCTGGATTGTATCCGGCCTGCATCTTCAATGGGATAATCTCCTTTTGTTTATAGAATGCATACTCGGCTTCTGTAAAAAGAAATCTCGGTATAGAAGTTGTCGGGAAGAAAAGCCAAAAGTAGCATGGATATACTCCAGCAATTGAGAGATCAATTTCAAGCAAACGAAATTCATTACAATCACGAAAACACCCACCCCCTAATCAATTACTTTTGATGAAACTTGTTTTTAGTTAATTTGCATAGATGCAATGAGATACTCTTTATGAAGGTCTTTCACCATTTGATGAACACGAAATAGATGTGATTTAC
This sequence comes from Sinohyriopsis cumingii, assembly GCA_028554795.2. Classification (NCBI taxonomy): domain Eukaryota; kingdom Metazoa; phylum Mollusca; class Bivalvia; order Unionida; family Unionidae; genus Sinohyriopsis; species Sinohyriopsis cumingii. The sequence continues at coordinate 124,892,391 of CM068838.1, forward strand.
GGTAACATCATCAAAGAGCACCTCACCCAACCACCCAGGTTCGAGGATACTTGATAATTTAAGTAATGTAAAAGAATGTTCTCATATATTAGATTTAAAAATCAAATCGAAATTAATATTGAACATAAAACTTTAATGTGGAGCATGCTACGGATGATTTATATATATATATATATATATATATATATATATATATATATATATATATATATATATATATATATATATATATATATATATATATATATATATTATAGTATTTGTGTTGTTTAATACCGTGGACTCGACGGCAGAACAATAAGGCAACCTTACGTACCCCATGTATTTAGTATGAGACTAAAGTGTACAACCGTACAAACACTATAATATATATATATATATATATATATATATATATATATATATATATATATATATATATATATATATATATATATATATTAACACCTCTGTTTTATCACTGCAGTGCTGAAAACTTCCTGAAAATTTTCACCAGAATGATCAAGCAACAAATGATTATAATAAAACCACGGTCAAATCTTACCTGTTTACCAGTTATATTTATGGAAAATTTTTCTGACTTATCGCACAACAACCAGTCTCCGACTCTCATTGAAGCCACTGTTTGTATATTTAGTCAATTTTAAATTGTGTTTTTAATTGCTTTTCCAACATTAAACTGAATACAAGTTCTAGGAAAGAGGCCATGTTTTATTTTTTATATAACTGATTTACCCACGAATATATTGTATCACGTGACGTTTTTGTATGTCCTTTAGCGTCATGACTTACCAGATGTGACGTCACGCTATTTGACAACACACTCGCTGGGCTTAGGGTTATTTAAAGAAAAGAAATTTCTAGGTCATCCTTATTGTTTATCAAGGTAATTTAAAATAGACATAGTATATCTTAGCTATTGTTAAAATTACTTTGAATTATCTTATTTTAGCGTATGATTGATGGCTGTAATCTGGGCTAAATGGTATTCAGCCTGTCCTTATTTCATACGTGCATCTCTGAAAAGACTGTGGTTCAGCTTGGTCATTTTCCTTTCCTGACCTTCAAAGGTAAGTTGGAAAAGAACGAGAAACCAACAACAACAACAAACTAGCCGATAGATTGGTGTTACTTATTTCATATTTTAACATTAATTAAATGAACTATTTTAATAAATGCTAAAGATAATGAATTTCGGACCAGCTGAATTTAATTTCTCAAGCACATGGGAGAAGCCGTTATGAACAGCTATCTGCTTTAGGCTTTGTTTCCCTCCAGATACAAAGAAATTTCCGTCACAATACAATAAAGTTCCATAGAGATGCATGGCAATATTATTCCCATAGTTGTAGTTGCTGTTTTACGCAATATGCGCAATGGAGTTCACGGGAGGAAGATACAGTAAAAAGTGTTCCGTGGAACTGCGTTATAAGTTTACTTACAACAGAAACTCCCAGTATATCTCAGTACAAACATTAAACATTTTATATAGTTTTTGTAGTTGGAGTTAATATGGCCAAGGATATGGAATATATGTGATCTTAAGAGGCTTTCAGATTTTTCATTGTTGGCATCACGGTTAGTGCTGTGTCTCGGCATTCACATTTTAGGCAATAGTAATAAGTACAGTAGTAACAGGTGGAGTTGGACAGTTTGAACCCAAGATCAAGATGTTGCAATTTGTGGAATAAATGTTAATCATCTCTCAAAATATGTATTTACCTCAATTACTCCCATGAACCACATTGTAAATGGTTGTAAGATTTGGGGAAGTGAATGGGGTGGGACTGACCTGAAATGGACTGAAATCCCCGACAAGGAGTGTAATGTACTGTCCCACAGCCACGTCAGGCTTTCATAAAGCAAAGCCGGCCCAAGATATGTCGATTACGCATCTGCTGATGTTGGAAGGCTTAAACTTAAATACCGATGGAGACTATTTCATAACTCTGACTAGCCAATCCCACGCTTTAGAAAAAAGGCCCTTAGAGCCCCTTCCGGTCCCAATTGCAACATATATAATGATGCTTATTCAAACATACATCCAATAGTTGAATCCAAGATTATATAATAGCTATCCCCACGTATATCATATAAATATAGAATGCACTTATATATAATTATTTAAACCTATACAGCTATATTTGAAATTTCCCAACCCACTTCTCCATCCTATTGATGGTAGATCCTGATATGACTCACCTGCTCTGCAGTTCTGACTGAGCTTATATTTTTCTGAGAAGCATACAAGGACAACGAATGCCTTCTCCACAGCTTGCGCCATGGCATCCAGCATGTAGGTGTGCATGTGTTCCAAGTCCAACCACACATTGTACTCACGATCAACAAGACGATCTCTGATCTGAAATTGACATATATGCATCCAAAATTAATTGCATTTTGTATTAATTATGGTCGGTAGAAGAAGACAAAACAAAAAACAAAAACAAGGACACAAACAACAAATAAACAAACTTCATGCAAACAAACAAACTAAAGCAACTGCAATTTCTCGCCATGGTATATCACCGCGTTTCCCACTCCAAATTCCTAGCAACATCTTTGGTACTCAACGACACCCCAACCATCCCCAACAGTGACTCAGGCTCATGACAAAATGCATTCACATATATGTGCCTTGATTTCCTAATTGCATATATAAAGTAAGGTTACACATTATTTGAAAATGTTAATCAACTCGAATTTAGTAACTGTGAATTAACTATTTTGCCAGGTAGCATTTTTTTGTATTTCGTTGTTGCTTCAAATAACGAATTAAAAGAACCAATTGGCAATAAATCTTCAATAGAAGCAAAATGATTCGTTCTAAAAGCAAAAAACTTAATTACCTATGAACAATCCAGTTTTTAAATCACAATAAATGATTTACATAGAGAATTTAACACCTGACCCTCTCTAAACTTAAAATCAGTAATAGACAAGAGTGAAAACCAGCAAGCTTTGTAACATTCAGCTAACAATTTATTTCTCAAGAATAAAAACTGAAATTTTAAAAAGAACTTACACTACTGCGAATACAATTACATATAGTCCAAAAGGTTATATCACCAGTACTAACAAATACAGTTATAATTATAAAAAAAATTCCAGTGGTGTTTGAAATACAGTCCAAGACTGAATGTTTTAAAGCACATTTAATAGCATGTGACGTGAAGATGTGCCAATAGTCTTTTGGTGAATCACAAAAATATAATCTAAGACATGTCCTTGTTTGAATTCACTCTAATTCCAAGTTAATGTTTCTGTCCAGGAATATTACAGGTAAGCACTTTATATTTCCAGTGAACAATAATTTGAATAAATAATACGAACCAAAGAAAAACCTGAACACAACAATACAAATGATTTATTTCGGATGTTATCACAAGAATTGATCATTTTTCTAGTAAACAAGATTATCTTTAAAACTAAGACGCGAAAAGAGACAGGATGTAGGCCCAAAGTTCATTTCTCGAAAATTATAAGTTGTAAACAGATAAAATCTGTTAATAAAATTATTTTAATGGATGTGGTAGAACTGGGTCATCCATGGGAACTAACAAAATCATTATCTCAAAGATAACAATCTTAATATTTTTCCAACACTCACAATGAAAAATTTACTATGTATTAGTTGTTTACCAAATTAAAAGTTACTAGTCATGTACAACATGAACGTGATTTTGGACAAGTTCAAGTCCAAAATACAATCATACATAACATATAATCATGGAGAAAGAATTAAATCAAGAAATTAAATAATCATAACACAAAAATTATTCTATAATTTTAGGGTAAGGTGGGGGTTGGGGGTTGCGCAGTTTCCATTGTGCTTATCTTGTAGTTCATTAAAATAAGCTAATGCATTGACAAATTTTGTGACTATTCTTAGTATAAAAATACTTGCTGAAATGAAACCGTATCTCGATATTATTTACTTTGCAGAGCTGATTAAACTCCAATGAATGATGTTTATGTATTGCCAGTGTAAAATTTGACATCTTGCTCATTTTTCCTTATTTTCCGAACACAATGTCCGTCTTTTTTTAGGATCGGCGGGAGGAGTCACTTTATCCGAACTTTAGTGACCGACGTGACATCTGATGTTTATATAACAGTGTCATGCAGTCTGAGCTAAAATCGAAAACGTCAAGTAATCACTGGAACGTGAAACATAAATCGCTGTGACATCATCAGTGATGCAAACAGACGGAAAAGTGATGTATATGTATCAACTAAGCTATGGCTGCTAAGAAACAAAAACGCCAACAACAGAAAAACACAGGATTTATGCTTGGCTGTTTAGACAAGAAACGCAAACAATACAGAAACACAGGATTTCTGCTGGTTGCTGAGACAAAAAACGCAAACAACACAAAAACACGGGACTTCTAATAACAATTACATATTTAAATTGCATATATCATTTGCAGTTACAGACAGATTAAAGATATACTTACTTTCAGAATCTCTTTCTGGTTGTCCCAGTTGTAGCTAATCATGATATGTGGAACATGCCATGGAAGTTCACCCCGTGATAAACGTTTTGGAAGAGGTCTACGTTGTTTTGGTGCAACACCTTTGGATACATCATTTCCAAACGCAACTCCCTGTGTTTCTTCATCGGGAATAGGTGGGAGATCACGAGGGGTACCTACTTTGAATTGATTTGTTTATTATAACCAGCTACAAGATATTCACATTTATTGAATGAATTATTATATTACCGAAAATATCTATTATCCATATCCATCTTGTACATCAATGTATCTTGTCTGTTATTCTTTTCTGTATGTTTGTGTGTCGTAACTCTTATTTCGATTCGAAAATATGTTTATCTAAATTCTAAATGTTGACTTTTACTTGCGTTCACTTCTTCTCACATCAATGAGCCACGTTCTGGAAGGCAAGAGAATTCCTCTAACATGACAGTCCAGAAAGGATGTTGCCACATTTGGTTCAGGTTTGCCATGATTTGTAAAATCGGACAGGTCTACCAGGCTGCTATGTGTAAAACGTAGTCAAATTCTGTTAGACAGTTATTTGACTTGTCAATCTAGTCCTCTTTTTATGGCCAATCCAAATCATCTGTACAAAAGCGGTGAATTGACTTGTGGTCTCCATTAATTTCGTATAATCATGTGCATTCGTGTTAAAAAGCAATTTGATGGAAACCAAAACAATAACTATACACTTATATATATTCTTCTGGCTATTCAGACATTTGAAACACTTGTGTGTGTGTGTGTGTGTGTGTGTGTGTGTGTGTGTGTGTGTGTGTGTGTTCAGTGCATCTCAGGGTGGCCACATTAAGAAAATGAATAACATAAAGTGATAAAAGGACTTACTTGTTGCTGTGCTCACATCTAGTTTCAGCTGGAAAATTGCCCCCTGAGCACTAAGACTGATTTCTTTATTTCGGTGTGCTCGAAGCTCAAGCAATTTCCTGCACAGCACATCTTCTTTCTGTTAGAAAACAAATCAACGATTGAACACTATTAACTATTGTTATTAGCAGGTCTATTTCACATGCTCCAACTCACCCTAATGTTCCCGGGAGATCATTAAGCAGAGAAGCTTATGCCAATGATAGGAGATGGTCATCCTATAAATTATGACTTATAATGCTAGAGAATAAGTTGCTCAAAATATTACGAACACATTAAGATGCATGTTCGTTCGGACTGAAATCTAATATTCCTTAGTAAAGAAATATTGCAGTAATTAATGACAATAACGGTTCAATTTTAAAAAATTAAAAAAAGTTGGAAATCAAACTCATTCAAAGTCTAGTTACTGTATATATGCATGCCGAAAGTGTGTTGAAGGTTACAAGTTGATGGTTACGTAATGCTGCATACAACAAGTCAAGCGAAGGTCAACCGGCGACTATAACTCCTACAAATGAAGTTATGGAGCACTAAAAATATACTTCAGTTAATATCTTATTAATATTAAAGTGAATGCTTAGTTGTGCCGAAAGATTAGAATCCTTATTAAAGCTATGCTGCTAAAGACATAGTTAGAAGAATGGTCAGTCAGCGAATACAAGGCACAACGATCACTCTGCACAGAATAGTAATTAAATTTACATCAAGATTATATCTGGTCATAAATTCAAATTGCAATTAAAATAATAAAACGAAAACTTATCTACTTTTCATACTGCAAAGTATGGAACATAAAGTATGTGCAATAATTTATATTTATTACCTTTGTAGTTTTATAAAAATTGTCATTGGTGCCGGACCTTGTTCGATTATGCCAAAGAAAGGACCGTGGTTTGTTGTATTTCTAAATTTTTGGAATATGGAAACAAAGAAATCCACAAGTATTGACATTACATCGGAAACAATGAGTTCACGCCACTTTTAAATGGAAATACATACCTTAATAATTACAACATTGTTCTGACTGAATGCTAGCTCTCTAACTACACGACACACAGATGCTATCTCCTTCTCGTGGCCATCCTCCAGAATCTGACGAAAAATGCCCAGTGGTTTGGTGTCCATTATGAGTGTTTTGTTCTTCTCAACTTTGGCAAGCCCAGATAGGCCGTTAATCAGCTCGCTCGCATGAAAACCTTCTTTCCGACCATCTGGCGCCTCGTGTGCTTCTTTTATCATATCTATCAGAAACTGAAATACATTCTCACTCCCTTGGATCTTGTCACACTCGTTGTCATCAATCATGTCAGCCAGGGCCAAAAGAGTTACCATCTGGATCTCTGAAAAATGCATTCATATACTGAAATATTTTACAGTTTAAGACTTTTAACCTGGATTCCTGGATGATTGGTCGGTAGCAAATATTAGTTTCTGTAAGAATCTCGATTTAAGGTTTGCAAAAAGTTGGAATAAAACACACAAGATGATTGTCTTCAACCTCTTTCATACACACGGTCTGGTCCTTTTTACTTCTATTTACCAAATATGAAGAATACAATTGTCTGTTATTACTAAGCGTTTAAAAGTTTTTGTAAAAAAAACAAACACAAAAAGGTAACAACACAAAATGTAGATATATTGTTGTGTTCAAAGTTACTCACGTGTACGATAAATATTTAATTAGAAAAGATCGTTTTAAGTCACTGAAAGAGGACACGGACATATCTATTTAAAAAGTCATAAATTCACTTCGCATTGTTTCTAACCTTGATTTATTTTTAAATGTGTCTACCTACCAATCTTCGTACTAATAAAGTTCCATGTTGGGATTTTCGGACTTAGTTGGAATACTATTACTCACGGGGTTGCTTGGACTCTAAAAATGGTAGAAGACTGTCAACAGCATTAACATAGCGGTAGATACTTCTTTCTGTGTCTGGATTGTGAGCACAATTATGCAAAATCGCCACGGCAGAGTTGAATGCAAAGCGACGTTCATCTTCCTGCGAATTGAAACATTTGTCATTGTCTTGAGGCATGATTTAGAAATTACTTTGATATACACTATATTTGATAATGGATATCTACTTCTAGGCAAACGCATGTTATGGTGGGACAACTGCTTGTGGATATTGTCCTTGGAGATATATACATATGTAGAAAGAACTAGATCTGTCAGTGCTTAAAGATCATAAATTAATCTAAAAGAAAGAGCGAAAGAACGACTCCCATCCTTATATGTGAGCATAAACCCTTGTCATGATGCATACAAGTTTCATGAAGATATATCTAACCGTTTGGATGATATGAACACTCGAAGGTGCGGCTTGAGAGTAAGATACTTTAATTGTGGATAAATATGAAAACTCTATTCAACAAAGTTTATCCTCTTACAAGCAAAATTATTTAGTCACCACACAAGCGCTTACAATTATTCATAAAGATACCTATATCGGGTTAGGAGATATGAAGTGCAAGGACAATATCCAAACATGGGAAATAACTCCAAAAGTACTAATCTGAAAAGCTATGTCTCATATGAGACATTTATTCGTATCATGTTCCAAATGGATGCCTGGTAAATTGAAGATAGCTTAAATGTTTTTGAAGATATGTTTTGTCACGAATTTTTTGTCGACAAACGGACAGACTTTAAAAAGTTGAACGACTCCGGAGCAGATAATTAGACAGAGGTTATTCATTTACAAGACAAATTGTCTAATCATGACAGATTAGCATGACAGGTTTCGTGAAAATCTATGAATAAGTATCCAGACATGAGGTAAAAATACGATCGTCAAATATGGGGAAATAATTCAAAACGTACTATTTTAACAAAGCCGAATCTTATTATGGCACAAACGATTTTCCTTATGCAGATGAATACCGAGGTTTAGGATGAAATACAAAATAATTCAGATGTTATGAACGAGGCAAGAGTGTGACCAACGGATGGTAAGACACGCTTTGTAATGAAATGGGGATAACTCTTAAACTGGTGAGCAGACATTTTGTACATGAAAAAAATGTCCAGTCAAAATAAAAAGCATACGTTTCAAGTTTCTTGAATATATTTTAAAAAGAGATGGACAAGCAAAGCCCTGTATACACCCAAAACGTCGTATGTGGGGTGCATAGTGACATCAAGAAATATATGTACGAGCCTTACGTTTTGTTCCTGCATCAGGGGCACTAACCCACATAATCATGCACTGATAAAAAAACTTAGAAATGAAACAAGTTCGAAGGTAAGGACGGGAGGTGATAAAGAAATTGCTCCATAGGTAAGCAAAATTTAATACTTATCTATATTGAAAACATATAAAAGAGGACATATACTAAATACTAAAAAGCACTATTTTAAAGTTTTGTTCCGTTAAGTGATAGAAAGAACTAATTTGCTAATTGTGTATGAAGTGCATGAAAACATATACGATTGACGGATTTATTGTATCTCTTTGCCATATCAAACTCAATCTGCCGTCTCACATCAAACAGCACACTTAAACATACATGACAATGGATGTAATAATTGTAATGCTGACTTGAGCTTCAACGATGCCTTACTCGAAGCAGAATTTTGTACATGTTTCAACATGAGAATAATCACTTCTCAAATATCAATTACCTGATTTTCGTACAATATGTATGGCATTAGATCGCAAATAGTGTATATCGACAGTCAATTTAATTTCCTTTGCTGCAGTCTTTCTTTCCACACGTTTGGTTAACTCCTCTGCCGAGTAAATTGGAATAGTCATACAATTTTCTTTGTTTAATTCAAACTAACGCAATCACAAAATTATACTTGTAAATGAAGTTTAAACTCCATATTGTATATCTTTTACCTAAAACTGCCTGAAAGAAATTTAAAATAATAAATAAAGGAAGTTTTGTTTGAGGCAATGAAAATACATCACTTACTTAATAAACGAAACGTCTGTTCTAATAAGGCTTTATTTTGCTAAGAGAAATTTTGCTGAAGTACTTGACTGTGTCCTTCAGAACGTACTTGGCAATATTAAACTATGTAATAAAACCATTCAAAAGACCCATTTATCAGAAGAGAATGAGGTGTTTAGTTTAATTATTCTTCTTAGCACATATATGTTTTCCCAACTGAATCTTTAGAGAAAAAAAAACACTTTAATGTGAACGAATTCTGGTAAAATGATTCTTTAGAAACAACGTCAAAGTAGAGATAACCCATACAAATTCCAGTCATAATGTGCCTTTTGTATTTTTATAACTGGAGTGTTCCAGCCAGTGAGCTCGCTGTTATGTAAAAATTGATAAGGTCTACTGATTCAAAGACAGTCTACGTGACTGACGTGTCACCACTAGCAGAGGATAACCATGGAATATATATATATATATATATATATATATATATATATATATATATATATATAATCTCTCATTCACCCGGCAAGCAAGCTTCAGCGGAGATATTTCTGCACAAAACTTGTTTTCTGATTGATTAAAGTCTTATTTCATATCTTAAAAGAAATATGGAGAGCTTTACAAATGTAGACTACAATATAAATTGCAAGAATGCGTTCATCAAATTTTTGTAGTTTGGTTCAAGTTATCTGCTCCAATGCAAAATGAACCATAACGACATGCGTTTTGTATGAAGTCATAATGAAATTAGATACAATTTGTATTATACCCAACGTTTTCAAAATGTGTCTCTTTGATAACATAAATTAAAAATGTATATCCAATTTTAAGAAGTGTACATGTTTCAGTACCAATTTCTAACAGAATTGTTTATGTAATAATGTACATAATTTGCAGCAATATGATCCCCCAATGAATAAATAAATAAATAAATAAATAAATAAATAAATAAATAATTATCTTGTTCAAATTTTATATATCTCACATTTGACCTACTCTCAGAGACCATAGAGGAGAGCCCCAACAAACTAAAGTTCTCTTCCAGATATCAATGATAAATTCAGCCTGTGGAAACGGTTTGGGTGAATTTCTATTCAGTCGTTTAGGAGGCTGCGTTTCCGTTAGATGGATAGACAGACTATATCACAATAATCATCAGCCAAAGCGATAGGAAACATAAATGTTCTTACCTCCAAAATGTCCAAGCCATCTTCCTTAATGGCTGATAGATCATTTATAAGATACTTGAAAAGTCCTGTCTCCGAAACTGCCTTGCTAAAAGCTGGGCAGCTATCAGTGAAATTCCAGCAAATTTCTCTTAGTGTTACGATAACCATGAGAATTTCATCCCCATCGAAAGCTTCTTGGGCCAACCGATTGTCAAAAGCTTGTATATCTGCCTCCTCAATGACACACTCATAAAAATCAAAAAGGAGTTTTGGAAATCTGAAATAATTATAAAAACTTTTTTTTTACTGAATGAGAATGGAAAATAAGTGTTGTGCTTCTGAACTGAATATTCAGATTTATCAATCAACTTGAAATCATCCTCTTGCACTTATGGGAAAGAGTGAATTACAAGGTTATGTTATATCGCATGGCTAATACGAGTTTAGTTCCAAAATTATTTAATATCCACGACCTTCAGTGCTTCCATTAATACATTGAACAAATCCTAAACGTTGAATATTTATACTTTTGTTCTACATTACGGGAAGATGAAAACTACAGTTCTGCTGCAACATTTTTTCAATGCATAATAATAATGAAGATGGCGTTTTCAGAAATGGAAGATTCAAAGCAAAGCAAAATTTACAACGAAACCTCCTATTTTGACATTTGAAGGATTCGTGCTATTAAATATGTTCGTATCTATTCGGAGCTGGCGTCTTTGTCTAAGGTTAAGAACAGGTCCGCGTTTTTCCAGCTGCATAATTACAACCAGGATGAATACAAGGCTGGAGATCTATTTGAACATTATACAGCAATGTTAAAACTGTCAAGAATGGTTGGATGCTAACAAAATATGTGTCATGGCAGGATATAAATGAGATAGATATACTCTTCTTGTATTTCATTTCTTACTATATTTTAATTTTAATCATACCAGTATAAACCTACCCTCTCCAATTGTCTCAGATATTTCTTAACTTACCCTTTGTTAACAAGGTGATTTCCCATGACCTGTCTTTTCTCTTCATGGTCAATCTCTTGAAAGTTGACAAGTAAATTTTGCTTCAAGGTCTTGTGTACTTTGTCAAAGTAAGTTTCATTATGATCTTCTCTCCATTTTTTCTTCTGATCAAGAAGAACGATACAGTCATCAAATGACTTTAGAACCGTTTTTAACTCTGGGTAGGCTCTGATAAGGGCTTCGTCGTTCTCAGGTTGGATGGTTGATATTGTCCTTAACGGAGTATGCCTTTGTTTTGACTGAGGTTCAGGCATGTTCTTTCGATGGCATGTAATGTCTGATTGTGATGAAACTGAGCTACTATCTTCTGATCCGTATCCCTCAGATCCCGAATATCGTCTATGACTGTTTTGCTGTCTCTTGCGATTGCCACTGATTGCAGTTACTGGAACCAATCTTGTACTGGTATCTTTGATTAGTTTTTCTCTTGTGACTTGTAAATGTGAATCTCTAATTATATCAGAGGTGCTAGGAACAGATCCCATCACAAAGTCATGCTATCTGTAAAGAGGAGAATTTATCCTGAAATATGTCCTATTTAAATGTGAACTGACTGTATTAAGCTGAAAAAGACTTTGTAAATAATGGATAATTCTTCTCCTTCTACTGTTTTTTTTTTTTTTTTTTGGGGGGGGGAGGGGGGTAATTCTGTTAACAGTAGACAAATTCACCTTTATAATTTTTCCATTAATTTAGAACATGCAAATGAAGACAAATTTAAAACATGCCAAAGATTATTTGAATAATGAGAATGAGTGTGCAATCCAAATGTTGCTATAATCATGCATATTGATATGACTGCTGATTCATATATTTGAATACTATTTCTAAAACGCCCTCTGGAATATTGCTTTCCTTCATTTCCGGGAGATTTTCCTAGGTATTTACGATATACAAACAATGAAAAGGAGGTTGTTGAATAACAGAAGATTTCCGGAGGTTTTTCTTTCTTATGACAAAATTTAAAGTTTGAATCTCATCATCGAGGTACAGCAGTTCCCCTCGCAAGAATTGCCACCGATTTTAAATAGCCACATTGTCGGAAATATAAATACTATTTTTTAACTAATATGTCCACGTCATTTGAAGCCACTACGTTCACTAAGGTCATCCGTTTATACAGAAAGGCTGGCTGATTAAGAGTGGAACAACCGTGTTTATCATTCTTCGCATTTCGACGGGGAATTTCTTTTAAATCAAGCAGAACATTAAAGAAAAGTAAGCAGCATCAAGCCGGTTTGGGGTTAAATTTTAGCAACGACACTGAAAGCAATTTCATGGATGATATGTTTATTTATAGTGTTATTGAACGATGAATAAATCTGACACCAAACGTATGGAACTTAATTAACAAATATGATTGATATACGAATCTATCACTATGAACGATAATGTTTTAGAATATAAACGCAAATATGAACAATGCATAGAATTTGTATTAAAAAAAACAACTATAGATAAGGTATGATTCAGTCACCAAGGGTTGTAGAAGCACAGGATATATATATATATATATATATATATATATATATATATATATATATATATATATATATATATATATATATATATATATATATATATATATATATATATATATATATATATATTGATCATTTAGTGATATTGAACTATTGATTTCACTCAGTTAATTACATTGAATATTGATTTAACAAAGGAAATTATGCAACTGGGTGCGTTCAGCTGATGTTCACGAAGTATTTCTGGTCCCGCAGCTCTTGTCAACTGATCAAGGAACTACCATGCGTGGTCCGCCCCTCCCAATCAAGAGCTCCCTTATTCACTGAAGACCTACACTTTCTTGAAGAAGGAACATTGTCTTCCAGTGAAGAAGGTGGCATAGCAAGTAAAGTGTTGGGTTCTCGATGACAGCTCGTTGTTTGAGGTATTTAATCCAGCCCTCAACGTCGTTGTTGGTGCAGATGGTACGCATAAACACACACCAGCTTGGTATTGGCTACAGACGATTGATGTTCCAGGTTTATGGACCAAGTGCATTATCCTTAACAAGTTGTCTTCTACACTTTACTTTATCTTGTTAAAAGAGACAGGGATGAGTTCCTCTTGAATGAAAGGCAGAGCCATCAGCTTGCACGGGAACTTGAAAGTGTTATATTTTGAGTTGCTGGCCTCTTGATGACCATGCTGTTTAATTTTGCGGTAAACAGCCTGACTCCAGTGAAACCTTGGACTGGTAAACCTGGAAACAGATTATGCAAGGCAAGCTACAACCCTTGTTCGAAGTCACCGACACACTGAGGTGGGTCCCAGGTCTCATTGATAATACATATCGAAGCAATTTTTAGAATGCCAGTCTGTATATGTGCTTATCTTGACTGCTTGCCTGTACATTTCAGCTGTAATATCACTGTAGAATTTACACGATTTTAACGTGTGCAAACATCCCATTGGAGCACCTCTTGGCGTGAAGAAACTTCAAATTTATACTCAACGCAGAAATCTGTAATTGGTATGTTGTCAGACATTATGAAATAATGGTTGAACGAGTTGATGTATATTAATGTTAACGTATGAAGATAACTGAACACATGATCAACCTATTTTGAGTTTCAGTTTTATGATTTTGTTGTATGTGAACATACAGCAGGGATGCTACTCAAAAGAGACTGAAGTGAAGCCACAATATTTATTAAATACCCCGTATTCAATAATCACCAACAATCGTTCAATAAAGAGTTTTTATGTTACTAAGTATTTGATTTACGTAACGTATACAAATACCCGAAATAAAAATGGACAATAATAAAACTATGCCGACGCAAAAGATGGCAACTTGTTTAAAAAAATACTGCCATATGTATTGCGCAAATCAACGGCATGACAGGTTCAATACTTACACCGTGGATTCGTCCGAGTGAATGACATCAGTGGAATCCGATTCAGCCAGCAACACTAAAACGATACTACTACCTCTTTGAGCACAAATGCAACATTTGACAAGAAGAAACACTTTCACCCGATTCGTCTAGGTGATCAACATTAAAGGATTGAAACGCCACAAAAGTTCAAAGATTCTAACTAAATTGAAAGACAAGGGAATCACACGTTTTGTGCCTGATTTATGTACAGACCAACATCCACCACTAGCCTTGACGATAAAAAAGCGTGCAAAGAATTAAAATCACACTTCCATAACTGGACTTGTCTAATTTGGGAATTATTTACCTATTTAACAATTACAATACATAATCAGAAGCATTCGCATTTTGTTTTAATGCAACTAGTATGAATGAAAAATAATAGAGTATTTCTAAAAAAATACTGGGCACGAAACATCCCATGTTACGAAACGTGCAGGTTACGAAATGACTGCACCCTACTTGATATACCTAAATAACCGTGTGTCAGTCTTAATACCTAATTAACCATGTGTCAGTCTTAATACCTAAATAACCATGTGTCAGTCTTAATACCTAATTAACCATGTGTCAGTCTTAATACCTAAATAACCATGTGTCAGTCTTAATACCCAATTAACCATGTGTCAGTCTTAATACCTAAATAACCATGTGTCAGTCTTAATACCTAATTAACCATGTGTCAGTCTTAATACCTAAATAACCATGTGTCAGTCTTAATACCTAAATAACCATGTGTCAGTCTTGCTCATAACTAAATTCGTCCAATATCTTGATGACATAATCCCATTTAAGACGCCTAATACAAAATCAGATCAGCAAGATAATTGCTTAGGTGTTGACAAGCTACGTCAGTCAGATGCAAGACGCCTCATTGATATTTATACATCTCCCTCACAATTATTTCGTACGAAATTTTGCATCATACAAGTCTATTTGCTAAATTTGTTCAGTATCGTACACAAACAAAGAGTTTCCCTTAAGTTGTGAGATGATCAGCCAGTCAGAGGCAAGAATGCATTATTAATAGCATACGACTGCTAAATTAAAATCTGTTTAGAAATGTAATCGCTAAAGAGTTGATAAATTCAGCCAATCAGATGCAGGATCACTTCATTAATATACCTGACACGTATTCATAAATGCGTTCGTCGGAGATCGTGACCACTGACCTGTATTTACCATATTTAGTCATAATCAGAACAGAAATGCAATATCGAAAGTGATAACAATATCTGATAATCAGATCAGAAATGCAGTCTCTAGAGTCATAACAATCTTTGAAAATCAGATTAGAAACACAGTCTCTAGAGTGATAACAGTCTCTAGGGTGACAACAGTCTCTAGAGTGATAACAGTCTCTAGGGTGACAACAATCTCTGATAATCAGATGCAAAGTAACCTCATTAGTATCATATTTGCTAAGTCACACCGTGTCACACAATCAAACGATACGAACTTTGAAACTTCCAAACATGTAGACCTTATTCTAATAACGTCAAGAAAAATGTGCGGGGATGGAGTGGGGATAAAAGCTCTTCTAAAATATAGTCTCTTTTGAAAGAATATTCTGATTTTGGAACAATTCTTTCAACAGGTATCGGGAAGCAATTTTTCCAGGTTTTGCTGCAAAACTGTATAATGCAGAATGCATGGTATCTGCCAATGAAAGCATACCAGGTCGGAAAATGGATGCTATACTGAAGATGTAACTGTGTAAAACGTTTTTCAACACAGGATAGAATTGCTGATTTGGGTAAGACTAACTTCATAGGAAATATCCAGAATAGATATCTGACACTAAAATTTAAGCATTTATCTTTCAAAAATTGAATAAAGTAAATAAAAAAGATATACTAAATAAATAAAATATATTTATGTCTTTTATAAGGGAAAAAATCATAACACTACACAAGAAAGAATACAAATGCAAGAAATATTAGCGTCAGTTTTTTTGGTGATATTTTGTATTATTCTATAAGGACCAGAACAACTTTGTTTCAATGTATCACTCTTGTTTTATTAATTCTCACGTGATCTCCAAAATGTTAACATTTCTGCAAACTAAAGAGGTTCGACAGCCAAATAATATATTAATTGCCTAACTTGTAATTTGTTACAATATGTCACTTACGCAAGCCTTACACCCAGCGGTGATAAAGCACTCAAATAGAATAAGAATCCCAGGATCAACACCATTATCGAAGATGTTTGAAGGCATGTAACTATGCGTGTATCTCGTTATTGAATTTGTCCGAAGTTTTGACGATACAATCACATTTTCAAGCTTCAATTACAACTGGATCAGAATTATAGACTGCATAGTAATAACATGCTTAAGCAATCTGATGCAAACTCATCCCAATAATATGATGGTGTGTCTGTATTCAAAGTACATTCAAGATCGGATCAAATATATAGTCTCCAAACCGGTAGCACGCAAGAAGTTTAAGACAGATGAAATAATGACCCAGAACTGTATTTTAAGCTCACTTGAAAATACGGCCAGTAACCTCAAATGTTTACTGGAATGGATATTCCTGGTAAATGAAAGCTATTATTAGACTTAGCATACGCATGAAAACATCGTGTTTTATTTTGTTTAACTACATGTCAATATCTTGCACAAAAAATGAAATTGTTAATAGATTGACCGAACCTTTACCATCAGTATCAACACAATTGTTTCACGTCAGAATCAAAGGTAGCAATTATATATATATATATATATATATATATATATATATATATATATATATATATATATATATATATATATATATATATATATATATATATATATATATATATCAGTGAGTGTAAACTAAACCATGAGATAATATTTGTAAAATCTTTACTTGGATCTGAGTTCGGGATATTGTTTTTCTCCTTGGAAACTCCAGGTCATCCGGATGTGTGTTATGTTCATTACAAAGCGTTTAAAAGACCTGACCTTGTTTACAACTTAGAATGTTCTGTAAATGAATATTTGACCCTCACCCTGGTCATCTTATTACACCCTTAGGTCTTTATCTTCAGGTTCTTTACATCAGAATGTTTTATTTTTCTCTTAACATCTTTATTGGAATCAGTCTTTTAGCTATGTTCAGATATAATTTTAGAGGATTTATTTATTAAAATTGTTCATTAGAATTACAAAATGCACATGGATACATTTGGAGTAAATCACTATTTTGGGATTGTTGTGAATACGTTTAAAGACATTCTGGTTTGCGCTTAATGCGCTTAATGATCAAAGGGCAGATAGTCGTCTCGTCTTAGTTGCATGCGAGAAAGATAAACACTTAAGACAGGTTTGACAGATAGGTGCACGTACTCATTGACTTCACGTCTCTTCTTGATAGCGGTTTTCAACGCTCCAGCAAGGCGGTTGTTGAACAATTTATTTACTCCTCAAATAACCAGTGGGAAGTGCGTTTAATCTTTTACAATCTAATTTATAATCATCTGTAAATGTCCCTTGTGTAAATACTAACGGAAGATTTCACAGTCATGCGACAGACTTGTTCAGTGATACAGTTTTAGTAATGGTTAACTTTAGGTCATAAACCTGTCGCATTGATTGTAATATTTCATACAATCTACCGTATTCTCACACAATCAATCCATAGCAATCCTATTTAGTTTCAGCCCCCTGATGTTCCTTAATATATTTTTGTCGTTAAAACTGCAGATACTTAAGAAAACATAAGAACACTAACTAAAGTTGTTTGACATGCGAAAGCCGTCTGGAGCATCCAACTTGGTCTAGTTCTGGAAGCCATTCACTTTTGAGAGAGAGAGAGAGAGAGAGTAAACTAGATGCTAAGACCACCCCAGTACCATCAGATATATGTTTCCTTCACTAGATCTGTGAAGCTAGTCATTTATTCCGGATTAACTTCATTTTCGAAAACCAAGTGGTAAGAAGTAGTCATTTCATGTAATGAAAGTTGTTGGATGTTTCAAACTTAAGCAATTTTATATGCACTGAAAAGCGAGCAACATGAACACACACACACACACACACACACACACACACATATATATATATATATATATATATATATATATATATATATATATATATATATATATATATATATATATATATATATATATTACGCTAAAAAGCAAGCAATTTATCCCCTTTACACCGACAAGTAAACACCATTTATTCCTTTTACACAGAAAAGCAAGCAACAGTGATCCCTTTTACTCTGATAAGCAAACAACATTATCTATTTTACACTGAAAAGCAAGCAAAATGTATTCATTTTACACTGAAAAGGGAGCAATATCTATCCCTTTTACACTGAAAAGCAAGCAACATTTATATATTTTTCACAGAAACACGAGCACCATTTATTCCTTTTACACAGAAAAGCAAGCAGCATTGATCCCTTTTACACTGATAGCAAACAACATTTAACCCTTTTACACTGAAAAGCAAGCAACATTTATTCCTTTTACAGTGATAAGTAAGCAACATTTATCTATTTTACGCTGAAAAGTAAGCAACATTTATACATTTTACACTGAAACACGAGTACCATTTATTCCTTTTACACTGAAAAGCAAGCAACTTTGATCCCTTTACACCGAAAAGCAAGCAAAATGTATCTCTTTTTCCAGTGAAAAAGCAAGCAACATTTATTCCTTTAACATCGAAAAGCAAGCAACACTTATTGCGATACTAGTACTTTCACTTTTAAAAATTGGTATTCCATAATCTGTTATATTGCAAGTGCTCTCTCTCTCTCTCTCTCTCTCTCATCAGAGTATTGTTGTAAAAGCACTTAATTACAATTTATTCGACCGTTTCATATATTGTTTGTGATTAAACATTAATGTCGTTGTTGTGGGCTTAACGCCATTTTTCAGCGCAAGATATGCTATATATCGCAGCTAGTACATCTGATGGAGAAAGAACACGAGAAGAACCCCCGGCCCACGAGCTGCTACTGGTAAGCTTTATCACATACTCACGGTGGCCGAACTCAAGACAACCCAAGCGTTAAGGTTGAGATGGTAGCGAGCGGCTTAGATCTCTTGACCGATTTTTTTATTTCAAACAAAATTTACTCGTATATTACTTATCAAATTTGTATACATTGTTCAATTAAAATTAAAATATCATTTTAATACCTCTTCAAAATTTATATAAAATGTCAAGCATACAAAGCATACATCTTAAGTTAAAATAATTCTGATCCATCAATATATTGAGAGTATAACACATAAAACAGTATGGGGATAAAATTATTTTCAAGATTATCTACTTCAAGTAGTTTTCTTTACAAGCTGAAATTATAAGTTAAAATTAGTGTGAAAAAATCTTCCGCAAATGTCCAAGTTCTCGCATCATATACGACAAGTGAAGCATACTATACTATGTTTTCATACCTGGCACAACCACAGCCAAACTGCAGTCAATGTTGTAGCCCCTAGTCCCTAACTCTTGTTACAGCTAGTATTGCTAATTACTGCATCAATAAATTTGCACAATCCCTTATGTCCGTCATAAATGAAAACAATTGGAACCAAGATGTTCCATTTCGCAGGACTTTGATTTTCAATTCCTTCTTTGATTTTCACTTCCTTCTTTATAGTTCTTATCTATATAAAATACGAATAACTTAAGCCAGCTTGGTTGTCAGGTATAACTTCCTATACTTATCATTTGTGATCAATACTTTAGTGTCTTGAAAAAATGTTATCCAATATTGGATCAAGAGCTCTGCACTTTTCTGAAGTTTCTTTCTAGGCCGTCGGGTATGTATATTGTGAGAGTGTTTCATTGTATATTTAAAGGTAGATCTCATGCATCAGACACACTAGAAAAAGCTTCTGATATTGACGCCCGAGAAAGAGTTATTGCTTGTAGCCTCCCGGCAAAATCCATGGATGTGACTCTGACTCAGTTTCCATAACTTAACGAGAAGTTCAGCATGAAAGAAAATTTGGATCTTATATTCCAAATAAAATTGAGCCACACCATAATGCAAAACTCGCAAACAAACTAGGTCTTATGACCTTAAATATACCTAATACACTTTTATTACGCTGAAAGAAAACTAAATGCTTATAATGACCAATCATTTTATGCTTCATTATTAACAGCTCTATGCGCATACGCTTAATAAAAGTTAGATATACAGAAATGACGGGAGTAGAGCATTTTAAAATAGATATTTAATATGGATTTTAACTTATTCACATTCTCAGCTAAAACTCGAACAAACTGTTCCAATGACGTTTCATCAGTTTGAAGGAATTACCTTTTGCTTAACTTTCCAAAATTTCTAATTGGAAAATAAGACAATTCCAGTCAATATCGTATACACTTCGATCATGCACACCTAAAACTGCATAAAATGTTTGATACGTTTGATCTTTTTTATTGTTTCAGCGTCAGTGGCGTCACTAGGAGGCGGGGGCGGGGGGGGGGGGGAGTGCGGACCGCACCGGGTGACACCATCAGAGGGGGTGACACCAAAATTACTGTCTATAAAATTGTTCAATTATTGTGCAGGAAGGAGGTCCAGTGGGTGACACCATGAGTTACGGCACTGGGTAACACCAACCCTAGTGACGCCACTGTTCAGTAGGACTGAGTAGTCACGAAAATATCGCAATAATAGCAACAAGAGAACAACACCATAACATATATCTTGACGTGTATTCTTTAAGTCTGACAATTATTTATTAGTTTCATTGTCTTTTGTGTTTGTTTTCAAAAACATTTTATTTCAATAAATTATATCCAAATTCACTTTCAACATTACCAGTACTCAGTTTCTGTGAATCTGAAGAGGCTTCAAACATTTAAATTATCATAGCCAGATTGCTGTATTTTTTGACGGCCCAATCAGAATTGACTGACAGTGCAAAATATGTATAAATGTCAATGATCCTTGTTCATTTTTATGTGGAAAGTGCAAGTTGTTCATTATGAGAAAGGGTGTTGCCCAGTGTATCTTGCAGCTGAATGGTGCATTGGTATGACAGAATATGGTAAATGCACGGCTAGTTTCAGTTTTCAGTGGATCACCATGAAACCTTGGACACGTCATGGTCAGTATCTGAATGTTTGCTGGAGACATTGTCTTTTTGTACTGCAGCTGAATGAAATGCAACTCAGTCTCTTTAACTCCGCGTGTTTTGTAGTCTTTTATGGATCGTTGTGAATCTTGATACATATTGTGGTTATCTTATGGCGATATGCTTACGGGCGAATCTGAGCGCTTCCATGGTGTTTTGTAATTAATATTTTCTATTTTGCATTGAAGATGAACGAAATATATTTCAGAAATTAATGAATACAACTGATCTCGTAGTTTTCGGTGAATTAATGCAAAACTTATTATATACTATGGTAATCATCATAAGACCGGCATGTTTATCAATTATTGTATTCAGATTATTTGCTTAAGAGTTGTGTGCTTTAGTTGATATAGTCTCATCTCCATTACTACAGTAGGACTGGGATGCGGAAATATGAATGGCTTCTATGAAGTTCTGACGATCAGTGAGTTGTGCATCATATTTCTATATTAATATATCCCCTTAAATTACTCCATATGCTCTTCTAAACACTTTCTCTTGTTCATTATCCTGTCACTTAGAGCTAATCTGCATTAACGTTTTGGTCTGCTATTCATATACTGAAAAGCTGCACTTCCAGCTTCGTGACGGATTTAAAAACCTATCCCTCAAAGAATCTCTAATAGCGGGAACCATCTAAAAATCACACAGAGCTACATCAGGCCTGTATGGAGGTTATAGCAACGTTTGGATGCAATGCTCTTTCATGAAGTCCGTCACGAGGAAAAGATTTATGTGCAGGTGAGTTGTGATGGAGTAGAAAGATACCTAAGGCATATGTGGGCAAACATGTGATTCATTAGTGTTTTATAAATTTTGGTAACTTGTTGGAGGCATACAAATATCCAACGACACTAGCAGAGTCAGATGCTGGTACCTGGACGACCACGTGCATACAATTCTCTTGACAGTCACACGCATATATTGTCCGGCATTCTGCACGTGCAGCTGGATATCATTTTAAAGAACGCTATTTTGTCTATCGATCGGCGATAAATTTATTGACACGATCTAAGAATCAAAACATTTATAACAAAATATTCCGAACGTTTCAAATAGCCCTCGGATATTTGCATCCTCAGTTTGTTTACGATTCTTCTGATTTTTGTGTTGAAGTTGTTATAACAAGCAATTCTACATCAACCCACCAACAATGGCTACAACTATCAACGAGAGAGAGAGAGAGAGAGAGAGAGAGAGAGGGTGCATATTTGATTAAAAAGTAGTTGTATTTATATTTGTATTAAATATTTGTTTTAAATAATAATTAAAAAGACGTTTACTAAACTAAGCAGGTTGACTGCCATCTTACCTGTAACATCAAGGGTCTGATAAGAAGAAGCAACTAATATGCGAGGCTACAAACGTCATCAAGGGCACAAATTTGATACCTTGATTCATACAATGCAGAGCAAATGGAGGCAACAACACCAGTTTATAATACAGAAGTACATCATATGTTGCCGGTTGGTTATATGGGAAGGTATCTGCTTAAGAGTTATGTTGTGGTGCATTTGTATGGACAGTCATAGCATGTGAAAAGAATACATCATCATGATCAGCATAGTCATCATTATCGTCATCTGGTTTTCCATCGTAACTTAGGTCCCTTAGGATGAAACTTGGTATGTGCGTTTTGTTATATAGTTATATTGTTATATTGGGGTCAGAGCTTCAAGATCAAAATCATAGTACGTTATTTATAGCTTTGTGTCACGGTCATTTTTCTGCTATGTAACGTTCAAGCTACTTGAGAGAACAGATCATTATTAGAACATGTCGCTTACCACACTGGAGTTCTCATCTTGACTTGTACATGACACATTATTGTACTTTTCCCTTCACATTGTCCATTCGGCACTTAGCATGGTCAAGCCATTTGAGATTAAGGGAATAAACATGGCATACTTGAACAGCATTTTTAGAAGCTTTCTACCGAAGTTTTGATACTATATTCACTCTCATGGTAACAGGTCAATAAAAAATATTCAAATTGTCAATTATCTTTTAATTCTGCCGTATATCTTATAGCCTCTTTCAGCTAAACAGGAATAAAACTTTATATGCGTCATCATCAGAAGGCACATCATGTACAAAATTGGAGCTTTATTCTTGTGAAACATATTCTAGATCAACACTGTACGTTCTCCTCCCACTTTCCATTCATTCTATAATCTTAGAACCGTTAGATATTAAAAGGTGAAAAAGTTTGTACAATCCTGATAAGATGGTACGTCGAGCAACCCCATCGAGTGTCCTAATCAAGGCAATGCTCACATGTCAATATTTTGAACTTTTTAGTCCATGTTTCCTCTCAGCTTTATACATTTAGAGCCCTCACTTCGAAATGTGTATGAGTGTGAATTTTTAACTTAGCTTTAACATTTTTTCAGTCATTTCGCTACGTAGTCGGCAGTGTGGCAGTTTATTGTGATGTCTGGCACAGCGTCATCATGCCGCAGACATGTAGCATGATCTCCTTCCCAGTCACATTATCCTGACACCAGGCCGACCAGTCCTAACACTAACCTCCTAATGTTGAGCGCATAGAGAGGCAGCTGTTAGTACCATTTTTATAAGTGACACTCATCGTGGCCGCTCCCTCCCTGTTGCTGTCAATTAAAAAGAAATGGTATCAGACAATGCCCCCAGTGCTGAAATCTCACACAGCTAGATTAGCTAGAGAGCGACTAGAAGCAATTAAGAAATATATTCCACTAACTGATTCTCTTAAACAAAAACGACAAGAGCGTCAAGAATCCCAGGTTGAATTCGCAGAAGGCGCATAACGGTTATTTAAACCAATTGTTGAATCAACCAAAGAAATTTCCACAGCTCCAACAGTATCACATAACGTTATCGAAACATTGCCAAAACAAATCAGCGAAGCTATGGAGTTTGCCAATAAAACACGCGCTGAAATCGAGGATGTTAAAAATATTGTCAAAAAATCTATCTAGACCAGGATTAAAAACCAGGTATTGTACTCAGGAAGGTTATACAGCAGTTATCAGTAATCCTGTATTCGTGTCTGCAAAATGGATATCAACTACGTCATCAGTTTTTAAAGCCAGAGTTTTATAACATTCCAGAACATGAATAGAACGCTAAAGTTTTTCGTGAGTACGAAAATATTTCACAAATCAGCTAAAAACACAGAAAAAAATATGATTTTGTTGAAGAAGTTAATGAGATAAACAAAAGAGTTGGACTACCAGTTATATCGCCAAAAGCGCCGCGAACTCGACAACGGAAACAACCACCACCTGATCCTACTCCAAAAGAGCTGGGTGTAACTGGAAGTGGTCCTGTTACTTGTCCTAATAATATTCTCAATGACGTGCAACGACTAGAAGTTCTCATAGGAGGAAAACGAGCTGGTGATAATTCTCCGGAAATTATTAATGAAGCAGCTGTTATTTGTCGACGATTATTTCAAGACGGTATCATGGATATTAATGTTTATCGGGAACTTATTGATGCCATTGCGGACTTCTACTTTAGCGATTAAACGAATAACTAACAAATAAGATGATTATACACAACAACGGTCACCGCAGACCCGAGATGGTCAGAGTAGCAAACTCACGATTACCCGTTTACAGCCCGTATTACGGGGATGGACTAGGCGATGTTGTTCAGGGATTATTTACAAGGATAGCTCCAAAAGCAGCGCCAATCGCAAAACAATGAAAGCCATTGAGGTTATTCGTGAAAAAGCTCCTGGTACAATCAGTGACGTTGCTGGTAAAGCTTTTTCGGCAATCAAAGACAGAATAACACGATTAATACGCAGACGAAAGGTGGTTCAACCACAACCAGTAAAATTACCAAGCACCGAAGTTATGCCCGCAAATGTCAGTAAAATAATAAATCAGGCTGCAAATCAAAAACAAGCAGAGTTGGTAGGACAAGGAGAACCTAGCGAAGAAATAAACACAAGTTTTATTTCTGGAAGTGCTCTCCGTTGGTTGTGCGAAAAAAATTTGGAAAAACGACAATACAATAAGATGTTCAAACGTAAATCCGACCGAGCATTTGACATGCATGAACCAGTTCGCAAAGATGAATCCGTGCGTGATTATCAGTATTATTGTTACGACGCACGTGTACCTAACGCACGAGGAAGAATCGAATTGCAAGTCTATGATACAAGTAGGTATTTTCTACCCTCCGAAGCATTGATTGAAGTAGAAGGCGAGCTTGTAACGGATGCTGCTGACAATGCACCATACGGCGGCGGGATTATAGTTGGTTTTATTAATAACGGTATTATGGAGTTATTTGACTGCGCCACATACATGATTGATGGAAAAAACATCGAGACAATTCAGAAGGATGTTGATGTTGCCACAACAGTAGTAGGGTTAGCAAGATACTCCGACGATTATACAAGATCGGCTGGTCCGTCAATGATGTTTACCAAAGATAACGCTGGTCATCCAGATCATAGCCAATTTCTTCAAATACAAGTGCCACGAGATACCGCGGCTGACCCAAACCAGTTCAAATAGTCAGACTGGGCGCTGATTTTTTGATGCTACAAAACATCAACAACAATTACAACCTTGTATTTGTTACGCGTAAGAACGTGTTGAGAGGTGACCGTAGAAGATTTTCATGCGCGATTCCACTGTCACATATCTTTGGATTTTGCAGAAATGTTAGAAAAGTTATCTTTGGAGCGAAACACACGGTTGTGCTTGTGCGTAAAGGTAATGACAATGATGCTATTTGGCGTGTTGATGGAGATGCTGCTGGTAAGGTAAATCTACATAAACTTTCACTTTGGATGCCAGCAATGACTCCATCGATCACTGAAGAACAACGATTACTTTCTTTCATGAACACAGGTGATAAGTCATTGCTGTCATGGCACAAACTGTCCACAGATAGTATTGAGAGTAATGTTGCCGCGATTTTTACATGGCAAGTAGCGACTCAGCAAGGTGTTTCTGCACCAAGGCATATATTTATTGCGCTGCAAAATGTTGATAGGTTAAACAGTCAGATACGCAGTCACGTGATATTTGACAACCTTGGAGTTAATGAAGTTTCTTTACAAATAAACGGACACCAAGAACCATCCAAGGACATAATTTTAAATTTTGAAAATAATAGTGTTGTCGATTGTTGTCGTATATGGGATGTGATCAAAATGTAGATACTGGTTTACAAATATCACGGTTAGGTTTCACAACACTGTATCCGATCTATTACTTTTCACTGAAATATTTAGATTTATTTAGGCAATCTGTCGTTGATATACACTTCAGAGCTAACTTGACTAATCTAGGTGGTGCTAATTACAGAGCAATTGCGTTTAAACTCAGCGATATAGCAGTGTTGCTTGAAGGTATTGGTGGTCGAAAGAGAATCTTTGAGACACCAGTTGAAAACATGTGATTTAAAAACACGAGTATTTTATAAATGTCATCGTACCATCACGTCGGTGTCAGTCTGACTCCTGGTCAGCTTAAAAAACTACAATCCGCGTTAGTGAAAAACCAGGAACCACAATAATGCTAAAGCACAGTCAAATCACAAGCGGTGAAAATAAACTGTCGTTGACACAGCGTCATCTTAAACATCTCGGTAAAGCCAGACAATCCAAGACCGGAATACGACTTGTACTCTCCGCTGGAGCCATTAGCGATGCCGCTAAGACCGGAGCCATATTTCCACTCCTCGTGTCAATACCAGCGCTGATAGCCTCAGCCGCACCAGCCGTCGCAAAAGCAGCTGATTTAGGTGCTGTTTTAACAGCTGCTGGAATGGCATTAAAAAAACAACGGGAAGGGGCTTAAGGTTTCCGGAAACTCGTCGAGGAAAATGTCTGAGACTTCCTGGAACAATTCTTTAGCCCCGTTATCAAATTTTGATTTACTTGATGCTGCGAAGCAACTAAAAATAAAAACTTCATAGGTGTGTTTATGCGAGATCAGTTACCGCAACGACCAAACAATACCGAGACGGGTATTATTACTCTCGATAATAGTACCGGTGCAGGAACTCACTGGGTAGCATACGCGATTGATCCACGTGGAATTGTTTATTTTGACTCATACGGGTTAGCTCCACCGCAGTAATTTAACAACTGTGTTACACCGATCAAAACCCCTGTCTGGTATTCAAACACTAACTGATCCACCGATATGCGGACATGAAGCAATTGCTGTACTTGATGCTATATCAAAATCAGCGTTGCCGCCTCACAAAGTCGTGCACAATTACACAAGTGCGTCATTTAAAAAATAATGGTAGATATTTACGGAAGACCCCGCGTGATACTACTAAGAGTTTTAAAAAGATTAGACGAAATAGACTTGTCAAATTACGAGACTAAAGACGAACTCGCTGATATTATGAACCTGGCTGGAGTTGACCCCGACGAGGTTGTCGTTTTTCAGGATAAATACTGTGTTTTAAAAACGAGTAACATTAAGTGGAATGACATAATTCGTAGAGTTCCTGTTGCTACCACGGATAACAACCCTGTGTTTACCAGCGACGGTAAGATCAGAGACTCAAGTATATCTACATCGCAAATCAGAAATGAAATTACAAGAAGCATTGCTAATCGTTTAAAAAATACCGGCGACACATGACAGGTGAACTCAACAAGAACGGAAATAAAATAGTGGTGCTAGGAGATCCAACATCCGACGAAGATGGCGCAACAAAAAATATGTAGACGTTAACTACAGCACTGTAGATGGTAAATTATCCACGTTGCGGGCAGAGTATGACGTTCAGGTAAATGTGTTCATGAACACCCGTAGAAATTTTCAAAAACTCAATAAAATCGCAGATGATTTCTTTGGCGCCCCGTTTACCGCTGACGTGAAACTTTCTGATGTCAAGACGAGCATTGAAATGATTAAAAAAAACACTAGAAAATGTCGAAAGTGGAATTACTGATATCGTTAGCAAAATTAATCTGATTAATCTCACAAACAAATTACCGAATAAAATCTGCTACGAGCCGGGAATCCAAGATAGTTATAACGGTTCATGAACCAACGCTATCAGCCGCGATATAGATAAATTCCCCCAATTATGTCGTTGATATCTATCAGTCATCGATTAGAAGCATTTTATGATGGTTCGAAGTCGCTCTGCCAGTGCCTGCACCGATACCAGAACCAACACGGGCTGATTTTACATCGGATAAACGCTCGTACCATGGAATTACTCCTGGATATGTAAACAATCGGCTGTGGAAACATATGGAAAGATGGTCCAGACGCTGATAAATTTATGGAAGTCCCGGACAAGACTGAATTTACAGAAGAACGACCATGTATGTGGTGGATATTTGGAAAGAGATTTCCATGAGCATTTCTTGAAAAACACATTAAGATTATTTTTAGTGAGATAAATAATGACAACGAGACAAATTACACCAATGCCTCACCGAATATCTCTTTGACTTGACGTCTAGAAGGGAATAAATTATCAAACAAATAGAAATACTGAATCAGATTGTATCTGATATTGAATTTGTTTATCAGAAAATTATCAGTGTAGTTATTAACGCAGCAGGTAAGGATAAACACTTTTTTCTTAATCATTATTCGACAACAGAAGCAGATCTTCCGACATTTAATTTTCCTGGCTATAACACAGTTGAGTTTTAAAAAATCCGTCAACGATATCATAGATGAGTTTTATCCCAAAATATTCGCTGAATGGAGAAAGATAACACCACAGCAGGATAACATTCGCAGATAAAACAATGGACAACACGGTTAAGGTCGTCATATTTCGGCGGAAATTGTAAATATAACCTCGGTGATAGATGTCAATCTTCTATGTGACGTAATTGATGATAGCTATCAGACAAACACAGATAATCTCGGTTAAACCAAAGTACCCTAGTTGTCGTCGAAGTTAACGTCGCCAGCAAGCATTTTTGCTAATTCTTGTCTGCGCCGTCTTTCAATCTCATTGAAATTTGCTACCTATTTATCTAATGATTTTTTTAACCATGGTAGCAAGTGTTAAAAATTCATCAAAGCTAACTTTGGAAAATTGACCCACTTTTATCAGTGCATATTAGATTTCCTTTATTATACGATATTCATTTTTCGGTAAATTTTTCAGGAAATTTACTCAAGGTGGAAGTGATCATCGACTACACTGTGCGCGGATAATCATGGATAGCGCTGAGTTGGATTTTATAGTTAATGACACGATAAACAAGAATACATTTACGCGCACAGAAACTGCGTTGCTGCGGATGGAAGTAAGCTTAGTACAATTGTGAATTATACCGATGGTGAATCACCGCAGTTTGTTCATTTAAGATCTTCAATGCTCGCGTATGTTTCTATAAATTTATTATCGATGGTAAATACATTTCAAGACGCCACGGTTAGAGTTGCCACGGATTCATTTTATATCCCGCGGAAATATGTAAACTTGTTAAAAGCTGCCTGAATTAATCAATCAACTGATTGGGGTTCATGAAGAATAAAACAGGAACAACTACACTGCTATGTAGAATCCGCTAATGCTGAAATCAAAGATAATTGATTTTGTGTATCAGCAATGGAAGTTTCAACGGCGCCATCTATGTATGATCCACTATCAAGGTATAAATCTGTTTATTTGAACGGAACAAGAGGATGTGGTAAGAAAACACGAGCTTTGAATTATTTCGGAGTTACGGAAGTAAAATGATAGTCTTAACTCCTACACACAGACTTGCCAGATCAATGATACAACGAAGAGTACAATCGTGTACTTATCACAGCTTTTTCTGACACAACGGCGAGGTATGGACTCCTACGCGAATGGGCGAAAAATATATACCCGCGGTTATTTGGGATGAAATATGCGCAATGCCATCGGATACTCTGAAAGGTTTTCTTGATTGGTTATTACTGAAAAATACCGCGGTGATTATGTGCAATTGATCATGGTCAACCACCGCCACTTGTTGGAAAGTCTCCCCACGAATGGTTAAAGAGTTTTGTAGATTATTACGAGGAAATCAAAGAAGACCACAGATCACTCGCTTAAGCGGTTAATCAGATTACAACCGAATAAAGATCAATGTGAGACACTACGTACAGTGATAAGAGAAACTCCGCTGGATACATTTTGGAACATATGGAAACCAAACGACTTAATAATAGCAAGTAGAAAGATAGTTCGTGACGAACTTCAACGGCGGTTATTTACCACGCATAAAGAAATATTCCCAAATCAACCTGTGCCGTTATATTATAGACCAGTTGATACACGACGACAAAACATCGACGTTGATATACCAGAATCACCAACGTGGCAAAATCTCTTACTAAATGATGTTGTCGAAGTTGATATTAAAACGGTTGAGGACGCACTAAACAAGAATAAATCTCCGTGGAAGTTAGGATATGCAATGACGATCCTTTCATCTCAGGGATTAACTATTACTGATACGCGAGTTTGGATTGTTGATGCTCGTACTGAGTGGTCAAACTTAGTTTATCTTGCAGTGTCGAAGGCTAGAGAGCAACGATGATGCTGTTGACAGCGACATAATATAAAAATAGCTAGCTTTAAACAGTGCGCCAAAAAAAATAATCGCTACTTTGATCTTGACGCCAAATTTATAATGGCGCTGGGACAACAGCAAAATGATCATTTTGCCGACTGTAACGCATTAATGATGTAGCAGTACTCGAGTAAGCATCCAAAACAGTTTACTATGGATATAAAAGATAGTATCCGCGGTCATACACGTGATAATACCAGGCTAACCTGTCTTGAATGTAATCGGCGTAACGGGGCTGGTTTATAAAAGTGATCGTGATGGTGGTTGTGTATCCGTGGGAATTACTTGTAATTGTTCACGTGTAAATCTACGTTGAAGAGCAGTTGAATATAATCTGTATAATGCAGGTCTGCCAGTAGATGTAACCACGAAGAACATTTTGTGTGGTAATGCTCCAAATATGATCAGTCGCTCTATTTTTACCGCCTTCTAGTTCACCTGGTTCATATAAATATCGTGTGGTAACATTACCTAATATTGGCTGTTTTGAAAAGTAATGTTGTTATACAGGTATATGCGCGCTTGTAATTGCGTCAGTAGGTTTTAACGCAATTGTTCGAGTTACTTCATTGTTTAATGCAGCTGTCACACTTGATAATCTTGCAACCCATTCACGAGATCTTTTACCTTGAACTATCTCCTTCGCGTATTAATATCCAAATAACCGCTCAACAAGTGTTCGATTAAATCGTTCAACAACTGCCTGGTCACGATGTATTGCAGTGTGTCCTCGTCGTATTTTAACGCGTTGCTGCTTCATAAGCGATGATACTGTACCTTGAAATTCTCTGTCAGGATCAACTTGTAGCAGAGTGGCCATCGTAGACCACCACGTTGATAAATTCGTTTAAACGCAGAAGCTACTTCAGTTGCACTTTCAGTTAATAGTGGCTATACTTCCTTGTATCGACTTGCAACGTCAACAACAGTTAACGCGTATTTGTATGTTACACGACGTCTTCCAATTTTAATAGTATCGTATGGCAAAAACTAAATATCCACCGGATGAACTTCATTAGGAACGTTAACATCAAAATGTGCCTACTCGATTCATTTATGCGGCGGTAGATACATTTGCCATATTGGTTGTCGTGCTAACCATGCTTCAGCAGCAACACGTGTAACATTTGCTGCTTCAGCTAGTTTGTTAATCGCTGCTTTACCTCTCCAGTGACATCTTGGGCTATAATGAATCGATTCCATTATTGATTAATTACCAGCCACTAATACCAGTCTACCTTTCATTGCGGATCTTATTAACCAATAAGCTAATGATTCTTTGAAGGATTTATTTGTTATGGAATTTAACGCATGCATTAATTTCACGTCTGCGATATGTCGCTGCTGGAGATCTTTGCTTTTATAAGACACATCATGAACATGACAATCTCGATCAATAGCACTTATTGGATATTCACCAGGTCTTGGTTGGTCTTGTTTATCAAGTCGGATATCAAGTCTGGTACCAGGGCCACAATAATTATATCCTGGAAGATGTTTTTCTCCTGAGTATTTTCCCCATGGAGTTCCTGGTAACTTTGTTAACTGCGTGGCAATATCACCTCCCTTTTTTAACACTGTTTGGATTGGGAATAAATGTAAATTTTTTGTACCACATCGTTCCCATTTGCCCGTGAGTGCTTGTCTGTTATATTTTGTCATTACAGTTGTTACTGTATCTGTAGAGGTGGACGCTCTGCACTTTGCACAATATAAATTCATATTATAAGTATATGGATGTATTTGATTTTTCAGCGACACGAGCGAGGAAATCGGTTAAACATCATCCAATGTTACCAAATTATGTCCGAATGATTATTATAGGGCCGTCTGGGTCTGGTAAAACACAATTACTACTTAATTTAATGATGAGATGGATCAAATGGGATACATTGTATTTTTGATAGCTCCGGCAGTTGATGATCAGCGATGTTATAAAGTACTTAAGGATTTTAATGAGCGCGCAGCAACGATGCACGAAGACGTTATTGAATTTATTACTGATATCAATGATGCCCCATCCCTAGATGACCTTGACGGAAATATCAACAATTTAGTTGTATACGACGACGTAATTCTGGATAAACAATCAAATCAGGATAGACTATTTTCCCGAGGAAGGCATAAAAACACAGATGTGATTTATGTTACTCTGCGGTACACACACACATACCTAAAGTGATCAGGGATAAATGTAATATTCTTGCTGTGTTTAACGGAGTTGATACGCATGCGCTAAGAAATATTTATCAGACTTGGTGTAGCGCTGATATGGATTATAATCGTTTTAAAAATATATTTAGTAAAGCACAGTCAACCCCGCATGGTTTCATAACAATAAACTTGTATGATTCACGGTCGCGATATCGAATCGGTCTTGATAAACATTTTGAATAGTAGCAGAAAGGAGGGCGCGACCACGATGAGTGCCACCGTGGTAAACTCGTCGTTGTACACCACGGTGACAAATTAGCTGACCCGACCAAAAAAACTTTCGGTTTTTCAGAGACTTGTTTCACGTCATTTACGCGTTGTTTTGTGGGTTTTTTTTTTTTTTTTTTTTGTTTTTTTTTTCTTTTCTTTTTTTCTCGCGTTTTTCAAGTGTTAGTTTACCAAACGGGACCTTGTAAAAAATGGTTGGTTCGCTCTCCCTGCTGCTCCGGATTAACACCGTTACTACAGTATTATTATCATACAATAGTGGCTCTCGATGCCAAATAATTAAGATGCATTGGGTATTTTATACAAAATAATGAGGAGAATAATTATTCACCGGCAAGTAACAATTCAAGTTGTGTGTCGGATATAATCAGATAATGTATATTTTCTGTAACCTCTGTTCAGTGCTGTCCAAAATTTTCCAACAGTGCAACATGTATACAAGTGGCATTCGAGAATCATTAACTGAATGGTGTCCTTTATATAAATTTACCATAGCGATTATATCATGGACCAAGTTATGTTGTACTTCATGTGCAGGTGTCTTTATACAAATGTGTCCGCTGAGGCAGGTTTTACTATATAAGCTAAGTATAGCATTGGTATTGGTAATTAAAGAAACATTCGTTTTTAAATAAATCTGTCAGAACTAGTCCAAACTACACTAACCTCAGCAGTTATTAAAATAGGGAATACGACTGTTCCTAGAGAACGCATTACCTTCTTTTGAAAGTGCAATGAATGAAAACATCTTACAATTTAGATGTTCTCTGCTCTTTTTACTTTTTTAAACTCCAGGAAGTGAATATGACCAAACATTATTAGATGTTTTGTTTATAGGTGAGCATCCGAAGTAAAACCAAGCTGCAAACTATAATAATGCCTAGGATATTTAGTTCTTCTTTACATAGCCATTATCAATAGCGGGCTGAACCTGAGCAATTGTTTTTTTCTTATATGAATTAAACCCTATGCACAGTACGAAATTGTAGAGCGCAACCAAGAGTGCAGTGAAACGTTGAATTAAACTGAATATTTCCTCAAGGTACGAACATCCTGGATTTATGCTCTGAAGTACAACCATTTCACATAGCTTGCATACATATTCTACCTGTTTCCAAGTAAATCCTCCACAATAAAAACTCTTGGTTTTAATATTCTATTTATTTATTCACTTCTAGACAAACAGTCCATTGATAGCTAACGAAACCTCGCTGCTAATCATACATACGGATTTCATACGACCTTACATCATACGGTGCAGAGCCTCTTCTCTTTGCAAATCACACACATGTGGAGGGGGGGCATAAAACTTTACATTATACAGTGCATAGTTATTGTTAATCTTAACCAGAGCGCCTTCGGATCATATTCGTCCCATCACACACACACACACACACACACACACACACATGAACCACAAGACAACCAATGTACTTAAATAGAGGCATTGAAAATACACAACACCACACACTTCGTTTCGCTTATACTTATTTATACAATGTTAGGGAAATGTTGAAATAATAAGTAGTCTAACTCAGTGGTTCCCAAACTTTTTTCGAGTCACCGCCCCTTTGGTTATCCTTAGCGCCCCTTCCCCCCCCTCCCCTTACCCCATAAAACAGCATTATCCAGCATTAGCGCCCCCCTCCGTCGGTAATCCCACTTGATAATTTCTATGTATCGAATAATCAGATAATAGAAATATTCCTACATTATATATATATATATATATATATATATATATATATATATATATATATATATATATATATATATATATATATAGTTTCCTTTTAATGTAATGTATATTCAACAAGTGGTATATCACTGATACACCGTACATAATATGTAATTATTTTGTTTATATCACATATAAGTACACATATTTGCCCTTTGAACGGAGTTAAGACTGACTACAGGCAGATGTGTATTGACCAAGCGAATGAACTCCTCACATCTCTGCTATTGTGTTCGCTTCAAAATGTAGCTCTGAGCCTTTTGTGGCTTTTCACAATCACCTTTGCATATTGATAAGTTGATTGTTTATTTTTGTTTTGAGTAACTTTTTTATTCACATTGATTAAATCAATATAAGACATGATTTTAACATGAATTGACGTTTTAATGAAGAAAGTAGAGCACTACAAACCCATGATTAGCCCCTTGAACAATGAACGCTCAGCCATTCATGTACCGGCGCATGGAAATTAGTGTGGAATATAAACTAAGCGAAACGACGAACCAAAAAGGGGTAATTAAAATATTTAATATGTCGATCTAAATCATTATTCTTCTTTAATTTACATTACTACAGACCATGAAATTGTTTCTCTATCTCTGTCTGTCTGTCTGTCTCTCTATCTCTCTCTTTGGTCTGTTTGACTTAACATGTACCATCATTCGTAAGTCTAGAGGCATCAACGTATGACACAAGCGAAAATCCAAGCCAAAATCCTCTACGCTCGTCTTTTGATGAATTTTTGCCCGTATCTTGCTACAATGGCCCAGACAGTGAGAGACATAGGAACAGAAACCGAGAGAGGGGGAGACTTACTTTGGACAATAAATATTGAATTAATAATAATCGATTTTTAGAACATTATAATAGGTTTAAGAAACAACAACAACAACAACAACAATAAAGCATTAACTAGATTACAGTATGTGTACCTTGTAACCAACAGATTTACCGAATATCGCCGACAAGTTATTGCAACTTTGTGTCATTGATTATATAAACACTGTATATAAATACCAAAGAAAGTGTACACATACCGTTTCGACGAACCATATTCTTGTAGGTTACTTGGTGCAAGTTCAGTTTCAACGTTTTCATCTTGTAGACATAAAATTTTGAGTTTGGTTTAGGCGACATAAATGTTGAAGTCAGCATATAAGCATGAGAGTGGTCAATGCCAGCTAAATGTGTATCAGTTTGGTTGATATTAATACAGCTCCTCTGTAAGTCACGAACGGTTTGATACTGCTCTTAGGTTGGTGCTGTGGTAATCTGGACTGCAATACGTGAAGTGTTCCACGAGCATCGGCAGTACAAGTGGGTCCTTTTTCTGGACTTCTTTCACTTCTGTCTTCCCGTCATTCCTCTTGCTTCTACTTGAAAAGGTATCAACATCTTTATGACACACATTTCTCGTTTTCCCGTCAGAAAGTTGTAGAAGGTGTCAATATCAATGTTATGCTAGGTGAAGGAGGAGGAGGAGGACAATGAGCAAACGGAATTTTAAACATTGCTCCTGATTATTTTTCTTCTTCCATCCATCGTTATCTGTATTGCTTCTGTTTCGTTCGATTTTCAAAGCGTTAGTGAATCTTTCAGAGTAGGCTTAAGTGTCTCGTCAAAAGCTCTCGAACGAAACACTTGAAGATGATACAATAATTTCTGGTTCTAACAAATCACTTCCTTCACTTGAACGATTGTAATTCTTTTTGTACGTGTGTATTCTCGGCAGATTTACGACTAGTAGGTAACTGTGGCGTTCGTTGTTCGTAAAATCAACAGAGTTGTACCCCTTGTTTGCAAGGCGCTCTAGTTATTGTTCTTCCTTCGATAAGATCCAAGGGTACAGTGTGATATCTATGTCTTCAGTTTATCTTCTTCATAATGTCATTCGTCCTCTTGAAAGGGGTTCAGCAGTCGATCGTAAGAAAGGAGTAAGGAATTTTAATAATGGTACTAGATCCTAGGCTAGATATACAGGCGCATTCTCTCATGGTTTCAACTATTCTCCAGACGTAAGCGTAGAGTCATGGAACCATTGTTTGGGTATGCTGTTTAACTCAGACTACCATTTATATGTGAAAGCATTGAGTGCGAACACACGAATTACAAGCACATCTATTTGGAAGTGTAGAATATATGTAGTGAGACAAAGGTGCCTCAAGAGTGTCTTGATCTATGTACCCTACGCGACAAAAAGCTTGTGATGAAGAGCGATGAAGAGGTGTAGTATGTGTTAACCCCTTATTTGGTTGACAGCACCCAAGAGCCACCCACATCTCATGGCCACCCACATCTCATGGCCTCCCACATCTCTAGTAAAGAGGGATACTAATCATTTGCCAATTGTCTGCTTATGATTTGTTTATGTATGTGTACTTTTTATGTATACCTTTGTCTTTCCTCCTCATCCCCCAACCCCAATAAAACTTAAAACCCCTTACTCCTTCTCTTGTGTTTGTATCTTTGAGAGGGTGCAGATGTGTGTCTATAAACACCTCCTACCCTTGTGTGTTAAAGTACATGATGTGTGTATGACTGTGTGTGAGAGTATTACATCCTACCCCTCTTGTGTGATAGTATGTTTGTATGTATGTAAGTATAATGTGTGCATAAACACTACTGCTTTTTTTGTAACATTATAGAGGGTGTGTTGGATTGTAATCAATAGGAATTTAATATTACATTTCTCGCCAGGCTCTATACATTTTTCAACACTGAAACCGTCTATCAGGACCCACAATTTAACATTAATTTCCCATTTGGCTCACAGGCGTGCCATAATATAAACGGTAATGTTAAATTCTCGTTTGGCTATATAGACCTTTGGCTCCTTAACACTATTTCCGTGTTAAATCTGTGAATATTGTAAACATAGGATTTCCCGTTTGACTCCCGAGAGCTCTATGATGTAAATCAACGGGCTAATGTTAATTTTCATTTGACTCTCCATATCCACCATTCCATCGAGTTGTGGGTGCGAGTCTATGTGTGTATGTGTGTGTGTGTTTATTTGTGTGTGTGTGTGTGTGAACACTCCTTTCCATTGAAGGGATGATATTATTTTGTTTGTATATGCGTAAGCGCTCCAATCCATTGCGCGAGACACACAAATGAATAGTTTCTGGGTATGTATTATGACCTGCAAACTACCACTAGACAACACCATACTAAATTAGTCTCCGTTTCAGTACTGGTCGTTTTGTGTGGTTATCTGTGGGCCTACCATATGCGTATTCACTGCTGATCGGGATTGTCGAATATTATGTTGCATTTTACGGCCTTAAAATATGAAGTATCTATAACAGTTAGGCATAATGGCTGCCTAGTTACACGAGAGTGACCCACTGTGGGACACGACTTCTGTTTTGTTTGGGTTAAACAGTGTCATGTTTGTTTTTGCTCCGCTCTTTTTAAGAGTGCATGGTCCCGATTCTCATGTCTGGTCAGGACAATCCTTCTTTTGCATGTTTGATATACGATCATGTTTCCTAGTGTATTTGTGGTTTGGCTTCATAGTTAATTGGAGTAATTTGATGTTTTGTTTTTTCGAGAGAACATCGTCTCAGTAGGGGCAAAACCAGTTGATGGTGTAATGTACTCTGATAAATTAAAAGAAATTATTTAATTCCTTTTTACCATTCTGTTTGTGCTGTCTTTATGGCCTTTTCTAACGGGCTCATACATCTTCCACGATTCCGTTCCCCACTGGATATACTGGATGTCTTACTATCCACCACAGTGTTATGTAGAAATGCTGTCAGACGCTTTCAACAAGACCGTGGTGGGTAGGAATTTTAAAATAAATGAATGGAAACTATAAAAATCATGTTGACGCATACATCTTATAAGAATTCCGTCAAACAATATCAGGTACCATTCCATATGTGGTGGACATGAAATGCCTACCCAGCACTAAAGAAACATTCAACGATGATGATAGTATACATCGCCTTGCATCAGAATGATCCCCAAATATTACAGCAGTCTCTTCCGTTGAATCAGATTCTCAGTCCCATTCAGCTGATAATCCTGAGATCAGATACTAAAACGGAGATTTTGTGAAAACGAGCATCGTCTTTCGCATTCATCAATTTAAAATAAAAATTAAAAAAAAATATTTGGCAAACGTTTTCCACATTGTAAAAATGATCACAATGCAATAAAAATCATACAAATGCAGAAAAGATATATATATATATATATATATATATATATATATATATATGACAAATTTAAAATTCTCTAACGTGTATGATAATATTATTTATTTCTATTTATAAAAGTTCTCCGTAGAATTATCAAACATTCTCAAGAATCCATGGATAGTACTTACCATTCTGTTTGGTGTATATCTATAATTCTCTCTCTCTCTCTCTCTCTCTCTCTCTCTGACCGCTCCGTTGGCCTAGTGGTTAGGGCGTCCGCCTCCGATGCGGGAGGTCATGAGTTCGATCCCCGGCCGAGTCATACCAAAGACTTACAAAAATGGTACTAAATGCTGCCTCGCTTGGTGCTCAGCATTAAGGGTTAGTGTTAGGACTGGTCGACCTGGTGTCAGGATAGTGTGACTGGGTGGGACAGAGGACTGTTTGACAACACAAAATACAGGCCACCACAAGCACATCAACGCCTTGGGCATTGGACGAAAGTTCTATTTCCATTGAGTTTTATTCAGAACTTTAAATTATTATGACTTGTTTCTGTTATTCTGGGATTATTTGGGGATATAATTAGCAACACCGTAAGTTCTTTTTTTTTCACTTTGTATTCGAGAGACAAAAAGTATTTGTTGAATTTTATAAAGCTTGCTGCTTTTCACTCTTTTATGTTACTTATTTTATGAGCGTTGAGTCGTAACACCATGTTCTCATGTCATCTCTGCAAAACATATGACGGACGATTATGTAAACGGTTATTTGTATTAACGTTTGACAATTTTATGTTATAGGCATTTTCACATTGAACTAAGATTACCTTTTTGTAAAAGGGGCCCCGAGTGGCCGAGTGGTCTAAAGCGCTCTCCGTTACGGATCACGGCCATCTCACCTCTTCTGCGTGGGTTCAAGCCTCGGATTCGGCCAGTGTGGGTATGTGAGAAAGCTTGCCAGTAGCTTCTCGTGGGTCGGTGGTTCTTTCCGGGCTTTTCCCGGGTTCTTCCTCCACCATTAATACTGGCCGCCGTGTATGGCCTATCGTGTGCGGCAAAATGGAGTTAAACCCTACAATAACAACAACAACCTTTATGCAAACGCTGATATCGTTGTGGTGAGGTGGTGGACAATGTACGAGATCTTCCCCACTAATTAAGGTTTCGGTAATCGTTATCTAGGAAATGATCTATCATGGTGTTATTGTTCGGATTGAGCAATTATCAACATAAAATATGAAATTAAGTGTTGGAATAACAGAGGACTGAGCAGATATATATAATAGAATAACACGAGCAGCCCCATGTATGTAAAATACAGTCATTTAATCAAATACATCAACAAAAATGAATGACATGTGAATGTTTCGCTTCATCTCAGAAATAGCTACAGAACTATGCGAAATTCATTAAGCCGTTCCGTTACTGATTGAACACAGTTCATCATATGATAGAGTGACTGATCGAACTCAGAATGCCGGCAGGACATTTTCGCCCGATGCTTCTGATTCTTCCCAAATCTTCCCAAATCTGGTGATATGTCGTTTTCTGTACCTCTTTTCCTTGTCTATTCCTTCTTTAGCCTCTTCGGGTCCTCAAATCTTAGTTGTGTACTGAACGTTATTCCTCACTGTACAGTCACATTTGGAACTGTTTCGTTTTTTCCTCGTGCTTTGTCCGAGTTTCCTACCTCCTTCTGAAGTAGGATCTCCCCTTTTTGTGTCCCGCACTTTCCTACACGATCCCCTTTCGAACATTTTAACTAGAAATCTCTTTTTTCTCGGTGTTAAGACTTCCCCATCGGCAAAAAAAAAAATTAAAAAAAAATGGACTTGTCAGTTATATGAGGAGAACGTATTAAAAATCCTGAATTCCCTCTGCGAACACAGCACATCGTTCAGCTTAGCTAATCAGGAATAGTGCTTTACTAGCCAAACTCATTATCACTCCCAATGAAGTCAGAATAATTCTCTATAATCCGCCTTTATTAATAATTATTCTGGAAATTTCGTGGCACTCTGACATTATACTACAGACAGATTATTCTACTAAATTTTGCAACATTACGATCCCGTCTATTTATATATGTGCAATAATACTAGCTTTTGTTTCCTTCCTATATCATAAAAGTATTTTAATTTGTAGTATTGTGTACTTGATTAAACGTAATTCATAATAAATGTAATCAAATAATCAGGTGTTCGGTGTTTATAGCTTTTTTTCTTCAGCAGAAGTTTGGTGGTAAGCTACAGTTAATGTTTTCTGCTGACTTCTTTATAAGGCGACGATGGGCAGAGTAAACAACAACAACAACAACAACAAAATAGTGCGTAAGTGTCTTTGAATCTTTACTGACCAAAAGAGTACTCGTTCTAAGACATCTGTTTTGTTGGCTACTTTATCGAATGGCACTACTGAGCAGAAAGGTATAAACAAAACTGATGTCAATTAAATTAAACTAACAAGACACATTAATATAATAAGACCACGCTTTTGTGAGCATCTCCAGTTTAGTATTTAATTTTCAAATTTTTGTTATTACAGCATGTAATTTTGCCAC
Source organism: Sinohyriopsis cumingii (assembly GCA_028554795.2). Taxonomy (NCBI): domain Eukaryota; kingdom Metazoa; phylum Mollusca; class Bivalvia; order Unionida; family Unionidae; genus Sinohyriopsis; species Sinohyriopsis cumingii. The sequence goes on from CM068838.1 coordinate 124,934,322, forward strand.
AGAATTAATCTTTCCGTCAAATGCACCAAATGTCCGATTTTTTAAAGCAAGTCTTTAGATTGTTCCTATCGTAATAAATATGTAATTACATTAAATATCTATTCCATCATTTGCAGCTCGTTTTATTTTGGTAATACACACTTATTCCAGCAATTACGTTTATTCCGGTATTTATTCCTGTAATTACCTTTATTCCTGATCTAAGCGATATGACTGAAAAACTGTTAAAGATACGTTAAAAATCCAAATTACACACACCCTTTACCCTGGTTAATCTAATGACCCCTACAAAAGGTCAAACCTATTACTGAAATAATCGATATTTAATGCATACATGACCTATATGACTTTTACAACGTAAAGTTGCACAGTCGGTGCAAATAAATGCCTCTTTTTATGCAGTTGTCTATCGTCTCATTTTCGCTAATAAACTTAGTCATACAATGTAAGACGTATCACGTGTTATTTATGTTTTAGACGCCCAAAACATAAATATCAGCGTCGAAGTCTTACATGAAGGACTAACTGGCACTGTGACCACTTTAAATATGTATAAGTAACTCGGTCTTCACCTATATTATAGCCTGAAATATACCCTACAACAGCGAATAACCTTTGAAATAAAAGCACTATTTACAGCGATCACCGGTTTCTTAGAAGAGGTATATAATTTCTGACTGACTGACGAGGGTTGCTGGGTCTTTGCCAGTTATTTGAATAGACCTCCCAAAAAGGAAGTAAAAATCAAATAACCACGCAGTTATAAATCTTGGCTGCAATTAATTTACTTTCGAAAGACAGGAAGGATTTTGCCTTCATTAACTGCATTAATCCACAGCATCGAATGAAATAGAGCTACTGTAGTGGAGGACCTACAAGATTGACAACATGACCGCGGGAGTTAGTCCAGGTATGAAATACGGTAAATGTAGGCCTAGATTTTCCACTGACTTTGACAGCTCCGTTTTACATAGTTGGATGCACACCCCATATATCGATTTTCAAATATGTAGAAAGGAGTTGTAAACCAGAATATTTTAATACTGCATGTAAGCGAGGAGTTATTGTCAGATGGACATACTGCACTCCCAAGGTCGTGCTGTATTCCATCCCAAAAACTCGTTCATATTTTCGCATACAAATGCAGTAACCTTTTTATTATATGCCTATTTTTTATTCTACCTAAAGCTTAATTATTATAAACAAAATACACTACAAGAAACAGCGTAAATGAATGTATGCCGTATTCCAGACTAAATACACAAGCGCATATTTATAGGTTACTGCATTTGTATGGGAAAATATGAACGAGTTTTGGGATGGAATACTGCACGACCTTGGGAGTGCAGTATATCCTTTCGACAAAACGAGTTCATATTTTCCCATACAAATGCAGTACTCTTTTTATTATATGCTCATTTTTTATTCTACCTAAGGTTTAATTATATAACAAAATACACTACAAGAAACAACGGAAATGAATGAATGCCGTATTCCAAACTAAATACACAAGCGCAGATTTGTCATTCCTCAATGACATCATTATTAATGCGCACATAACTCCGCCCAGATAAATTTGAACTTAGTCGCGCGCTCGACATAACTTTCGAAAGAAAATGGCTTGTCTAGTTAAAATTGAAATGTGCAGTCATATTGTGAACGAATGCGCATTGCAACAACTTTTCCATTTGATCTGGAATGAATATATTTTGGTATTTTGTTTCGATTCGACGAAAGTTTGTAATTTTGGACTGGATTCATCTGTGCAAATTATACATGAAATACATCGGATTGAAGTGGCGCGGGAGAAGCGTGTTTACATCTGCAAATATGTTTCTGTTTCTGTCATTGAATGTTTGAAATCATAATGTGGGAAAAATATGAAGTCTTTCAATTGCAATTATCAAAAAGACGCTTTGGAATTTAATGCTTATTTAATTTTGAGTGTAGTAAGGAGGATGCAATTGCATTTATCATCGAAATTACAGCAGAATTTCGAAATGTGTAATCCAGATTGAAAACCTATGACATGGTTCATGTAATTCGGATTTGCAGAATTAAGAAAATACATTTTGAGGAAATTCAGGAAGTAAAACTGTAAGTATATTTTATTTTGCCATTCTTATCCCTTTTTTTTGGGGGGGGGGGGCACCAGACATATGCCCCCCTTCCAAAAAAAAATAAAAGTATTTTATGTTTGTGTGTTAAAGAAGAGAGTATATGAATTGTCACTTGTATGTTATTTGTAAGGACCTTATATTCCGTCTGTTATATAATGTAGCTAGCCAAAATCCGTAACATTGTATCAACGCGGAATGTGCCAAAACAGCTGGGGTTTTTTTGCAGTCCACGAGACATGTTTTAGTTCATTCAGAAACAAATTTAAACAACCACAACGTAAAGCGCCTCTTACGCGAGTGTACATGATTTGTTTACAAATCAAAAGTGCTGGCGTCTGCGTCCAGCGTAATTAGTTCCTTTATGCACGTGAATGCTATATGCGTATTGGCGCGCGGGTTCAGTATACTGCACGGTTCTGACAATGTAAATTTAACGGGGGAAAAATGAGCATATAATAATATATTATATACATGTAGATTTAATTTTCCTGCATTGCATTTGTCATGAGATATTGTAAATTGTGGGGGTGGGGGTGTAATCATATCATTATATAGATGTTTTTTTTTTTTTTTAGGTGTTGACTAATGTTGTAAAGCGTTTAAAGTCCTCATTATTATTATTATTATTATTATTTAAGGTGTAATTAGAGTTATATCTCTAGTTTCACCATTGGTTGTTATTTTTTATATCCAGTCAAAAGTTTTGATAAAAGATAAGGTATAAGAGAGGCGCTGTTTCAGCGTAAGTTATAATAATACATGTATTAATAATGAGGACTTTGTATATCATTTAATCTTTAGAAGCTCTAAGCACTTTACAACATAAGACAACACCTTAAAAAACAAAAACAAAACATGTACAAATTAAATGATATGATTACAAAAAACAAACACCATAAAATTAGAAAACATAAAACATGCTGAAAATATTTAAGGTAGGAAACATAATGAGGTCGAAGTTTGTTCTTGCTGTTGAAATAAGTGAGTTTTGAGAGCACTCTTGAATGATATCAGTGTGTATTTGTGTCTAAGTTCAGTGGGCAATTCATTCCACATTGCTGGGACTTGGTATGTAAAAGAATGTTGTCCATATGACTTTGTTTTCATAGTGGGAATGATGAGTAAACAATTGTCAGAAGAGGAGCATAATTAGTATCTTGCAGGTGTGTACACATGGGTGAGGTCGGATAGGTATGTTGGATGTGTACACTGATGTGATGGGATTGGGATTTTTAACGTAGCTTTAACAAATTTTCAGTCATATTGCTACGATCTCTGCAGTGTAGTAGTTTATAGTGATGTCTAGCACTTGGGGATCATGCCGCAGACATGTAGCATGATGTCCCACCTAGTCACATTATCCTGACACCAGGCCGACCAGTCCTAACACTAACCTCTTAATGCTGAGCGCCAAGCGAGGCAGCTGTTAGTACCATTTTTGTAAGTCTTTGGTATGACTTGGACGGGGATCGAACCCATGACTTCCTGCATCCGAGGTGGACACTAACCACTTGGCCACCGGAGCGGTACAGGTATGTTGGACTGGAGTCCGTCAGTGAAACATAGCACAGAAAACAAATTGTGTGCTTCATTCTGGATCGAATGGATAGCCTGTGTATGTACAGAGCAGGGGGGTGTATGCTCTGATTGTGATACTCTAAGGATGACCCAAGCAGCTGTTTTTTAAAAACTTTTTGAAGTTTCTGGAGTAGATACTGAGATGAACCAAACAGAACTGAGTTACAATTGTCCAGTCTTTAAAGTACTAATGAACACACAAGTGTTTTAGTGGCATCAGCTCAAAGATATTTGCGGATGGAGCTGATGCATCTCTGCTCAAGATATGCAGCCTTGCATATGTTCATGACATGTTGGTGCAGTGTGAGAGTACTGTCGAGAGTAACACCTAGGTTTCTTACTGACTGTGTGAATTTGATGTTGGTGTTGCTGATATTTATTGTTTGAGGTAAAGGATATGAATGAGAAAGTCTTTGTGTTGTGATCAGAATGGCCTCAGTTTTATCATCATTCATCTGCAGCTTGTTACATGTCATCCATAATTTCACATCAGATATGCACCTCTCTACACCTTGGATGGTAGCATCATTTTCAGTTTTTTGGCTAAAATTTGTATATTTGGGTAAATATACCCCACCCCACCCCCCAAAAAAATGGCACTGGCTTATATTTGCTACTAAAAGTAATCTTCTCCTATTGGTGATTGATACTATAGGTCTGATTGTTGAATTAATATTTGTTATGTTGTTGTTTACTGTCAGTACAATAGCCCCAGCTAGCTAATGTTTCTTATTATGTAATGCAGCTATGCCATTAAGTAAAATTTGTCTGTGTCTATGTCTATGTCTGACTCTATAAAGGTCAGAGGAAACTCAGACTACATAACAAGTAAATTGTAGACTTTTTATGGCTCGAGTTTTGGATAGGTGCAGCAGAATGCTGATAGAGTCTGACCAGATTATGGACCCATTCTGCATACCTGGCAAGTAATGACAAATTCTAATATTTTTCTTATTATTATAAGTGTCATATCTACATGTAAGATGGCCAATGTGGGTACATGAAAAAACATGACAGTAGCCTCCCAGTATCTTCACTAGCCAAGGTTCTGAAATGAAAGTTTTATTGCCTTCATTTTTTAAAGAAAACAATTTGTCATGCATGACTTAAAAGGATTACTGTCTAGAAATGTACCCAGGTGTTATATGGCCACCCCTTGTGTATGAAAAGCTGACATCATAAGATGATGGCCTGGCATAAAGAGGACAATGGCTGAAGTATACTATTATGGTTTTAGGTAAGGTGGATTTATTATCAGAGGAGTGACCTGGTTTGAGCGGGACTTCTCAAGTTTGGGGACCACTTATCCTCCATGATCAAATGAGAGACTTCCTTGTTGAAACTCAACTGTTCTGACTAAATAAGGGATAAAAACTGTAAGCCCCATTAAAGATATTGAAGAATTTTCATTTTTATTGTGCATATGTAATACATTTTGGAAAATTTACCAATATTCTCAGAATGCTGCTTAGAACTATTATGCTCATAGGTTGCTTCCTTGCTCTGGATAATTCATTAGTAATTTCCGATACTCAAGGCATAAATTTCACTACATTTCTAAATTTTCGGCAATATCTCACTGCCTTCATCAGTGAGTAAGGTTGATCACGTGACTTATAATTGGGTCCTGAGTCTCACCAATAGTTGCCAATTTATATGTGGAGTTTTTTTGAGGAAAAGGCCCTGGAATTGGCCAAGAACCCACCGTCTATATGGTTCACATATGTGGACAATACCTTCACTGATGTTCAGGAGGTTTTGATCATCTCAACTCCATTGACCCACGTATTCTGTTCGCTTCAGAACAAAAAGAAAGTGGCAAACTACCATTCTTGGACACGTATTTACTTGTAAATGATAATGGATCTACCAATGTCAATGTGCACATAAAACCAACCCACACTGACCAGTACCTCAGTTTTTTTTTTCAATCACAATCTACAACACACAAGGTCAGTAGTGAGATCTTTAATGCACAGAGCTAACTCCCTAGTCACAGATGAGGCAGACTGAATGGAGGAAGTAGAGCATGTGAAAACTGCAATAAGGGTAAATGGCTATCCAGAATAGATTTTCAAACTTCCAGGAAATCAGAAAAAGAAACAAACAAAACCAGGAGTGGCTCAAATATAGCTAACATTGGTGTGCCATATATCCGTGTTACATCAGAAGTCCTAGCTAGAGTATTTGAACAACATGGGATCAAGGTATATCACAAATCATTTAGTTCTTTAAGACAACAACATACACAGGTGAAGGACAAAACAGAAAATTTGAAGAAATGCGGTGTGGTATAAAATGTAATGATTGTGAAAATGACTACATCAGGAAAACAAGTAGAATGTTAGAAACAAGGATCAAGGAACACATCAGTAGAGAGTCATCGGTCATGCATGAACATTGTAGCAATATGGGACATTCCAACATTCCTAATCAGACCAAGGTCATCACGTCAGACAGCATATGGAAACAGAAGGTAAAAGAGGCGATTGAATGAAGACAGCGGAGGCCAAGACTAAACCGGGATGGGAAGCTTGAATTACTACCCATCCACACCAGTCTCCTTGTAAGTCACGTGATCAGCATTAGTCGCTAATGAAGGCAGTGAGATATTGTCGAAAATTTTGAAATCTTAAGATAATTATTCACTTAGTATGGGAAATTATTTATGATCGTATTCTTCACATGTTTGGATGCAAGAAAGTTGACATATCAATATACATGGTTATAGGAACAACTGTATGGTAGACTGGTTCACAATATTCTGATAATCTTGAGCACATGTTTACTGTGTCTTCATATTGTTGTCCTAGATTACTGGCAGAATTTTGAAAATGTGAGTTTGCATACATTAAAAAAATGCCAGTGTATAAAGAAGATTTATTTAAAATGCTTAGAGTCCTTTTCAAATTAGTTCCATTTGACAAATTTTGGGGTAAATTCACCTTTTCACAGATGATGTGACTTTGTGATGGCTTGTGGAACCTCTGGTAAAGATACCCCAACAGTCAAGCAGACAGCTGCAGTAACTAAAACAAGGAGGCAATTGCAAACAACAGAACAGCCATAGTCAGCAGGATTCTGGATCTGAGAGATACGTATCGGACAATAGTAACTTGGAAAAAATACATCAAAACAAAACATTGACAAGATGTCAGTACGTAAACCTGCACCATCAAGGATGGTATCAGTCATCCAGGCAGAGAATCCTGTTCTCAAATGCCACCCGGAGTTAAAGCCGGCTCTGAAGTCCTTTGATCAGGCCATCTCCATTCTCGGTCAGCGAGAAAAATGGAAGGGAGATCGTAATGAAACATACTTCAGGGAAGTGCAAAATACCTTGAAGCAAAACTTACTGGACAACTTTAAAAATTTCGTTGACGAAGAACAAAGGCTGGTGATGGGAAAAGACCTTGTTGATAAAGAGTAAGTGAAGTATACATTAAACATTTCAAAATATATTTTCAAGTTAAAAGTGAGACTACTGAGAGGATAGCTTTAAAGTGACATGATTAGAACTAAAATGTGATTATGTTTAAGATTGTTTTTCATCCCAATTCATTACCATGATCTTGTAAAATTTTACACAGCTACATAATGTTCACAGGTTTCTGCTTCATAAAGATTGCTTATCATTTATTCCTCATGATTGTCATTATGCAGCTGGATTATCACACGCTTATACTTGACCTTACATAATTATACCAGTATCAGCAGCCATTTTGTATTATGATAATACATCGCAACAATTGCTTGCAAACAATACATTCAAGTTAAAAAATGGGTTCTATAATTTAACCTTTAACAATATTACTTTAATAACTTTTTTTTTAAGTACCAAACTTATGTTTCTTTGAGATTTAACTAAACTGTGCATTTGTTTATATCTTGCTACTACCCTGTTTTTTCTTTAAAAAATGAAGGCAAGTTAAATGAATTTATCTTCTTTGTAGCAAGTCCAAAGGCCATGCCAAGGAATTCTCTACAGTACATACGAATATCATGTGAACTTAAGCATAACAAATTAGTTGTTTTATCAAAATTTGGTATGTTGGAGTTCTTAAGATTATTGTAGATAATTTCAGTACTCAGAATCTTATGTTACTTGTTTAGGCTTGAATAAACAGTAACAAAAGAATGAGTGAAAACAACAAGCTTTGAAAAATTTAACAAATAATTTATTTCCCTGGAAAAACACTATAAAAAATACAACAATAAGAACTTACTGTTTTAAGAATCAAATCCAAAAATAATCCAAGAATTTATGTTTCGAATTCCTAATAATTAAATGTTCTAATGAATTCAAATTCGAGTCCCAACGAAGAATCCAAAATGGAAGGTGATGACGTATACTGTAGTCAGTAGGGTGTTGTATCGTCTACAGTTCTTTATTTATTCCACAGTTTGTAATATTCCAGTGTTTGAGTTTCAGAATAAAATTTAAATAAATGTCTTTGTCCAATAATTCTGTATGAGCACTCAAATATTTCACCGGAAAAAGAATTAATGATTTAGAATCCAAATAATTTGAAAAAACATTATGATGACAAACTGACACAACAGACACTTTCCAGTGTAAAGAAAAAGCCCCGACTGAGAAATATCTCTATAAACAAAGGTTATACAGTAACTTGAAATGTAAAACAGATTCCCGGATGAGAGTCAACTCTTCAGAATTTTTTAGATGTATTTACATCTTTAAGCACATAGTCCCAGTATGACTTTAACAAAACCCAATCATTTTCTTCTAAGATAAAGATAAAAAATAAAAAGTTGTTTACTTGGTTCAGAGATTTCTGAATTAAGGTCAGAAACTAGGTCAGCATAAGATACAAAGTTTGGTGTTTACGATTAGAGTCAGGTCAATCTGAATTTTCTGGAAAATATCAAATTCCTAGTAAACAAAATTACATTATTTTGACGTATAATAAAATTAAATATAAAAATATTTTAAAACTTAAAAACAATTAAATTAAATCAATATAAATTAAATCAAATATACATAACGAGAAGTTACCAAGAACCAAGATGAAATAATCTTTATCTTGGATTTTTTTCAGTCATTTCAGTAAGTGTCAGCCCTTCAGAGGACACTTGATTATTTCTTTCCTGCTGTTAAGAAATGGATGTGACAACTGCAGGTAGATTGATGTCTACATAACTATTCATTTGTAGAAGCACAAAAACGATATTTCATTCTCTTTAAAAATATATGTACCTGGTATGCAAGCTTTTCTTAAATCTTTCAGGTTTCCAAAACTGCTGTTTGAATTTTATCAGTGTGTTGTTGAGGAGGCAGATATCGAAGCATTTAACAATGAGTTGGCACATGAGGCGTTGGATGGAGATGAAGCTCTCAGTGTTATTGTGACACTCAGAGAAATTTTCTGGAATTTCACTGATGGCTGCCCAGTCTTTAGCAAAGCAGTCTCAGAGACAGGACTTTTTAGGAATTTGACAAACGATCTGTCAGCCATTAAGGATGATGGCTTGGAAGTTTTGGAGGTAAGGCAGGGTTCCCACAATCTTGAAAGTGCTTGAATTATTGGTGATTACCTTGAAAAGTACTTGAATCTGAAAATGGGTCAACATTTTTCCAACTTTTTTTAGTGCTAAAACATTATTTGTTTTTCTCTCTCGAACTATTTAAAAGAATTTATATCCCATGTCACACTTTAAAATGGGGGAGGCAGGAATATTGTGATATAGTCTGTCCATCCATCCATCTAAAGTTCAGTTGTCATGACAGCTGGGTGAAAATTCACCAAACTTGGTACATGGGTTGCACTTGTGATAGCAGTTATGGAGTGTATATTTGGAGGGCCCGTTCTTAGTTTGTCTAAGTGGAGGTCAATACATTTTAGTTACAGAATTATGTTTTAATCTTTCTTTTTTTTGTGTGTGATGAAACTTCATAACTGCAGTCTTAAGTGATAGAGAAACAATATATACAAATAGAAGTTAAATTATTACCCCTGGTACATGGTCCTGAAAGAATGAACTGGAGTTGGCAATATATGTAATAAACATTATGGGGATTTGCTATGGAAAGTGAGTGAAGTTTGTTCTGACTTATGGCCCTTGTTTAAGGAATCTGTGTTGGAAACTCCATTGATTCTAGGGCTACTCCTATACCAAATGTTTACGTGATATAGAGATTCAGAATTCCAAGGAAAGTATAATAAAATTAAAAAGCATTATGAACTTCCTAACAGTAACAGTATGAAGATTTATTGGATAACAATCTTGTGTTGAGATATTTTCTACACTAGATTTTGACACTGATTAACACACTTGAAGAGGAGTCCAACATTCTGATTGACTTGTTCACTAGGAACAAAATGTAAGCCAACCCTGAAAAGTTTCAAGCACTAGCTGTGAGTACAAAAACGTTTATTATGAAACCTAAACTAAACATAAGCAGTGCAATCATAAACTGTAAAGAAATTGTTACACTGCTAGGAATTAACATTAGCTATCAATTGCAGTTCGATTCACATGTTACTAAGGAAAGCTTCAAGGCAACCATCAGTCTTGAAACATATTGGTCAGAGGCTAACTTGACTCTACAAACTGAAAATCTTTTTCACATTTATTCTGCCAAGTTTTAATTTCTGTCCCTTGGACCTGGCATTTCTACAGTAACATGGACACTTCTAAACTTGAAAAAATGCTAAACCTTGCTCTGGGATTTGTGTATAATTTTACAATCAGCCATTGTAAACTCTTGTTTATGTCAAAACCGCCACCCCTTCTGGGTTATGGCTCTAGAGACTTTCAAAATTCTGATTAAGCTTGCTTCCAAAAGTTTGGATGATTTAATATGTTTTAAACACAATGAATATAATTTTAGATATTCAAATATTTTAAATGTCCCAAAAATTAAAACCGTAGCATTTGGAAAAATAACTTTAAAATTTGTAGCTGCTAAATCTGGAATGAACTACTCGCTTTAGGCGACAATCTGATTTTAATTAGTTTCGATCTTCATTTATATTCTGGAATGAACTACTCGCTTTAGACGACAATCCAATTTTAATTAGTTTCGATCTTCAGTTATATTCTGGAATGAACTACTCACTTTAGGCGACAATCCAATTTTAATTAGTTTCGATCTTCATTTATATTCTGGAATGAACTACTCGCTTTAGACAACAATCCAATTTTAATTAGTTTCGATCTTCATTTATATTCTGGAATGAACTACTCGCTTTAGACGACAATCCAATTTTAATTAGTTTCGATCTTCAGTTATATTCTGGAATGAACTACTCGCTTTAGACGACAATCCAATTTTAATTAGTTTCGATCTTCAGTTATATTCTGGAATGAACTACTCGCTTTAGACGACAATCCAATTTTAATTAGTTTCGATCTTCAGTTATATTCTGGAATGGTAAAGACTATAAATGTAACATCTGTAAGTAATAACCTCCCTTCCAATATGAAGACAGCTAATATTTTTGTCAGTCTTTTTTGTTTATCTGTCCTTGTCATATGTACTATTAAGTGCCCTTTAGTTAGCTCCTTTCTTTGTAATGTGGCTGCATTACAGCATACATTTCAGCCCTGATGTTATGTGTTTAATTTCAATTCCAGTTTTTACCAATAATTATTGTGGGGGTGGGGTGGTGAAGTTATCCAAAATTATTGTGGTTTTAATTTATCTGGATACTAAATTCACAGCCTTTTGAAATGCTTTGTTTGTTCATGTTTTAAGTTATGGTCTATGTGTTTTGTCCAATTGTATCTTAGTATTATATGATGTATGTCTTGCAAATCATGTTTGTTGTAATGAATCATTTGTTTTATGTATTCTTATCTTTTGTCTTGTCTTGTCTTGCCTTGTCTTGTCTTAGTATTTTAAATGGCACAGATATTGCAAGCAGTTACACCATCATAAATGTCTTCAACTTGGCAAACATAACACTTTTAAACCTGGAAAAAATAGCCAATGTGTAATTCTTCTTGGCTACACCACAGGGGAAGTCCAATCAGGACAATGACATCAAAATTTTCCAACTGTAAATCTTACCTCCCCATGTTTGAAAATTGTCTTTACACTTCATATTTCCTTAATTGTTTCAGTTATCTTCATGGAACTAGGTGTGGTCTTATATCACAGATATGCAGCATGAATTTTTAAGGAATTGGCTCAGAGTTTGTTGATAAGCATTTTAAGGGTTGTCCCCACTTTTTATCAAAAATTGGGATCCATTTGTCTCACCATTACACTCTTGACAGTTAATATCATTTGAGATATCTTCATTAAACTTGGTATGCATTGGCATCATGAGTGTTACATGTATGGCCTTTGTCAGATTTCAGATTATTATTTTTAGAGTATGGGTATTCTATAAGCATTCACCGTCAGAATTACTGGTAGTTTATTCTGCTCATGTATATGTCACTATGAACATGCTACACAAGCAGGTTTTCCAGAACTTTTGTCAGTTTAGGAGCAGTTGACATTGACATCATGTCAGAAAATTTTGAAGTAATTTCTAGATCATGCTCACAAATTGACATCGATAAACTTTTCAATTTGCAGGGGGATCCACTTCGATTTGCATTCAACTCTGCTGTGGCAATTTTGCATAACTGTGCTCACAATCTAGATACAGATAGAACAATCTTTCGTGAAGTTAAAGCTGTTGACCATCTTTTACCATTTTTAGAATCAAAGCTACCACGTGAGTATTTGTATTCTGACTTGGTCCACAAACCCCAACATGGAACATGCCAGGATTTTACTAAGGGATACTCATGTTGACTAAATTCAAAACTGGCTGTTAATATTAGCATGAAGATTCGAAAAGTGCACATTATATATAATAAAAGGTGGTAGCATTATATTGCTAGTCATACATGACCAAAACTAAATCCATATTATGTCAGTTAAAATGTACATAGATCTTTGTTCATAATGCCGACATGCAAATGTTCATAGCATTATATCACTGGTCAACAGTGAAATCATTACTGACTTGAAAAGGCCCTAATCTGTAGTATTTTGGTGTGCCGAACACGAATATAACCATGAAAAATTTGTATTGGCTCTCGTTTTGAAGATATTCATATACCTCATTTTCTATGTTTCACTGTGTAAATTTCTCCAGTAGGACTGCAGCAACATCCGGAATAATGATGTAACATTGCATAATACCATCATGCTCACATCATCCACAGTTGATTGCATCATTTTCTGATGCAATGCAATACTAATGCCATGCGGCTGCTGAAGTAAGTTGACGTCAGCAGTGTACTATACATGTGTAGGCCTATTATACTAATGCCAGGCGGCTGCTGAAGCTGACGTAAGCAGTGTACTATATAAAGCCCAATCAGATAGGTTCAGCATTTAAAATATTTTAGACGTTGTGCGAGACAGTTCAAGCTACTGTTACATAAAACTTATTATTTTATCCATTTACGTACAATAAAGAACAGTAATGCCTCGAAAGTGTGTTAATACCGCGGACAATTTTTGCTATATTTGTGGGGAAGTGACATTTGCCAACCAGAAGAAAAGTATCAATTCTCAAGTGAAGAAGGCATATCATCTTTACTTCGGATGCAAGGTTGGTGACCAAGACAAGCCTTGGGCTCCGCATATATGCTGTGCTACATGTACAACACAGCTTTCACAGTGGTTGAATTGCAAAAGGTCATCAATGCCGTTTGCAGTCCCAATGGTGTGGAGAGAGCCAAGCAACCACCTAAATGACTGTTACTTCTGCTTGGTTCCTCCTCTTTCCGGCGGAATAACGAAGCGAAAGAAGTCGAGAATAGTCTACCCAAACATTCCGTCTGCATTGAGACCAGTTCCACATGGTGAGGGACTTCCTATTCCAGAACCTCCAGCAGAATATTCTCTTGATTCATCTGACGAAGACAAAGGTGAGTCGACCTGTTCTTCTCCTGGTCCATCAGCATGCAGTGATCCAGATTTTCACTGTGGTGCATCATCAACCCCACACAGAATAACACAGGAAGAACTAAATGACCTGATTCGTGATTTGGACTTATCAAAGAACAAGGCAGAATTGCTAGGATCAAGACTCCAACAATGGAATCTTCTAGAAGAAGATGTCACAATTACTGCATATCGAAAGCGCCACCAGCAATTGGAGCCTTTCTTCAGAAAGGAAAGTAATCTGATATTCTGTTCCGATATTGAGGGCCTCATGAATGCTTTAAAAATCACTCATGACCCACAAGAATGGAGACTATTTGTGGACTCTTCGAAACTGAGTCTCAAGGCTGTGCTTTTGCACAATGGAAACATTCTTCCATCTGTTCCAGTAGCGTATGCTGTCCACATGAAAGAGACATACGATAACTTAAGGCAGCTACTGAATTCCATTGAGTATAACAAGTACAGCTGGCACCTCTGTGGTGATTTGAAGGTAGTTGCCCTTTTAATGGGACTGCAGCAAGGATATACAAAATACATGTGTTTCTTATGCGAGTGGGATAGCCGAGCAAGGGAAATGCACTACATGAGGAAGGAATGGACTCACAGGCAGAATGTAGCCATTGGAGAGAAGAATATCCAACACCCAGCTCTGGTTGAGGCTCAGAAAATCTTGCTACCACCCCTTCACATCAAACTAGGTTTGATGAAGAACTTCGTGAAAGCCATTGACCGGACTTTGCCAGCATTCCGATACCTGCATGAAAAATTCCCTCGACTCAGCGAAGCAAAGATTAAAGAGGGAGTTTTTGTGGGTCCTCAGATTCGAGAGCTTTTCAAAGATGACCGGTTCAACAACTTGCTGGAAGGTGACGCGAAACAAGCATGGAATGCTTTTCGCCTAGTTTCTACAAACTTCCTCGGAAATGTTAGGGCAGAAAACTATAAGGAACTAGTAGAAGACATGTTGATGAAGTATAAGAAACTTGGCTGCAATATGTCTCTAAAGATTCACTTCCTTCATTCCCATTTGGATTTCTTTCCTAGTAACTGTGGTATTGTTAGTGATGAACACGGCGAACGTTTTCATCAAGATATCGCAACAATGGAACAAAGATACCAGGGAAAATGGTCCACTACAATGCTGGCTGACTACTGCTGGACACTCCTCAGAGATGCTCCCGAACAGCTGTACAAGAGACAGGCGAAGAAATCTAAGATGTAGTCAATGACTTGATTTTTTATAGGTAGGCTATTACAGTTGACCTTTTACTATTGGAATGCATTTCGTTATGTAAACATTAATTTCTTGCAGATTACAAAAAAACTAGAGCCAATTTTGCAATTTGACTGTCATATTCGTGTTCAGCACATAAAAATTGATAAGAATTGACTAATTTTATTTCAGTAACATGACTTTTGTAAAAATTTGTTGTCCAGTGTATTCTGAGTGACTTACAGAAGAACTAATTTTTTTTTTTTTCATCACAGTAATTTTACAGTTTTTTTTTTAAATCTAGGAAGTTGAAAGATAAGTCCTCTCTTAAACACTTCGTAATACGAGAGGCATACATGTGCTTTTTTCAGTGAATAATAGAACAACTTGCATGTTAGACCAGACTTTGTATGCAAAGGAGGCGAGTAGTTGACAAAATGTGTGTGTTGGATTTTTAAAGTAACTTTAACAATAGCTGACCAGTTCTAACACTTACCTCTTAATGTTGAGCGCCCAGCAAGGCAGCTGTTAGTACCATTTTTATAAGTCTTTGGTATGACTCAGCTGGGGTTCAAAACCATGACCTCTCGCATCTGAGGTGGACACTCTAACCACTAGGTCACCGGAGTGGTTTTTGATAAACAAAATCTTTAATTGATTATCCTTGTTTTAAAAACCAAGAATCCTGACCACTAATCCTGAAATGTCTAAAGATTTAAAAAATGACATTTATCTGATCACATTAGTAAATGTAGTATATAGAAAGGAATGCATTTTTCAGAGATCCAGATGGTAACTCTTTTGGCCTTGGCTGAAATGATTGATGACAAAGAGTGTCACAAGATCCACGGGGGTGAGAACGTATTTAAGTTTCTGAGGGATATGATAAAAGAAGCACGCGAGGCACCAGATCGTCGTAAAGAAGGTTTCTGTGTGTGTGAGCTGATCGATGGGTTATTGGGACTTGCCAAAGCTGAGAAGAACAAGACGTTTATAATGGATACTGAACCACTGGGTATATTTTGTAAAGTTCTGGAGGATGGACATGAGAAGGAGCTGTTATCGGTGTGTCGTGTAGTCAGAGAGCTGGCATTCAATCAAAACAATATTGAAAAAATCAAGGTATGTATTTCAGTGTTAGTGAAAATTCTCCAGTTTTCATTATTTCACCAATGCTTCTGGATTTTTTGTTGTTGTCACAAGCTATCAATGTAAAAACGAAGATTCTTACAATGATAAAAGAAGAACTGCTTCCCTATTCTCCAAAACCAAGAACTGACTAAAATTTAAATGTTCATAGCCTGCCAAAAAATTAATATCTTGAAAAGAGATGAAATCACATTCTTAATATGTCCAATACTTTACATCATGAAAAATGAAAAAATTATAATTTTTTTTGTGATAATTTTAGATGTTTTACATCATAACCAATTTTAAATGTTTGACATCATAACTAAGACCAAGTTTCATGTCGATTTCAGACTAAGTAGATAAACTGATGACATGGGTTGTCACTTTTACAGTTCAGCTTGACAGTTGTGTATAATCTGTGCATATGACATCTGTGTATCTTTATGACAATTTCATAATAAAAGCAAGAAAAACAGATGATAATCTAAGAATGTAATTATTGCAAATGTCATGATAATAATTAGGGCCCTAATCGATAATGTCAGCAGAGCTCTATGATAGTAATCATGTTTTTCCTGCCTTATATTTGTCCATACTTTGGTTTCCAAAAGAAAACATAAATTAACTAATTTGCAGTTGGAATTTAACTTCTGTAATGTAGTTTGATACATTTTCATTGGCGGTGAATTTTCATTGTTTTCCAAACCCTTGAATTTAAAGACTCTATGAAACATTTGACACTTATGATGATGCACTTCCCTCCCCAGCCAGTTTTCTTACTATAATTTGTTCCTAGAGATTAGCAGAGCTGAGCTGCTAGTATTTGATAAATCAAGACTCTAATCAGGTAATAAAATATTAATCTTTTGCATGTGTTTTAATAAAAGAATTAGAAAGAATTACAATGTTTCAATGCATAAGTATCAATAAGGTATCTGTTAGGTGTAATTTCCACTCAGTGCCTTAAATCAGTATGTGAGATAAGTAAGGATAGAGACAACGGGCAGGAGGTAAAGCTGAAAATAAAGGAAAGTGTAATAAAAAAAATCCAGTAAGTAAAACTTACCTATTCAGATCCATCCTTCATTTGAGTACTACTGTTGATAAAAAAGTTAAATCCTCCTGAAAGCACATTTATTTTTATCCATTTTTTTTTAATCCAAAAGAACAGAAAGCCTGTTAAATACTAGAACTACTGGTTAAAGCACTGCCATTAATGAATTTAAACACTATGCATGTATACACTAATTACAGATGAGTATCAAAGCTTACACTTCATTGATTTTTGGACAAAGCCACTGTATCTACATTGTGTCAGTCAAGTCTCATGGAACACACAAATACTGGTAAACATTCCAAATTGCAGAAAAAGCAATCACTGGAGCATTCTCAAAACCACTGCCAAATAGGCCTGATCGTTCACTCATTGTTGCATGAGT
This sequence comes from Sinohyriopsis cumingii, assembly GCA_028554795.2. NCBI lineage: Eukaryota > Metazoa > Mollusca > Bivalvia > Unionida > Unionidae > Sinohyriopsis > Sinohyriopsis cumingii. Next base: position 124,951,722 of record CM068838.1, read on the forward strand.
TGCAGTTGTTGGCTGTGTTGGCTCCCATCGATGTTATTCACTCAAATGAGAACAAGGAGTTAGTATTGAACTTGTCAGGTCTTTGATTGGTGTTCATCCATGGGTTAGTATTGTTTTAAACTTTCAAGTGACCGCCATTTACTTCGGCAGTTTTATTCTTTTATATTCTTTATTTTTTTATCTGTAGAGGTTGAATCACAAAATGAAATATCTACTAATATGCAAATTTTGACACAAAAATATGAATTTAAGTACCCACCAGAATGTCTTTTTTAACAAAACCACGAAACTTGAACCCCATGAAAATAAATGATACTAAAGTTTGTATGAAGTTGAGTGTTGATGAGAACTTTGGAGAGTTTGATTTCCAGCCTTCCATCTCATCTTATATATGGATTATGGCCCCTGATTACTTATCTTAACTTTGGCTTTCACAGTAGAACTTATTAAAATTTGATTGACATCACCAGACTTGGCATGCAGCTTTATGCTGATGAAACCATAAATGAATATTTCCAGCATTCCTTAATATCATTCACAGTAGTTTTTGTTGTTGTAGGGTTTAATGTCATTTTTCAGCACACGATAGGCTATACATGGCAGCCAGTACTAATGATGGAGGAAGAACCCGGGAAATTCCCGGAAATAACAACCGACCCTCGAGAAGCTACTGGCAAGCTTTCTCACATACCCACATTGGCTGAATCTGAGACTCAAACCCACGCAGACAGAGGTGAGATGGCAGTGATCCGTACTGGAGAGCACTTTAGACCACTTGGCCACTCGGGGCCCCCACAGTAGTTATGCCCCCTGAAAGCCAGGTCTACCCTTGACATTAGTTTCTGTGACATAACTTTACAAACTTAGGTCTATTGGATTTCAACCAAACTTGGTATGCTGCTTTATGGTGAGTAGGCTTTGAGCATTTTTCGTTTCTGGCATTCCATGACCTCATTTACATGAGGTATGCCCCCTGTATACCTGTACTCCTGATTTTAGTTTCAACATTGTAACTTTACCAAGGTGTGTAGGGTTTTATTTAGACTGGGTTGCAACCCTGTACTGATAAGACATTGAATGAACATGATTTCCAGCATTCCACAATATCATATACAGGAGTTATAGACCCTGAATTCCCGTCCTTCTAATTTTGCTTTTTGAAGCATAACTTGAATAAGGATTCACTTTCAACACAGCTGAGTTATGCACCATTATATTTGAATCCGTTGGATGAGTATTATTTTTTAATGCTCCACGGTGTTTTTTATTTGTGTTATTTGCTGTGCATCACAAAATTTTAATATTAAATTTCAGCCAGATTTATGTTAAGCACATTAATTTAGATTACTGCAGCAAAATTTTAATATTAAATTTCAACCAAATTTATGTTAAGCACATTGATATGACCTTGAATGAATTTAATTTCCCAAGTTCCAAATTTTGGTATAGAGATTTGTCCTCAATTGCCTGTCCTCCCAACAAGGTAAAATGTCTTTACAAATGAAAGCTCCATTTCAGCCAGATTGGTGATGCACCTTAATAATGAGACTCAGCTTGTACCATTTCCAGCATTCCAGGTCACCATTTGTAGGAGTTATGATCCCTGAATCCCTGACAGTGGTTTCTCAACACAAATTTTGGCTGTTTTAGGACCTGCCGATCATATTGTTGTGAGTGGAGGCATTTGTTATGTACCATCTGATTGCCTCTGTTTATGTTTTATAACAGGAAGAAAAAGTGCTTTGTGATAAGTTAAGCAAGCTTCAAACACACCAGAATAAAAAGATCAGTGAGATTGCCAAGGGGGCAATTTTCCAGCTGAAGGAAAATGTTAGCACAACAGCAAGTAAGTCATTTTATTACTATATGTTATTTATAATATTTCTATTAACCACCTATTATCTTGTTTTTATTTTCTTCTTCTTGTAGGTGAAGGAGTCAGTACAAATAACATGTATTTTCACTTAATCTATTAGTAAGAAAAAATAGCTTCAATTAAAAAGAATGTATGCAGGCAATACATTATTCTTAAACCATCAAGGTAACCATGTCATTTCTTTCAGGTTATATTTGTTATAACATACATGTCTGACAAAAGAGTTATTCTGTGTATACCAGGTGTATATTTTATTTACCTCGAAAGATTATGGTCTGGCTGCATACCTGTTGTTTGCCATGCCTTAACATTTACTATCTTAACCTTTTCAAAAACAACTTGACCTGTTCAGATTACCTGTGTTAGAGAATACCGATGTTGTGAAAATGATGATGAAATGGCATCAAAGATGTTGCAATCAAACAAAATAGAAAAAAGTCTCAAATTTGGTTGACAACATAATTTAACCAAATTTGTCACAAATTATTGGATTTCAGTTTCGTACAAATGATGCCAATCAGTTTTTGTTCAATAATTAATTTTTTTTATTCAAGATTAGACTTGCCTTTATACAAATTGGCAGCATAGAAAAACATAGCAGATTTTGACCAATTTTGATAGGGAGTAAAATGTTTTTTAATCTATGGCAGCAGTTATTCTAATCTTCATCAAATATAGCCGCTGCTACTAAAATCAAGAGCAGTGAAATGGCTTTTCAAAAGCTAATGTTCATGATCGTACCAAATTCACAGAGATCACAAGACTTGTTAAGATCTATGTACAAATGATGTTGATTGGCCGTCAAATAAAGCTTTTTAACCCTTAAATGACACTTTGTAAATGGTTTAACAGAATCAAACCCAGTACAGGCATGAACTTAATCAGCATGACCTGTCAGAATGTACATATCATGCCAATCAATTGCAATACAGTCATGGTTTCTTTGTTGTCATATTGGACTTGCATTTAGTTAACTTAAGCAAATTTTCCATTGGTTTTGATCAAATCTGACAGCCAGTTTTATTTTATGATCTCCATCAAATAGAGCCTCTGTTACACAAAGCAGGATTATTTCAATGGTTTCTTCTGGATGCTCATGACTATACCAGGTTAACAGGGGTCACTTTGAGTTTTTTTTACAGTGATGTGAATTGGTCATCAAATAAATTCTGTAAATGGCTTAACACAATTGGACTACATTTGACATGGTGCATTCAGCTAAGCCTTTAAAAATTGTACCATTCACATACATGCCAACCATAACGTTTTTGGCATAATCATTACGCTTGTTTTCATTAAATTATACCTAAGTGTAAATGTATTCGGTTTATGCAATTTCAGGTATGTCCCCCTCCCAAAAAAGTTAATAATTTGTTTTCTTATTTTTTATTAACATCCCATTAATCTTTCAGACTGTATTATAGAAAAGACGGCTTCTACGTAACTACGACATAAGAGTATGCTTGTCCGTCCTTGCATGCACTTTCCTAACAGTCATATGTTCTATTTATAGCAGCTGCTCTATTTCCAAGAAACATGCTGGTTTTACTTTCAAACTTTTGACCTCAGTTTCTATTTATAGCAGCTGTATGACTTAGTTAGGAGAGAACAGACTGTTTTCTAACTTTTAATCTCTGCTTGCACATTTTTTTCTAATTCATATCTGATACAACCAGTCTGTATGTATTTGGCGCTAAAAGTCAAGTCAGATTTATTCTAGTAGATGCGTGTGTTAGAGCAAATATGTTTTTCAAATAATTTCACAGATGGATTAGACAAAGACAAAAAGACAATTCAAACATGAATACATGAATTACACAATACAGCGTTCCATTCTAGGGCAGCTTCATGCCCCTTGCAGGCTATGTGGAAAGGAGTTTTATATTTGCTCATGGTGGTAAAACAAAGAAACCTTGAATTATATCGTTTTACAAACTCCAATACTAAGGTAACTTGTAACTTAATTTTTTAAAGCCGAACTAATAAATGCAGAGGTGTTATTTACCGAGTTCTTAATAGAACATGGACTACCCCTAGCAGTAGAAGACTACATTGGTCCTTTGTTCAAACAGATGTTTTTTGATTCCAAAATTGAAGAAAATATGCATGTGCAGGAACAAAATCATCTAATATTGTTAGGTGTTTAGCAGAAGATAATTAGCTTAAAATTGCAAAAGCCATGAAAACTCGGCCGTTTCGTATTGCAACAGACAGGATCAGTGATTATGATGACAAAAGGTTGCACCCAGTCTGTGTAAGAGACTTTGACAATGAAAAGGGCAAAGTCAGAGTGCTCTTCTTTCATTACCAGAATTAACAGTAGATTCCACTGGAGAAAACATTTTGTATTTGCTTGATAATGCTTTGAATAAACATCAAGTTTTTCAGCTTATAATGCATCAGTGATGACTGGAATTCATAAAGGAATTGCATTCTATATTTTGAAAAATGTCTCCATCAGTGTACATATCAGGTTGTCCCTGTCATATGATGCATCTTGCTGCAGGAAAGGCTGCTGATAAATTAAGTATCAAGTTAGCATTCTACCTGACAATGTACTTTGTTCGGACAGAGTTGATGTTCAATGGCACCTTATTTCCCAGCTAAAAGACCCAATAACTGTAAGATATAAATTTCCTCTTCTTTGTCAGGTTATGAAAGGAATATTGGTTCTTTCCCATTCTAATGCTGACTGTGTGAGATTGTTCAGTATTGTTAAACAAAATAAAACTGAATTCAGATCCAGGCTCAGTAACCCAGCACTTGGTTCTTTACTGGTGTGCAAAACATTCATAATCTCAGCTGGTACAAAGTGTTTTGAAATGAAATATGAGAGACTGTTGCTTTTTAAAGCTCAAAGTGCTATATATGAATATTTGAAGCAGTAATTGATGTTAAAAGACCAGAAGGGGTAAATAAATCATTTTATACATATGCTCATAGAATTTTATCATGTTATATGTGGATTACACTTTTTCCTTGCCAGGGGTTGGCATGTATGCATTCATGGCAAATTGTTACTTCATCCTTCCTGGAAACTATTCTTACTGGGCTCAAGAATTAGGGTTAAAATGACTTATCTCACCTTACAGAATTGGGCCAGGTAATAAATTACAGAGAAGTGAGTACAGATGAAGGTCCAGATTAAAATGAGAATATTCTCAACTGACATTTTATTTACTGTAGTCTTCTTAAAATAATTTTTACAAAACAAATTCTCATTATAGCTGATGAAAAAATTAAAATGTTGTATTTTTCAATGAACAGATGAGTTTGTTTTGGTATTTAAATATGATCCTTTATATTAGGTGACTTAAAAATTAGGTGACTTGTTGTCATCATATGTCACCCCATTTATGTATCTAAGATGAAATATTGGATCAGTGATTTATCTTTTGTAGTATTTATCTCAAAAGCATCACCATGGAGATATTTAAATGTTTATTTTCAGCTAAACATAGCTTACTCATAAGTATCAACTAAATTGGCATAATGTTGATTTTAAAGTATATCCCTTCTGAGTACCATTTTTTAAAATTGCTCTTCGGCTGATACACGGTGCAAGAATTGATGTTATGCACACATTCATTAGACAAATGGGATCATGGGATGGAGTTGAAACTCAGAATGCTAAACTACAAAAATGAGAACTGGGGAAACTATTTTGGTTGAATCAATTCCTAATGTAGACTGTTTCTATTGATAAAAATAATTCTCCTAATTTCAGTTAACTGAAAACAGGAGCCATGACTGCATTAAGACCTTTCACATAATGATCTAGCATAAAACATGGCTATTACTAAAAAAAAGAATGTATTTCATAACTATTTCTCAGACACCTGTGACCTGAACAATTTGTTTGTTTCTGCACAAGTTGTCACTTCACAGTGACATTTTTTGAGTGTGCTTAATTCCTTAATTTTTTTTTCATTGATCTCTTTTTGAAATATTGCACCGATTTCTTTATAAATTTATGGTGATGCTGTTTAGTTAAAATTACAATAAAGTCTCTTGTACAGTGTTGTCATTAGAAATGTACTACTTTAATTTTAGAACGGTAATATCTTTAATTTGTAAGTGATGCACTGGTATGTCAGAGTTTGTGGTGTTTCTTTATTAAGCTATGAGGCAGGAATCAAATTAAAGATAGATGTACATGTGGAATGTAATGCAAATAAGATTGATGGCTGTACAAGAAGTCTATATATGGCTAATATAGATTATGTCAGTATAGCTCTCCCTAATATGCTTCATTATAATCCGATTTTGTTACCCACTGACCAAAATCAAATGTATAACTATCTGGGTCAAAAGAATACAAAGCTTAGTGTTATATCATTGTTTGATTTTCTAAGCTCCATTATTTTTGCAAATATTGACTGTTCCAGTAATCCTATGATTCAGTATTTTATGCTGTGCTCAATATATCACAGTTCTATGCATGCCATAATTCTGACAACAACATGGGTCAGTTTATAATGTGGTCAGTGGTTTTACAATGAGGGAGAGCTATATAATGAAGCAGTGAGTGAATGAGAATGTGCAAGGATTTAGTTCTCATAAAAACAATTAATCAATATTAGGCACTCCTCATGGTATTACGCCTATTCCAGGAACCGGGAAAACTATATCTGGAACTGATGTAGATACGGTTGTTTCTGCACCACAGCATAAACCTTTGCCAAAACGTGTTTCACGGGGTGAACTCCCATGGACAGGTCCACATATCATGATTAGTTACAACTGGGACAACCAGAAAGAAATTATAAAAGTAAGTGAATCTTTACTACAAGCACAATTACTAGAAATATATATTATGAGTGTTGAATAATAATTGGTACTTCAGATCAAATTATTTTCACTTGTTTGCCATTAGTGTAACAAAACATTTGACATTAATGTTAACAACGCTCAGTCTCTTCATGTAAGCATGTGACTTTCAGATCAACTGCCATGATCAGTGTATGTTAGTTGCCATGATCAGTGTATGTTAGTTGCCATTTTTGCAGTTGAGCAATGAGATGCTTTCATTGATTATCAAGTTAATGAAAGCTTTTTGGCAAGTTTGTAAAATAGCACTTCTACAGTTTTTGTTATTCAGTGGTGGGCTTTTTACAGTTACATGCACTTCTAACTCATAAGATGCAATGCCATTGTTTTAGCACACAGTTGTCGCCATTGACCTAAAATGAAGATGAATAACTATTAGTTTAGTCTTATATTTAAAAGTTGTTGCTACACACGCTTGTACGAAACATACTGTGAGGGGTCTATTCATGAATAGAGTTAGAAGTATATATCAAAGCCTAAAAAATCACAAAATTTCATTTTGAGGTTAGAAACCTATTTAAAAAAACAGCCTTAAGAAAGTGAAGAAGACCTAAATAAATAATAAAAACCTGACATTTTGAAAAAATGTTAAACAGCTCTATCTTTATCCCATAAAAAATGCTTTTTTGCACACTTTTTTCATTAGGCAAGCCTAGCAGTTGAGAAAGCACATGAATTATGCAAATTAAAGACATCTGGTCATTTTCAATATTTATTAATTTTCAGTCTTTATTTTAATTTTTTTTGGTGGAACAAACTTAAAGCATACATCATCAAATTATTAATAAACGTTATGGTCACCATGGATGATGGAGATAATCTTGTATCTATTGTGCGTCTTAAACCTCAAAAAATATTTTTAGAACATTGAGAAAACCTACAAATAACCAAAAAATTTAAAATTTAATTTCATTTCTAACTCTGTAAATTCTGACCTTGTGTAAAGACTGCACTGATTCAAAAAAAAAAATCTCCTGTCATGAAAATGTTACAGGGGAAATTCCTATTCATTGTGAAGATCCTGGAGAAATTTCTGGCTTTTAAATTTACCTGTCACAGTATTACAGCAGATGTCAAGCTAAAGTTGGGCGAAGATACGTGCTTTATGCATTTAGTATTCTTGTCATATATACAAGATGTTCATTTGAACACTAATGAACTAGTTACAAAATGAGTAATAAATTAGAGTATTTTAATAAATTACCATATTGCCTCATGTAAAAGATGTGTGCAATGTTTCTTTTAACGTCCACTCCCTCCAGAAAACCTTTGAAAAAATCTTACATATCTGTATTTTGCACATCTTGTATTAACAATCATCTGTCAACCTTGGCAATATAAAAATGGTATGGTGATAAAAGGGAGATCTCATTGAATTCAGTTGTTTGTACAAATGTGTACATGCACTGTGACTATAATTTGGGATAGGGGGCAAGCAATTTTTCTATACACTTTCAATGTAAAGACACAAAGAATGATTTTCATATATTATGTGAAAATAATAGAACTTTTTCCTTTTTCTCCAGTCAACAAATTTAAGCTCTAATGAAAATTTAATTTAATTTTTACAAAAACTTGATAATGAATACCTATAAATTATGAATAAATGAATTGACAATTTATGATAATACCCTAAAATAACTTACGTGGTCCGCATTTGTACATTGTCTTTCAAGATAAATATATTTTATCCTGAAATGATGCAAAATGTATGAGCCAATGTATTTACTGCATAAACTGTTTTTGATTTACTAACTCTCTGAGTCCTTTCATCTTTTTCCTTCCTTACTAACTCTCTGAGTCCTTTCATCTTTTTCCTTCCTTACTAACTCTCTGAGTCTTTTCATCTTTTTCCTTCCTTACTAACTTTCTGAGTCCTTTCATCTTTTTCCTTCCTTACTAACACTTCAAGTCCTTTCATTTTTTTCCTTCCTTACTAACACTGAGTCCTTTGATGCCTTTTGTTCCTTACTAACACTGAATCCTTTAATGTCTTTCCTTCCTTACTAACACTGTGTCTTTTAATGTCTTTCCTTCCTTACTAACACTCTGAGTCCTTTAATGTCTTTCCTTACTTACTAAAACTCTGAGTTCTTTAATGTCTTTCCTTCCTTACTAACACTCTGAGTCCTTTCATCTTTTTCCTTCCTTACTAACACTCTGAGTCCTTTCATCTTTTTCCTTCCTTACTAACACTCTGAGTCCTTTCATCTTTTTCCTTCCTTACTAACACTCTTCTTTAATGTCTTTCCTTCCTTACTAACACTCCGAGTCCTTTCATATTTTTCCTTCCTTACTAACACTGAGTCCTTTCATCTTTTTCCTTCCTTACTAACACTGAGTCCTTTCATCTTTTTCCTTCCTTACTAACTCTCTGAGTCCTTTCATCTTTTTCTTACTAACACTCTGAGTCCTTTTATCTTTTTCCTTCCTTACTAACACTCTAAGTTCTTTAATGTCTTTCCTTCCTTACTAACACTCTGAGTCCTCTATTGTCTTTCCTTCTTTACTAACACTCTGAGTCCTTTAATGTCTTTCCTTCCTTACTAACACTCTGAGTCGTTTCATCTTTTTCCTTCCTTACTAACACACTGAGTTCTTTAATGTCTTTCCTTCCTTACTAATACTCTGAGTCCTTTCATCTTTTTCTTTCCTTACTAACACTGAGTCCTTTAATGTCTTTCCTTCCTTACTAACACTCTGAGTCCTTTATTGTCTTTCCTTCTTTACTAATACTCTGAGTCCTTTCATCTTTTTCCTTCCTTACTAACTCTCTGAGTCCTTTCATCTTTTTCTTACTAACACTCTGAGTCCTTTTATCTTTTTCCTTCCTTACTAACACTCTAAGTTCTTTAATGTCTTTCCTTCCTTACTAACACTCTGAGTCCTCTATTGTCTTTCCTTCTTTACTAACACTCTGAGTCCTTTAATGTCTTTCCTTCCTTACTAACACTCTGAGTCGTTTCATCTTTTTCCTTCCTTACTAACACACTGAGTTCTTTAATGTCTTTCCTTCCTTACTAATACTCTGAGTCCTTTCATCTTTTTCTTTCCTTACTAACACTGAGTCCTTTAATGTCTTTCCTTCCTTACTAACACTCTGAGTCCTTTATTGTCTTTCCTTCTTTACTAATACTCTGAGTCCTTTCATCTTTTTCCTTCCTTACTAACTCTCTGAGTCCTTTCATCTTTTTCTTACTAACACTCTGAGTCCTTTTATCTTTTTCCTTCCTTACTAACACTCTAAGTTCTTTAATGTCTTTCCTTCCTTACTAACACTCTGAGTCCTCTATTGTCTTTCCTTCTTTACTAACACTCTGAGTCCTTTAATGTCTTTCCTTCCTTACTAACACTCTGAGTCGTTTCATCTTTTTCCTTCCTTACTAACACACTGAGTTCTTTAATGTCTTTCCTTCCTTACTAATACTCTGAGTCCTTTCATCTTTTTCTTTCCTTACTAACACTGAGTCCTTTAATGTCTTTCCTTCCTTACTAACACTCTGAGTCCTTTATTGTCTTTCCTTCTTTACTAATACTCTGAGTCCTTTCATCTTTTTCCTTCCTTACTAACACTCTGAGTCCTTTAATGTCTTTCGTTCCTTACTAACACTCTGAGTCCTTTAATGTCTTTCCTTCTTTACTAACACTCTGAGCCCTTTAATGTCTTTCCTTCTTTACTAACACTTGTGAGTCCTTTCATCTTTTTCCTTCCTTACTAACACTCTGAGTCCTTTGATGTCTTTCCTTCCTTACTGACACCCTGAGTCCTTTAATGTCTTTCCTTCCTTACTAACACTCTGAGCCCTTTAATGTCTTTCCTTCTTTACTAACACTTGTGAGTCCTTTCATCTTTTTCCTTCCTTACTGACACCCTGAGTCCTTTAATGTCTTTCCCTCCTTCTTTCTTGTCCAAAGTATTCAGTCATTGCTTATCAACTAAACTGTGATCATGTGTACAGCATGGCATTTGATGATATAAACAATTTATTATATGGAACACCATGTATATCAGAGAACAGCAACTAAACTGGTACATGTAACTTTTTTATAATCCCAGGTGTCAGGCCTTCCATTACACTTAAAGTTGCAGGGTGAGTTGCCAAAGTAGGTAGAGGGTTTGAGGGACCTCCTCACTTCATGTAGAAAAACCTGCATCACAAGTACATTAAGTTTCTGACATATAAAGTGAATTGTCATTGATTTACAAACTTTTCTTATTCGTAAAAGGATGAGGAAAGTCTTTTTGTTGAAATAAGTGCACCCTACCCATGAGATTGCAAACTGTCATCGCACAAAAGATTTCTTTATACTGATAATTTGCAGCTGTTGTTGAAAACACTTTGACAAAGTTTGAGTTGAAGGATCCATACATTTACGCTGTCTTTGTACTAACAAAAAGAGTCAAAAGCAGCATTGTGTGTTCATAAAGCAAGAACAAATGACATTTAAGAAAATTTAAATGCTTATTTATAGTGATATTTATAAAAATTGTCACATACAATGGCAGAAATATCTTGCTATCTTACCTAGATTCAAAATTATACTGTTTATACCCAGATTGACTGTGCCTCCTACACGACCTGTTGTAATAAATAAAGCATCTTTTGCACTGAGTATTTTGGGTTTGTGAATCATGTGAATTGAGACCTGTCATTGAGAAGAATTTTTGTTTGGAATTAGAAAAATTATTATAATGATAAAAATGATAACAGCTATGAAAATTGATAGTCTGCTCAAATGAGTAATAAGAAGAAAACTTTACAGACAGGGCCGGCGCTACCATATAGGCAAACTAGGCAGCCGCTTAGGGCGCTGATTTCAGGGGACGCATTTCTCCAAATCAACAACAGTTTTGAAAAATAAATAAATGAATTTCAGTTTTCTTGAGGGTCGTTTTTTATCCTGGTTTATTTCATCCAGGGACAAAAAATCGGGTAGTTTCAGTCTGACCGAAACGCCAGGCTGACCGGAACAAGCAAAATGAGTGAGTGAAAATTGCACGTATACGAAACTTTCAAATGTTGGGAAACAAATTTACAAAATTTATTGTTTATAAATTTTGAAATTGATATTTTCGGGGGGGGGGGGGGCAGAATTTAACCTTGCCTAGGGCACCAGATGGTCTGGCGCCGGCCCTGTTTACAGATATGAAAAATGTATATAAAATATAAAGGTATTAAAAAGGCAAGCAAATTTTGTGTACTCTGTATTCCTATGATGTACCATGCTAATTATCTACATTCAGTTCTAAAAGTTTCAAGGATATTGTGATACACTCCATCTATCCATCCATTTCTCCATTGCCACAACATTGGATGGATTTTTTACTAAAGTTTGTTGGCAGTCTGTTCTTGTGGTGACCATCTGTGACTGGAATGTGGTATGTCTTTCTTTACTACTGTCCATGGGGACCCAGGGGCAGTGCCAGATATACCAAAAATGCAGTTATAATAATGTTTTCAATTATTTTATAACCAAGTTGTGTGTGTGTGTGTGTGATTTACATTTTATAACGTAACTTTAAGAATTTTTCAGTCATATCACGATGATGTCTTCTGTGTGGCAGTTGATAGTAATGTCTAGCACTTTGGCATCATGCCGCAGACATGTAGAATCATGTCCCACATAGTCACATTATCCTGACACCAGGCCAACCAGTCCTAACACTAACCTCTTTATGCTGAGCGCCTAGTGAGGCAGCTGTTAGTATGACTTGGCCAGGATTCAAACCAGTGGCCTCCTGCATCCAAGGCAGATGCTCTAACCACTAGGCCACTGAAGTAATCTAGCCAAGTTGTAGATTATGTAATCAAATCAGGAAGACACATCACGTATGTAAAGGACTTTCATTATGACCCCTGGATTATCGTATAGGGATAAATGGTGGGTGTATCGGTGGTTTTGGTTAATGTACAAATATTTTGTATATAATGTGGGGATTTACAGTGGTTAGCCATTGCAGTTGCCCTACTTGTTTTTGCTTAAGTGTGATGCAATATATATTTGTATGAATATCTGTCAATTTCAGATCAGAGATTATCTTGTTGAGCATAGTTACAATGTGTGGTTGGATGTGGATCACATGCACACCTACATGCTGGAAGCCATGGCAGAAGCAGTTCAGCAGGCTTTTGTTGTACTTGTGTGCTTCACGGAAAAATACAAGAATAGTCAGAACTGTAGACTAGGTGAGCCATGACAAGATCTAGCATGGATGAAGGTGTGAGGTTTGGAAATTCTATTGAATGTGTCAAGCTGTAGTTGTGCACATTTGATAATTTCCTCTCATTGCATACCAGTTTTTGTTGGCATAACTGGGTATGCATCTAATATGAAATTGGATTCAAATATCTGATATACTATGAACCTATATGAATTACATCAAGTGCAGTCATAATTTTAAAACAGTCTATATTGCTTCTGACATCTGAAGTCTTCCCAGGTCAGAAGGTGGAAGGCCTACATAGGTATAGTTTGTTTTGCAATTTTAAAGCTTAATGTAGTCGAGCTAGAAAAGGGTACACTCCTTGTTTGAGATGGCAGTCTCTTCCAAGGTCAGTATCACCTCTACACCCCTCACGAAAGCTGTGAAACAATCACAATGGGGTTCATGGGAGAAATCAAAGTAAAATATTTGTTGGATAAAGAGTGAACTGTGTTCTATGTCAGGTTCAAACTACAACTTATAGATTTTGGATCCAAACTGTTGAACAGTGCTTTTTTTATGGGCCCACCTTTTGGTGGAGTATATTATCAGATTATGCCAGTCTGCCATTTGTCTGTCTGTCCATTAACCTTTCCTTTTTAGCATGATACCTTCAGTTCTACAGCACTTGCCTTAGCCAGATTTTACAAAAAAGCTCTACTTGATGAAAGAAAGGTCATCCATGGTCATTGACCGAATAAAGAAAAATAATTTCCACTCAATAACATTGGTTCTACATTAAAATACTAAGACCAAACATTGTGAATAGTTTAGACTTAAGGAGAGAAAGAATTCTTTTGATTGGGGTCAAATAGTCATAGGTCCAGGTCACTCAGACTGTGACTGAAAAAAAAATTGCACAAAAAATAATATTCTGAACAATGTACCATCACTAATGTTTGTGCATGACTTACTTACATGATGGGTAAAAAAGAAACTTATTGATTTTGCTGCCAAACGGTCTAAGGTTACGGTCACTGACTGAAAGAAGAAAATGTGTCTTTGCATGATAACCTTTAGTTCAAGAGCACATGCCTTTACCAATTTTTTGAGAGAGCATGTACTTAAGGTATTAAAGAGGTCTGTTGATTTTAGGGTCAAAAGAATAAAGGTCAGGGTCATTGTGGTTCATTTACAATATCTCATTTGTGTGCAGAATAACATTTGTTATAAAAAAAGTAAGTTCCTTGACCAAACATTTTTTTTTTGATGGCTTGCATTAGGAGTTAAAAAGAAATGTGTCTATTGGTTAGAGGTCATAATCATAGTAAGTTCAATAAGAAATAATGTTTTTTATGTAGATAGTTCCTGAATCTTGTCACCAGCAGCCATATTTATAGTATGCTGACAGATTTACCATTGAGTTTATATGGTGTTTGGAAATAGAAATAAATTGTTGAATCTCAAGATACTGTTACAAAAAAAATACATAAACAGAATGCAAATCAATCTTTATGTTAGTATCATTAAATATAGATTATTAATTTGTAAGTCTATTTTGCTTCAGTGTGCATCGTTCAGATTGGTCAATTTTGGTGGCCGCATGTAGGAGAAACTGCCAGGTTGACCATTGTCCAGGTAAAGTTGTCAGAATATTGTCTGCTAGAGACCTTATCTGGAACCATCTATGGCAAGTTTGTTCAAGACTCAGTCATGCCTTTCTAGTGCTTCGCTTGAGGCCTTATTAAATGCAGGTTTGGCTTATGATATGTCCTTCATAATATTCTTGTTTTTATAGTTTTTGTTGTTCCCTCATCTGTGACTCATAAATATAAATTTTCTGGCAGCACCAGCACTGGTTTGTGGTGTCAGTAGTGTTCAAGTGCTTTGTTAGGGCTTTTAAAAGTTGCGTATCTTTTATATCTGTACTTATGTATTTAAATTAAGCTTTAGTAGTACAGGTGATCAAGCTAAGTTGATTTATGTGCTTCAGTTTAACACCATTTGTGCTCATTGCTGACACCATGTTCTGCAACTCATGTGCAGCTGACATACATGCATGTGCATGACTCGCCAGTGCTATGAATTATTATATTTATTAATTTGTTTGAAAACTATGCATAAATAATCATTACTTGAAAATTTGGAGGTATAATTTGCCCAAGAACTTCATTAATTTACATGTATCCTATGGGCACCAATTTCACTTTATGCCATAACTTCTGGAATGCATCTATAGCATAAAGCAATTATTGGCTGTATACTGTAAAATGTTTCAAGTTTGTATTCTGATATACTGGTGGTTCTTTTTTTTTTGCGTTATCAGACAAAATCGTAATGTCATTGACAAGTGAAACACCATGTAACATGGAACTATTGAATGTGACTAGATACCCTCACATGACTTTTATGAAAATTTATGGCATGGGATGATCGTTATATTTTGTTCTTGTATTCACACTTAATGGCTGTTGTTACGGTTTGTTGCTGCATAACCGTAATATGAGGTTGCAGCAGATATCTCATGATGAAGCAGTAAAATCATGTCGTGTCATGCTGTGTAATTATGAACCATTCCATCATAAAAATGAAACAGTAAGTAAAATCATGTCGTGTCATGCTGTGTATTTATGTAACATTCCATCATAAAAATGAAACAGTAAGTAAAATCATGTCGTGTCATGCTGTGTAATTATGTACCATTCCATCATAAAAATGAAACAGCTTGTAAAATCATGTTGCATCATGCTGTGTATTTATGTAACATTCCATCATAAAAATGAAACAAAGTAAAATCATGTCGTGTCATGCTATGTATTTATGTACCATTCCATCATAAAAATGAATCAATATCTAAAATCATGTCGTGTCATGCAATGTATTTATGTACCATTCCAGCATTAAAATGAAACAGTATGTAGAATCATGTCGTGTCATGCTATGCATTTATGTACCATTTCATCATAAAAATAATTAAAAGATCTCTTTCCAAGAATTCTTGCATTCATTTTCATTTCATGAAAAACAATTTAAATACACATTATCTTCAACTAAACAAGGGTATATAATAAATAATATTGCTTTTTCTGTTGGATATTGTGGTTTCATCTGAAGTACTTGCAGCTCACAAACATGTCCAGTTTTCCTTTGGTAATATCCAACAGTATAAACACTATTATCCATTTAAGAATGGTCAGTCATATTTTGTAATTTTTTTCTGGCAGCAATAGTACCATCATTCACATTAAAATTATGTTTACGTTTTATTTTTAAGCATTTGTGAGGTAAATATAGGAGGGATCCACAATATTAAATCAGGTGAGACAACAGGTTCTCCAGAAAACATGATTTTTCTTTTCTTTTCTGTTGATGAACAGTTATTTTATATCAGTTGTGAAGCACTTTCTTATAGGTGACAACAGAACTCTTTCAGACATGGGTGGTGAGGTGAGTTGCAGTTTGCTGTAATTGTTTGCACTGTAAATCACTTACATTTCATGATCATAAAATGGTGAAAGACCTTCATATTAAAGAAGATCTCATTGTAATTGAAACTTTTTGTAAATTAAATTTAAAAAAATAAACCTCATGAACTTTAAGTGATTTACTGTTGGTTTTTCTGCAATGCACATTTCCTTGAAATGAAACTCCTTAAAGATTAGTGAAGTTTCTTTTGATTCAACTCATGCTCAAATAACAATGTATTTTCACTCGTATCTGAGATTTGTTAAAGTACTTTTTTATATGTCCATTGGTTTTTATGTCCTGTTAAACACTGTGCTTAAATCTCTTGTTACAGAGGCAGAATATGCATTTCACCTGAAGAAGGAGATCATTCCATTGAAGATGCAGAATGGATACAGCCCAGATGGCTGGCTTGGAATTCTTCTTGGTCCAAAACTGTACTTTGAATTTGCTGGAAATTTTGAATTTGATAACATTTTGGAGAAACTGTGTAATGCCATAGACCAACTCCCAAACAATGTAAGTTTTACTTTGAAATTTGGATGCAGTTTTGTTAGAAAATAGGGGTGAAGGGAATTATCTATAAATCTATAGACAAAATCTATAAATATCCCAGGTCAAGGCCACAGGTGCAATCATGAGTACAAAATCCAGAAAAGTACATAGATCAGAAGTACATCAAAATGTTTTTCCTCAGAATGCTTTAGTTTAGCAGGGAGCAAAGTGTTTCATGTCTTTTCAATGTCAATTTGTTCCTGAATCCATTACTGCAGATCCATTGTCTTTGAATATCTTGCAGAGATGTGGGATATACTGTACTTCATGTTACATTTTTTGAATGAAAGAATTTTTTTACCGTTATGTTTATATAGGACGTACTTGCAACGATACCAGCTAAACAATAGCAATTTTATCTATATTAGTGTAAATTGTATGGTTAACAAAGCCTTTTATATGGGATGTTGTAATGGTACGAGCTGAAACAATAGCAATTTTATCTATATTAGTGTACGTTTTAGCAAAGCCTTGTTTATATGAGATGTTGCAATGATACCAGCTGAAACACTGGCAGTTTTATCTATATTAGTGTAAATTGTATGTTTAACATAGCCTTGTGCAGCCTACTAGCAATCATTTTAAGTTTACTCAAATTTTGAAATTGAGGGAAGCTAGATCAACTCTTTCTAAAATTCAGTATTTAAAAATTTAACATTTAAATATGAATTCTATATCCCAAAATGTCTGACATTTATTGGCAATGTTCAAATATCTATTGCCTATGCCTAAATATTTATTGAAGATGTCCCAGTCTAATTTATTACATTTATTTATGCCATTTTAATAATTGTATGTTATATGACCTTTAACCTGGCTTTAACCCTCAGCCTTGAACCTTTCACATTTATTTAAAAATTTTGCAAAATGTCCAACTCAGTGCCTACAGCCACTTCCTCTGTAGATAGTACAGAGGAAAGAAAACAGTTACAACTCACAAGAGGATGCTGCATTTCCTTTGAAGATCTTATTTCCTAGACATTGGTAATTTGTTGTGAGTTCTTAATGTTTTTTTTACTGGTTTCTTGCAGCTTTTTATGCAAGCCATGCATGTGTCAGGATCCTTCCCAGCTACTTTCTCTCAGAACTGAAGAGCTCATTTGTACACACGTAATAGCTCATTTGGCATTTTTTGTATTTAACTAAAATTCCTATAGAGGTTCCTAGGCCCAAAAAACGACTAATTTTCAGAGGTTAGTCGAGCTTCATTGTGCTGTTACAAGGTTGCCATTTCATGTACTTTGCACATGATCAGGACGTTATTAATGCATTTCTGGCTGACCTAGGCTGCTTCATTTAGTGCTTAGCTAACCAATTTTTTATTTTTTTATTTTTGGCTTTTCAACCTACTGTGTAGCAATTTTTACTTAATTTTTCTGTGGCTGTCTTTATATACTCTGGTATGTTCAACTATATATGCAGAAAATTTTAGGTGGGTATCAAGTTTCAGCTCATCAAACTTGCTGGCAAGTTAGCTTTATTTTTTTTAAATTTATAAGCTAGTTTGAAGTGGTTGGCTAAGCAAGGATGTACAATCCACTGATTGAACTATTCCAGTGTCAGCCAGGTGAGTGATCTCTGGTCCACTTGGTGTTCTTTTGTTGTTGTGCATTTTAACTCTTTCAGTAGGCAATTGTCATTAGATTGGCTATGCAGAGTTGCTGTGCCCTCTTTTGTAGACAAATAGTTGCTCATTGATTATTAGTTTCTTGGCTACTTTGTTTATTTGATTGTTTGTTCATAACATCATTCATATCATAGACCCTATTAAATTTAGACTCGTTAAACTTTGTCATGGATGCATCTCCAGATGTACTACTGTAAGTTGTCAAATTTAGATCACTGTTACATCATTTACCACTTAATTAACTGTCCCAAAATTGCATTTGACATTACATCTTTGTTTGTTAAAGCCCAGAATCCATCAGACTTTATAAAGGGAACACCTTAAGATGCACTTTGTAATGGTACAGATGATTGCCAGTGGCAGGGTTCCCACACTACTGGAAAATCGGGAAAAAGTTGGGAGAAATGATAATTTTTTTCCCAACCTTGAAAAGTCCTTGAATTTTGCAAATATTGACAAAAGTCAGGAAAACCCCAGGAATATTCCTCCACAACATGATGCCCAAAACAATTTCGTAATTGAGTTGTAACTGAACTGATCGTGAGTTAAATTTATCGAGTTTTGACCAGAATATTAGGAGGTTGTAGTCTGGATCATTTGGGTGCTTGCCATATATTTGTTGAGACAATCCAAATACTTAGTGGATTAGATTCACCGGACTTGTTGTTTCACAGACAGCTCGATATCCCTATTATTTTTTTATGGAAGGTATGAAAACCAGTCTAGCATCACAAGAGGCCAACATGGTGGCGTTAAAGCATAGCCACTTAGCGGATGGGCATGCAAACTTAAACGTTGTTAAATCGAGTTATATCTGCATGAAACCGATATGAAAATTATTTATTTTCTCAGAAATTGCAAGAGTATTAAAATCATTATGTCTTTAATCTGCTGAAAGATGATGAAACTAATGCATTGATAAAATCTGAGCTAGTACTATGTCTGAATATATATCCCTGTTTGTTTGTACCCCCCTACTGATTTCAATAATGCAAACGTTTAGTGTGATAAAAAGTGCACAGAACTAAGTCAATTGAATCACTGATTTATAATTTTTAACCTGACTGTGACCAGAATGGCATTAATACTGACATCCCCAGCATCTTTCATGCTTAATGGACTTTCCATACAAACACAGTGCCATATTGCATACACTATGGGCTAGTTTATTTCCATCAGACAACTTAATGACATAGTTCATCCTGTTTGGTAACTGCTGGATAATTCCATACATTACAATAACATTGAAAGTTTGAAATTATATCACTTTGCACACATGTACATAGAAATTAAACTGCTTATTAAATCCACGTGAAAGGCAAATTTGTTGTCATTCTTTTCCTTTGCTTGCACAGACATTGTCAATATCGGAAGCACATGACATATGCATGTACATTTGTAGTCATGCACACACCCCTTTGCTGAAAATGGACTTGTCCAGGAACTGGAAATGGATCTCGAGTATGTCCGTCTATTATATTGAAAACTTCTGTAAAGCAGGAAATGCGCAGATGATAACAATGTTAGGGCCATTCTACTCACAGTCAAGTTAGAAATTATAAATTAATGAATTGACTAAGGTCAGTGCACTTTTTATCACATTAAAGATTACCAGTTTTTAAATCAGTTGGGGGGGTAGAAACAAATGAGGAGGTATATTAAGACTATAGCAATTTCGACAGCATGTCGCACGATCACACAGAATCTCACAGCCGTCACTTTCAAATATTGTAGAATTTTTAAAAAATAAAAGTCATATACTGGTTGTAATAATAATAAAAAACCGAAAGAGCACAAAATTCTTTATATTTATTCCGACACCAACTTCGGAGTTTTGTTGTATCACGTGACTACCACGTTAACATGTGCTCTCACGTAGGGAGCATATGAAGCAGGGAACCAGACTACTCTGCTTGATGAATCAGACTGGCTAAGTTTCTTGTAGTTGTTCTTGAAATAAATATGTTGAGAACTATATGTTCTTTCTGGTTTTTTTCTGACTTTCATTTAATATAACTGAAACATTGTACAACAACATTGAAAAAGAGTTGGTTGTTGATATTATGTGCATATTGGACTTACGATGTCGTTGTTTGAGATTTGTGAAGTCATGTGACTATTAACACAAATGGCGAGTACCGGGTCAGGTTTCATCTATGCTAAGTTTCCTATAGTCTGTCAGTGGATTAAAGACATAACGATTAATATACTTGCCATTTTTGAGAAAATAAATAATTTTTCAGTCGATTTCATGCAGGTATAAGTCGATATAACCTAGTTTAAATTTGCTTGGCCTGCTGGTAAGCTATCTTTCGGTGGTGGCAGATTCCAATGTTTTGTTATGTAATTGCTCTGAAACCACACTACATTCAAAATGTGAAAAATGTGGTTGGAATATTCAGCAGAAACCCAGATTAGAAAAATTTTGAATCTCTGAGCTGGTGTGAAACTATTACACAGTGACATGTAGCTTGAAGCATTGGTTTCAGATCTTAAATGGAATGCAGGAGAAATGGGAATTGTCATCCCTTTTATTATAAAGAAACGATCAGAGCCCATGTATCAATACAGGTTTGGGGACTGGTTTATTGAACTACATGAAGACATCTTGATTTTACAGAAAATTCAGTCCATGTTTATACAACAATATATAATTTTGAAGGTCTTTTGTCAAAATTTAAGTCATCACTTTTGTAAATGTCTTTAAATGATGGAATTTTTAACCAAATTGTCTTAAGATGTTTAGGTTAGTTGAAAAATCTTGTTTGAGGTTTTATTGGCACTCATAATCTCAGGGTTAAACTTCTTTTGTAACAAGATAAGATTCTAAAACTTTGCTTTTATTGAGGTTTTTTCATACTGTGATAGGAAATGTTTACTGTGTATAACATGCACACATATTGCTCTAGAATTCTTTGGAATTAAAGGTTTGAAAGGAAACAAAATAGTTCATGCTCATTATGTTGTTTCCATGTAGCAACATAATGCAGGTCAGCAAAGTAAAGTTACAATTTGTATTCTGTAGTTGTTGTTGTTGTAGGGTTTAACGCCATTTTTCAGCACACGATAGGCTATACATGGCGGCCAGTATTAATGGTGGAGGAAGAACCCGGGAAAACCCCGGAAAGAACCACCGACCCTCGAGAAGCTACTGGCAAGCTTTCTCACATACCCACATTGGCCGAATCCAAGTGTATTCTGTACACTGCTATAGCTTTAAATGCCATTTTATACGAATATAGTCAAATTTGTTTCGTGTGGCTCATTTTGTGGTTTTGTACATGATTATCTTTTCTGACATATATGTTTTGGAGAGTCTTGAAAGAGAAACATCTTCAGATTTGAAAAATACATGTTTTATAATCCAAATTGTTCTTTATTTCCATTCAATAATGGTCACATGTTAACCTTGAAAAATTTAATTTCATCCTGGAAAAAACCTGGAAAAGACCTGGAAATTTATATTTAGAAAAGTGTGGGAACCATGCAATGAGATAAGTTCCATGCTTGAGTATTACAGGGATAATGCTTTTATATCCTCTCTATCCTTTGATGAAGTGTAATGTAACATTTCCAATACTTGCTTACTGTGGTAGAGTTATTTGACTTTATGACATTCCTGTATCAAATATAGGTTAGCGTGTCCTACTTTTGATGCTTCATGAACCTTAAAACTATCCTCCAAACTGTCCAGGCTAATTAAGCTTGCTTACATTTTTCAGTGTAATTAAGTATATACTTGGATATATTTTTGAAGGCTAAAGCAATACTTGTCCCACATCACACATAAGACAATACATTTAATAACATTGTAGTAATTGAATTTTATTTGCATTGGACTGGTAGACAGTCAGATTTGCATTATTATTATTTTGTTTATATTATTTACATAAATAATCTTGCCTTCTTAAAGCCAAAATATGACAATATGAAGCTGAAAGATAAACCGGAACTACATCAACGAAGATCAGAAATTCAGATGCCTCCGATACTTCCTCCACCTGTTGCTGGAAGTTTGACCGAACAGGAAATTGATCAGTGGCTGAGAAAAAGTCAGCTTGACCCGTCAGTAGAATTTTTCACTTATTGTTTTCTTAAATTTATATTTAACACATCTTTTACTACAAGAAAAGTGTTACAGATCCAAAACTTCAGGATCAGACAGTATTTATATAGGCCAATGAACAATTTGTTTAGATGTCTTAAACTGAATTCTTTTAAATGAATAGTTATTTATTACCTTTTTGTTCAGATAAAATAAGAAGATTGTTTACTCATGAAAAACTTAATGAAAGTGTATAATGCATTGTAACAAAATTGGTGTGTTATTGTTTCTCAAGCCCAGGCTACAATAATTCAGTCATTAAGTTGCTTTGGTGACAAATTTCTGTTTATTTTGATTTTTTTCCATTAAATAAAACATTACAATGAAAACATTACAATGAAGTTAGTTAAACACAGAATTTATCTATAATGAAATCTGTTTAAAATATAGTTTCAGACATATTAATTGATTTCTTTATTTCGTTACTTTTGATTGAATTCTCTTTGAATATTTTGCCATTGTTCGCTGCTCCCTTGTTATAGTATGTTTGGGTTACTCGCAAACCCATGTATAACACAGGTAGGTTTGGTTCTGATTTTTTTCTTTTAAAAAATATCTCAAAAATAGTACCCTATTTGCTGAAAGTGAATACAATTGTGATCAAAATTGGGAAATTAATCCTTGCTATATCACTTGTTTTATCATTGAAAACAGTGCCCATAAATTTGATTAAAAATGATGAAATTTGTAACTTTTAACAAAAGTCATATGTTTGCTTAAATTTTCTTTGGGAAGAAAACAGTTCTTAGTAAACTTTAAATGATATTTGATGAAATATTGATCAAATAAAATGTCAGTAATGCCTACTGGTGGCAATACTTTTAAATTAAGAAGTAAATTCTATTTAAATAAGTTTTGTCAAGTGAAATTCATGTTGCAGCTTTATCTTTTTATTTGGTCTTGGTCACAGCGATGCCTGCTAATATTTTCATGAGAACCTAATTAAGTACCGACTGTACTTTGATCTCTAACTTATAGAAGTGTATGGTTGCATTCAATTTTCTCATTAATTAGTTGTGTTTTTTTGTATCATATCAAGTTATCAGGTAGAATAATAAAGTTAAAGGGATGCAAATACCATCAGCATAATGGTTAGTTTTGTTTCACAGATATTGTTCATTAGTGAGAAGTTTCAAAGCTAATTATGAACTTAAAACTCCAAAATTGGCACACAGAGGCTGGCTCAAGATGAGCATAAAATCTGGCTATAATATGTAAATAAATCACTAAATCAGTATTTTATTAATAAAATAATTTTTAAAAAATCTTTTATTGACGTTTCACTAATTAAATTTCACTCTTCTTATAAATAAAGAATCTTGTTATATTCTGAATCTACAGTAACATTAGAATGTATCCATATTCACTTGCATAAAGTAGTGATGTAATACACAATATTTTTGCTGGTACACGTGTGTTGAAACAACCTAGAGTAACATTTTCAACGATTCTTTTAAAAGTCTTTGGTGTACTGAAAATAAAGGTAATTTATATGAGAAAGTGAAGAACTTCATTAGAAACAAATATTCATTGACAAATATTTCCAATGTGTTTATTAAACAAGTATTCAGCCACTTAACCTGCATCCCACCCACCCCCTTCTCACTGTTGATGTCCATTTCTTTCCTCATTTATCAGAGTCCCTCAGTAACTCACATCCTTAATTATGTTGCAGTCTGTGTTTTTGTCATGCAGGAGTTATCAAGGGAGAGGTGTATATTGAAAAGCACATGGGTATGACTGTACACAATAGTCTAGTTCTAGCAAACCAAATTCATTTTTAGGTCGAACATGTATAGAAAATCAAAACAGCACATATACATATATACTATATTGAACCTTATCGAACTAATTTATTTTATAGAACCAGGCTGAAGAAACTAAAGAGCTTGACTGGTGAACAGCTAGTTTTCCTGAAGAAAATGGCTACCAGGGTAAAATTTGTATGCCATCAGAGTTGCTGCTGTGGGTTAGGGGGTGAAATAGGGTTTATATGTCGGTAAAAGTGTTGTTTAAGGTATAGAAGAAATAGTTGATATTCTTGAATCTAACATTTACGAACAAAACTGATTACCATTCAGTTATCACTGTTTACAAATGTGGAAATTTAAAATATTGACAGTCTAGTGGCTGCATTCTTATCCTACGCTCCTAGTAATTCAGAAATTGTGAAATGCATCTAAACCTTTTTTATTTGAGCTTAACTTTTAATTTACAGGTTTGGCCCAGTATATGAATATATGCACCAATTTTACAATGTTAATCAATGATCAAAAATTATTAAAGCAAAGAAAACTTAAATATATTAACTCTCAGAATGAACCATGAGGTTTGTAAGGGTGTCAGATAGACTGCGTACTAGTTCACTGTGTGATTCCCATTATATAATATTGATGGACTTGAATACAGTCCTTTCTACATGATACAATTTTAAAAATCTGCAATCATTTGCTTGGTTTATTGTGTGTGCATTACATTCATGTTTACCTGTGTTCACCTAATGTTCTTATAGTCCCTTTTGCAAAGGTCATACATTTTCATTTTGAACTTACAGGCCCCTGAGTTTTTCTTCCATTGTCTGGAGAGGAAGCTGAGCCTGGACAGTTTGGAGGATGTGATGAACCTGAGTAATGCACTAGAGAACCTGGCATTGTGATAGAGTATCTTGCATCATAGCACCTTGCAGTGAATTGGATCACTGGAATATTTACTGTGCATTCTTTTTTGTCTGGGTGTCATTTTGTTTTAATTTAAAAAAGAAACATTATGCGTAGCAGTAAAAATTCATTGAAAATTTTTACCCAACAAATAAAATAAATTCATGCATTTTGATTTTGTGAATATAGAGTTCAAGATGTATTTTGACTAATGTACTAATGTCAGGAAGCCAGGGATTGACAAATCTGTGGGGAAAAAACCACGTACCCTGTCAGGCAAATTTGAACAACTTTTGATCATCCAGAAGAAGCTATTTCTCAACTGTGTGTTATAGAAATATTTAAGTTGACAATGTTAACAACCTAATTTCAATTGTATGAAAGGCTGTTTTCCAGAACTTATTTTTTGACCTTTATAACACTGTTTGTAAAGTAATTAAAAATTCAGATTGGTCTGTTCTTGTATGTGTTTGCTCAAAATAAATTTGAAACTAACTTCCAATAGAAAGCAAGGGCTTTCACAGAACAATCTATCAGTTGAAGAGAAAACAAATTTGGCCTGAATCAGCACTGACCCAATCAGGCATGTGATTTGAAAATTTACTTGACCACTCTTAAGTAAGTGACATATCTATGCACAACTGTTTGTAGATCTTTAATTACAGTTTGGCTAATAATGAAGCACAGAATTTAGGTAGCTTGGAGATTATTTGTATATCAGTCTATTGACTTTCATCTTCCAGAACTAATGTGCATCATAATGGCTGAATCAAAGTCATTGCAAGCATTCAATTATTTAGAAGAGTGCTAACAACAGTATTTGAGAGAATGTCCAACTCCTGTCTCATAGCAAAATAATATTTTTCTTCAATTTCATAGACTTTGCACTGTTATAAAAATCATGCATGAATCCAGCTTTCCTTTTGTGATGTTTCCATTGGGAAAAAAGAAGAGATTTTTTTTGTATAAGCATTGACAAAACTGGTTAGATGGGTAGATAGAGTCATGCACTTGTACTTGGTTTTTTCATCATTTACTTTCAGTTTCTTTATGCCTGCTTTGCAGATGATATGAGTTGGTGTTCCTTTTTCGTAATATGATGTTTGGTTAGCTGCATGTATTTACATTATTATTGAATACTCTTATCTGAAAAAGGTCTAACAAGTAATTTCCCTTTTAAGAGACCACTACTTCTGCAGTGATGAGTTTGGCCTTGCACTAGAGGGAACCATGTAGTAAAAATAGAATATTTTTATAGTGGCCAAGGTCGCCTTTCGTCAGGGTATGTCCTTTCTCTTTAAGGACCAATCAAGAGGGGATTCATTGTATTTTGCATATAATATGCTATGATAATGGCTGAGTGAATTTTAACATTTTTCAAGTATTTTTTTCCAAAGCAATAATTAATTTTGTACAAATTGTGTTTGCATTGCATGTCCAGTATATACTAACCAGTTTGTTTTCTTTTTCTTCTCCTTCTGATTTCTGAATAAAGGTAAGACAAAGTATTTCCTTTGTTATTAAACTGAAAACCATTATGAAAGTGAAAACTGACAAAACTTTGAAAACCATTATGAAAGTGAAAACTGACAACCCTTTTGAAAACCATTATGAAAGTGAAAACTGACAACCCTTTTGAAAACCATTATGAAAGTGAAAACTGACAACCCTTTTGAAAACTTATGAAAGTGAAAACTGACAACCCTTTTGAAAACCATTATGAAAGTGAAAACTGACAACCCATTTAAAATGGAAATAATAGCCATGTTCTCTATTTCTGAAATTCCCGAGATTATCAAGTTTGTTTAAGGGAAAACTAAATATGTTATTTAGGAGTAGAACTGCAAAGTAGCAAGGTCAGCCCACTTATGATGCCACCCTTCTGCAGTTTAAATTTGTACTAATAAAAATGAATTATTTGTATTAATATGTAGATACACTGATTAGATTTGCAGGCACTTTTACCATTTTATTATAAATTTTTAAAACATTTTGGCTGACAAAAATGGTGGCCTCTCAATGGGATGGGGGTGGGGTTGTTAAATACCTATCTTCTGAAATTGTTTTCTTTTAAGAAATTTAACTCTTTCCATGTACAGTTGTCTGGAGTATCTAAACCCTTGGTTGTTTCAAACCAATACTATCCCCCTTAATAATAGATATACAAATACCATCTTGATTATCCTTTAGTCCAGATTATCTCAAACATTTCATAAATTATTTGGCCCGCATAAGGTTGGATATTATATATATATATATATATATATATATATATAGATATAGATATATATATATATATATTAATCGGTCTTATTTGATATGCTAAATTAAATCAATGCCAGATTTACTGAGCCTTCCATTTGTAGAGTTTTATGTTTGCCATTATTGAAACTCTTTGTATTAACCATGTTGATTAAATTATAGGTCAAGGTTTCAGGTTCATTATTTTTTAATGGCTTATACCAGTTGTCAGTTTTGTATATTATTTTATTCTCTTTCAAACCATCAGCCTATCCATCTCGTCACTATTTCATTTCTATGCAATAAATTTAGTTCTCTGCCATCCGTCATTATGAAAAATTTAAAAAAGAATCTTGTATTTGGTGCATTAAGGAAGAAACATTTCAGTTTGGGGGTCATAAAGTCCAAGCTAGGGTTATAGAAAGAAGGAAAACGATTATTTCCTGAAAGCTTCTTGAATACTCTACCACATGCCTTGGCTAAACTTTATAATAAATGGTTTTTATTTGAGACAAGGAGGATACACAATAATTGAGGTTTGGAAGGTCAAATTCAAAGACACTAGGACTCGAAGAATGCCCAATGTTTTCCCTAACAAATACTGGTAATATGCCACACACCATGACCAAATTTTTGGATGGCTTTTATTTTGAGACAAGAAAAGCTCCTATCATATTTTTTGTGGTCATTATGTCAGAGGTCAAGTCACCAAGACTGAAAGAACAAAAACGGTTTCCAGAAAATAATTTTCTTGCTATGCCTTTAACCTTGACAAATTTTATGGATGGCTTGCATTTAATACAGGGAAAACACCTGTTGCTATTGGTCCAATATCTGCCCAATGAAAGAGGGTCTTAGATAATGTATCTGACCAATTAAATTGGGTTTTATAGCATTACTATTTACCACCTGACAGATTTATGATGTAGTCTTGGTGATTATTTATATTTTTAGAGATTGATTTTATTAATGGTAAAGTTCTAGCTGTGATTGATGATTTTTGTACTGTTTTGTATTTAATAAATACCCTTACTACTTAGAATTTGACCTTGGTATATTTTAAACATGTCCTATTTGTACAAAGGACATTTTATCACTGTGTGTTTTATATTTAATTTACTCTGTCATTTTACTTCTACAGAAGTTTATATTATGGTGTGTCTGCACTTGTGTATGCTTGTACCATATACATACTGGTTTAATGTGCATGTGGTTTTCCTAATTTGTATTGAACAAATAGATTTTTAAATGTCTCATACCATCTAGCAACTGTTTTATGTATTATTTTGATGTACATTTTTATTATCTGTGATAGTTCATCATTTATGTAACTGTTGTCATTGTTTAAGAAACTCTAACTTTATGCAGGTGATTATGTCTCAATACCTGTACATGAGGGAGGGAAACATATTGTTTTCTTGCCATCCATCAGTCACCCTGTCTTCAAAACAAGATAGCTCAGAACTGAGGAGTGAAACCAGATAAAATTTGACAATGAGATTTCATGCGTATATCACAAGATCAGATTAGATTTTGTTGACTATGCCTTTGTTTTAAAAATTTTTGTTTTCAAAGTCTTGAAGACTTTCGACGTAAACATTTTTAGAAAAAATGTGCAAGCACTTTTAAGAAGAGATTATTTAACATAGCTAATTGAAATTTAGCAGTATCCTTATTTGTTGTATTAGATTAAAGGATAGCTATATAAAATTTGGATATAACCTTATTTGTTCTATTAGATTGAAGGATAGCTAAATAAAATTTGGATATATCCTTATTTGTTGTATGAGATTAAAGGATAGCTATATAAAATTTGGATATATCCTTATTTGTTGTATTAGATTAAAGGATAGCTAAATAAAATTTGGATATATCCTTATTTGTTGTATTAGATTAAAGGATAGCTAAATAAAATTTGGATATAACCTTATTTGTTGTGTTGCTTATAAGATAGCTAAATGAAATTTGACAATATCATTTGTTGTATTAGATTTTCAGATCATTATAAAATCTTTTTAATACAGTTTTATAGAATTTAAAACATTTGCCAACACAGCCAAAGCAAATATGACTTGAGGTATACAAATTAAATTTAATAGGCTTAATCATTGTAATATTTAGATTACCCAATTAGATTTACAGTCATTTAAACAATTTTTCCTTCTTTTTGTCTTTTGGGTTCTTTGTACTGATTTTATCTTTTTGGGGGGATATGGATGTTTTGGAACAAATCCTTGTATGTGTGATACAGCAAAAATTGCTTCCGGCTGACAAATAAAATTTGGCACACTTATTGGTATCAATATGTAGATAAGTTGATTAGATTTTCAGACCTTTTCAGCTGTTTTTCAGTTTTGTACTTACAGTGCATAAAAATATTTGGGTATGGAATTTTGTTTACAAAGCTTTTTGAGCATGATTGAGCAAAATCAACTTAAGTAGACATATGAAACTTGGTAAACAAATTTCTATTTATATTAATGTATTCTGAATAGAGTCTCAGAATATTATGGCAAATTGTATATTTATATATTTTTTTAAACTTTTTGTAATTGGACTTTTTTTTACAGGGACCATAGCATGGATTATCAAAAACCATTAAAGATAGACCAATGAAATTTGTCATGTTATTAGACATATATTTATATGATTTGATTGTTATATAAATATTGTACAAGGAACAAGTTGTTAATTATATTTTTATTGGTTGCACTTGGAACATTTTGATATGCAGGGTTTTACAATCATGTAACTTTTAAACTTTGCTTAGCATGCCAAGATTTTAGATTTTAGCCTTCTGGCTCTGCTTTTGGACAAATTACAAGCTTATCCTCGTTTGTGTACATTTCAAGCTCTCATTTTGCTACTTATATTGAACAAACTGTTTTTCTTTTCAAATCTTCTTCTCTTAAGTCTAAATTCCAATCTTTAAATATAAGTGACTTCTGTTTCACAATCCTGACCAAAATTCGTTTTTTTTTTCACTTTGAATCTTTAGTTCAATCTGTGAAATACTAGTGTTGCAGTATGACATTAATTCTTTACTTTCTGCTAATGCATATATGCAACACTAAAAATAGTCTTATATCCTCAGAGATGCATGTACAAATTGCTAACATTACTCTCTGTCCCTGTTGACTCATACATCCATTTCCAGCCAAGGTTGGGAAACCCGAGAGATGCATATCGATGTTTCATATTAAAGCTTTGCATTGGATGAAATTGCAAAAATCGTCTTTTTAACAATTTTTAGCAAGTGAAAATAGTCTTTACATAAAATGATGAAAGTGTTCTATGAGTAGTTTTACAGCCCATAAGCAGGAATTTGCATTGAAAGCAAGGTCATTTGTGAAAGTGAAACAACATGGCAACATTCATGTATTGAGACAATTCTTGGAACATTTTGAATAATTGGAAAATGATGACAATACAAATTACATTGACTTTAATGATCTGATTCAAGATGAAGGATCAGACATTAGTATAAGTCCTGAAATCAGTCATTAGTATAAGTCGTGAAATCAGTCATTAGTACAAGTCCCGTTTTGACACCAGGCATTTCAGATTTATCTGAATCTGAGGATGAATCATGTGATGATCTTGTATTGTTGGAACACATGGGTCCAGTACATGTGGCCAGCACAGCAGATTCAGGGCCAACATTTCACTTCGATTAAAATGCAAGGGAGATAGATTTCATTTTAGTTTTTTTTTCCTACAAAGATATTACAGTCATTGGTAGTTGAAATGAACTGAGATGCCAGAAAACAAAGTTTTGAGAAGCTTGATCTGAAGTGGTCACCTAATATGATTGTAAAAATGAAGGCATTTCATGGACTACATGTCATTTTCATTACAAAGCAAATTCCAGAATAAACTTTGGAGAGTGTTAAAAATGTTATTTCTCATTAAATTACATAGTGTGCATGGGACAAGATTGGTATAGAAAATATAGACATAATGTGCACTAATTCATGTAGCTCCCAGGTAGCCATTATGGTGCTCTGGGGTTTAGCATACAAACTGCTGCTAGAAGACAGGCAGATTAGCAGGCTTTATTGGGATCACTTAGTACTTGCAAAAGGTAAAGAGTTAATTGTCAGGGTGGAGTAACATGTTTGTCGAAAATGATAAAAAGAATCAAATTCCTTCCAGTTTATGGTTTGTGTTTGAAGTTGCTATTCAATATTATGTTTATTTATATAAGTATTTGTCTTTCAGCAAAATAATGGGAATGAATGGAAATTTACAAAATAATGTATTTGATCTTTGAACAGAATATTTAGATTGGTTTGTTTTGACAGGAATAATATTTTGATGTGATATTGCATTCCTAATACTCAAAACCATTCATAATAAAGCATATTGACAGTTGCATAATTATTGTTTTTTTACTTATTTTTTATCTTGATTACATGGCAGTAGAAAAGAAACTTGTACGCATGCTTCATTCCATTTGTACAGAATCTTGATCTGCACTAAAGACCATGAAATCCTCAGATGTACCATTGGTGTCTGGTATATTTTGATCACATCTAAAAAGGAACAAATGCAGGTATCTGGGAGATGCAGTGATGCAAAGCTTTGTATACACATTTACCAGCTAGTGTGCCTTTGACCTCCAGGTATTTTGACTCTGTGGTCTTAATCTAAGTAATAAAAAAGAACAAAATTGTAAAATTCAACAAATATTTTATTTCCTTAGAATACAAAGTGAAAATTTAAAAAGAACTTACAGTAATGCAAATTAAATCCAATAATAGTCCAAATAGTTCTATCACCTGTCCTAATGAACAAAGTTCTAATTAAATTTTAGTTGTGTTCAAAATAATATCCAGCATTGGAGGTGTTGACATATCTGTAGTGGCCTTTGAATGGTGATGTGACAACAGTCTTTTAATTAATCACAATCACATGATCCAAGATGTCTTTGGCTGAATTCACTATAATTTCTAGTTAATGTGCACTTTGTGTTTCCAGTGAATAATAATTTGATTAATTAAATAAATCCAAATCAAATGCTGAACACAACAGTAAGACTAAATACTGTTTCAGATGTTGTTGCAGGAATAAGTAATTTTTAAGATTAACAAGATTATAATCCTACATGCTCTAGGTCACAATCAGCAGTTTTTAGAAATATAATGGCCTAATGGAATTTTCCATTCTAGAAGATTCTGAGTTTGTCAACAAGATAAAATCTGTTACTAAATTACAATAAGTATGTGGCTAGGTATTTTTATGAGAATTCCAATAACCACAACCCAGACCCTAACAAATATATTTAGTTATTGCTTGTCTTTACCAGTCACAGCCATCTCACTTCTGTCCATGTGTGGGAATGAGAGAACGCCAGTATTCCTGTGGGTCAGTGGTTCTTCCTCCACCAGCTATACTGGCTGCCATGTGTAGCTATCATGTTGAAAAATGTCATTAAACCCACAATACCAACAACAACAATAGATTTCAATACTAGACAAAACAATTGCTGAATTGACAACAGTTGCACATTACAAAACGGAATGGTTCATACTACTTTAATGGCTGATGATGTACTTATATACACAGTTATGCATGCATTTCAGTAATGTGCTGATATTTCTCACGCTTGTCAGTAGACTAATTAATTTAACTGGTTGTGAGGCTCTGTTTTGCATTATATGGAAATGTGTTTAGTTTGGCACTCACAGTTCTGTGGCTCAATTAGAAATAGGTTCTAAATAGACCAGGGGAGGGCACTCTTGTTCTAACAGTTGACTCCCTCTGGAAAAGTACTATGGATCAGGGGAATATAGTTTAATATTTATGTCAGTTTATCTGCATTTCGTTGCCTATTTTCACAGTTAAATGTTCATTCTATCTCAGAAGAGCAAAGGCACTGACAAAAATAAACTAATGTGCTTCACTACCTCCTCTTCAGGTTTTGACTTCCTTCCCCACACATTTTGCATCAGATGTTTCAGAAAGATTGTATAGTATGTAGCAGAAGCATGTGTTTTTGTTATTGTTGTTTCACAGGCCTTATCAAAAGCAGGAAGTGTGTGTCACTCCTTCAGGTTGTGACAGGAGCTCTGGAAAATGCTAGGAAATCGTAGTCCATTTGAAACGGGTGTGATAAAATGATATTTTTCAGAATCGTTATTAATAAAGGTGGACTAGGAAGGATTTTCTGACTTTGATGGGAGTGATACAGAATTTTGTCCGGTAAAGTAGTAATCCAGATTGGCTAAGCTAAATGGGAGGGGGATGTTGCCAGATGGAATTCAAGGCTTTAGAATAGTTCCTACTGAATTAATCAGTCCAAGTTTATCTGCCTGGAGGATGGGATGGGGTCTGAGGGACTCCAAGAACGTCAAGAGGTAATTTCTCTTGTTCAACAAATTATCAAAAGGACAAGGTAGTCTGGAACTTTTATTGATCGTTATCCAGAGAAGGACAGAGTGAATTCTCTGGTGATAAGCGAGCAAGAGCTACATTAAAGCAGAAGGTGAGTCTCAGTTGCATGTGGTGTATATTCATTGATGTAAGTTTGTAATTGTTGTTGAATTTATTCATTTTTAAATTCATACTTCAATTTTCAATTTTTTGAGTTTAGAAAAATTTGTGCATATTATATGATTTGTGTGTTGTAAGAATCTCTTATTATATTTCAGTATATGAATGAATTAAGATTTAGTTGGTATGTAAAAGAAATCATGTAGTAAGATTTCATGCATTTCCTTGGATGTAAATTAGATGAATATGTAAATTATTTGTCTTTATGATTTGTATCATTTATGTTGAGGGTTGATTTTCCAGTGAAAATATGTCAATTAATTACTAATTAGCAAAGTAATGCAGTTAGGACAGGGTGTGAACTCCATTAATTTGCATGTAATTTAGTTCTGAATTCTTTCCAACTGAAACTATGTTGGAGCATTAGGAACATGTGCTGACTGTTAGTCAGCTGGTAAATTTATGGCCACAGTGAGGCAATGATAATGCAAATTATATCATGGTATTCAGTTAAGAATACAGTAGCCACTAACAAGAGATCTATTTGTGATAATAGGTTGTTTGTGTATTGATGTGAATGACCATAGCTAGTTCTGTTGAATTTAGATACATGATACCTGACAAAAAGAGAGGGAATGTTTGTTGATCCCAGGAGGAGAAAAAAACTGACAGTATTTAGATTGGGTGTTATATTTTTATTCGAAGGAAAGACAATATAGCTCCATACAGACTACACAGAGTAAAGATAGTGCAGACTGTAACTGAAAGGTTGGTGACCCAAAGAGGATAAAAGAAAATACAAGGAAAGAGATGGAAACACTGACCGATCACAAACAGCAATTGGGAAAGGACTGAAAGTAATAAAACGGCTATTGAAATTCACATAAGTTTGTAGCTCTATTTCTGAGAGAAAGTGAATGATTCGCTTGTCATGTTCAATTTCATTTTGTTTATGTAACTGATTACATTGTTGTATTTTACATATGGGGGCTCGTGTTATTCTATTCTATATCTATGCTCAGTTCTCTGTTATTCCATCCTTTAATTTCACATTTTATTTTATTGTTTGCTTGATCCGGACAATTACACTGTGGTCGATTATCTCCAAGATAATGATAACCAAATACCGTAAGGAGTGGTGAAGATCACAACCCCCATACCCCATCACAAAGTGGTTCGCTCGTCACAGAATTTTGAACATTTTATTCAAGTCTGAGCAAATATAGAATAGAACATGATCCGTTCAAAAGTGATAACCTGTGTATTATTTGCTAAGATATATAGATCTGAGTGACTAGAACAATTGTCTGTATATTTTTTATGTTCAGTACATGCGATTGTATTGCCATTTCTTTTCATGTTTTAAGGAATTGAGACTTGCATCTGTTATCCGTGCGTTAGGGAGAAAAGGAGTTGTATGCTTAAAAAAATTTAATGGGGTGTGGATTACCTTAATATTCTCTTGGAAGAAGGGTCAATTAGTTCATAGTAGTTATGCTTTGTTTGGTGTGTAAGCTTCTTAAGTTAAATTTAGGGGAGAAATTCAGGCTTGTGCTGCCCGTTTATAGATTGTTTTGTGCAAAGGATAGTCTGGTTTAAGTGAGTCCATGGGTAGGACCATACCAGAGCAGGCAAAAATGTGTGGAGCTATTTTGAGTAGTGCAGTACGATTAAAGTGGTTAGAGAACTTAGTTCTTGTGACACCGCACATTAGACCAGGATGGCGACAGACAGATGGTTAGTCAAGTGAATTTGTCAGGATGAGTTAGGTTACGAAGGGGTCCAGTTAGCTGAATATGTGGAGCGAAGTGTTAGAGAACACAAGGAACAACAAACTGTGGAACGAGAAAGAGAAAGGGGAAATGCAAGCAGCGGAGCGAGAAAAGGCTCCATTTGGTAAGGCTGCAAACCGCAGAAAGAGATGTGGAATTAAAACGTGTTAGCCATGGAGAAGCTAAGGATCGAAGTCGAGGCAAGAAGGTGCATAGATCTGACTGAATGTTCAGGACCCTGAAGCAGGCGATCCAAATATCGAAGACCGATACAGATCATCATGCCCATGTTCGATGACAAGGAAGAATTCAAAAAGTCGGCACTGGATTATCAGATATCCAAAGACCAGTGGGCTATCAATGTATCAGCATTTTTGCAGGGAGCCGTGAAAGGCGTCTACCACAATATGATGCCAAATGACATAGACGACTGTGACGCTCTAAAGAAAACGCTGTTACGGCACTGTGAGCTGTCGCCTGAAAGTTTCCAAAAACTCTTCAGAGCATCGCCAAAGAGAGCTACAGAAACTCAAGTGCAGTTTCATGCACACGCACGGGTACTTTTGACAAGTGGATCAAAATGACGGGTACAGAGATGACGTATGTGGTTATACGTGAAGAGGTGTTGAAAGAACAAGTTGTAAGTACTTATCGGAAAAATTTAATCTTATTCCTAGCGGAGCATGAGATTTCGACCTTGGAAAATATGAGCGTGATGGCCGAGCTTACGAGAATGTGCACTCGTGTCCAACCACCTGGGGTGGAAGGGACCGACCTGGCATCAGTGAACCAATGAAGGCCACGAAGGGGGCACCCCAAAGACGAACGGCTGAAGGCCAGGGACCAGTAATCCCAACCGTGGGAGAGGGAGGACGCAGAGGGGCAGATAAGGGCACTCTTGGGCATAAAGGGGATCTCCTATGCTACGGCTTCAGCAAGTCAGGCCATGTCGTTAAGGACTATAGAAAGTTTCATGGGACAACGATTAATGCAGTAACTCAGCATAGTAGAGTTGACGAGCACAATGGTAGCTACGGTAAACGGTGAGTGGGCAACCGTACTGTATGATACCGGCTGCAGCTACCCGGCCTTGGTTGTTAGCAAGTATGTGAAGCCTGAAGATAAAACAGGCGAGACGGTGAAGTCCAGCGTGCAAAGATGATTACAGGTTCACTCCCGGTCGTGAATATTGACCTAGACTCTCTCAATGTGAAAGGGCGAACTGAAGCGTCTTGTTCGTCGGGATTGTCTCATGATGTGATCCTAGGGTGTAGGTGCGTATTCCCACAGCCTAACCTTGTGACTTGTACACTGTGCACGTGGGGTCTCTTGAGACAGGTCTATGAAGCGAAAGTCAGGGTCGAAGCCGCAGAGACTTACTACTTCGCCCATAGGCAATTAGCTACCTGGCGAGTTGGGAAAACTTGACGAAGATTTGTCTCCGAACACTGTACGTGGGTACGCAAACTAGCAGTCCATATAGAAATCGCCAGACGGTGAAGTGAAACTTATGTTTAAACGGGTATCTTGCACCGGTCCGCCAGGAAAAGGACAGATATCGTTTAAACAGGTTATCTTGCCGAGAACTAAGCGACCAAAATTGCCTAGGTTGGCACGTGAGGGTCAACTTGGGAGCCACGTGGGCGAGTCGAAGACGATAGTCAGTGAAGGAGTCCTGCTGGTCAGGTGCGTATGGGGATGTGTAATCAGATAAATCAACCCCTAAATATGTGCTGATAATGATGGACGATATGAGGGGCTGATTTATCGGTCATGGGAATGTGCTGAGGTTCTGTTTATCGTGTGACAAGTGTCAGTGAGTGGCACCTAAGACCTCCTATCTCCCAGTGCCACTAGAAACCACCGCACTGATCGATGAGCCTTTCTCGAGGGTGGCAATGGTTTTGGTTGGTTCAATAAGGCCTGCGCCGGAGAATGGAAATCGTAATGTATTAACGATAGTTCATTACACGTTTAAAAAAAAAATTGACTCGGTTATGGTGTATGAGGCCTTGTTAGGAGTTCGTTTGAGCGTTCGTGTTCCTGATTAGATACTAATTGACCAGAGGACGCAGTTTGTGAGCCAGGTGATGGACGAGGTAAACCGGTTACTGTCCATTATACACCTGACTTACCACCTCGTATCACCTGCTGTTCAATGATCTAGTGGAGCGTTTTAATGGGACCCTGAAGCAAGCTTTGTGAAAGCTTTGTGAAGGTCGCCCCAGGCATTGGGATTGATACCTCCCCGCGATACCTTACCCGTACCGCGAAGTATGACAGGCTAGTTTAAGATTTTCACCTTTCGAATTAGTTTACGGGAGGACAGTAAGGGGACACATGGCTGCATTAAAATAG
The DNA here is from genome assembly GCA_028554795.2 of Sinohyriopsis cumingii. Classification (NCBI taxonomy): domain Eukaryota; kingdom Metazoa; phylum Mollusca; class Bivalvia; order Unionida; family Unionidae; genus Sinohyriopsis; species Sinohyriopsis cumingii. Next base: position 124,989,848 of record CM068838.1, read on the forward strand.
TTATGGACGGAAGAACAGGCATCGAGGAAGTACGTACAACATATCAGTATGTTGTCAATCACTGCAACAAGCAAGAGGAAGTTTGTAACTTGGCCCAGAAGAATCCCCGAGACGCAGGAATAGGAAGACGATGGAACGTCAGTTCTGAGTGGGTGACAAAGTGTTGCTGTTGTTGCCGCAAGAGCACAACAAACTCCAAGTTTCTTGGAGGGGACCATTTGTTGTTACGGTAAAGAAGGGTGGACAGAACTACTGTTTCAGGGAAGGGGATAAGGAGAAGTTGTACCACGCCAACTTAAGCGTTATCGCGAAAGAGAAACACCCATATAGTTCATGGTTTCTACAGCTGTGACCGAAGAACCCGACGACAACGGAGGAGAGGCAGAAGTACTTCCTAGTTGTCTTTTGACTAGGAAAGAAACCTACATCAGTGTTGTCCTTGAAGTTACGTTAACGGCAGAACAGTGTTAAAAGGGGAGTCGATACTCCATGATTTCTCGAGTTTCTTGACAGAACGACCTGGCAAGATGGATTTGGAGAAGTTCATTATGAAGCTTCTGGACGACAATCCTGTGAATCTGAGACCGTAACCACTTCCAGGCGCAATATTAGAAACTGTTCGAAATGAAATTCAAGCTATAATTGACATGGGAGTCATAATGCCAGCTGATTCAGCGTATAGCTCTCATGTTGTTTTAGGCAGTCATCGATTTTGTGACGTATAGGAAATTAAGGACGATAATGGATTTTCAGGTGGAAATGTTACTGGATCCTGAGTCCATATTCGCTGGAGTGACCAACATGAAGTATGTTTCGAAAATTGACCTGTCGAAAAAGGTATTGGCAAATTCCAGTTCGAAGTGAAGACTTAGCAAGACTTGGCTTTGCAACTCTAGATGGAACCTACCATTGGGTGGTCATGCCATTCGGGGACCAAACTGCGCAAAATGTCTTCACCCATTGATGAGAAAGTTACTCGAACCGTCAAGGCGAACAGGAGTTTCGAACTCCATGGGCGACATACTATTAGCGACAGCTGCTTCCGACAAAGATATAATTTTGCTGAGAAAAGTTTTAGAACGACGTAGACAGTCGGGACTTACCGCACGACTATCTAAGTGCCATGTAGGGTTTAGAAAATTAACCTACCTCGGTCACACCCTCCGCGAAGACACATTAACCTCAGATAGCTCTAAGGTTGACCAACTTGGGAACGCTTTACGGCCTGCTACTAAGGCAGAAGTTCGATTTTTCTTGGGACTGGCAGCGTATTATCGTCGGTATGTCACTAACTTCTATGATATTGCAAGTACATTGACAGACTTGACTTAAAAGAAGGCCTCGACGAAGGTTATCTGTACAGACACATGTGAACGTGCACTTAAGACGTTTAAGGACAGGTTGCCTTCCGGCACAGTAGTAAAATTAACAGACGTGTCAAAGGACATTGTCTTACGTACTGATGCTTTTGACAGAGGTTTATGAGCACTGCTATTGCAATAGTATGATGGATACTTATTTCCGATTGCATGTGTTAGTAGGAAGTTGTGGACTGCATGATGCATTTATTTGGTTTCTGAGAAAGAATGCTTGGCAGTTATCTTTGGATTAATTCTTAATTCAAACGCACTTGTATGGACAAAAGTTTATTTTGGAAACTGACCACCAACCACTCGTTTATTTAGCCCATGCTAAGTTGACAAATGGACGGTCAATGAGATGGTCAGCAGTACCAGGTGCAGGTACGATGTATTAAGGGTAGAGAGAATGTAGGGGCAAACTGTGTAAGTAGGCTAGGGGTAGCTGAGGCGAAGGTTTACCTGAGGACGTTTAGGAGGTAATTCAGATTACATTTCCAAAATTGTTGACAGTAAAATTTCCAGATTTTACTCTTCAAGAGGGGGTCTATGTAGAGATTTCTTAGTAAATTTTGATGGGATTCGTGTGACAAATAAACATTAAGTTTGATGTATTTGCTATGATCGTCATAGCTTAGAAACTTGTAATAATTAATGTTTTATTTGGGGCACGAACTGAGTTTTAAGTAGGATTCGCTTGTTACAAGTTAGAACAGACAGGGGCACAATGTTAATGTGATGTCGTAGCGGTAAAAAAAAGTATCCAAAATGGCATGTACCAAGGGAGAGTATTTTAGAAAATAGTGATTCATTTGAAACGTGTCATAAAATGAAGTCATTAATAAAGGCGAGCTATATAAAGAATTTTTTTTACTTCTTTGGGACTGATAAGAATTCTGGCGGGCAAAGTAGTAATCCTGACTGGATAAGCTAAACGAGGGTGCGTGTTCCTAACCGGATTTCAGTGGTTTTAAGACAGCCCCTCGTAGAATTAATCAGTCTTAGTTTTTCTGCCTAAGGGGAAGTCCTGATTCCAGGAAATAAGACATTTCTCGTTAGATTGTCCTGGGAGCATATCAAAAGTGAGGGATGCAGAAGAGAGATTCGACTTCATAGGTAGGTACGAATCTCGAATAAAGCACAAAGGGTAGTCTCAGTTGCATGCAGTGTGTATTTATTGACGTAAGGTTCTCATCATTGTTGAATTTATTCATTTTAAGTTCATGCTTCAATTTTTCATTGAGTTCAGAAATGATAAGCGCATGTTTTATGATTCGTATTGTAAGAATGTTTTATAATATTTTGTTATTTGAATTTCAGGTTTATAGGTTTGATATGTAAAAGAAATCATGCAGTAAGATTTCATTCATTTTTTTTGGACTAAAACTGTGAATATGTAAATTATCTTTCTTAAATGATTTTTATAATTTATGCTGGGGATTCATTTTTCTTCGTCTGAAAACACTGGACAACAAATTTTTACAAAAGTCATGTTACTGAAATAAAATTAGTCAATTCTTATCAATTTTTATGTGCTGAACACGAATATGACAGTCAAATTGCAAAATTGGCTCTAGTTTTTTTGTAATCTGCAAGAAATTAATGTTTACATAACGAAATGCATTCCAATAGTAAAAGATCAACTGTAATAGCCTACCTATAAAAAATCAAGTCATTGACTACATCTTAGATTTCTTCGCCTGTCTCTTGTACAGCTGTTCGGGAGCATCTCTGAGGAGTGTCCAGCAGTAGTCAGCCAGCATTGTAGTGGACCATTTTCCCTGGTATCTTTGTTCCATTGTTGCGATATCTTGATGAAAACGTTCGCCGTGTTCATCACTAACAATACCACAGTTGCTAGGAAAGAAATCCAAATGGGAATGAAGGAAGTGAATCTTTAGAGACATATTGCAGCCAAGTTTCTTATACTTCATCAACATGTCTTCTACTAGTTCCTTATAGTTTTCTGCCCTAACATTTCCGAGGAAGTTTGTAGAAACTAGGCGAAAAGCATTCCATGCTTGTTTCGCGTCACCTTCCAGCAAGTTGTTGAACCGGTCATCTTTGAAAAGCTCTCGAATCTGAGGACCCACAAAAACTCCCTCTTTAATCTTTGCTTCGCTGAGTCGAGGGAATTTTTCATGCAGGTATCGGAATGCTGGCAAAGTCCGGTCAATGGCTTTCACGAAGTTCTTCATCAAACCTAGTTTGATGTGAAGGGGTGGTAGCAAGATTTTCTGAGCCTCAACCAGAGCTGGGTGTTGGATATTCTTCTCTCCAATGGCTACATTCTGCCTGTGAGTCCATTCCTTCCTCATGTAGTGCATTTCCCTTGCTCGGCTATCCCACTCGCATAAGAAACACATGTATTTTGTATATCCTTGCTGCAGTCCCATTAAAAGGGCAACTACCTTCAAATCACCACAGAGGTGCCAGCTGTACTTGTTATACTCAATGGAATTCAGTAGCTGCCTTAAGTTATCGTATGTCTCTTTCATGTGGACAGCATACGCTACTGGAATAGATGGAAGAATGTTTCCATTGTGCAAAAGCACAGCCTTGAGACTCAGTTTCGAAGAGTCCACAAATAGTCTCCATTCTTGTGGGTCATGAGTGATTTTTAAAGCATTCATGAGGCCCTCAATATCGGAACAGAATATCAGATTACTTTCCTTTCTGAAGAAAGGCTCCAATTGCTGGTGGCGCTTTCGATATGCAGTAATTGTGACATCTTCTTCTAGAAGATTCCATTGTTGGAGTCTTGATCCTAGCAATTCTGCCTTGTTCTTTGATAAGTCCAAATCACGAATCAGGTCATTTAGTTCTTCCTGTGTTATTCTGTGTGGGGTTGATGATGCACCACAGTGAAAATCTGGATCACTGCATGCTGATGGACCAGGAGAAGAACAGGTCGACTCACCTTTGTCTTCGTCAGATGAATCAAGAGAATATTCTGCTGGAGGTTCTGGAATAGGAAGTCCCTCACCATGTGGAACTGGTCTCAATGCAGACGGAATGTTTGGGTAGACTATTCTCGATTTCTTTCGCTTCGTTATTCCGCCGGAAAGAGGAGGAACCAAGCAGAAGTAACAGTCATTTAGGTGGTTGCTTGGCTCTCTCCACACCATTGGGACTGCAAACGGCATTGATGACCTTTTGCAATTCAACCACTGTGAAAGCTGTGTTGTACATGTAGCACAGCATATATGCGGAGCCCAAGGCTTGTCTTGGTCACCAACCTTGCATCCGAAGTAAAGATGATATGCCTTCTTCACTTGAGAATTGATACTTTTCTTCTGGTTGGCAAATGTCACTTCCCCACAAATATAGCAAAAATTGTCCGCGGTATTAACACACTTTCGAGGCATTACTGTTCTTTATTGTACGTAAATGGATAAAATAATAAGTTTTATATAACAGTAGCTTGAACTGTCTCGCACAACGTCTAAAATATTTTAAATGCTGAACCTATCTGATTGGGCTTTATATAGTACACTGCTTACGTCAGCTTCAGCAGCCGCCTGGCATTAGTATAATAGGCCTACACATGTATAGTACACTGCTGACGTCAACTTACTTCAGCAGCCGCATGGCATTAGTATTGCATTGCATCAGAAAATGATGCAATCAACTGTGGATGATGTGAGCATGATGGTATTATGCAATGTTACATCATTATTCCGGATGTTGCTGCAGTCCTACTGGAGAAATCTACACAGTGAAACATAGAAAATGAGGTATATGAATATCTTCAAAACGAGAGCCAATACAAATTTTTCACGGTTATATTCGTGTTCGGCACACCAAAATACTACAGATTAGGGCCTTTTCAAGTCAGTAATGATTTCACTGTTGACCAGTGAAATCTGTGTCAAGGAATCGGTAAGCAGCAAAGTAACATAATAGGGCATGGAGTGACGTCCATTAATTCGTGAGTAATTAAGTTGTGAATTCTCTTCACCCGAGAATCGAGTTAACGTGTGGCCAGTTCAACTGGAAATTCATTGTCACAGCAAGGTGCGATTGGTTTATCTAAAGAGGGCTAATTATGTCATGCCCTCGGTAGGAATGCGAGGGCGCTAGAAGAAAAAAAATTCACGATCAGTAGGATTGTATATCAATAATAGGTTACGTTTGTTTTAATTGCGAATGACCTTAGCCAGTTCTGTTGATTTTCGATAGACGAGTTCCAACGCAAAAGAGAGTGTGAATTTTGGTTAATCACAGAAGACAAGTCTGGCATTCATTTAGGTAGGGTACTATATTTTATTTTTCAAAGGAAAAAATAGCTCTACACATACCTGACTGCACAGAGGGAAAGAGAGATCAGTCCGCAATTAAGAGTTGCTCACCCGAAGATGATAGAGATATTGTGAAGAAAAACGGAAACACCGACCGATCACCAACAGTGATTTAGGTAGACCGGAGTCTAGGTGATGCTGTCATACCGGCAATCTGAGTTCGATTTGTCCGTCAATCATATAATGAAGTTTGTTCTGTCAGTAAAAGAACCGCTAAATGAAATTGCATAATTTTGTAATTATATTTCTGAGAGAAAGCGAATTATTTATGTCATTTATTAAATTGTTGTATTTTACGAGGGGGAGGGGTGGCCCTTATTATTCTCTATATCTCTGCTCAGTTATCTGCTTTTCCATCCCTTATGTCATATTTTATGTTATGAATTACTCGGTAGGGGCAATGGTCGATCATCCCCTAGATAACGTTGACCAAAAACCATAATGAGTTGTGAAGAGATCGCACTCCATCAATCACATCCCCACACCTCCTCACATACGTTTTGGTTTTGTTTGCAATTTTGCAGCGTGTGATATGGTCTGAATTTTATCTTTAACTTCTGAAAGTTTAGTCATTATACACACATTTTCTTTTGTCAGGCTGCAGAAGAATGCCTCGTTTCTTCAGGCGTATATATTCTTATTTTATTACTAGCACATATTTATTCTAGCGTCTTTGGTGCACAGGGGCTCGTATCTTTGATTAAAATTTAACTATAAATAATATCCGAGGCTATTCGCACGGCCTGTGTACCAAGTTAGGAGGAGTCGCAATGGCTTAGTGGTTATCGTGCCGGACTCGTGAACGAAAGGGTGATGGTTCGAATCATACCATTAACCATGCTATGTCAGCTACCGTGGCAAGGGACTTTAATTACCTCATCACTAGATAAAACCGACGTGTATACCGAAAAGCACCAAGCCAAAACCTATTCTGGAAAGACTCTTTGCATGGGCGTGCATGTTAATTACGAATAATTTACGTAATAAATATTGAGTGAATTTCGTGAGTGTAAAACTCCAGTATTGTCATCTTAGATAATGTCAGTTGTTTGCGGCTTATGTTCTGTTGTGATTTTTATACACCCACAAAGTAAATCTCAGTGACATAATTCTTTCTTAATTCAGGATAACAAAGCATGCACTTAAACTGTATATTCATACAGAAAACCTGAGTAGCAGTGTTTCTTCATTTATTACAATAAAAATAAAAAGCGGTGAGTGGTATTTGATCATACACTGCAATACCACTTTACAGTGGTGCTCGCAGAATTAATTTGAAAGGGGGAGGGGGCAAACAGAACGCATATAGTGGTCAGCTATTTTGTTTTACGGATATAGGCCTAAACATGTTTGGAGGTGAAATGCCCCTATGTGCGGGCGCCCGCGCCTCTTTACCTCCAGTAGAAATATATATTTCAGAATCAATATTGAGTGAAATTCGTGTTGAAAAACTCCACTATTGTAATCCAATGTATACAGCTTTTATCCTTCTGTTTTTGCTCACAACCAAAGAATTTTCATTTCATGTTATCTTGAAACAATTTGGTTAGCTAAAGTGTATTAAGGGTTTGACTGGCAGATGTCTTATGTAATCTCAGCTGTTTACCGTTTTTGTTCTGCAGTGCTTTGTGTATATTCTCACAGTAAATCTCAGTAACATAATTCAAGATAGCGAATCATGTACTTAGAAAGCACATTCGCATAGTAAATATGTGTAGCAATACTTTCTTTATTCAATACGAAAAAAGCAACAAAAAAGCGATAATTGATATTTGCTCCTGGACCTTTTGCGTGAGGGGGCAACCTATTTGCATTCGACTGCCGTGAATGGTCCGCAGAAAGTCTTATTGACATAGCCCCCCCCCCCCCCCGCCCCCTTCACCTCTAAAAATGTTTTGGCATACATCCCTAAAGCTAACTTTAATAATAGCTGATCACTATGTTCGTCCACACACACACACACGAAAATAATAGTGTGGGCGCCTCTGCTGGACTGTTAGAGAAAAGTTGTTTTATTAATGTTATGCTTTCTTGGGAAAACCACTACTTCAGGGACTAGTGTCTAACTTTGCACACCATACAGTAATTTTTATAATCCAAGCTCTGAGACAGACCGCTCGCAGTGCGAATGTTGTTAGCAACAGTGGATCATACAAGGCAGCAGTGGTTTTGTAAAATTTAATGCAGGCCGCCAAACAAAACAGACATGATGTAACAGTTTGCTTTTTAATGGTGTTTTGTAGTGAGATAAATCGATTGCCAACTCTGTAAATCTGTTCGTTCGTTCGTTCTTAAATTAATGTTATGTGCGGCAGTTCTGTCATGTACGTCTGTCTGATGCCAACAAAGTTAGCTATTTAATTTCTCGTCGGGTGGTAAGCATGCAAGTGCTGCCACCCGACACCTTACTGTATGCAAGGCATGCCCCTTAACTGTCGTCATGTGGGAATGGATCAACACTCCTAACGACATCCACGATTCAGCGCTTATTATCACGTCCTTCGGGGTTTTATTGTTTTGCTGGACGAGAGCAAATCGAGCCACACTCTCGTCCTTTATCGATGTCTGGTCGTGCTCGAGGAGGGACCAAAGTCCAGAGATGCGACGTTGGCTTATCGCGATCCAGGGATCAGGAGGTCCAATGATGCCGTCTTGCATTGATTTTACAATACAATATCTGTGCTTTTGGTGATTATGACAGAGTTGACTTGGTATCGGTTCATGCCCTAATTAATAGCTAAATACGCACTTTTAGATTGTTAATCGTTTTCAGCTTGTGTGACTGGGGTTGAGGGGTATGCTGTTTTGATATTGTGAATATATTGTTGCTACAACTTAGTCGAATTTATGCTTGTAAATTTTCAGCCTTGTGCGGTTGGGCCTGATGGTTGAGCTTTTATCACCCAGTAGTGTAGTACTAAATAAAGAAGTGAGTGAACGTATTAAAGAAGTGAGGTAACGCATGTTACTCGTGGGGGAGGGGGCATGGCGAGCGTAAAAAGTAAGGGACAATACTGGAGTTTTTCACCCAAGAATGCACAGAAAGGTAAAGGAATATCCATGCTACCCAATTTGTAATTTGGTTCAGGTGTATACCACCTTATAATTTGTAATTTTGGGGTGAGTTATGCCAAGCCCTTCAGTAGTTCATTATGTTATTGTTCTCTTTGTGTGTAATTGTGTGTGTGTGTGTGTGTGATTTGGATTTTTAACGTAGCTTTAACAATTTTTCAGTCATATCGCTACGATGTCTGCAGTGTGGCAGTTTAAAATGATGCCTAGCACTGGGACATCATGTCGCAGATATGTAGCATGATGTCCCACCCAGTCACATTATCCTGACACCAGGCCGACCAGTCCTAACACTAACCTCTTAATGCTGAGCACCAAGCGAGGCAGCTGTTAGTACCATTTTTGTAAGTCTTTTGGTATGACTTGGCCGGGGATCGAACCCACGACCTCCACCATCCGAGGCTGACGCTCTAACCACTAGGCCACCGGATCGGTCGTTGGTATTGTTCTAAAATATGCCGCTTTGTTCAGCGGGTCCTACTTGTCAGGGCTTAGGACCACCTTATTTTTGGGTCAGATTTAATATTTTTAATACGTGTAGTTAATTTATTGATCTTGGACCAATGTTTTGCCGCCTTGTGCAGCTAAGCCTGCTGGTCTGAGCCAGGGCCTACAAGAGGGGTGGGTGGGTGGGGCAACCGGGGGTATATCACCTGGGCCCGGACCGAACAACACGTTTTAATTTTATAAAAGAAAATTTTTGTTTGAACAAGAACTAGGAGAGGCCCGGATGTTTCTTACCACCCAGTGGTGTAGTACTAAATAAAGATCGCTCTCAACGGCCCTGGTCTGGGCTTATGACCACCTTATAAAGATAATATGTTATAGGGTTACAGTTGCTTGGGTCAGATTTGTTCGGACCTTTCACCGATACCGGTAATTAATGACAGTTCAAGAGATGTGTAAAGACTGGAAAGGTAAATGAGTTAGCATGCAATTCTGTTTGATGGGCACGTGCTATATACTAGTTTTATATGCTCATTTTTCCCCCCGTTAACTTTACAGTGTCAGAATCGTGCAGTATTACCCGATACTGAACCCGCGCGCCAATACACATATAGCATTCACGTGCATATAGGAACTACATTCTATTGTAAACAAACAATGTACGCAGACGCTAGCACTTTTGATTTGTAAACAAATCATGTACACTCGCGTAATAGGCGCTTTACGCGCTTTACTTGGTAGTTGTTTAAATTTATTTCTGAATGAAGTAAAACAGATGTTTTATGGACTGTCACATACCAGCTGCTTTGGCACATTCCGCGTTGATACAATGTTTCGGATTGAGGCTAGCTACAGTATACAACTGACGCAAGAAAAGGTCCTTACAAATAACATACAAGTGACAAGTCATATACTGTCTTCTTTAGCTGGTGATAAGAATGGCAATATATATATATATATATATATATATATATATATATATATATATATATATATATATATATATATATATATATATACTTAGTTTTACATCCTGAATTTTCTCAGAATGTACTTTCTTAGTTCTGCAAATCCGAATTACATGAGCCATGTCATAGGTTCTCAATCTTGATTACACATTTCGAAATTGTACTGTAATTTCGATAAGTGCAATTACATCCTTCTTACTGCACTCAAAATGAAATAAGCATTAAATTCCATAGGGTCTTTTTGATAATTGCAATTGAAAGACTTCATATTTTTCCCACATTATGATTTCAAACATTCAGTGACAGAAGCAGAAACACATTTGCAGATGTCAACACGCTTCTCCCTAGCTTCTTCAATCCCATGTATTTCATGTGGAATTGTCACATACAAATCCAGTCCATAATCACGAAATTTCGTAGAATCTAAAAAATATCAAAATCTATTCATTCCAGATCAAATGGAAAAGTTGTTGCAGTGCACATTCATTCACAATATGACTCCAAATTTAAATTTTAACAAGACACGTCATTTTCTTTCGAAAGTTATGTCGAGCGCGCGACGAAGTTCAAATTTATCTGGGCGGAGTTATGTGCGCAGTAATAATGTTGGTGTTGTTGTGATGAATATGCGCTTATGTATTTAGTTGGGAATAATGCGTACATTCATTTACGTTGTTTCTTAGTAGTGAAGTGGGGCACCCTACGTACAATGGGAATTAGCATTACAGGGACCCCTGGGACACTCTACGTACAATGGAAATTTAACATGGCAAAAAATCGTGGGTCAATCTACGTACAAGGGGAATTTAACATGGGAATAAATCGTGGGACAATCTACGTACAAGGGGAATTTAACATGGGAATAAATCGTGGGACAATCTACGTACAAGGGGAATTTAACATGGCAATAAATCGTGGGTCACTCTACGTACAAGGGGAATTTAACATGGGATTTTTTTTAAATTTTAAAAAAAAATTTTTAAAAAGGGGTAGGCAATTCAAAGGCTATCTCTTTTCGAGATATATGGGGGCCCTGAAAAGGGCCTTTGGTTTATGTTAATATGCCCTTAACATAAAGGGCATTTGCGACATCTTCTTTTCCTCAAACTTCGTCTTACAGCAGGGCCATACATCAGAGTCCTCTTGAGGCAACCTTGTCTCTCTATATAGACTCTTCTTATCCACAGACTGCTGTTGGTCCTGTAGACAACGGTCCACTTGGATCGGACATACATGAGCATGTCCGTCCTGAACATCATTGTTGACACAAGGGTTGAAGATTCAACGTCGGTCCACATGTTGAGGCTCCGAAAATAGGTGAATCAATGCAGTGAACTGCGCTTATTTATAGGGACAGAAAGGATTGAAACGGATTGAGTTCATTCACCAATCCGAACACGCGTTACAGAATTCAGTCAGCCCGCATCCAATCCGAAGAGAGCAGTCTGTGACGTCACGTAGTCAATATAGATTCGCTAGCGCTTGTGTGCAGTCAATCTATGCGATAGTGATTCAACATGACGGAAACTCAGAAAACGATCCAGTGGGGTGCACCAGCAGGGGAGACCGCCCAAGGGAATCCGGACTTACTTTCAGAAGAGGTGAATTGGGATTTTGTGGATTTTCTCTCCTCGCAAGAATTTGTTCCGGAACCTTCGTTACCTTCTTCATTACCGCAAGTGGAGAATTTTAGACAGAGACAGAAAGAAGAATTGGAGAAATTTATACAACGACAAAAGGAAGCGGAACAGGCTTTTCTCCTACAGCAACAGCAACAAGAAGAAGAGGTAAGAAAAAAACAACAGCAAGAAGAAGTAGCAGCAAAGAAACAAGAGGGTGAAAATCAAACGGTCACGGTACTGTTGGACATTTTAGCGGAGTTAAGAAGTCTGAAACAAATGTATCAGACTTCTTTATCACGACCGAAGAGAATACGACCTTCCCGAGCCAAACATGTCAACCCTGTGACTAAGCCTACCGTACCACCCTTAGTGATTTCAACCCAATCATTATCATCATTACGCAGTCCAGAAGTAGGCCTTGGCCGTGGCAAAGGCTTAAGGCAGTTAAAATTGATTGCTTAAACTCACCCCTGCACCATAAAGAAAAAAGGCCCTTTTCAGGGCCACTCACATTTCTCGAAAAGAAAGACAATTTCAATTTGCCAATAACTCAAAAAAAAACTCGCCCATGTTACCCTTATAGTACGCGTCTTTGTATGAGTGCGTGAGTGTAGCTTCTTATTTTAAAATCAAAACTCAAAGACTCTTACCTTATATCATTCATTTATTCTTTTCTCCATTTTTTTACAATCCAATTCACAATTCACAACACAACACTTTAATAAAAAGTTCATTGATTTCTTTTGTCTCCTTGTTTAGTCTCTCTGTTTTTTTAATTTCTTCACCGTCACACTCTTTTCCTCTTCTTCTTCCTCCTCGCTTTCTTCCCTTCTTCTTTTTTTCTCCTGTTTCTTTTTCTTCACCTGTCTTCTTTCTTCCTCAGAAGAATCCCTCTAATCCTCTGAAGAATCCCTCTCTTCTTCTGAAGAATTCCTCTTTTCTTCTGACTCCTCTTGTTTCTTTTTTGGGCAATCTGGAGACCAATGTCCTTTTTCTTTACAATAATAACAGGTATCTTGACTTTTGTCTTTTTTATCCCCTGTTTTTTTTTTCTTTTTTGACGGTCTGGACACTCTGAAGACCAATGCCCTTTCTTCTGACAGATATAGCAAGTATCTTGACTTTTATCTCTAAAGGAAGGAGAGTAGTCCGTAGGCTGGTCTGAAGAGAATTTTCTAATGACCCCTCGCAAAGCTCTGACGAAACGTTCCATCTGGTTAGTCTCTTCCATCGTTGTGCTCGGCTTGAGAGTGAAATGAATAGTGAAAGGACAAGACACACACCCTTTTATATACGCTGGTCTGCTATGACTATAAAGTAGTTTATGGTGTTTGAACTTGAGTCATTTGACTTTTTGCTTTCAAGATGAAACGATCCCATTCATTCGAGAAGAAAGAAGAAGAAAGTAAGAGGCCGAAACGTGATCTATCGCCTCGTACCAGGGCTGAAATCTTGGCACAAATTCATGCCAGTGATTTTGAAGAGGACATGAGTGAACCAGAATCCGAACCCTCTAAACCAAGTTCACCACCCTTTGTCAACCCTGAAAAGTACTATTCCATTCGAGAGACGGAAAAGCGCTCCTCTAGAAAATTTAGAACCACGGCTTACAAATACACGGTGAAGTTTAAAGATTTCAAGGCTGAAGTGCCGTTAGAGAAAGCAGAAGTGTTCATCACTGAGGTGTGGGATTCTTTGCTCACTGCACTCAAGCGACAATGTCAACCCAAAGAAGACGATCGCTTGAGACTTTCCATACAACACGACGGTTTGAAATCCCCTGTTTGGATCGAGTTTAGCACCCCTGCAGAATTGACTGCTTCCAAAGTCATGGACAAGATTCAACACGTACAACAATCTAATGATCAGTTTGACATCACCGATGGTAAAGCCACACTGGACATGACCCACGTCTCTCCTCCTCAAGGGACAGGACGCAAAAAGATGTTATTGGTGGACGACCTTCGCAACACCAAAACGAGTCTCGTCCGAATTAACAACCCTCATGACCAGATGTGTTTAGCCCGTGCCATCGTGGTGGGACGAACCTATGCCAACAAGAACGACACGGTAGAATGGAAAAGAACCTGGAACACTATTCAACGTTCCGACCGAGCCAAACAACGAAACGAAGCAGAACTCCTGTTACAACAAGCCGGACTGCCCAAAGACACACCCTGTGGCATTCCCGAGATGCAAAGATTGCAAGATGTCCTAGCTCCACGATACACCTTGAAAGTGCACCCTCAAGAAATGCGCGGGCCTCTATTGTTTCGAGGCCAAGATTTTAAGGACGGAAAATACATTCACCTTTATCATCACGATGACCATTTCGATACCATTACCAGTATCACTGGATTCCTGGGATATGCTTATTATTGTGAGAAATGTGACTATGGTTATAATAATCGAGAGCAACACAAACATTGTGGATGGAAATGCTCAGGATGTTTGGCCTCTCCACCCTGTCTGAGCGAAGAACCAGTGCCTTGTTCAACTTGTCTGCGCACGTTTGTCAGCCCTACCTGTTACCAACAACATCTGAAAACACAAGGTTCACAGAAGAAATGCGCTTGTCAACTGCTGAGATTGTGCCCTACGTGTGGACAAGGCATACTTACCAATAATGCCAAGGCACACGTATGTCGAGGAAAGAAAAAATGTCACATTTGTCACCACATCGTGGACTTGGAACACCAATGCTACGTGCAAAAATACCAACCCCCACCAGAGAAAGAGGACGGTCACAAGAAGAAAGGCAATTTCATCTTTTTCGATTTCGAATGCATGCAAGAGACCGGCATTCACATTCCTAATTTTTGCGTGGCTCATCGAGCGTGCGAGAAGTGCATTCAAGAACCTATCTTCAGTCATTGCCCTCACTGCAGCAAGATTCCTGGAGGGCGTGAAAAAATCTTTCGGGGACCGAACACGTTAGCCGATTTTGCACAATGGGTCTTAGACCCCATCGACAAGACGTGGAGCCAAGAGGACATCGAATGTTACGGAGATTGTCATCGTCATGCCACGGTGATGGCTCACAATTTCTCCGGATACGATGGACAGTTTCTTTTGAGGTACTATACGGAACAAGGCACCGAGCGTCCTAAAGTGACTTTGAACGGAGCCAAAATCATTTTCATGCAAGTGGGACAAGTACAGTTTAAAGATTCGATGAGCTATTTGGCCATGCCTTTGAGTCGAATGCCTAAAACGTTTGGAATGACAGAAATGGCTAAAGGGTACTTTCCACACTTTTTCAATACGGAAGCCAATCAACACGCCGTTCTACCCCATTTACCTGAGGCTCACTATTACGACCCCGACAACATGCGTACCGAACAACGAGAAGCTTTCTACGCTTGGTACCAGGCTCACGCCTCGGACCCTTTCGACTTTCAGGAAGAAATGCTAAAGTATTGTCGTTCCGACGTGGACATTTTACGGCGTTGCTGTGGAAAATTTCGAGAACTGTTCATGGAACACGGAGGGGTCGATCCTTTGAAAGAAGCTTGCACCATTGCCAAAGCGTGTTCCTTAGTGTATCGACAACGATTCATGCCTGAAAACACCGTGGCTGTCATCAGTCCTCAAACGACCCACTTTGTCAAACGTCAATACTCGGTCAAAGCCCTACGTTGGTTACATTACTTGTGCGACAAGGAAGACAAGTGGATTCAGCATGCCCGCAACGGAGGGGGTGAAAAGACCATCGGAACGTATTCGGTCGATGGCTGGGACTTAGAAAACCCCAAGATCGTGTACGAGTTTAACGGTTGCTTATTTCACGGATGTCCCGTCTGTTACCCTGACCGTGGCACTAAAAATCAGTTTTTGCAACGAACCATGGAAGACTTGTACCAGGACACTTGTCAGCGACGCCTAAAGTTAGAACAGCAAGGATACCAAGTGGTGGAAATGTGGGAACACGAGTACGATCACCGTATGAAAACCGATCCCGAGTTTAAACGCCTCGTGGAAAGTTACCAGTTCATGGACCCGCTGAACCCGAGGGATAGTTTGTACGGAGGAAGGACCAATGCCACCTGTTTGCTGTACCAAGCCGACGAAGAGAAAGGAGAAGAAATCAAATACTTGTGTGTTCGCTGTATCCCTACGTGTGCAAATATTGTCGCTTTCCTGTAGGGCACCCGCAATTGTTAACGGAACACATCGACCTGAAAAACATTCGACAATACGAAGGCTTGATCAAGTGTAAAGTTTTGCCTCCCACGAACCTCTACCATCCCGTCTTACCTCACCATTGTCAAGGCAAACTGATGTTTCCCTTGTGCCGTACTTGTGCCGAAACGTGCAACCAAGATCAACCTTGTCAGCACAGCCAGGAAGAACGTGCCTTGACGGGAACCTGGGTCAGCGTAGAATTGTTCAAAGCTCTGGACATGGGATACCAACTGTTAGAAGTGTACGAAATTTGCCACTTTCCCAAGACACAACAGTACCGCAAGGGTGATCCCAGTCAGAAAGGCATTTTCGCCGACTACGTGGATGCCTTTTTGAAACTGAAGCAAGAAGCCAGCGGCTATCCTTCCTGGTGTCACACTCCCGAAGACCAAATACAATTCAAAGAGAAATACTATGAACAAGAAGGCATCTCTTTAGACCACATCGAGAAAAACGAAGGCAGGAGATCGTTTGCCAAATTGATGTTAAATTGTTTGTGGGGTAAAATGGCACAACGACCGTGTTTACCCAAGACGGAATATTTGACAGAACCTTCCCGCTACTTCCAGATGATTCACGACAAAACCAAATACATGAAACACGTGGACGTCGTTCGAGAGAATTTGATCTTGGTCAATTACGAAGAAGATCTGGACTTTGTACAAGACGACCCTTTTGGAAATGTCATCATTGCGGCTTACGTGACAGCCCATGCTCGCTTAAAATTGTACGAAGCTTTAGAACTGTTAGAAGAACGCGTCCTGTACTTTGACACGGACAGTTGCATTTACATCCATCACCCGATTCAACATCACCCTAACATCGAAGGAGACCGTTTAGGAGCCTGGACAGACGAGCATCCCGACGACAAGATTCTAAGTTTTGTCAGTGGCGGTCCCAAAAATTACGGCTACGAATACCGTGACAAACAAGGAGAAGTGCACACGACGTGCAAAGTGAAAGGACTGACTCTGAATTATCGTACCAGTCGTGTGGTCAACTTTGGGGTATTGAAAGAAGCCTTGCAATCGGGAGAGGATGGAAACTTTAAAGTGACCACTCACCAACCGAACAAGATTGTACGTTTACCCACTCACCACATCGTCAGTCGACCCTTGGAAAAAGTCTATCAAATCGTGTACCAGAAGCGAGTGAGACTTCCCAATCATTTCACCTTACCGTACGGTCACGTCGGTATTGGTCTGTATATAAAAAAGGAACCCTAGGCAAGATCGATAGTTCATTGTGACTACCAAGACCGAGCGAACAAGATGAATACTTTGAAAGAGGCATCGTTCCAGTTTGGGGATTGTAAAAAAGTTGTATCTTCCTCTAGTGTGACTAATATTGGATGGATAAGACCCAGGCATTGCGACGGAAAATGTCCGGAAGGAAACTGCGATTGTCCATGTGGTTACCATTGTAATTGCGTAACGGAGTTTGCAGACGAGTGCGATTGTGAGCCTTGCGATGGGACCGATGCTGTACGTTGTGACCTGAGCGATGCCGTAAAGCATCATGGGAACTTTGTTCTCACTGCCCCTGTCATGGAAAGTGATGCTGTGCGTGTCAAACCTGAGGGATGCGAAAGCGATGCTGCTCGTCCTCTTAGACATTTTACCGGGTTTAAAGGGGAATGTCGACCTTCACGTCTACCCCCCTACGGATGTCATCCAGCCCTGAGTAAACTCCTGTTCCTGTCACCCAACCCTCATCGAAACGAACCTGTGAAAAACGAATATTCGTTTCCTGTGCGTTTGTCGGAATACTGCGACTTTGAAAATCGTCTTCAATTGTTCAAAGGAAAATGGCCAAAGTATCTGGGAGGACCGACCCCCGAAGAATTAGCCAGAGCCGGATTTTTCTACTTGGGCGAAGGAGATAAAGTCAAGTGCTTCAGTTGCGGTGTGTCACTTCACCACTGGGAACCGCAAGATTCGGCCTACGTAGAACATGCTCGATGGTCACCGAATTGTCATTACTTACCTTTAGTGGGACCGAGACATTGAAGTAACTTCTTACCATAATAATCTGTTCATGGATACTTTACAAGAGAACATTCGTGCTTTGCCTGTGGAATTGAGAGAACGCATTTACCGAGAGCTGGTCAAAATACAAGTGAAACGTAAAGAACAATTGCATCCGTTACGTCACCGGTGTTTGAACCACTGGTACCTGAAGGCTATACAAGGACTGATTCAATTGAAAGTGTTCCATTGGACAGACATTGATCAACGATCCTCTAGTTTTAAAAAGGATTGGTTTGGTATGGACGATTGTAGTTACATCATTGTAAACGTACTGCATCGAATTCCAGAGGAAGAGTTAACGAATTACCAACATCTTTCACACAATGTCAACTTGGTGAAAGAGGAAACTTCTGAACGAATTGTAATGTGTAGATTAGTGACTCAACGATTTAAATTCGACACTGAAGTGAAACCATGTTTGTGCAAAGAGTACATTTCTTGTGTCAGACCAAAGAGGATTTAGTATGACCTATTCATGGATACTTTACAAGAGAACATTCGTGCTTTGCCTGTGGAGTTGAGAGAACGCATTTACCGAGAGCTGGTCAAAATACAAGTGAAACGTAAACTCAAAGTGATTCATCCGTTTTTAAATTATGCTCTGTTCCAAAGTACAAGAAGACTGATTATGAGTGGATATTACATTAGGCACAAAGTTAAACGAGGCTATTGGCTACCACCCAACGATTCCAAAAACAGTGTATATACTTATGGATATTTTACAAGAGTACATTTTGGGCTTGCCTGTGGAGTTGAGAGAACGCATTTACCGAGAGCTGGTGAAAATACAAGTGAAACGTAAAGAACAATTGCATCCGTTACGTCACCAGATTTTTAACCACTGGTACCTGAATGGTATAAGAGAACTGATTCGTCAGAAATTGTTTCAGTGGTCAGACCTTGTTCAATACTTCCAGGCCCCCGATGATTCACGTGTTGATCATTTTGGTTACTTCGAGATTCACCTAGAGCAACCCATTGAGGAAGACGAGGTAAAGGATTACCAACATATTTTACGTGGAATCTACTTAGCGGAAGAGGAAACTTCTAATCGAACTCTGACGTTTCGGTTACAGTATGCAAGATTTACATTCCCAACTGGAGAACGAAGATCACTGGCTAGAAAGTACGTGTATTCTTTTCGAAACAAAGAGACTATAAAAACAGGCTGCTATGCCACGACTTATGTCGTATGTCATCCAACAGATTCCGTGGAAGGAACTCAATGACCATATTCAAACTGTGGATCATTACCATCGATTATTACAACAACTGTATCCATTCAATTTGGGACGACAAGTGGTGTGTGTCTTAGTGACTTGTTTTCTGGGATTTCGTTTACCAGCCGATTCTTTGTGGACTCTTTACGATCAGTACTTACCACCTCCATGGCCTTAAATGGTCACGAAAAACTCCTTTTGCTCAAAGCCTTGCGTTTTCATCTGGATACTTCTCGACCTCTACGGGAAAAAAAGATTCGTCAACTTTTAGCTACCCAAGACGTGTATGACGATGTGTGTGTAGCTTGTGACTTACATCCCCATTGGACAGATGTCCGTGCCTGGAAAGAATGGGATTTTGAGGCTTGGACCCAAGAAGTGGCCCAGTATACACGAGAGTTGTTCAAGGAAAAAAGTTACTTTTCATCCCGTGTTAGTGACGGTGCCAGAAGAAGAACCCGTCACCCAAGACAGGACTGTCGTGGACAGGCCTGAAAGACCCTTTCGGGAGGACACTTGTGTGACCTTACCCCCTGTTGAACTGGTTAGAACATTACCCAAAACATGTGGTTGTTGTACAGACACTTGTGTTTATTCCACATTCATCGTTATCATGTGCCTTTTATTCTTGTACTTAAGCCTTTGGCTTTTATGCATTTTTGTCTTTCGTATTCATGTTTGAAAAAAACATTCAATAAACGTGTTCTGAAAAAGTATATAAACTCTTGCCTTGTTTGTTTTTCGTGTCACAAGTGACATTTCTCACACCATGGCTACCTCTACTGTCTCTGCTCCCTCTTCTTCTACTGTCAAAGTCATCGACGAACACTTAGATCGTGCCAGTTGGGAGGCTTTGTATCTTCGCCATCCCTTTAACATGCTCATTGCTGGACCTAGCGGTTCAGGCAAAACCGAATTCGTCAAACGTTTGATCGAACATAAACATCATTTGATCGATCGACCCCCTCAACGGATCGTGTGGTGTTACAAAGAGTGGCAATCGGCGTACAGCCTCTTGCGAGAAAGTCAAGGCGATTCCATCGTGTTCGTGGAAGGCATTCCTAAAGAAGACGATGGCATCGTCTCTGACTCCCGTCTAACCCATTTGGTCATTTTCGACGACATGTTAGGAGAAGACGAAGAAGAAATTAAATTGTGGTTCACGCGCAAAGGGCATCACCGTAATGCCAGTGTCGTTTACATCACCCAAAATTTGTTTCAACAAAGTAAAGCCCATCGCACCATCAGTCTCAATGCGCATTACGTGGTCTTGTTTAAAAGCCCTCGAGATAAATCGCAAGTGCAAGTCTTAGCCAAACAGTTAGGAACGCCATGGCTGACTCAGGCGTACGACGATGCCACTCAAACGCCACACGCCTATTTACTCGTCGATTTGAAACCTACGACCCCCGAGGATTTGCGATTTCGTACCCACTTGTTTCACCACTGGTGCCAAGACGGAGGGCCTGTCCTGTACACGTCTCCGTCCTCGACTTCATTTCACTCCCCATGAAAAAAATCTATAAAAACCTCAGACCCTTTTTCGTCTGTCTCACACAGTGTGAACATGACGTCCCTTCAGTCGCATCTTCCCGTCAAATTGATTCGTGCCTTGTATGGCATCAGTCGAGAAAAAGATCCACAAACACGAGCCCGTGTCTTAGAAGCTAGTCTCAAAGAAGTCTTACGATGGTTCACGGTGACGGCACGTCAATTACTCCAAGGAATCATTCAGATTCCTCATCAAACCCAACGCTTTTTCGATCGAAACAAAGTCGCTTTGGTCCAACTGGCCGATCCCCGCATCGACACTCAAACCAAAAAACAAATCATTTTGAAACCTGGAGGGAGCGGTACTCTAGGCGGGGTCATCATTCGCTCACTCTTAAGATGGGATCCTAATGCCCCCAAAGTTATCCCCAAGACAAAAGTCCAACGAAGCCCCAAGAAGAAAAAGAAAAAGACCAGGTCCCCAAGAAGAATAACTTCTCCAGTGGCAGGACCCTCCTCTTACCAGACACCACCACCATCACCCCAGAAAAAGAAAAGAAGCCCCCAGAAAAAGAAACAGAGAAAAAGTCCCCAGAAAAAGAAAAGTCCACAGAAGAAGAAAACTAGTCGCAAGAGAGGCACTTCGGCCAGGACGCAACCTTACACTCGCAAGCCACGACCTGCCACAGCGTCTCCGGCAGCCTCACGTTTGTCCACTTCTCCGTTGATGTCACCAGGAACTGAAGAGTACTTGGAGACGTTGATCACACCAAGAACATCTCCGTTGATGACCCCCAAAAGAACTTCTCCAGTGGCAGGACCTTCCAATTTAGCGGCAGTGGCTGCTGCTCACAAAGTACCTTCTCCCAAAATCAAAGTCCATGAAAGATCAGGCATGTTACAAAGTTTACTGGATTTGTCCAAGCAAGAACTGGCTCGATTTAGTCCGTTGCGTACCCCTGCACGACGTGTCATGCCTGTCCTCAAACTGATAAAACGTAAAGACAATCAGTGGCGACGCGTTCCAGTATAAAAAGACCTGTGACCAAGTCGGGGTATCAGTGAACTTGTAAAAAGATGTCACCTCCAAGAAGCCACAAAAGAAAGAGACAAAGGCAGACGCGTCATCCGACAAAGCGCTTAGCCAAGCATCGACGTTACCCTAAAAAAAGACACAGTCGTTCCAAGAAAAAGAGGCGTCAACAAAGGGGAGGATTCCTTGGCGATTTTAGGAAAAACATTGTCACCTTTATGACAAAGCGATAGTCCCAGAAAAAAAGATAAAAGGGTGTGTGTTAAGTCATCGACGTTAGTGTCTGTTTGGTGAATGTCCCAGAACCCACAAGCAAAGATGTCACCCTCCAGAAAACCCCAAGGAAAGAAAAGAAAAGGACTACCACCACGTTTAGCCAAACATGGGGACCTGTTATCTGTCCTGTCCAAAGCTTCTCCACCCCTACGAAAAAAACTCATTCAAACGGCCTCCAAAGAGGTCATCGATACCGTGTGCGAATGTTGTTTGAACGTTTTGAAAGGCACGATCCCTTTGTCCAAACACCAGAAACAATGCTTAGGCAAACATCGTCACGTTCTTCGGAAAATGGTTCAAAAGAAAATTCCCATTCGTCAAAAAAAGAAGATGTTGGTCCAACGTGGAGGCATTTTACCTCTCTTGTTAGGCCCCATACTGAAAGGAGTCTTGGGAACCATGTTGGGAGGACTGGTGGGAGCAAGATAAAAAGGCCTTCGGAAGTCCCAAGATCTCAGAATTCACCCCTGACAACCCCATGGAAGGACGAAAACTAGCTTTAGTGCCTTACAAACGATGGATGGAATACCATCGGTGGCAAGAACAACGCACCCCGCATTTACCTCCCAATCCCAATTTGAGCGAGATGTCCCAGTTACAACACGAATTGCAATCCTTGATGGATCGCCAAGATTTGTCCGAAACAGAAAAATCACAAAAGTACGGTCAACTCTTGCAACGACTGCAACTCTTTCACCAGAAAGCTTTAGACGAAACAGTTCTACCCACTCTGAAAGATTTTAAGACCTTGATGAAAAGTCCAGCACCATCACCAGTACCAGTACCAGTACCAGTACCACCAGTACCCGTGACCAAGACAGAAAAAGGAAAAGAAGAAGAAGAAGAAGGATTTCAAACTCCACCAGAAAAAGTACGCAAGTTAACAACACCACCTACCTCCAGAATTGGATGGATTAAAAAGATGATGGCCACCCCTTCTTCCTCACAAGAGAAAAAGAAAGTGAAGACAGAAGTGAAGACAGAAGTGAAACAAGAACCGATATCCCCTGCTCAGACATCCTCCTCCTCTTCGACACCTATTGCTGGCCGCACACGCAAAGCATTACAATCCAAGAAAATACCCCAAGAAAAAAAGAGTAGCCTCTTCCAAGAGTGGGTGCCTTATTAAGACACCAATCAACACAAAAAAATGGAAAAAGTCTTAGCTAGCATTTACTACGATCCCTCCCATCCTGCAGGTTACGCAGGAGTTCAAAAATTGTATCGTGCTGCCAAAACGCGACTGAAAAGTCTCCGTTTACCTCAAGTGCAACGATGGTTACAAGAACAAGCTACCTACACTTTACACAAAGCCATTCGACGCAAGTTTGCCAGAAGTCGCACCCGAGTGGAAGGCATCGATCATCAATGGCAAGCCGATTTAGCCGATGTCTCTCATTTGGCCAGCTACAATCGTGGCTACAAATATTTGTTTTGTGTCATCGACGTCTTTTCCAAATTTGCCTGGGTCGTGCCTTTGACTTCCAAATCGAGCAGCGAGTTAGTGCGAGCCCTGCAACGAGTGTTGAAACAAAGCGGTCGTCACCCTCTTCGATGGCAAACGGACAAAGGCACCGAATTTCTGAACCAAGCTTTCCAAAAAGAATTAAAGAAACGTGACATTCATTTTTTTACCACCGAGAATCCCGAAACCAAAGCCAGCATCGTGGAACGTTTTCAACGCACTTTGAAAGAACGCATGTGGAAATATTTTACGCATCACCACACTCTGAAGTACATCGACATCTTACCGCACCTGGTGCAAGCGTACAACCAATCTTACCATCGAAGCATCGGACGTGCCCCGCAAGACGTGACTCCCGACAACGAAGTGCTGGTGTTCGAGCGCCTGTTCGGTACGTCCCCGACGAGGGCTGTCCCCAAGAAAAGTGGAGAGTTGACCGTAGGAGATTGGGTGCGCATTGGCAAAACCAAACGCACTTTCGACAAAAGTTACTTACCTAACTGGACGACCGAATTGTTTCGCGTCACTGGACGAGTACATGGCCGTCATCCTGCCGTCTATAAATTGGAAGACATGAACGGAGAAGTACTCAAAGGAACGTTTTATTTGCCCGAGTTACAACGTGTCACCAAAAAAGAAGACGACGTGTACGACATCGAAAGCATTCTCGAACGCAGAACCCGTAAAGTGGGCAAACGACGTGTCAAAGAAGTCAAAGTACGTTGGAAAGGATATCCACCCAGTTTCGATTCTTGGATCGACGCTTCGCAAGTCATCGACTATAAAAAGAAGAAGTGACCATCATGCCCTTTCACACAGCAGCAGACGCAGCTACGTCGACCACTCCTTCTTCCCCTAGTTCTTCTGTGCAAGATTTACAAAAACAACCCTTGTGGGTGTGGTGTGGAGAACGTGTGCCTAAAACGCAAATCGTCTTTTTCTGCCAAATCTTCGTGGTGTATTGTGTCATCGGGGCAGCCATCGCCAATTTGAGTTTGCAACAAGGAGACAAACAATTGTGGACCATTTTATTGAGCAGTTGCATCGGTTACCTGCTTCCCAATCCCTCCCTGAAATTCTCCTCGAACGGGAACGTTGTGTCCAGTGCCAGTGCCAGTCACCACTCCAACAACCACAACCAGAACCCCATTTTGGGCGGAGACACGCCTCTGACATCCACTAACCCCTCGGACAGCCACAGAACTCTGGAATTATGAGTCACCAAAACCAATTTTACTTAACCTTACCCAGTGACAGTTCCATGGAGGTGTTCCATGGAGGTGTTTCCCAAGAACACGTTGTGCTGTTACACGGCCAAATTACCTCAAGCCATCCCCTTAGATCACGAAGCCCATTGGGAAGTGGCTTTAGTGGAAATAATTCACCCGACCCAAGTCCACAATGTCATTGCCCAGCAAAATACTTTTACGGTGGAAGTTCATGACAAACAATTGCAAGAGGAGTTGGATAAGACTAGTAGCACATATACCAATAAAACCTATAATCAAATCACTAAAACGACCACCTACAACTTTCTGATTAACCCAGGCTATTATTTCAGTGGTCATCATTTGGTCAGCGCCATAGCCTCCAAGTTTAATGGCGTGTTTGGGGAAGCTTTTAAGATTATCAAGAACAAAAGTGTCACCATGGAGTACCACAAAGTAGCTCGTCGCTTCTTGATGAAATTTGAACGGCCTAAAATCGTGTCCATTAAATTTTGTCCTGAATTGTTTGACATGTTGGGCGGTGACACGGAGATGAGGAAGAAATTAGAACAAAAAACACAACCCGAATTACCAGTCATTTACGACAACGAGACTTTTGGCCAGTATTTTCGTACCCCGGTAGAACTGAACCAAGGACTGAATTTGATCTTTGTGTATTCCGATGTGGTGGAATACAACGTGGTGGGACACACCTCCGTGCCGTTACTGCGTGTCATTCCTTTCAAAGTGGATTCTGCCACGAACGCTGACGAGGAAGGTGGAAACACTTACCACGTCCACCGCGAATTTGTCCATCCTCACTATTTGCCGGTCAGCAAGTCGTATTTGGACACGGTCAACATTACTATAAAAGGAGATTTGGGACAAAATATTCCATTCACCAAAGGAAAAGTCACGGTGAAACTCCATTTTCGAAAACGGTTCTCTCACGATTCGTAAGTAAGTCATGTATCCAGTGTACCAAGGGGTGGCTCGACAGCGAGGACACGGTTTAGGAGACATGTTAAAATCGGCCTTTCGTTCGGTGGCCCCGGTGTTGAAACCGATGGTGACACGCGGATTGCACGCCTTGAAAGATGCGGCACTGACACAAGGCAAAGAATTTCTCCAAAATGTCATCATCGACAAACAGAACCCTAAAGAAGCCTTCATGAGGGCAGGCAAAAATGTCTTGCTGCAAACGGGCAAAGACATTTTGGGTCGACGAGAGACACCTATAAATGCCCTGCACGCTACCGAGTCAGGCATTCAGCAAGGACAAGGCAGAAAGAGACGACGAAGAAGAAAACACCCTTTCACCAGACTTCAAGCGAGAAAGGCCAAGAAAAGAAGAACCGTTCGAGACTTAGACGTTTTCGATTATTGAGACACAGCAACAACAAAAAATGATGCACCGAGAGTCTTGCGCCTGTTCCAAGACGGAACTGGATCTGTTTGCCATGCCCCCCACCATGATGACGATGCAAGAATCCCAGTGGGTGGAATTTAATCCCATCTCCACATTGACCGATTCCGCTCCCATCGAGTTTGACATCAAAGGACAACCCGAAGATTACATCGATTTGAATAACAGTTACTTGTACTTGAAAGTCAAAGTTAAAGATAAGGGAGGAGATAATATAACCGGCGAAGAGAAAGTAGCTCCCATCAACAATTTCATGCATTCCTTGTTCAGCTCAGTGGACTTGTACTTGAACAACAAACTGGTTAGCAGCAGCATGGATACTTACCCTTACCGTGCCTACTTGGAAAATCTCTTGACGTACGGAATAGATGCCAAGGATACTCATCTCGATGCCTGTGTGGTGTGGCAACCTGGCGAATTTGATAAAACAGGTCTTGACCCTGACCCCAAATTAAAACCAACCACCAATGAGGGATTTGTAGAACGAAGAAAGAAAATATTAGATGAACAGAGTTTAGAACTGATGGATCGTTTGCATTTGGACATGTGGTTGCAAGAGAAATATTTGCTAAACGGAGTGAATATTCGCCTGAGACTGAATCGCAGTAGTGCCGCTTTCCATTTGTTGGCTGATGGTGATGCTACTACTGGTGGCAATCCTAAAACCCAAATCATGCAGGCCAAACTCTACGTACGACGCGTGGAAGTGTTACCTAAAGTAGGTAACGACATCAGTCAAACGTTGAGCAGAACGACCGCCAAGTATCCCATCCGACGCGTGGAAGTGAAAACGTTCACCATTCCCGCTAACCTTCAATCCATAACCGAAGATCATCTGTTCCAAGGACAGTTACCCAAGCGTTTAATCCTTGGTATGGTCTCGAATTCAGCCTTCAACGGAGCCTTCCTTGAAAATCCTTTCAACTTTCATCATTACAATGTGTCCAAGATCGAAGTCAGTCGCGATGGCAAGACCTTGTGTACCCGACCTTTCGAACCTGACTTTAAAAACAAGAATTACTTGAGGTCGTACTTGTCCCTGTACGAAGCCACGGGACAGTTAGGAACCAACACCAGTCACGGCATTACGTACGACGATTATGACGGAGGCTACGCTTTGTGGGCTTTCGATTTCACTCCAGACCAAGGCAGCGACGAGGGACATTTCCACCCTATAAAATCTGGCCAGATTCGTGTGGAACTTCAGTTTGCAGATAAACTACCAGCGACAGTGAACGTCATCCTGTATGCAGAATTCGATAATACCATAGAAATCAACAGTTTGAGAGAAGTCATTCTAGATTATTAGAAAGCCATGGAAGACTGTTATCCCTCTTTACCTAGTGGAGAAACTTTGGAGATGGAATGTAAGGAGACCGTGGAAGGAGAAGAATCTCAAGACAAAGACGAAAAAGATATCATGATGAAGTCGAGATGGCCAGAACAAGAGGCCCATTTAGTCTCCTGTTTTGCCAAACACTTGGTCGACAAAATGACGGAATTGATCAAGAAAAATTGCTATGGATGTCAAAACGATCATCCCAGTCAAATTCAACACGATAAATGCCTGATGTTGAGTCAAGAAGAAAAATTGGACGAGTATCTGGACGAAGCTTGGAGCCTCATCTCGAACAAAGACGTGTTGCACCAGTGGTATAAAGACTTGCGTGAACATTCTTGTCCACCATTAACCACTCAAGAGATTCATCGTATCGAAGCTCTCCTGAATCAGAGTGAGGAAACAGAACGAATAACCGTTTATTCGTCAGACATTTTCAAGCAAAAAGTCAGGATCGAATTGACGACGTATTGTTACCTGTGAAGAAGAAAAACAAACACAAAACAATGGATACCTGGGAACTTTATTACCTTTTGAACCACAGTTCGTATACGGCTTCTTGGAATCCCGTCGTCTGTGCTAAAGATGAACTCCCTCATCGCAAACCTAAAGACCATCAAGCTTACGTGATCAACACGGACGACAGTCATCTCCCAGGAACCCACTGGGTAGCCGTTTACTTTCCTCAAGAAGGATGTGTGGAATATTTCGATTCGTACGGATTGCCCCCTTTGGAAGACGATATCATCGACTTTATGAGAAGAAATGCTCAGACCACCCAATTCAATAATGTGAAATTGCAAGGCACAGATTCCTTGGTGTGTGGACAGTACTGTGTGTATTTTCTGCATCATCGCAGCCTGGGCTATTCCTTAGAACATTTAGTGACTCATTTCGATCCTCGTTCTTCTGCTAGAAACGATGTGAAAGTAGATAGATGGTTTTGTGACCATTATGCTTATCTTTTGTCTCAAGCTAGGAAACGTAGTGTCCATCAATGGCCTAATGATTTCCAACAGTGGAAATCACAATTTCATTCACAACGTTGTCAGCCCTGTTCAAAGTAGTTAGTAATTGAAGAAAAAAAATGTTTGTCATTTGAAAAAAATTGTTTGATGTTATCATGTTGGATTATTGTTAAAAATGTTGTTGTTTAGTGTTAAGTGATTTTTGAATAAAAATGTTGTGTTTAGAAAAAAATGCCTTTGTCTTTTGTTTAGCTATAAGAATGTTGGATTGATGCTCTTTCATTTCTTACTATCCCTCTCATGAACGTTGCGGCTCGAAAACCGTGTGGGGATGTTTTCCTTCACGTCCGCGCTTTAACTTTAAGAACCGGGTTGTTCCCAGTCTAGCCATCCATTGTCGACTCATCCTCCTAAGAAGATGTGCTCCAAACTAGCTAAGCTCAACGAAGCCTACGTGAATCTGCATAGGGTCAGACACAGTCTGATACCGAAACCAGAAGAAATAGAGAATGTGAGAATGTTAAAAATCACTGAAGACCTGATAGAAGAGCTCTTCAGAGAAGAAATGAACAAGGAGAAAGAAGAATGGACAGAGAAGTACAGACTTCAGAGACAGCAGCAACAGCAGCAACAACAGCAGCAGCAGCAACCTGAAGCTGACAGAGGCTTTGTCGATTGTCGTATCGACACCAAAGAATTCTTCTTCTCTTTCCGAAGAAGCAGACCTATCGCCAGAAAGTCTATCCTCAGAGGACATCGCATTCTTAGAAACTAAAAAAGAATGCCATAGCAAAACAAAAAAAACAGCCCTTTTCAGGGCTACCCAAAACTCTAGAAAAGAAATAACGATCGATTTGCCAGTGTGTGTGTGTAGGTAGAGTAGTGTGAAAATAAACACTAACTCTTTCTTAAAAAAATGTGAGGGTATGTGTTTGTGTTTGTGTTTGTAAGTGATAAAGTAGGTTGGTGTGGATAGTAGATTAAAATGATGTTTGGTTTTTTTTGGGCTGTTTGAGGTGTAGATTTGGGGTTAGATTGGATTGCTTTGCATATGTAAATAGTCTATTGAAGTGATTCATAAAAAATTTTATAATAGTGATGGGTAGCATAAAAAGTGAGTGAGTGTTTCTTTTAGGTCCGCGCGTTGTTGTTTTTTGGTCATGATCTAGGTAAGATGAATTTTATGTTTTTAGGGGGGATGTTTTACTTCACGTACGCGCTTTCAGTATAAATTGAAACTCGTTCGGCAGTCCAGCTACCCTTGTTGATTGATCAACACCAAAAAATGAACACGAGACTGGAGAAACTGTTGGAACTTCATGTGCATCTGGAATATGCCAGGCGCATATTAAATGAACTGGCCGCTGAAGCCATTGTCGAGGAGGGAATGATAAGAGAGGAGGAAAGAAGAAAAAAAGAAGAGGAGGAGAGAAGATATAAAGAAGAGGAGGAGGAAAAGGAGAGAAGAAAAAATTTCAGAATCCCAGAGAGTGAAAATTGGGATTCTGAAGCGACATATCCTGCCTCTGCTCTCTCCCCCCAAAAGGTAAAAAGTAACTGGGGGATAAGATGTGTATGTGGCGCCAGGCCTGGAAGGTGCCACCATTAACCAGGTGTCCATGAAGTTCCAAACAAAACAGCCCTTTTCAGGGCTACCCAAGACTCTAGAAAAGAAATAACGATCCATTTGCCAATGTGTAGGTAGAGTAGTGTGAATATAAACACTAACTCTTTTTTTAATTGTGTGAGGGTATGTGTTGGTGTGTTAGTGTTTATAAGAGCTGAGGTATGTTTGTGTGAATAGTAGATTATGGGTTTCTTTATTGTTTCTTAGCGTATGTGAAGAGTATAGTTAGGGTTTTATTATATGAAATGAAAAAAGTAGGGGATGTTTTCCTTCACGTACGCGCGTTGTTGGGTCATGATCTAGGTAAGATCCATTTTATGTTTTAGGGGGATGTTTTCCTTCACGTCCGCGCTTTTCGTATAAGAATCCACAGTATTAGTTGTTCAAACCATTCTGCAAAGAATAAAAAGAAGATGGCGTCAAACCAAATGGACAAAATACAAACCTTGCAAGACGTTTTAGACAACTTAGGAATAATGGAACAGATGCTAATAAGACTGGTTGAAGACCATTATTCCTATAGTCCCCATCGTGTAAAGATGGAAATTAACAATTTAAGAAAAGCAAAGGACAAGATTAGTGGTGTCATGAAGGAAATAAAGGAGGAGAAGGAGGATGAAGAGGAAAAGATAAGAATAAGAACATGGAACGAAAAAATTGAAAAAGAAGAGGAAAATGAGAAGAGGAAGAAAGAAGAAGAGGAGGAAGAGAAGAAAGAAGAGGAGGAGAAAAAAAAGAAGAGAAAGAGTGTTGGAGATAAAATAAGAAGTTGGTGGAGGAAAAGAAGAAATTAGAAGAAAACCCAAAGGCCCTTTTCAGGGCCCCCATATATCTCGAAAAGAGATAGCCTTTGAATTGCCTACCCCTTTTTAAAAAATTTTTTTTAAAATTTAAAAAAAATCCCATGTTAAATTCCCCTTGTACGTAGAGTGACCCACGATTTATTGCCATGTTAAATTCCCCTTGTACGTAGATTGTCCCACGATTTATTCCCATGTTAAATTCCCCTTGTACGTAGATTGTCCCACGATTTATTCCCATGTTAAATTCCCCTTGTACGTAGATTGACCCACGATTTTTTGCCATGTTAAATTTCCATTGTACGTAGAGTGTCCCAGGGGTCCCTGTAATGCTAATTCCCATTGTACGTAGGGTGCCCCACTTCACTACTTTTCTTGTTGTGTATTTTGTTTATATAATTAAATCTTAGGTAGAATAAGAAAATGAGCATATAATAAAAAAAGGTTACTGCATTTGTATGGGAAAATATGAACGAGTTTTGTCGGATGGATATACTGCACTCCCAAGGTCGTGCAGTATTCCATCCCAAAACTCGTTCATATTTTCCCATACAAATGCAGTAACCTATAAATATAATATATTATTGTGGGCTAGGTCGAACGTTCGAGTAATCGTTTTCCCTGTGAATAGACACCCCTCGAAATAATATTGATCTAATTTCTGAAGGCAAAAAATGTAATGCTCACCGTTTTATAAGAAGCGTCAAGTTTTGCTCGACGACCTACCTACCTACCTACCTACCCTACCTGCATGCACAGGGTTCGTTATAAAGAAAATTTAGATTATCCGACCTTGAATCAAGGGATGAGGGTTCTAACCTGTAACAATACTCTAAATTTTTTTTGTAACGAACCCTAGTCCTACATGTAAGACTTAGCACATGTTGATTTTGTTGACGCCCACAATATAAATATCAGCGTCAGGTCTTACGGGTAGGACTAGAACGAACCTCTGTGCCTACCTGGCTCTTTGCCAATGGTATGAATAGATTTCCTCAAAAGGAAGTGAAAATCAAATAACCACGCAGTTGAAAATCGTAACAGCAGTTAATTCACTTTTGAAGGACAATAAGGATTTTGCCACGTTTTCGTGCTATTAACCAACACTATCTTTTGGAACTAGAGCTTTTAGGGATTCAGCCTATTTTCAGACATGGTCGCAGAAGTTGAACCAGGTATGACGCCAACTTGATAGGCCTAGTCCAAGTTTCCTCAGACTTTGGCCACCCCGTTTTAGGTATTCGGACACACATCCAAACATAAATATTCAGATATTTAAAACGGGGTTGCAAGGATCAGAGAAAACATATACAACATATTAAATAAATTCTTCTCGACACAAAATTTAGATGATTCGAGAGCGTGCACGGGGTCTCGTATCGTTGCTAATAATTTACCTATCAGTAATATATGTACAGTACTAAAATGACTAATAGGTAAATTGTAGCAACGATAGAAGCCCCTGTGACATTGTGGAATTGTGTGGCAGATTAATTTTGTTCACCAGATTGAATCTGTAATGTTAGGTAACATTTTACTTGGTCGAACGAATATTCAGAAATATTATACTGTGCTTGGCCAAAATTAATTTTCACATTTATTGTCTCCCCGGTTGGTTTGAAATTGCAGAAAAATGCAGAAACTGAAAATTTTTATCTCTTATTTAAATGAACAATACAGATAAATTTGTTTAGTATCATGTGCATAAAAAAGTTTTATACAAGGGTCTGTAATATTGAATTAAAATTTAATGTGGTGGAGGACTTGTGCTTGAAGTGCATATTTGAATAATTTACAGTAAAAATCTCAATCTGTAATAAGTAATAACTAGTATTTATTTTATTTCTTGAACATCATTAACCACTTGACAGTAAATGACAAGGTCAACTGAACTTTATTTATTGATACAGTAATAATTCTGAGACATTGTGACAATACTTGCAGTAGAACATTAAATAATATCAGTTTTCGAACAAAGTTACTAATAAGGCTACAATGTTTACCTTAATTTCCAGGTGTGTAAATGGTTTACAATAAACAATAACTGAAAGTATGCCATTTAAGCAAAACAACATTTCCACC
Source organism: Sinohyriopsis cumingii (assembly GCA_028554795.2). Classification (NCBI taxonomy): domain Eukaryota; kingdom Metazoa; phylum Mollusca; class Bivalvia; order Unionida; family Unionidae; genus Sinohyriopsis; species Sinohyriopsis cumingii. Next base: position 125,022,766 of record CM068838.1, read on the forward strand.
AATCTACCACTTGCATGTAGACTTATTCAACAGTTAACATCATTTACGATGTGAATGCTTCACTTGTGATTGTCCTTTGCTTAAGGTCTTTTACCCCTGATTATGACAGGATTTGGTTTATAAGATATGCCTTTGTTGAATATATGTGACAATTTCAGTTAAACTTCTCTACGATCATGTTGATATTGTTTTCTACTGTTACATATATGTTTATAAGATCTATGGGCAGGCAGAGGGGGATGCTTTTGTAGGATTGATGATTAAGAATTTATGCAGTAGCTAATACAAACTTGAAACACTATTTCTTCAAATGATATTTGTTTCCCTCAAAAAAAGTTTTACTTCATGTACTTTTATTGGTTAATAATGTAGCTTATTGGAAATTTTGTCAGCATTATCAGTAAATCAGATTGATATGTAATGTATGCTACGACCCACTCATCGTTAACAAAGGAATTATTTTAAAAAATCCTACAAAACATTCCTGGTAAGCAAAGATTTGGATAGATATATATATATATATATATATATATATATATATATATATATATATATATATATATATATATTGTTTGGGCATTTTCAAATTTTGTGAACATTTACAGTCAATAAACTAGACTAATCGACTACATGTGTAAACATTGCAGTCAGGTCTTCTAGGTCTTGTTTTGATTTTCAGTCTAAAAGGGATGTAACTTTTCTAGGTTTCAGGCTTTATCCTTGACAAAAAAGTACATTGTAATAATTTGCTGTGTGTAAATACAATGGGAATTCAAGGATGTTGAAGTGTATTTATACGACAAAGACTGAGCTTTATTAACAAAAGACAGTGAATACAAAGCACGTTACATACATTCAGAGATGGCACTTTAATTAAATTACCCTTATTTGCAAGGAGATTACTAAATGACATATAACAATATATAACCCATCCAACTCTATTCTTCAGAAGTTCATGATTGAACCCAAAATCTCACCATTTCTCCTTAATGTATAGGTGTGGTACTAAATGTGCCGTGGTAACTGGCATTAAAAAACTTTTCAGGGTTAAAATTAAAGGTGAAATTTGCTACATACTTTTTAGCTCCATAGCAAAATGGCACACTAAGTACCTGTAGCACAAGTTCTTGCCTTATATCAGAGGCGTAGCTATGATATTTTACGCCCGGGGACGAACTATAAAATTGGTGCCCCAGCCTCCTCCCCGTTTAATCACATTTTTGAATATTACCCTTGTTTACTTATTATAATGTAACGTTGTAAGCCTCATTTTGGTGCCCCTGTACCTTGGCGCCTGGGGACATATGTACCCCCCCCAGCTACGCCTCTGCTTTATATGAGTTACCATAATGATGTTAATCCTTGGGACACCCTTGATTATTTTCAAAAGTTTTGGCTTTGTGGTTTATGATACAGCAACACAGGTAGGCTTTTCCACACCACAGTAGGTGACCAGGGTTGGTTCAGTAGTAGGATTCAATCCCATTACCCATTCATTAGTGAGTCTGGCAGGCTAACCACTGAGACACTGTGGCTCCCATTTGCAAAAGTAATTTTTATGATCTGTAATGGTTGGGACTTTTTCATGTACTAAAAGTCATGGGACGTGTTAGACAGTTTTTTCTACTGATCTATCATAATACCTTTTTATATAAAAAATAGATTTTGTGGTTGTGAAAGTTCTATCTTTATGAATTGTTAGATGGAAGGAAATGTTATAAATTAATATAATTTGTTTTGAAAATCAATAAATATTTTAAATTTTCCTCTAATTTCTTGGGTATAAAAATGTGTTTCTGGTTGGCTGACCAACCCTATTATGTGTTGTTGACCCTTGCACTTTTCCCCCCAGGATTAAAAAAATAAATAAATACAAAAATTTTAACAAACCTTCCCAAAATTGATTTGTGCATATAATAGATCTTCTTTACTCCAGTATATAAAACACTTGGTACATTATATATCATAATCATTATAATATATTTAAATTTTTGGAGGAAAAAAACCCTGCCTACCTACCTACCCTAATTTTAAAACCAGTGCAATATGAAAAACACATTTGTTTGGGTTGGCCTTATGATTTCTAATAAATCCATATACATGTATATATAATTTGATCCGAAGATAAGAATTGAGCATTAGCAGGCTGTTTTACCCATATTGATGGTAACTTTTCCTTTTTGTGCTCTAATTTACTATTGTCAATTTAAGCATTATTGTATTAATATTGTTAAAGGCACCATTGATTACATTTTTTACTTGAAAATAAAAATATCTAACTCGTTAATATGTGGTACCATTATTAAACCAATGTGCACTGAATGAAGTACATCCCATGGTTTCGAATCATAACCACCATTGCACTAAACTTCAACATCTCTAAAATATGATAATGACCTTTCAGAAATATTGCATTGAAAATAATTGTAATACCTTAAAAACTCAGGCAGTTTGCTTTGATGCAAGCAACCTAAAATAGTATGTTTACTCAGCTAAGGTAATCACGCTAATAGTAGGGAGTAAAAAGCAATTATATATTAAAGAACTACACCAGTGATGGCTTCAAATTCATTACAAGATAAAGAAATTGGATGAAAGGATGAAATTAAAGAAAAAAGTGTAAAAGTTGATGAAGTGTGTGTATTGTTTATGCATGTACGAGAGAGAGAATTTAGTACTGCTTAGTTATGTTCAGCATCTTGTCCTTCTGAAGCCACTTTTGAATTGAAAATTTTTAATTTTTGATTGGTGTAGGTTATTATAGTAGAGCAAATTGGTACCAGCATGACTGCTTGTCAAAATTCCCTTTTTACCCAAGCCCTTTTCGGAGTTAAATAATTAACTGGCCTGGGCTGCTTCCAGAAAATTAAAGAGAAATCCATAGGTTAGAAAAAATAGAAGACCAAAAATTTAATCAGCTTTGCAAAAATCAAAAGTAATATGAATTTAATGTCAGGAAAATTATGCATTTTTGTTAAGCCAAAACATAAAACTTAAATGGATTGATGAGGATATTAGTCTGTTATATTCAGAATTTTAATATATAACATTTCTTTAATGAATGTATTACAGTTATATGATGGTTATGTTTCAAATATAATTATGACCTTTTCAATAAGTTAGTTGCTTCCCTTAGATAGATGGTGCTATTATCAATTAAGCAATTTCCGGGGGCTACCTCTATTGACTTTGGTTATATACTGTTACAATGAACTATTTAAACAATGATGCTTTGGAAAGGTGTAAAATCCTGGAACTTAAATGTTACCTAAGACAACATGGGCTGAATGTTAGTGGGAAAAAGGAAGAACTTTTGAAACGATCGAAGGGGATTACAGTGTTGGGCATACAAAATGTGAAGTTTGTTTCGTCGAATGATCCAAAAATGCTATAACTCGCTGTGTCAATTTATAATTAGACCAGAGATCAGTGTAACATTCAAACATTTACAGACAATGGTGTTTGCGTTTAGTTTTGACAGTGAAGGTGAAACGACAGTTGAAGAGTGACAAAAAGGACATTAATTTTCAAGGATCAAGGATTTCGTTATAAGATCATTTAATGGATTTAGAAGGAAAAAAAAGATCAAGAAATGGATTTATAATGAAACATAAAAGTCAGTACACATTATAACTTGGTTTTAAAAATATTGATTGATCAATAAATTACCAACAGCAACTCAGACTCACTTCTATACAGGATCTATTTCTAGAAGTTAAAATTTAGGGGGCATATCTCTCCCATCAATTTAAAAATAAGGAGGGGTGAAGCAATTAATGAAGAAATAAAGGTTGGGCTGGAGAATATAATGCATTGTTTTCTTGCTTTTGTTTGATTTTATTCTACAGCTTGCAGATTTTAATATGGAAAGAATTCTGTATGCCAAAAATTTGAGGACAGAAAATGAATGTGAATTTAATGGATTGATGGGGTTTAAAAATATTACAGCTGATTCATTGACCTGGTAATCACTTATTCAGCATTAGAATAGAAAAAGTCTCATTCATCCAGTCTGTCATGTGACTGTGAGACGTGCCCTTATTATTCACAGGGTTACAGTCATTTCAGAATGTACAAAGACAGGACCATTGACACAAGATAATATTTACACGAATTAAATTAATCTTAATGCACTTCACGGTCCCTACTGGTTAACAGCAGTAGGAAGTAAATTGCCTGGCAATCTGCCTAGCTGAAGCTTTGCCAATTGATCACTTGAGAAATAAGTAAAAATCAAGATGTATATGCATGCAAGTATAAACGAAAATGTTGGGCATATTTACTTTACTTATCAGTATATACACACTTTTGGAATGTTATGTAGCTAGAGAGTGCAGGGTGACAATATATATGATCATAAGACTCTAAACAGTATACGTGTATCTTTGATTTCTTTTAAAATTAATTTGTTCTGATTTTATTTTGTGTCATAAGGAAAGGCATTTATACTCATAGCATTTGAGTATAGTATATAGCCTGTATGTCACATCCAACTGCCCACACCATAGATCTTGATCTGCCATAGTATAATGCACCTGCAGATCAGGGTCTATGTTTGTTCTACTGATTACTCCTAACAAACTGTACAGACCCAGATCTGCTGGTGCATTATGTGTTGGCAGGTCTGGATCTGTACAGTTTGCAGTTGGACTTGATTTATAAGCGAGTATATATATAGTAATTTAACATTGATATCATGGCTGGTCTAGGGTACTGAACAACTTATGAAAATGTGAATTTGTTTTGCATGCAACCATTAAAAAGCCATTGTAAAGAAAAGATTTATTTATTTTAAATAGAGTCTATATCAGAACAGTTAAGCTTTATTCAAATTAACATAGAATAATTTCAGGGCACATTCACCTCTTTACAGATGTTATGTCTTTGTGATGGGTTGTGGACCTAGTACCCCTGTTGAACGAGTCATCAAAGATGCCTCAGCAGCTACACAGCCACATGCAGTAATTAATATTAGAGGCAATCGCGAACAACAGAACATCATAAATAAACAGGATTCTGGATCTGAGGGATACGCATCAGATGATAGTAAGTCGGATACATCACAGCAAGACATTGCAGAGATGCTGGAACCCGAGGCAAAACAGAAATCTTTATTAAGGACTGTTTCAAGCATGCAAGCTGAGGATGCTCAAAACCTTGTCAGAAAATACCCCGAGTTGAAGCCAGTGCTCAAATCCTTTAATGACACTATCTCCATTCTTAGTCAGGAGAAGAAATGGACGGAAGATCATAATGAAACTTATTTGAAAGAAGTACAAAAGACCTTGAAACAAAACCTGCTGGATAATTTTCAAAAGTTCAATCATGAAGAAAAACGGTTGGTGATGGGAAATCACCTTGTTGATGAAGGGTAAGTAAGTATATGTTAAACATTTAGCATCATTTTTGTTTAAAGTTTAGACTACTGCATGGAGAGGATAGCTGTACACTGACATGATTAGAATTAAAATGTGTGTGTGTGTGTGTGATTTGGAGTTTTAACCTAGCTTTAACAATTTTTCAGTTATATCGCTATGATGTCTGCAGTGTGGCAGTTTATAATGATGTCTAGCACTGGGGCATCATGTAGCATCATGTTCCACCCAGTTATGTCACATGTCAGCAGGCCATCAGGTCCTAACACTTAAGCTCTTAATGCTGAGCACCTAGTGAGGCAGCTGTTGGTACCATTTTTATAAGTTTTTGGTATGACTTGGCAGGTGATCGAACCCATGACCTCCCACATCTTAAGCAGTGATATTAAATTTAAGACAGTAAAATTTTATACCATTTCAGTGCCAGGACACTAGAAATTGTTTTACGGTCACGGAATTTGTTATTGTCCAAGCATTTGCTTGTAATGATGTTTATACACAAAATAAAAGACCACCTCTTTACATTCCTCAGCTTTTTGCTTCACAAAGATCTTTTATTCTTTATTCTTCCTGCAGCTGGAAGGGGCCCCCGAGTGGCCGAGTGGTCTAAAGCGCTCTCCGTTACGGATCACTGCCATCTTACCTCTATCTGTGCTGGTTCGAGTCTTAGATTCAGCCAATGTGGGTATGTGAGAAAGCTTTCCAGTAGCTTCTCGTGGGTCGGTGATTCTTTCGGGGGTTTTCCTGGGTTCTTCCTCCACCATTAATATTGGCCGCCATGTATAGCCTATTGTGTGCTGAAAAATGGCGTTAAACCCCACAACAACAACAACAGCAACCTGCAGCTGGAGTTACACATGCCTATGCTATTATTAGAACCTTAAACTTGTACACCAATACAGAATGGACATGAAAAGAATTAATTCCAATCCCTTTTAAGAATAAAAATCAGTGGCATCAGTTGAACTTTTTTCTTGTCTTCAATACCTTAAAACCCCATATTCATTCTCATTGTAAATTTATGTTGCATCATTTACAATTAATTGCATTTTAAAGCATAACCTTTACAAAATGTAGCACGTATTTTACCTGCCTACCTTGTACCTATCATTAATTTTCCCAACTGTTCAGGAGTGAATTAATGATCATGTATGAAATGAACAATGATCCTGTGGAATTTATGAAATTGAAATGATTACTACTATACACACAGACAGTATTGTCATGGACAGATCGTGTATGAAATGAACAATGATCCTGTGGAATTTATGAAATTGAAATGAATACTGCTATACACACATACAGTATTGTCATGGACAGATCGTGTATGAAATGAACAATGATCTTGTGGGATTTATGAAATTGAAATGATTACTGCTATACACACAGACATTATTGTCATTGACAGATCGTATCCTGTGGAATTTAAGAAATTGAAATGATTACTGCTATACACACAGACATTATTGTCATTGACAGATTGTGTATGAAATGAACAATGATCCTGTGGAATTTAAGAAATTGAAATGATTACTGCTATACACACAGACATTATTGTCATTGACAGATCGTATCCTGTGGAATTTAAGAAATTGAAATGATTACTGCTATACACACAGACAGTATTGTCATGGACAGATCAATAGATAATAAGAAAACAAGCAATGATCTTATTGAAAATAATTTTTAAGAAGATTGTACATTCAGATGCAGGAGTTACTGTTACTTACTGGTTGGCTTGCTGGACTCATGACCAGAATGTTGTGTTCAAATCCAACAATATGATCAGCCTGAGCCAGCTACTGTTTATTGTCCCTGGCAAGAAACTTCTCCAGTTACCTCTCAGCCATGTGTAACCTTCCACGTTGCTGTATTGTAGAACACTACATCCACATCTAAATATAGCACATAAATTCATAAGTGTGATCTTGGCGTAAAATGTGAAATGAAAAAAGGGCAATAATAGCCCTTTCTCTGTCTATTGATCACATTTTGTGATAATATGTACGTACTCTCATCTTTAGATCTAGTCATCATAGAGCTGAAGAACCTCTGGAATGTCCATCTAACAGCTAAATGTGTTATCTATTTATTGGTACTCCTACTAAACTACATGGAGGATTGCCATGAAACTTTTGGTCCTAAATGATTAATGATGCTGCTTTTACAGTGGCCAGCTTGAAATCCTCTTATTGCTAAACCTGACTAGATGGTCATATCAACCTATGGGTTTGGAACTAAGAATTGTTATGATATATCTAGTTGGTTCTAAATGAAAATGGTTTCAATCTGACATCCAGTATGGCAGCTTTCTTGATAATCTTATTATCGCAGATCCTGAATATACAGACATATCAACATTGGGATTTCACAAGAAGATTACTCTTGTGTCTAGTTGGTCCTAAATGAAATTGATGCCATTCTTAATACAGTATGACTTTCGTGGTGGTTATTTTAAACATGTAATTGTTACTCCTTGGTTTCAATACATGTAATTGTTTTCACCAATAAAATGATGATGTCTATTTGGTCCTAAATGAAAATGGTGTGAATATGACATCCAGTATGGCCTCTGTGGCAGCCATTTTGAAAATCTTGTTATTGCTGTTCCACTTTGGTTTCATTATAGGATTTTCACAAAAAGACTTCTTATGATAAGTAGTTGGTTCTGAGTGACAATGTTATTCTGACATCTGACATCCAATATGGTCACCATGGCAGCTGACTTGAAAATCAAAATAGCTACTGTTTCTAAGTGTTTTCACCATTAGACTTCTTATGTTATCCGGGTGGTCATTTTGTAAATTGTGCCAGTCTTGCATCATATATAGATACCATGACAGTTCAACTCCTTGTTAATGGAAGGTTGTATTAACTTTTGGTTTCACCAGAAGATGTCTAGTTGGCCCTAAAAGAAAATATTGCCAATTTTAACTCCGGCATGGAAAAGTGGGCAATTTGAGAATTTTATTGCTTGAGAATATCAGAAATGGTTTCAGCACTAAGCAGTTAAAAAGAAGAAATGGTCTTATCTGGGATGCCTGGAAATTCTTTTCAGACAGTAGAGTCTGGTCAGCATGTTTTAGAGGCATCCATCAGCTAAGGGCTCCATAATCACGGTCCATCTTGTTGTAACCCGCTAATTTGGACTGTTTAACTGTTCATTAATTTTTACAGTAAATTTTGGAAAACCAGTTGGAATCATTTTTACAGGAAGAATACATTTTTAATCAAAATTAATGTTCTTCAAAATCATTTACATTTTGAAGTTCTTCTGAATGCTTGACTTTGAATAACAGGTTTAAGTGTATGTTAAATGCCTAGTTAAAAACCACCCAAATCTATTATGTTTGACCAAAAATATTACTTAATGTTTATTTTTTAGGTATTAATATAGGTGCATAATTAGAAATTATATTTCATTCTCAGTCAGAAAATATGCAGTCTTTCCTTAAATCTTTCAGGTTTCCAAAACTGCTTTATAAGTTCTATGTGTATGTCTTTGATGCTGCAGACATACAAGCTTTTGACAATATGTTGGCACAGGAGGCTGAAGAAGATGAAACTCTAATTATTCTCATGATAATCAGAGAAATATTCTGGAATTTCTCCGACAGCTGCCCAGCCTTTAGCAGAGCAGTTGCAGTGACAGGACTTTTCAAATATTTGATTGATGATCTGTTAGCAATTAAGGAAGATGGCTTGGAAGATTTGGAGGTAAGACAGTTTTGTCCCATGTCTGTACGATGATGATTGTCTGTCTATCTGCTTGAAACAGTGTCCTTTTAAATAGCTTGTCTGCCTGCCCTTTATCTGCTTGAAATAGTATCCTTTTAAACAGCTTGTCTGTCTGTCCTTCCTCTGTTTGAAATAGTGTCTTTTTAAATATATTGTCTGTCTGTCCTTCCATCTGTTTGAAATAGTGTCCTTTTAAACATCTTGTCTGTATGTCCTCCCATCTGTTTGAAAGTGTCCTTTTTAAACATTTTGTCTGTCTGTCCTTCCATCTGTTTGACACAGTGTCCTTTTAAATAGCTTGTCTGTCTGTCCTTCATCTTCTTGAAACAGTGTCCTTTTAAACAATTGTATGTATGTCCTTCCACCTGTTTGAAATAGTGTCCTTTTTAAACATCTTGTCTGTCAGTCTGTCCTTCCATCTGTTTGAAATAGTGTTCTTTTTAAACATCTTGTCTGTCTGTCTGTCCTTCCATCTGTTTGAAATAGTGTCCTTTTTAAACATCTTGTGTCTCTCCTTCCATCTGTTTGAAATAGTTTCCTTTTAAATAGCTTGTCTGTCTGTCCTTCATCTGCTTGAAACAGTGTTCTTTTAAACTTTGTCTGTTCTTCCATCAAAAGTGTATATATTGTGTGGTCACTTCAAGTAACATGAGTCCCTCAGAGGACCTATGCTCTGTGCTCTTCCATCTGCTTGAAATAGTGTCCTTTTTAAACATCTTGTCTCTCTGTCCTTCCATCTGTTTGAAACAGTGTCCTTTTTAAACATCTTGTCTCTCTGTCCTTCCATCTGTTTGAAATAGTGTCCTTTTTAAACATCTTGTCTGTCTGTCCTTCATCTGCTTGAAACAGTGTCATTTTTAAACATTTTGTCTGTCTGTCCTTCCATCTGTTTGAAATAGTGTCCTTTTTAAACATCTTGTCTCTCTGTCCTTCCATCTGTTTGAAATAGTGTCCTTTTTAAACATCTTGTCTCTCTGTCCTTCATCCGCTTGAAACAGTGTCCTTTTTAAATATCTTGTTTGTCTGACCTTCATCTGCTTGAAACAATGTTCTTTTAAACAGCTTGTCTGTCTGTCCTTCCATCTGTTTGGAACAGTATCCTTTTTAAACATCTTGTATGTCTGTCCTTCATCTGCTTGAAACAATGTTCTTTTAAACAGCTTGTCTGTCTTTCCTTCCATCTGTTTGAAATAGTGTCCTTTTTAAACATCTTGTCTGTCTGTCCTTCCATCTGCTTCAAATAGTGTCCTTTTTAAACAGCTGAATTAAAATTCCAAAACTTGGCAACATAAGTTGCACTTGCAATAGATGTCTGAAAGAGAAATTTAGTTTTGGGGCATTTCCTTGAGGATCTCGGGGAGGATGAACAGAGGTCAGATTATATACTAATTGCAATTACAGTGATCTATTTTATTTCTTTCTGGTCTGTAACTAAACATTACACATGCAATCATGGCAGGTATATACATAATGTGTTATAGATGTTGGGCTTCATCCCCAGGTACTTTGGTCAAGAATGGGTGGAGTTGATGATATACAATAAACAGTATGGGAGTTAGCTTTGGCTCTAATATATCACTAATTTCATGCAGGGAATCTTTGTTGGAAATTCCAGTGATCGTGGGACTCCTCCTTTACCAAATGTATACATGAAATAGAAGAGAGCATACTCAAATTCCAAGTAAAGCAGGGTAGAAGAATAATTTATTAAGCTCCATAAAAGAAACAGTATAAATATTTTGTGGATAACAGTCTTATATGTGTAAAGATTTGAATATATTGTAGTATTTTTGCTGAAACAGATGTTTTCAACTTTGCAAACATGAGACTGTTAACTCCATTTTACTGAGATGCTACTACTTTACTACAGCAATGCAGTGTACAAATTATGCAAAATTTGTATGAATTCATATACCAGGAAAGCAGTGATGCACAGGTACTCTTGTAAATTAGATCAAAGATGCACATATAGAAGTAGAATCAGTGCAGCATGCAATTTTATTTCAACTGATAAGATAAATTGAAGAAAAAAGGATCTGCAAAGAAATTAAAGGGTAAGAATACATATTTTGATAAAAATTATTTTTGGAAAAAGCCGATTATGGCATTGATAGACTTAAAATCCTAATACAACATTGTGGAACTGCTGAGAAATCTGGCATAGTAGTCAGCAGTGCACTGTTTCAAGAAAATGAACTTTGGCAGAGTTCATGTCAGTGAAAAATCTTATTTTGAACTGATATATCCAAGAGATAATACCTATGAGCTGTGGAAAATTGTACATCACGGTCATAAAGAACAGTTTCCCAACTTGTTCAGGCTAGGTATTAGCTAGACATTCGTTGGCTTCTTCAGATGGCAGTAGACTGTGAAAGGGGGTTCTCATCACGAACACTATTCATACATTGATGAGGAATAGATTAACAACAGGAACAGCCAGCATATGATGTATATCCAACTACACGGGAAATCTTTTGAGGATTTTGATTTCAGTATAATCACAGTGATATCAAAGATTTGAACAGTGTGTTTTACTGCTGAAAATTTTGACAGCATTACAGTGACAGATCTGTTTGTTATGGATTTTGAAACATCTACCAAGGAGTGTTTTGTAGACATACTCTTGATTCTACAGCTGAAGACAGAATATTATGAAAAAAAAATTGTATGAGTGCAATAAAATGTTAAGTATTCTCCTCCTTATGAACTTGTTCATACAGGACTTGTATTGAATAGATTAAAATATATATTGGAAGAGATAATGTTCACCCTAACAGCAGAAATATAATGATATATCATTAAAGAGATTCTTAACTTGTAGCTCAGCAAAATTAACATGAAATGACAAATCCATTATACAGTCAAATGTACAGTACCTTTGTTTATAGCTAGCTTATTGTACCTTTATGTGAAAAGAGGGGGAAAACTTGTACAACTCTCTCTTGTTATAAGGTAGTAATTGACATCCGTAACTTACAACTGCTTGATGTACTAAACTTCCTTAAATAGGTATGTAACAGTAAATTGTTTGAATTACTATATTTTTTTAAATCTAATTCATATTTTATGCAACTATGTCACCATGGACAATTTATATAAACAGTTGTTCCTCAATAACTTCTCTCTTTCTATTGGGAGCTGTCATGACATAAAGTTAGTGTATTTCAAAGTGATTTTTAGATTAGTTTCATATACCTTAGCCGACAATTTTTTCACACTGCAGGCAGCGTCAGATCCCTTTGCATTCAACTCAGCTGTGGCAATTTTGCATAACTGTGCCCACAATCCAGACACAGAGCGAAAAATCTACCGTGATGTTAAAGCTGTTGACAGTCTTCTACCATATTTAGAGTCAAAGCAACCGAGTGAGTATTAGTATTCTATCTGAAAATTTCCACTTGGAACTTGCCAGGAATTTACTCAGGATGTCTTATGTCGACTTGGTTCAGATTGACTCTGATTATTATCTTGATGATTGCTAGACTAGTATACATGATAAAAATTATATCCAAATTAGATAAAATGTTAACTAAATTTTATTGCTTTTATGCAGTATCAGGGCTTGAAATTTGCATTAGCCCACTAGCCCGAGGCTAGTAAATTTCCCGTCAGACCAGAAGTGTTCATAATTTTAATAATCTTATAGATAATAAAGTTAGCCCGCTAGCCCAAGGCTAGTAAATTTCCAGTCAGACTAGAAGTGTTCATAATTTTAATAATCTGATAGATTATAAAGTTTCAGTTGTCACCAGTCAGCATTTTTTGCTTTCATGGGTAATTTTAAAAAATGTTCAGACAATGTCCAAACTTTCTGAGCTAATTGCATAAATTGCTGAGATTCAGATGTTCCTCTGGAAGGTTGAGACTGTTAGGATTTGACTTGTCATATTTCAAAACAGGGCCCTGTAAATCTTTTGTTAGACTAAGTTTAGTTACCACCATTGTATTGCCTTAGTCATCAAAATTCCTATTGTGGTTAACCATTCCATCTTTAAATGATTATCAGTCATGGAGACACATATTTCGCTCAAATATTCATATTGTTTGTAAGCATGTTGTGAAAACCTGCATTATTAAATGCCAATACTGTTATAATGTGTGATATTCTCACCCAGCCTCTACTGTTGTATGACAGGCACAGTCTTAAATTGTTTGTCTGTGAAGTTATTTTGGGTGGGTATTGAATTAAAAATCATATTGCGATATATTACAGTACTGTATTAAGCAAAATATTGCAATATATTGATTTAAGAAAGAATTAGAGATTACTTTTAATTTATTGAAATAAATGCAAACTGCAAAAAAAGTGATTAAAATAATTTAATTACATAATTAAAATGCAGTAGAGAAAATGAATAAAATAGCTGCGATCCAATACAGAAGTAAAGAGTTACTATATAACTCTTTTGTCCGAACAGTTGACAGTTTGTGGTTTACTGTTTGATAAACGCAGATGCATAAAACTGCAGATTGGTCTTTTCATTGTCACTTTACCCATTGTAGTTCAAACTGAACTGCCTTGAAAATCACAGTATGGAGCTTCATATTTGTATTTTAAGAAGATAAGAGCATCAACATGATTTAGTTTTAGGGCTGAACATTGTGCATTTACTATATCTCCATTAGTAGAGAACACCCTCTCTGAAGGGACACTTGTTGCTGGGATGCACAATAAGGATTTAGCAAGCTTAGCTAATATAGGAAATCTCTGATCATGATTTTTCCACCATTGAAAAAGTTTAGAATTCAAGGGAATTTACAGAAACACTCTAATATAGTTCTTAAGCTCTTCTTCCTTTGTGTTTTTGAAGTCTCAACACCAGTTATGTAGACATCATCAAGAAGTTCTTGCATGCCAGAACAACAGGTACCTTTATCTATCATATCACTCTGACCAATGTCTGACTTGAGTTTCTTGCAAACTGGTTGAACATCCTTAGCAGCAGAATTGGCAGACATACATAACTGCTCTGGTAGCTGTGGTAAATGTGGCAGTTCTGACTGCCCACTATCACCTTCGCTTTAACAATGATTTCTGATGTATTCTGCAAAAGTTTGGTAAAGATTTAATACTTTCATGCATTACTGAGGAAAGTTAAAAAAATATCTCTGGAGTAAAACAAGCCATATAGTATGATCATGTGCCTTAAAAGACAGATATAGCAGAAGGAAATTGAGGGTCATGGGTGGAATGAAGTATTTGGAAGTTATATACATTATCTCTTATATATTATGATAGAGAGGGTCCTGTGTCAGAACAGGTCATGGGTGTAATCTAAGGTATTTTTGTCACTCTATATGATTTTTTTCCCCTTCAGATTATTTTTTTTTTTCTCAACATCATGCTCAAGTTGAGCACCTGTGTTACAATGCTCTCGGGCATTTCTGTGCACTTAAGGTTTCCATCTCCAATATTGAAGCAAAACACATACCAAATTCGACCGATTGACAAAAATAAAATACAGCAATGCTTACCATTTGAAAAGGGGCAGTTGTTACCAGAATATTCTGTTCAAAATAATATTAATTTTAGACACAGGGGATACCAACCCCGTGTTTTCCTGACTCGCAATATGTCAGCCTATCCTGTGCACAGCGTTGAAAAGATGTAATATTTATTAGTCAGGCAATAGAAATGAAATGCATTACTTTGGACTGTTTCTGTCAGCTTTTTAGTTGAGTAATTAGGTCAGATTTATAGCTAGTTTTACAAAATTGAACGTAATAATGCCAATAAATGGCAAGATATATTAAGCAAACAAAACCAATCTTGTAAAAAGGTAAGTAAAGTTCAACATTTTATATAAAAGAATAATCTATTATGTGGAAGAGAAACAACAATGAATAGGATGTAACATGTTTGCAACGTCTTGCTGATGGGGAAAAATTACTTTAGAATTTAGAAACAGACTATACGCCGGTGAATTTCTTGAGAATTTATATTCTAGTGGTAAGTTGACACGTTGGGTAGCAGACGATTTTGTACGTGTGGGACAACTTCTTGCAAAAATGGAAATTTGGATTAAAATGCAGTATGTTGTTTTAAGGTATACATTTCCATCTTTTATATAACGTATTTATTTGTATGATTCTAAAAGATACATAGTAAATTGGATTTTCTGGGTTGCTGGTTCAAGAAGGTCATGGAGTGGGTCTTCATGTTGACATTTAGAATCACATTTTCATATGCATTTAGAGTCAAAATGCCAGATATTTTTGTACACTTTATTAATATCACTTTTCTTAATTAAATTACGGTCATTCTTTCTTGATTCAAAATGAAGTTTTGACCCAAAATAACATGTGATCCAGTGTTTACAGAAACGATGTATCGTTGTGCAGAATTACCCGACACGCAGAATTGGCCAACATGGTGGTATATAACGATATGAGCCTCTGTATAAGTAAAGGTTTAATGAAGACAAGTTGATTTTAGAGAAAATTATGTTTATACAACAGTATATAATTTTGAGGTCTTTTGTCAAAATTTAAATCAACCCTTTTGAAAATGTTTTATAAATGATGAATATTTGACCAGATTGTCTTTAGAAGATTAGGTTGTTTGAAAAATCTTGTTTGGAATTTTATTGGCACAGATAAATTCAGTGTTAAACTCTTTTCATTACAAGACAAGATTCTAATTATTTGCTTTGTTTTTTTAATACTGTAATTGAAAATGTACTTTCTATAAAATGCATATATATATCGCTATAGAATTCTTTAGAATGAAAGGTTTGAAAGGAAACAAAACATAATTTATGTTCATTATGCAACAAAATAAAGTTAGAATTTTTTTCTCTGTACATTGAAATGACTTCACATGCCAATTTATAGGAATATAATTAAACTTGTTTTGTGTGATACATGTTGTGGTTTTGTACATGATCGACTTTTCTGACTTAGATGTTTTTGGAGAGCCTTGAAAGAGAAACATATTAAGATTTAGAAAATGCATGTTTTATAATCTAAAATGTTCTTTATATCCATTCAGTAATGGTCATATGTGGACCTTGAAAAAAGTAATTTCATTCTGGAAAACCCCAGGAAATGACCTGGAAATTTATCTTTAGAAAAGCGTGGGAACCATGTATGTAATGGCCAGGATGTATGAGATCTTTGTTTTTTTTTCTTCTTATTAAGTTATTTGTTTTTCTGGAAAAAGAAGCTCAGAAATATATTTACTTAGCTATCATTTAATACAGTTAACTTCAGGAGAATCATTGTTTTTCTTGTGAACTTGGAGTGAATATTTTAAAGTAACATTGGTGGTTTTCCAAGGCAAGATTTGTACCTCTGAATCAGACCTACCCATCCTCAGGATTTTGCCATAAGTTTGATAAAAATTACCTTTGAAATACAGACTTACATATTAAAAGGAAAAATTCTGGAAATATGATTGTTGCAGTAAAATCCATATAATTGGCTCGTGTTTTATTTGGATATTTTTCACATTAACTTTTAAATTAGTGGATATATCCATATATCCATAGTAACTAATCTTACATGCTTCAACCATGTTTCCAAATTCACAATTCAAGCATGTGTAAATTCTAACATAACACATTAATAAATCCACTGGTTTACTATGAAGTAACCTAATAGCGAATTACAAAATGTCTGACCACAAGCTAACAATCTACATAATTACGCCTTGCATCTAATAATTCTCTATGTTAGGCTCAAGCCCATTTCTTAAATACACATGTAAATGAACACTACAAAGGTAATTCTACATTCTAAATGATCATAGCAATTAAGTGTACATACTATGAATAATTACATTATGATGCTGTAATATTCTGTAAAATTGAGTAAAAAGCTTACTGACCTTTCAAAGCTTTGTCTTTCCTTAGAATCTACCGCTAAGTTTTCCAGCCAGATTACAAGTGGCTTTTTTCTTAGAGTAACCCTATTGATGTGCATTCCTTCCAGGAGATGTGCATTCCTTCCAGGAGTATACCAAATTTTCCTTTACAAGCTGGAAGGTATCATTTGGGTCTGAATTGTAATTGTGCCCTGTACCTCATTTTTGATTGGATATCGCCATGGACCGATCCAATCAAACTTAGCAGACAATGTCCCTCTCACTGTCTGTCAATGTGGGGATGGACAAGAACATGTCCCGTTCACCCGTGGACTGTCCTTTTGATCATGGAACCAACATTTAACATGTAGGTGTGATACTGGCAAGCCTTTGTTCAGTGATGCAAGCAGTTGCCTTTGTCGACTCAACCTTAAGGTCTCTGACGGGTCATGGTAACCTTGCACAAGTCTTCAGCACAAACCCCATGGTAATCTTTAGAAATCAAACACAAGGCTGTGGGTAATATTCTCAAGACAGGTAGATTATAGCTTATACATGACTTTATAGCTGGGGCTTAGCAAACATGACAGATAGCAATAAGCCATTAAGCTGGATAGAGTTTGGAACTGAATTTTTTGTAGCTGTACCGGAGGTAAATAAGGTTTATGTGTACTCTACAAACTTTTCAGATGAACTTAATGTTTACCCTCTATGCATCATTTATATACCGATCTTTGTTTATATTTTGTTTGTTAATGAATAGCTGAACAACTTAAATGTTAAAACAGACCATGTGTGTGAAAGAATTACAGTTGTCAAGTGTTAAAATTTGAAATATTTAATCAAATTTTGTTAATTGAAGTATATATAATAGAATGCATATTTCAGAGATCCAGATGGTAACTCTTTTGGCCCTGGCTGACATGATTGATGACAACGAGTGTGACAAGATCCAAGGGAGTGAGAATGTATTTAAGCTTCTGAGAGACATGATTAAAGAAGCACGTCAGGCAGATGATCGTCGCAAAGAAGGATTCTGCGTGAGCGAGCTAATTGATGGCTTGTTAGGACTTGCCAAAGCTGAGAAGAACAAAACACTTATAATGGATACCAAACCACTGGGCATATTTTGTCAAGTTCTGGAGGATGGGCATGAAAAGGAGCTGTTATCTGTGTGTAAGGTAGTCAGAGAGTTGGCATTCAATCAAAACAATATTGGAAAAATAAAGGTATGTATAATTTCTGTTAGTGTGAATTCTTCATTTGTCATGAATATACCAGTTCTTTAGGATTTATAAATTTAAAATTCCAACAAACCATGATTCTTCCATGGGAAGAGTAGAACCACTTCCCCCAATTCATGATTTTGTAGAACTGACCAAAATGTCAATTTTCCTAAAACCGTGAAATCATTATATTATGAAAATAAATGAATTCACATTCTTGTTCTCCTTTACTTAGTAATATCAAAAAGAAGCTAATGTTTGATGTAAAGACAATAAATGAGAAGGATAAATGGATATTGACATGATACAGGTGTGGATTCAACTAGATGATTATCTAAGAAATTAATGTAATTGTTGCAAATATAATGATACGGTCCTGGTCAAAAAGTTGGCAGAGTCCTCTCTAGCCCCGTCATTGGTTTATGCACAAGGTTACCAAGATCTTGAGCAGGCCTTAAACAAGTTTGATTTCTGGCAATTCATGACCTTATTTACATGTTGTGTGCACTCAGTTTGCCGGTACTCCCAAATTTATTTTTCACAGCTTGACCAGGATGTTTTGGAGCCAGACTGTGTTGAAGCCATATGTTGATGAAATTTTGAATGAATATGATTTCCAGCATTCCACAACATCATTTCCAGGAGTTATAGATCCTGATTTCCCATTCTGCTAATTGTGGATTTTGCATTAACTTTCAAAAAGATCCTTCACTTTTCAGCAAAATTAAGCATGCATCTTTACATTGATAAAGACCTTGAATGACCTTCAAAATCTTCACAAAATTATATTTCTGAAGTATAGCCCCTGATTGTCCTACAATTGACCTCAAGTGACAAACGGCAGGGCTGAATCCTTAAAAGGACCTATTGTTGGGTGGCAATGTGGGGTGGTTATATAGGTTCGCCAGCCACTGCCCACAAAACACCCAATTAGACACGAATGTGTCTCTGTTATACCACCATAGGTAATGAGTTTGAGCAATATGTGTTGAATGGGGTGTAAGATTTCCCCACCTATCACAGATGTCCTGCAGAAACATTTCTTTAATGCATTGGAAACAGAATTTATGGAATACAGTTGTGTACAAACATCCTGACAAAACTGGACAACATAGGTGAGCAGGTACGTACAAGATTAAACTAATACCAAGTTACTAAAAGGTGGTGCCACAACCTGTGGATATATCCTAGGCCTTAATTAAAGTTTGTAGTTCAGAGGCATGCTCAGAACCAACTCTTGGAGGATTTGGTTGGGAAGAAACAGGCTAGAGGAGTGTAAGACCCAGCTTAGGCTGCACCCTTGACTCTCTTTTTGATGAGATATGTTTAGCCCTCGGACCAGCCCTGGGCCAGTAGTTGAGCTTTTCCTTAGTGAGAACTCAAATCTCATCATGCTTTTGCACTTTCATCTGCAGATTGTGTATGATATATGGTCCAGCTAATGTGAAGAGCCAGTGCATGAGCATGTACCATGCGATAGGTGCTAAAGCATTTGCATCCACATGGCACTATCTGTCCCAAAAGCACCCATGTACTTGTTTCCTGTCTGTCCATGTCCAGTGGTGGTATAACATAGACACACCCTATTTCTAATTGTGTGTTTTGTGGATTTCTGTCCACCTCTATGATTGCAACCTCATCACCACCCAAAGATGGATCCTTTTTTGGGGAGCAGCCCTGCCCCTTGTTGCTTGTCAACCAAAAAACTCTGCAGGTTGAGTCAGACAGATATTTTACCACTATATTTCTGCAGCATTCCACAACCAGACTGTTGACTTTGGTCCAGATTTTTGTGATGTGGCTTTAAATTGATGAAACCTTGATTGAATTTAATTTCCATTGTTCAGCCTTTTCATGTGGACAAGTTACTGTCCGCCTGACCCTGCAAGATATCTTTACTATGAAATATTGGATTTCAGCCAGATTGATCATTACCTTAATATTGTTGAGGTCTTGAATGATTCACTGTACAGCAGTCTTAGTCTCATTTAGAGGAGTTGTGATCCCTACATGCTGAAAACCCAACTTTGGTTTCCCAACTCAAGTCCATCTTTTTCAGCCACAACTGAGCAAACTCATTGAGTAGGGGCCATTGTAAGTGAGTTGGGATTTTTGTTAAGTACTGGACAATAGCTGTAATTAATACTGCCCTCTGTTGTTATTTTTTAACAGGTAGAAAAAGGGTTATACAGGAAGTTAACTGAGCTCCAGACACATAGAAATAAAGATATATGTGTGAGTGCTAGGGGTGCAATTTTCCAGCTCCGGAAACATGATGATAGCACAACTGCAGGTTAAGTTCTTTTATGATTTTTATTTCATTATGTTATTCAGATCATTGATATAGTCACCCTGTGATGCGTACTTGGTGCTTCACAGATTATGTATGTAGTCACACTGTTATGCATACTCAATGCCTCACAGAATGTTGATGTATTGACTCAGTTATGCATTCTTAATGCTTCACAGATTATGTATGTAGTCACCCTGTTATGCATACTCAATGCTTCAAGGATTATTGGTTTGGCACAGTGTTATGTATACTTGATGCTTCACCGATTATTGATATAGACACACTGTTATGCATACTTGATGCTTCACAGATTATTGATGTAGTCACCCTGTGTACTCAGTGCTTCACATATTATTGATGTAGTCAGCATTGTTATGCATACTTGATGCTTCACAGATTTTTGATGTAGTGACTGTTATGCTTACTCAATGTTTCATAGATTATTGATGTAGTGACACTGTTATGTATACTCAGTGCTTCACAGATTATGGATGTAGTCACACTGTTAAGCATACTCAATACTTTACAGATTATTGATGTAGTCACTCTGTTATGCATACTCAGTGCTTCACAGATGATTGATGTAGTCACACTGTTATACATAGTCAATACTTTACAGATTATTGAAGATGTAGTCACTCTGTTATGCATACTCAGTGCTTCACAGATGATTGATGTAGTCACACTGTTATGCATAGTCAATACTTTACAGATTATTGATGTAGTCACTCTGTTTTGTATACCCAGTGCTTCACAGATGATTGATGAAGTCAGTTATGCATACTTGATGCGTCACATATGTTTGAATTTGTCAGTCCTGTTTTTGTATACTAAGTGCTTCACATATTGTTGATGTGGTCAGCCTGTTATGTACTGGACATTAGCTGTAATTAATACTGCCCACTGTTGTTTATTTTTTATGTGCAGATTATTTATGTGCAAAAAGTAGGATGTCATAAGATTATTTATGTACAAAAAAGTAATATGTCATCATAGCGTGTATGTTGATAGCTTATTTACCAATGGGTCAGATATACCTTAAACCATAAAACCATCAATTATATTTTGAATAAAATTGGGATCTAATCATCCCAAGATAGGTAGATAGAATTTTGCATGTACAATCATCTCTCATGTAAAACAAAAATAAGCAATGAATGACGCAAATGCTTGAATTATTAAATATATAATGAACATATCCTTGAAACTAACATTTTTTAATGTGCACGGTTGGAATATAGTTATTTTAGTTATTGTATTGATATGGTAAGTTTGTCATAAAAGTGGGTGACTTGGCAAGAGGTGAATCATGGTAGTCAAGTTATTGCTCTACATAGTGAATATCTTAAAACTCCTTAGAGATTCACATGTAACTTCTCAGCACAAATCTTGTAGATTAAATATAATTTTGTCTCTTATAATAACTAGCAATTAAATTGGTATAAAGTTGGTAAGTCAGCATGCCCCTACTGAATATTGCATTGTATATACTATACTGCTCATTGAGCTGACAAGTTCCAATGCTAAATAGACAACATATATTGGCTCTTTCTCAAAAACCACCAGAATTTGTTCACAGTATTTCAAACCCATAAATAAAAAAGTTAGCACTTTACAAGTTTTTGTAACCTACTTTCATCATGGCAAGGTCTTTTTTATTCACAGTATTCATTTTGTACTTAACAGTAATGTATTTATTCATTGTGATGACAGTATAAAAATATTCCTCTGTCTGATTTTTTTGGTAAATATATAGTAATGTGTTTTACTTTAATTTACAATGAAGAATTTTATAATGCCATTTTTTGACGTGTTCTCTATTAGTACCTATTTATTTGATTGGTTAGTTGGACGTTGTGGTGATTTCTTTGTTTTAATATGGAGCAGAAACAAAATGCAAGTCAGATGGGCATATAGAATTGAATAACAAACATGACTGATATGATATGGATATGGGCATATATAATTGAATAACAAAAATGATTGATATGATATGGACATGGGTATATAGAATTGAATAACGAACATGATTGATATGATATGGATATGGGCATATAGAATTGAATAACAAACATGATTGATATGATATGGATATGGGTAAGGTTGATTATGGCATATAATTAAACAATCAGATGGTGTAATTAAAAATTTAATCCACAGTAGGTACACTGAGTGGTCTTCCACCTATTCCTGATGAGGCATCTGGTGTCCATGTGCATGCTATGACAAAGCAGGATAAACATCTTCCGAAACGTCATTCGCGAGGTGAACTTCCATGGCGTGGTCCACATGTCATGATTAGTTACAACTGGGACAATCAGCAAGAAATTATAAAAGTAAGTGAATCTATATGTACCTCTGCCTTCATTGATTATCTAGTTAGCAAAAGCTTTTACCAGTTGCATTTGGTGGGGTTATACAGTGGTGCACATTCAGTGTTAGGTATTTGGTTTGGGTCCTCCATTAAAAATTTTATATATATATATATATATATATATATATATATATATATATATATATATATATATATATATATATATATATAGCTGGTGAATGCTGAACATGTAATTGGAATGACAGATTCAGGGGTTTTGTCATAACAGTGAATCTTGTAGGTATCAGTTTTAAAGTATTGCTGTCGTCTTCATTGTTGGCATGGGTCTGAACATTAGGTTTTTGCATTTATCTCTGACACTGTTTTGATGTACAGTTATGAAATTTAATTACTTAATTGTTGTGTTTAGTTTGAATGATACTGTTCATTACAGGCAAAAGTAGGTTATGGTGACCTGTTTATTACTTTTAATACTTGTAGTTGTTTTCATATGATGCAGTTGGGTGAATTAATTTAATGAATCCCCTCTCCTTTTGAATTGAGCAAGCATGCACAGTGGATTTGCAGTTATGGTAACAACACCTGTAACATTAATTAATATTTACGAAGGTTATTCAGGTCATGTAAGCACTTGACTTAGCACTTTCTAAGTGATATTTCTTTTTTGCAATTTGGCAAGGAGATGCTTTCATTGATTATCTAGTTAGTAAAAGCTTTTACCAGCTGCATTTGATGGGGTTATACAGTGGTGCACATTCAGTGTTTGGTATTTGGTTGGGTCCTTCCCAGGAAAGAAAACACTAAGGAAGAGCGGCAGCTTGTCAAGGTCAGAGTCCAAGTGAAGCAGATGACTGTATCCTGCCTTTCTGAAAAGGATGAGCAGTTGGTTTGTTCTAACATATGTGATGTGATTTTGTCCATTAGAAAATTAATACCAGACTGTTGATAGTCTGGTGACTGGCTACTGGTGACCAGCCATCCGCTGAACTTTGAATGGTGGTCATTGGATTTCCTTTCTTTTAGTCTGGACACCATCATGGCTCCATGGATGCCTCTCCATTGGCCTTGAAACTTTTGTCTCCACTGACTGGGACCAATAGAAACAAAGGTTGCCAACACTCCTCCCCTAGATTGTCTGGAAAGGATGAGTAATGTTTTCGTTAACATAGAAGGTCCAGTAGTAGATTAAGTTCCATCACCCCAGATAAGATGGGGGCACCGAGTGGCCGAGTGGTCTAAAGTGCTTTCCGTTACAGATCACTGCCATCTCACCTCTGTCTACGTGGGTTCGAGTCTCGGATTCAGCTAATGTGGGTATGTGAGAAAGCTTGCCAGTAGCTTCTCATGGTCAGTGGTTCTTTCAGGTGTTTTCCCGGGTTCTTCCTCCACCATTAATACTGGCCGCCATGTATAGCCTATCATGTGCTGAAAAATGGCATTAAACCCTACAACAACCAGATGTTTCAGGAAACGACAACCAAATTTCCACACTGCCCACTCCACAGAGAGACACTCTTGGAGAGACAGTCATACCTCACCTCAGAGTGAGTACAGGATAGTGACGTTATGATATCCATAATGGTGGACTGTGACAAGTTTGCTGTAAAGATTCCTCACTCGTTTAGAATCTCTATCATCCTCCAAGCTGTTGGGCCCGGCTTTGGAGGAGAATTAAGTCTGGACATTTGATAAAACAGTATATAAAGTTTATTGCCTTCCTTCTTTCCTTGGACTTGTGTCTGAAAACGTTAGGTTTGAGTTAGAAGACAAAAAGATTCTCACCAGTCTGAAGACACTGTAAGCACAGAATCACATCCAGACCTTCTGTTGCTGTCACATTCCATAATGGTCTGGGAGCTTACACAGAAGTTTTTTAATGACAGGAGTTCACCAGGCTAAAAATAGATTGGTCTGTCTCCCCCTCTACGCTACGACCATCTTTGCATCCAGCTATGGAGTCCACTCCCTTGCTTTACACCTTAAGACATGCTCTTGAATGCTGGGGCATCACAAATGGGGTTTCGGATGGGACCTTGGTTTACCTCCCAGTTAACTCATCAACCCCTGGTGCCTCATTTACATGTCAGGAGGTAGTATCCTACTTTTGAGCTCTGTAGCGTCATGGTCATTTAAGATGCACTAAAGTGGGTGGTATTATAGAAACTTAAGGTAGACAGATGTAGCTCTACAGTGATACCAAATAATCTGGACTTTCTAGTTGCACTACAAAATACAGAGGGAAAAATGTAATTTTTTTGCCCCAATTTGTTTCCTCCAAAAATTTGCTAGTTGTCAGAATCCAGTTTTGTGTCCGGAATTTAGATGTTTTGGCCTCAGATGTGTGTGTGTGGTAAGTCTTGAAGAACACCAAACATTATTAACTGAACATGACCTTCTATCTCATTTTTGTGGGGGGGGAGGTGGTGGTGTGAGTTTCATTAGCACACAGTCAGTACTTTGTAAATGTGAGCTTGCTTGTGTCAAGTTTTACCTTGTCCTCGGGTGTTGGGCAAGAAGATTTGTGTACTTTCTTATTGATACTTGTCCTAAATTATGTGCTTTCAAACTTTACACACATCTATTCCAAAGTCCAGTCTGAAAAGAAAATGGTGCTTATTACATTCAGTGAGGCTGTTACAGTGGCCATCTTTAGTACATTGTGTTTGTCTTACATCTTGAATGGCTGGTCATAACAACTTGGGATTTCAGTAACAGATTCCATATAATATCTGTATGGTAATAAATGGAAATGGTTCTGATCTGATGCCCAAAATTGCAGCCATCCTGAAAATCTTGTTATTGCTATTCCTTCTTGATGGAAAGTCTTCTCCACATTGGATTTTTACCAGATGACTTAATTCCTATGATGACTAGTCAGTCCTGAATGCAAATAATGCTGATCTGATGTTCAGTATGGCCACCACTGTTGCCATTTTGAAAATCTTGTTATTGCTACTCCTGCACAGAAAGTTATTTCAACATGGCGTTTTCACAAGAAAGTTGGTGATGATATCTAGTTGGTCTTAAATAAAACTGGTGCCATTTCAGCCATCTTGAAAATCGTGTTTTTGCAACTCCATTTAAATGGAAGGTAATATCAACATGACGTTTTCACCAGAAGATTTGTTATGTTTTCTGTTTGGTTCTGAATGAAAATCGTTTCTGTCTTACATTCAGTATGGCCAGCATAGTGGTTATTTTGAAATTCTTGATATTGCTACTTCAGAATTTATTGTCAAAGACTTCTTGTGATTTCTACTTAATTCTAAATCCAAATGGTGCCAGTCTTATATCAAATATGACTGTAATTACAGCCCTCATGAAAATCTTACCAGTACATGTATTTGTCCAGAATGGATGGTCATATTGGTATTGGTTATCACTAAAGTCTTCCAATGATGTCTAGTTTGTCCTCAAAGAAAATGGTGCTGATCTTAAATCTACTATCCCTACCACCATGGCTATTTTAAAGATCTAATATCGCTCAAGAATTGTAGACTTTGGGATGGTTTCAGCATTTGGAACTTGATGTAAAAATATTGTCATACCTGAATTCTTAGAACATCCTTTTGGAACAGAGAGCATCAGAGTCTTCTGAGGACTATTGTTTAAAGAACATTGGAGATATCCTCTCCATGTTTCTGTATTTCTATCCTCCTGATTCTCTGGAATGGAATTTCATAAAGCATTTTAGTTGTGTTTCCCTTATGGTAACTAGCCATTAGAGGGGTGGGAGCTTTCCTGACTCATGCCTTTGAGGTCCCAACTTTGGATAGATTATTGGTCACATATACAAAATTGCCATTGCAAATGACATTTTCAAATACTTTGTAACCAAAACTTTATATATGAAGTTTTTGCTAGAAGTCATGTCATATTTGTGATGCCTTTTGACTTATGACAAGTAACTGATAGGATTATTGGTGAATACAAGGAAGAGTGGGAGGGGGTCAGAACATGCCGTGAAAAGCGTGGAGATTAAGCTGTGGTAAGCCATTGAAGCTGTTACAGTTTTCTTTTCTCATCTTAAGAATAATAAAAGGTTTGTACTCTACTGTTGTACAGTATTGGATAATGCAATCTTCCATAAGATTTCAAAGAAATTCCCAGAATTTGTCCCTCTAGAAATTATACTTGTATATTACAACTTTGTGCGAAAGTGTCATGTGTGAGTTTGCCTGTCTTTTTACATGACTTATTTTAGAAAATAAATATCTTTTCCAGATGGGAAAGTAAGGACAGCAGGATTTCATTGCATTTAAGGATGCGTAACGTTTGTCATATCTGTAAATGAAAAATGATTTGACTATATCTGCTTGAAACTACTGGTTGGAACTCACAAACCTTAAGTTTGTAGTTATGTTTACTCTTATGGTGACCATCTGTTAGATGGGTGTCTATCTCTGGATGCCCCAGGTGAGGGTGTCAGAAGTCAAATATACAAAAATTGCAGTTATGACATTTTCAAATGTTTGTGTTGAAATATGCATATCAAAGCATGGTATTTACAGTGTCAAAAGCCATTGCAGCAATACTTGATATAGATTTTTTCTGCAAAGTGTTAATTGCATATGTACATTTAAAAAGTTTATATGCATATATGTCAATTTCAGATCAGAGATTGTCTTGTTGAACATAAGTACAATGTGTGGTTGGATATGGAACATATGCACACCTACATGCTGGATGCCATGGCACAAGCAGTGGAGAAGGCTTTTGTTGTCCTCGTATGCTTCTCAGAAAAATACAAGCTTAGTCAGAACTGTAGAGCAGGTGAGCTAGAACAGACTCTAGTATCAGTGGAGATGTGGGGTTGAGAAATTCCATTAAATCAATGAAATATAGTATTAATTTTTTCCTCTCATTGCATATACTTCTAATATGACATACGATTCAGATACCTGACATCAGCATGACCCTAAATGAATTATATATATATTGCAACTAGGGATCCAAGGTAATTTTCTAAAACGTTGGCCTTTGATTGGTTAAACATTATTCTGAAACATTGTAATTTAAAATTCAAGTTTTCTGAAGTCGGAATGTGCAGTGCTACATTGCCAAGGCTGGGTTTGCTATATTAAAGCCCGATGTCACTTAGTTAGATAATATTATACTCCATGTTTAAGATGCATGTCTCATTATGGTCAATCTCACTCCTTCCTTCTCCCCAAAGTTGATATTCAACAATGACAGTGGGGTTGAAGGGAGGACTGAAATGTATCCCGTGTTGGGTTCATTCTCCAAAATGTAGATCTTGGTTCAAAACTGCCCAGCATTACTTAATTATATTAGTCCTACTTTTTTGGTGGAGCAAATTATGTGATGACTCTGTCTGTCAGCCCATCACAATTTCCTTGTTTGCATGATAACTTGAGGTCTATAGCAACTACCATTGCCAAATTTACATTGCGTAAAGTAAGTTATTCGTGACGTTAGAATGAAGCTTAGTAGTTTTTGTGTCAAAAATTCATAAGGCAAGAAAGAAAAAATATGGTTACTGCACAATAGCACCGAGTCAACACAACCCTGGACTAAAGTTTGTGGCAGCTTCATTTGGGTAAAAGAAGAACCTTTTGATTTTTGGGTCAACAGATCAAAGGTCAAGATCACTGATTTCTGCAGACATTTATGTTCTCTACAGTGTAACATAACCAAAGTTTCTACATAACTTACATGTTGAATATGTAACAAGCCAAATAATTTGAGTTTCGAAAGGTCAAGGTCACTGACTGAAAAAAGAAAAATTGTTTTTGCCCAGTAACTTTAATTTTATACTATTTACCTTTACCAATACTCGTGGTTGTCTTGCCCTTGGGGGTGAAATCTGTTGATTTTGGAACCATGGGTTAAATGTTAAGGTCATTGTGGCTTAGATAAAAAGGGATTTTGGTGTAAGATTCGTGACCAAACTTTGTGGGTGGTTTACACTTAGAGTTATAAAAATAACTTACAGATTTTGGAGTCTAAAAGTCAAAGGTCATACTCATGGTACAGTAAGTCCATCAAGAAATTAATGTCTTTTTGCATGGTATGTTTTGTTCAAGACCACATACCTTGACCATTGGTCCTGGTCATTAAACTCGGTGGTCATTAATAATCTTCAGAATCAATAATGCACAACTAATTCCGACACAGAAGACTATCTAATGATGGGTGGGCTTACAATTTGGTACTCTTATTATTATAGCTTAAAAGAATCCTTATATTCATTTGTGTTGGGTCAGAAATTTGCATCAGACAGGAAGCTTGGCTGAGTGTCTTATGAAAATTTTGATTTCAGTGGTGGAATTTTACTATTCTATGCTGAAGCATAATGAAGGATTGTTTTCTTCACATTTCTAAATGAAAAATGAGGGTCAAAGTATAAATGATGCATTTTGAATACTGATGTAAAGTTCAAGCAGCAAAATCTCCCTACCTTCATATAGAGCTTAGAAAGTTAGGTTTTCGTTGAACAATTTAATGTAAGCTTTATATAACATTTGAACACATTAGCTTTCAAAGAATAGTGGGGGGCCCCAAGTGGCCAAGTGGTCTAAAGCGCTCTCCGTTACAGATCACTGCCATCTCACCTCTGTCTGCGTGGGTTTGAGTCTCATATTCGGCCAATGTGGGTATGTGAGAAAGCTTGCCAGTAGCTTCTCGTGGGTCGGTGGTTCTTTCTGGGGATTTCCCGGGTTCTTCCTCCACCATTACTACTGGCCGCCATGTATAGCCTATCGTGTGCTGAAAAATGGTGTTAAATCCTACAACAATAACAACAGCAACAACAATGAATAGTGGCTGAAATGGCTGTGGTAATAGTAATTACTCATTGTTAGAATTGTGTCATGTCAATAACTTTGAATGTGTAGAGATGCAGATGTGAGCAGGCCAGATAGTAAAGTCCACTTTCAGTCATGATGCAGCATATAAGACCATGTCACATTGTACTAGGTTTTGGTTTGGTTTTGTGGGATTCAACACAGTTCATGATAAGCTGTATATGGCAGCTAGTGGAGGAAGAACCTGTGAAAAACCCCACTAACCCATGAGAAGCTACTGGCAAGCTTTCTCACATACCCACATTAATTGAGCTGAGACTCAAATTTGCATGGAATAGAGGTGAGATATATATGAGTGAGCTGTAAGGACAAGTGCCTTAGACCACTTGGGTCCCCGGGGTTCCTCACATCTTACAATATGCAGTAGATCCTCTCTTGATAGACCACCACTTATGCCAAAACTATAGTCTCTCATGACAGGTGATCTCTTGTGGCAGTGATCTTTTAAGATATGGTTTACTGCATGTTCAATTCATTCATAAAAATAATGCAAACAAGACTTCCTTCCAAGGATTATCCTCTTCAAGATATTTTAATTCTTGAAAATCAGTATAAATACAAATTATGATTGTACAAATAGAGGTATGTAATAAATATAGTGCTTGTCCTGTTGTATACTGTGGTCTTATCCTGAGTACATGAGGCTAGTAAGTTTGCCCAGTTTTTCTTCAGTCTTGTTCACAATTTCCAACAGTACAAACACTATAACCTATTTATATTCTATCTGCATGGGTTCAAGTCTTGGGCTCAGCCAGTGTGGGTATTGAAATGCTTGCCAGTAGCTTTCCATGGTTCTGTGGCAGTGGTTCTTACTGGAGTTAAATTTCCTGTGTTCTTTTTCCACCAGTTATACTGGCACCCTCCATAGCCTATTTTGTGCTGAACAATGGCCTTAAACCCCTAAAAATTACTGTCTCATTGGTTATTCTAAGATATAGATATCACTTTTCGGCAGAAGCGATAGCACCATCCTCATAAAAGTTCTGAGTGTGAGATTTTTCTTCTTCACATATGTTACCCTATTATCATACCTAAGAGAACTACTACTATCACGCTAAATCCAGCCACCACCACCCACCCCCCCATGTTGAAACATTTTAGCTGAACAGCTTAAGGTTAACTGCCTGCCTAGGTGACAGATAGAGTGATCTACCCTTGATACAGGGATGGCACCAAATCCCATAAATGCTGCAGTTAATACTTCTTCTCATGATAGGTAGCATATTCACTACAGACAGACAGGTCTCGTAATCCACATAAAAATATTCCAGAAGTTTCTACTTTTAAGCAAATCGGGGTAGTGTTCTCTGCTAAGGAAGTATAATCCATCGATAATATCCAGTTTTTCTTTCTTCTTTGATGACATAGTAATATTTTTAGTATCTCATGATTACTTTTCCATCTGCACACACTTGATATATACATGCATAGGTCGCTAGTGTGTCTCCTCACATTGTTATAGCTGTATTTAAATATGTGCAGGCTTTGTGTGTGATATAGAAAACTTGTATAATATGGCTGTATAGTTTCCGCTACAAGCAGATAGGTAAGTTTTCTAAATTTAATCTAGCCTTAGCACCCAGTTTATTGTTATTTTTTATTTTATCTGTATATGCCTTTATTTGACCTTTCTTACAGAAAGGGCATAAATAATTATGTCTGACAACTCTACTGTGATAATTATCTCAGAAGGCAAAGGGGAACAAATTCCCCAGACCATCACATTCCTCTTTGGGAATGTCTAAGCTGTTGTCTTCAACTACAAATCATTTAAGTACATCATATTCCAGGCAGACTGCTGGTATTTGTGGACTTGCTGTCCCAGAGAAATTAATTTATACAAGCAGAATGTTTGCTTCATCCCTGGGTTTTTACTTGCATAGGTGCCCAGCTGGGATCAACCATAGGTGGTTCTGTTCACATAAAAGATGATACAGAACTCCTAACCTTATCTCACCAGCCCTGGAGCTGAAGCCCTGGACAGTTAGTGCTCTTTTCATTGATTAGAACAGCTTTGACACATAAGCTCACACTCCAACACACCTGTTTCCGAAGAAATATGCAAATCAGTGTCAGCTCATCCTTGGTCCAGTCAAGTGGAAAAAATCGTGGATCAGTGACCTCATCAATCTAGTGGCAGAAAATCCCCACAAAATAGATATTTCCTCAATTGCTTCAGCAACCACAATTACATACATTCATTACCTATCCAGAATTGTTGAACCTTTACATCTTGAGCATATTGTTGAAGCCCTCAAGAACAAACATTTCTCTAATCAAATGGTGGAGAGAATTGTTTAAGAAAGACAGCCATCACTTTCCAAGTCACTTTAAAAGTGCATTGAGGAAAATAGATAATTTCACACAATGGTGTTAGAATGAACACATTGCACCTCTGAATGCACCAATATCTCAGATTGCTAACTTCCTAATATGGTTCTTTGATGAGAAACAATTAGCACCAATCACAATTAAATGCTACCATTCCACAATATCTGAGAAACTGCATCATCGTGGAAGAGAAGATGTCATACAAACAAAGACCTATCTGATCTGCTGTCAGATTTTGAGCTTATACATCCAAAAGCTTTTACTATGCGAAAAAAGTGGAATCTGTCATGGGTACTATCCTGACTGAATAAGACACCATTTGAACTGCTTTTTGGGGCTTCATTGGTTTACCTATCATACAATACCTGCTTCCTACTTACTTTTTGGGGCTTCATTGGTTCACCTGTCATACCTGTTTCCTACTTGCTTTTTGGGTCTTCATTGGTTCACCTGTCATACAATACCTGCTTCCTACTTGCTTTTTGGGGCTTCATTGGTTTGCCCGTCATACAATACCTGCTTCCTACTTGCATTAGTGATGGCAGAATCAGCACAATACATGCTTTTCCAGTTGACTCAAACTACTTGCAGTTCTGACCAGATATGTCAGTATCACTCATGACAGTCCTTGCTTTCATTGCAAAGAACATACTCCCATTTATCAGGAATTAGATATTTATAGCGAAGGCACCATCTACTCTGCACACTTCTTAAAGTTGTCTATAGGACCCAGTGCAAGCTTTGAAGTGGAACTTGAAAAGGACAAAGCCAATGCACCTGTTGAGATCCCACCTCTTGTTATCGCAGAAAGAGGAAAAGGATGACATATTACTTTTGTCCAGGATAAAATGGGGTATTTACTTTGCATATTGGGAAATTACCCCAGATCAATGAATTTGCTACGCATTTTGGCTTATGAAGTCGAGGCACTTGCCACAAACATTCCATTTAAGTGAAACTTACCTAACTGATATTATCATTGCCATGGGTCAGATATGAGATTCCACTTTATCCAGCTTTTATCTAAGATCTTTATCCCAAACGACTCAACTTGACCTGGTAGGACCTTCAGCACAACAGGTTACCTTTCCAGGTCATTCAACAGCTTTATAAGAATGCAGCTTTATGACTTGAACAGGATTTTCAGGATGGGAAAAATCTTTCCCTTTTGAAGTCACTCCCAGACAGATCTCCAGTTGTTTTTTTCTGCCTCACATACCTTAGTCAACCAGAGGTAGTCTCTCCAGGGTAAGGGAATGTATCTCACTCCATCTCTTACCTGATATCCTTAGGTATTATGATTGGGTAATGTATTTGAAGAAGAAACAAATTTTTTCTGGTAAAATGTTTATTCAGTAGTACTTACTTGATCATCATATACTTACGCCCTCTCAGCCTCCCTGCAGTTACATCCATATAGACAGCATGCATTCTGCTCTGGTAGTAATTGAAATATTCACAGGATTTGGTACTAATCCCATTATCACTCTACTGAACTGCCACTTAGGTGGGCAGATAACTTTAAGACTTTAGCTAAAATGTTTAAATCATGGATTTGTGAAATAGTAGTAGTTCTCCTAAGGTATTATGATTGTTTAAGTACTCATAAGTAACATATTTTACTAGAAGAAAATTGGTATTTTCGAAGCTCTTTCAAGTGAGATATACATGTAGGATAAATATAGCACGGATGCAAGTGTGACACCATATGCTGCAGAACACAATTTTTTTTATTGATGTTGATAGATCATTGTTTTATCACAGAGCAGTTTGTCTTAGCTGATATCAGGTACTCTGGCATCAGCAGTCATGCTGAGCTGCCTGTAATTGTTTCTGTAAATCACATCATTTTGTGAAGATGGTGAAGAATTTTAATGGCAAGAATTATTTCAGATGATAAATCTCATGAAATTTAAGTGATCTACAGTTGATTTTAGCATAATACTTGTTTCCTTCTGGAATGAATATTGTTACCTGCTGCAGCCATTTTTAATTAATGAAATAATATTGATGAAGGACTTGTGATAAGGCCAAAAGGTAAGGAGCCATGAATTTGTTTGCTGCTGAACATTACATATTTCCTTTAAATTGAAATCCTAAATAAAGGAATATAATGAAGTTATTTTTATTCAATATAATTGCATGCTGATATAAAAATGTTTTTGTATTTTCACTCGTATCTGATATTTGTAAAGCTACTGCCCAATATGCTCATCATTTTGTGTTCTGATAACACCTGTACTCAATTTTATCGTTACAGAAGCAGAGTATGCATTCCATAAGCACAAGGAGATTATCCCATTAAAGATGCAGGCTGGATACAATCCAGATGGCTGGCTGGGAATTCTTCTTGGTCCAAAACTGTACTACGAATTCTCAGAAGCATTCAGTTTTGAAGTAAAAGTTAAGGACCTGTTGAATGCCATAGATAAACTCCCAAACAATGTAAGTTTTTCTTGTAAGTTTGGTGCAGAGTTCCTAGAAGGGTGGGGTGGGTTGTTCAGGAATTATCATCAGAGATAAAAGCTTTTCAAGGACAATGATCAAGGCCATAGGTAAGAACACATGTGCCATTTGTTCAGATCAGGAAGGCTTAAAAAGTTACAGCTAATGAACCTGTGTGAAAAGAGACTGTATTATGACTAATGTTTTTATTTACAAAATAAGTTAACAATCCTTACCCACTTTCCTCTAGGCAGGGCACATTGATTTTGGAACCCAGCAGTGGATGGAACTTTGGATCAAGCTGCTCATCCAGTTTTCATGGATAAATTATCATTAGGCATGGTCCAGAAGTTTGCAGTCTGACATGGACTATCACCACAGATTTATAAATCAAAAGGATAAAAGGTCAAGGACAAATTGATCTTTTGTGATAAACTGTCAACATGCTCAGCACAAAGGTCACTATTTATATGCAGGATCTATTTTTGAATCTGCAGTACAAATTTCTAAGTAATCATTATGAAAAATCAATAGAATGTGCAACTGTGTGCATAATATTTTAGAAATAGATATAAAAAAACCTCTCAATAGAATTTGACCCAAATTGGACAGAAAGCAAACTGGCATGAAGGGCTTTAAAGTTTACACAAATTTTGCAGATCTGCCATCAAATGGACCATTACTAAGAAAGATATCCAAAAGACCTCTGAAGAATGTCATAACAAAATAAGACAGAACTTTACAGAAGCATTGCAACATGAAATGCTGTAAAAAAAAATTGGCAAAATGTTGATCACTCCATCAAGTATGGCAACTGTTACTAAAAGCATCAAGCTTTAAAATGACTTAAGTTACCAAAGGTGGCTTAGCAGATAGAGTGACCAAATTTGACAAATGCATAATGGCATATGGGGTTAAAAGACCACTTGGCAGAATTTGACCATATGTGATGGAAAGCTTTCAGGCAAAATGAACTTTAAACTTTATACAGTTGTTGTCAGTCTTCTATCAGATATGGTCACTATTGAAAAAATAGACAAATATTTAAATGACTTCTCAAAAACAGTTAAACAAAATTTGACCAAATTTTGCTGAAAGCATTCAGTTGTTGTTGTTGGGTTTAACACCATTTTTCAGCACAAGATAACAGCCAGTATAACTATACATGGCAGCCAGTATAACTGGTGGAGGAAGAACCCTGAAAAATCCTGGGAAGAACCACCGACCCACGAGAAGCTACCTGCAAGCTTTCTCACATACCAACGTTAGTTGAGCCTGAGGCTTGAACCCATGCAGACAGAGGTTAGATGGCAGTGATCCAGAATGGTGAGCGCTTTAGACCACTTGGCCACTCGGGGGCCCCCAGAAAGCATTCAGACTTTCAAGTTTATATAAATGATGCTGATCATAGTTGGCTTCTATTATTTAAGATAGAAAACATGCAAATGGCTCACTTTGATTGAAGGGATCCTATAGTGAATGACTTTATTTACTGAACAAATGTTGCAATGTCATTAAATAGAAATGATGCATAATATAGAGAAACTTTGAAACAATTGTCTTTATTATATATGCAATCAATAGTATAGGAGAAGACATGTTTAGAGAGTGGCCAACCATTTTTATATCTAAATGATATCAGTCATAGTTTACACAGCATAGAATTTAACTGAACTGGCGAGTTATCTCTGGCACATATTCACATGTTTTTGTTCTGTTTTATTTATTTTAAGGGCAGTTCATCGTTATTGTCATTAGATTGACTACGCAAAATACTTTTCCCTCATCTCCATTCATATCTATTTCTCAAGCTGATTGTTTTTCATTTGTTCATTGGCTCATTGCACCATTCACATCTTGGAGCCCTTACTTGTCTAAGGTACTTGCCTTTATTGATCACTGACATCTTACCTGTCTTCATGGGTTTGAGTATCAGCATGGCCAACAAGGGACCATACCCATAACTTACCATAGCTAGGTGTTTTTTTCCCAGGGTTGCACCAAATATACTAGCCACCATGTCTAGTCTTATCATGTGCTGAAAAATAGGGTTAGACCCAAAACCAAAACAACAACAAAGATATATCGTGTGTTTAGACCTATTACATTATTCTACATTTATTTGTCAAAATCTTTGTAAGTACTACTCTAGGTTATCAAAATTAGGCCACTTTGCAAAATATTTTGTTTACTTTTTCACTCTATATATTTGGTGCTTAATTTCCCACGTTATTCAAGCTTTATAGAGATTAATCTTTACAAGCACTAAACACCTGTGCATAGAATTGCCAGAGTGATAGTTCTATGCTTGAATATTACAGTGAAAATATCTTTATCTTCTGCAGAAGTGTAATGCTACCTTTCCAAAACTAGCTTACAGTGGCTTAGTATAGATTTATTTACATTTGTTACTGACATAAATTACTTCAAAAATGTTTGACTCTTTCAGAATTGCACTCGTAAAACTTCTCTTAATGCAGGTTAAGTTATACATTGCTGTTTCTCCTTTGAATACACTCCCTAATCACATTAATGTTAGGAATATAAGCCCTACTCCCTCCTGAATCCAGCACTCCCAAAAGGCCAGAATGAATCATTCTTATCTGTTATGTAGCAATAAATCTTACCCATTGTCTCCCTTTGTTACCACAAGGTGGCACTAGTTTTAAGCCTGTGCTCTGAACTGATAATGCATTATTCACACCACTTCCCAAAAGCATTGGAAGTTTGTTTTAATTTGAATCATCCAATGAGGATTTTAATATTTTGGGATATGTCAAGTTATTTGAAATGTAGTATACAATATTTGCTGGACTATAGGTCAATACTATTTGAACAGGGAGTCTGGGTTTTGTCTTTTAGTCAGAAATGAGCTCTTTATTGATTATATCTTTAAAATCGCTTTTTCTCATATAATGGATTTGTAGATCAGAAAAGATTATTTATTTTTCAATGCATGAAAAATAATGTGTAAAAAATATAGGACATGACTTTGAGGATTTGAAAATATTTACATGATCATCATTATTAAATTCACATGCATCAAATGTAATTGTGCTAAAGCAGCATACACTAGTAATATATGTTGTTTAAATTTGACTACATATATGCGTATTACAATAGACAAGTTAGAAAATAAATAACCATGACAAAGACACAGGTATTCGGTTGCATTTTTCTTCTTTGCACCTCATGATCAAAATAAAATATGCCCTGGTGTGACAGAAAGGGATAAAGATTTCAGCCCTTCTATTTTGTATCTTACTGACTCTGTTTAGCTGACATTTTTGTCAAAGAGAGAAAACAGTAAGACAATAATAAATGAAAACTATAAAACCAGTTTTTAAGATATCTAATTTATATTGAAATATTCATAATATTTATATCCAAATAGATGCCATAAATGTTAAATCCCAAGAATGATTAGTTCACATGCTGTGTTATTTTCTTTGCAAGTACAATGACCTCTCCATTCCCAACAAATAAGATTACCCTGTATCAAGTCTATGCATGTACACTTCCTGTAGTTAGGGAGCTTTTCGTTTGATTTTGGATCATGCTAGTTGTTACTTTCAACTGCTGTGACACTTCTGTCTGCAAGAACAAAAGTTGTTACTGGTTGAGAAACTTACATGATGTAAGTGCCTTTCATTCGTTATTTGTCATTACAGGGTATCATATTCACAATACCTTATGGGAAGCCTCATTTCCCTATTGGTATCATTGCTAATTTGATCTCATCTGCCAAATCTTGCCCACAAACCGGTGTCAGCTGGAATGACCTGGCCAAAGCTATAGCATATTCATTTAGCATGTAAATAACACTGCAAAGCCACATGGTTCTTCTCACAATGGATATTGTTGTTGTTGTGCAGTTTATATAGTCATGTCTTGCATGAGCCATGCCATCTATCTTCCCCTCAGTTTAATGTCATATTGGTTGCAAAATGAACTG
Source organism: Sinohyriopsis cumingii (assembly GCA_028554795.2). Taxonomy (NCBI): domain Eukaryota; kingdom Metazoa; phylum Mollusca; class Bivalvia; order Unionida; family Unionidae; genus Sinohyriopsis; species Sinohyriopsis cumingii. The sequence goes on from CM068838.1 coordinate 125,061,095, forward strand.
TCCAGCCATCCAGATCTGGATCAATACTGTTCAGTGAACTTATGGATTCTGTATCATATTGTTCTATGCCTTGTTAAGTAGAGCTCCAGAATGTAAACATTGCCAGAGACCTTATTGACAGATGAGTTGATTAACAGGGTAGTCTTCCATTTGATGGTGAATGCATTGACTGCTTCCGGTAACCTTGAGCTTCTTGTGATTGGATGCAGATGTATGCTCTATGGCCCAGATGGCCTAATGGTTTAAGGCATTTGTCTTTACAGATCACTGACATCTCACCTCTGTATGGGTTCGAGTCTCAGGCTCATCAAATGTGGGTATCTGAGAAAGCTTGCCAGTAGCTTCCTGTGGGTCAGTGGTTCTTCCCAGGATTTTTCTGGGTTCTTCCTCCTCCAGATATATTAACCACCATGTATTAAGTGAATAAAAATGATGTTAAACCCACAGTGCTACAGCAACAACAAATTGCTCAAGCCACACCATGTTCTGACCTTACTAACCACTCCCTTTGGCTCACTTTTGACTTTTGATCACAAGATAGACAACATGTGGTGGCTGCTAGCCCATGAACTGCCCCTCCCCCTTGCTGTGTAGCCACTGTCACAACTTAAAAAATCTCTGACTCATCTTCAAAGACATGATGAGTGCAGACGAAGGAAAACAGGATCGTTTTGCTGCACAATCCCAAGACCAGCCTTAATCTCAACCCTACCTACAGAGACAACTTGCTTATCAGTTTTGGAGGCAGTCATATAGAGGGTGTAGGAAACAAAGTTTCTCAATCCCTAAGACTCCACCCTCTTGCAGTTGACTTGTGTCCCCAACTGCCTGCAGACTGTGCCTGGTAGTTTTTGTACTTTAGAGAGTGGTGGATTGACTTTCCACTAAGTGGGTGGGCAATCTAAGTCATCAACAAGGGGCTTCAGATCTTATTTTGCCAATGCTCATCCCTTTTGTCCTTTCCATTCCTGATGGAAGTTCCATCAGATTTTGCAGTAAGAGAACAGGATGCCCATTAAGAAGTTGGTTTTGGAGATTATTTGGAGTGCACAGTCTCCAGGCTTTTTGTTAAGGAATGCTGATGGCACACTTAGGTCCATTGTTGACCTCAATAGACTAAACCAATTTACGCTATAAATGTAATCAAAACAGAGATGACATCAGTCCATCTATCCATCTATCTGAACAAATTTGCTGTCAGTCCCAGTCTCTAGATCCATCTTTTCATGTTCCTATCCATCTGTCCTCATAGAAATTCCTTCTGTTTACATGCTGTTTTATTACCAGTTTTTGTGCTGTCCTTTCTGGTTTGAACATAAGGCACAAAAATAATCAACTGTGTCATCTCCTTGTTCCATACAATCTCATCTACTTCCATGGTGGCATAGTTGGACAGCTTCCTCCAGAAACATATTGTTAGTTTTATTCTAGTTTAAAGCCAAAATTATCTGATTTCCTTTTAAATTATCTCAGCTTCCTGATCATTTAGGAAAAGTCATATTTTTGTCCATTCCAACAGTTTGTCCACCTGGATATGGAATTTCTCACCCATCTCAACCTTGTATGTCTTCCTCACCCTTGGATGGTCGAAATTGTCAAGTTCATAGAGTCCATTTCCAACAAGAAATGGATCACAACCAGGGAGTTTCTGCAACTTGGATTGTTATTGCAGCAGTCTATCTCATCCTGTTTGGTCATCTCTGCATATGCCTTTTGCAGATGGCCTTGCTGTCTCACTGGTGCCCCTTTTAAATCCTGCTTGATCAGATAAGCATACAAGCAAGATAATATCATTCCTGGATCAGTGGTGTAATTAAATTTGGCTGAGAACAGGTATAACTCTGGAACAACCCCAACCAGATGTGAACATGTGCATGGATACACGTACACATGGTTGGTGAGACCATCTGTTGCTGGGCTTGGATACTTTCAGCAGCAAATAGGATCTGCAGTCTCTACTTTAGTATCCTAGAGATGAAAGCTATCATCAGGACCTTTCATTTTTGGAGAAACTGTCTTCAGGGCAAGGATGTGTTAATCATGTCTGACAACTTGGTAGTAGTGATGAACCAGATCACCCCAACTCAGCATTCTACTCTGGGAGTTACAGTGTTGGTGTGCACATCACACCATTGATGTCCAGATCAAACATGTTCCTGGCATACTCTGTATCTTGGCCAATTAACTTCCTTGAAAGGACCAGATTCTTCATTCAGAATGGTTGCACCAATCATTTTCTTTGATCATATTTGCCTGTTATGGGGTTGATCAGCCTTATTGCAAGAAGGTGAAGTCATACACTGCCCATCTTCATCTCTCCATTTCTGGATCCTCAGGTTCGGGCTGTTGATACCCATTCATTTGTGAGTTTTTATGGTCCTTTACCTACATCCCAAGGTTTAGTTCCAAAAATTTTACAGAAATTGAGGGACCAGAAGTGCAAAATTATTCTCATTGCCCTTCTCTGCTTGGACAAGTCCTGCATCAATTGTCTCCTCGATCCATTGATCTACCAAAGAGAAGTCTGGCCAGGTTGAATCTTTGCAAACAGTCCAAGACCCAAGTGATACATCCTTGCCCACTCTGACTTCTCCTTCATGCCTGACTCTTGGGAAGAACAAATAAATGTGTGTGTGTTTGGGGATTTTTTTATGTAGCTTTAACAATTTGAGTTATAAGGCTACAATATGTGCAGTGTGGCAGTTGATAGTGAGGCACTGAGGCATCATGTCCCACCTAGTCACATTATCCAGGCCAAACAGTCCTAACACTAACCTGTTAATTTCTTAAGTGTTTTGTATGACTTGGCTGGGATTTTGAACCCCAAACCTCTGCATCCAAGGTGGACACTCTTACTAGTTAGGTCACTGGAACAAATAAATGAATCTTCTCACCAAACATAATTTCCAATGAGCCATCAGATCGAAACTGAAGATAGGCTGAGTCTACATAGAGGGACTGTAACTCACTGACTCCGTATGCCTATCAGGCAATAGATTTTGTATGAGCATCAGCAAGGTTCTTCCCAGACATGAACCACGTCATCTCCATTTGTGCTGCTTGCAAGTTAAGAGAGTGGTTATCCTTGATATGAGGAATCAATCTTCTTTCCTTGATGGTTATCTGAGATATAGTTGAGATTCTCATCCCTCCTATTAACTATTCTCGTAACGTTAATCAGGGAACCTATTTCAAAGGGAAACCCAAATATTTTAATTAATTTTGTTCCAGATTACCTACCTGATCACATTACTTTAAAACCCTCTCATCAATGCAAGCATCCTGTGCATGATGTTCCATTCATCTTAAACCTGGTATTACCTGGAGGTGCCAAATGGAAGTAATGGCAAAATATCTTTGGCCCTTTGTCTATATAATATAGATAGCAATTACCAATTTTCGCCTTTTGGGAGGGCTGGATTAAGAAGGTAGTAAAGCTTATATTCCAACATTTATATGATCAGGGAAAGTATTCAAAAGGAGAGACAGTTTTCTTTAAAATTTGGTTTCACAGGTAGATCATTGTGTTAAAGTTTTGATACTTGATCAACTTTAAAATGACCATATTCAGTGTAAATTCTGCATTTGCAATGACATTTTTCAGCTGCAAAGTAACAGAATAAGGCGACACATGTCACACTCGAAACAATACATTTAACAATTGTTTTAAGATCTGATGTTTCTTTATCAGCAAAAGCAAACAGATTTGCATCATCAGCTTTTTTCATATTATTTACATAAAATAATCTTCTCTTTTTTAAAGCCTAAATATGAAGCAGTGGATGGATCTTCTGTGGATGAACCTTCTGTGCCTTTAATGGAAAAAAAAGTGATAGGTGTACACAATGTGCCAGATACATCTAAATCTTCCGCAATGCCTGATATTGTTAAGTGGACCAAAGATGAAGTGAATCAGTGGCTGAGGAAAAACAAACTTGATCCGTCAGTTCAGTTTCTATGCTTGTTACTTTATGTTGTTTGTTTTTTTATAGCTCCACTGGTCATAGACCAAAGCAGCTTATGTTATGGTCTGTTTTCAGTCCGTTGCCAGTTACTTAACTCTTGGATGATTGCCATAAAACTGTATATGCTTAGCAGTTGAAAGGAAGAAGTTATCCTATTCTTGGAAGTTCTTATTGCCCAGTAGAGCATTAGCCCCCTTTTTTGACAAACATAGTACTCCCAAGAAAAATGTAAAAGGAATACTACGTCAGAACCAGACTGTATCTACAAAGGTTATGGAATATTTGTTCACACATATTAAGCTGACTTCTTTTCAGGGAATTTTTTTTATGAACTTCATGTTAAGAAGAAAAGTAAAATGTATACTAATGTTATCTGATGGAAAGTGTTTAGTGCAAAGGAAGAAACTTCCTTTGTTAAATGTCTCTCAAGCTCAAACTAAAATAATCAAGTCGTTAACTTGCTTTGATCATTAAATTAAACTACTGTTTATATTGATTCTTTTCCAGAAGTGTATAACACACATGCAAAGGAGTTTATTTAAACACATCATTCTTCCATAACGAAACCTGTTTTAAGCTAAGGAATTTGAGGCTTGTTGATAGTCTTTGGACAGCATGTCTTGGGACACCCTTAATTATTTTTAGAAAGTAATTATTTTATGACCCATACAATATCGAAGATTGAAACTATAGCAATTTTTTCATGTACTACAAGTTTGCTTCACCTTTGAAATTTTCTAATGATCACTCAACATATTTTGTCAACAACATAATTTATTTATTAATAAAAGGTTTCACATTTGTTTAGGGACAGTAATTATGAGATGGATATGTCATCAATTAATATAATTTGTTTGAAAGTCAATAAATATATTTAATTTTCATCTGTTTTTTTATCATATCTACCTCTTTAAGATCTGTCAGATATTATTGGACAATAACACATTGTGCATTAGTGCAATGTAATCATATTAACAGTAACTCTTCCCTGCTTTGCTATTGTCAGTTGTGCATTATTGCATAAAAATGTTCCTGTCTTGAAATTTAATTGAATTGAAATAAATCAAAATTTATTAAATATGGTACCACTATTTACCATCTTTACATCATGGCATCACACCATGTACATTGAAGATATTAAGCTCTGTGGTTGAAGTACATCTCTTGGCTTTAAATTATAGGCACCATGGCATTAAACTTCATTAATTTCTCCAAAATGTGATAAAGAAGTGTCAAATATAATACTTTGAAAATAACTGAAATAATAGAAGTTTACTCAGCTACAGTAATCATTCTAACATTATGTTGTAAAAGGCAATAAAAATATTAATGGTGTCGAACCAAGGGGTACCAGCATTGTCTAAAGACAAAATTCCCTCTTTAACGTAGCCATTTTCAAAGTTTAAACACTTAACTGGCTTGGATTTCTGTCTGAAAACAAAAGAAAAATCGAACAATTAAAATCAGAAAGGAGCCACCAAAACAACCAGTTTCTCAAGATCAGAAAGGGAAGAAGAACATTTGGAAAATTATGATTTTCTATCAGCCAAATCACAAAACTAAAATGGATCTGTAATGATCTAGTCAATCAGTATTCAGAATTTTAATCTATATTATGGTTATTAATGAGTATATATGACATTGTTATATGCCTAATATGTTTATGAACATTTAACATGTGTCTTTTTATATGATTACATCACTGTGTTGTATTGATTTTATCACTGAAAAACATGCAGTCTTGAACTTGTGATACAAAGTAAATGGAAACAGCAATGGACATTAAGCTAAAATTTGATCTGAAAGAATGATATTTGGTAAAGACAAATTTGAAACAAAGTCTGCATCTAATATTGTTAGGAATAAAGAAGGATACAAGTGATGTAAACCATTATACTCACTGTACATAGTGTACACTGTAGTACTGGTTTCCCTGCCATCTTTTGCACTGTACAAGTATCATTCACTATAATGTACAGGTCTCCCGGTAAATAATTGCACTGTGTTAAGTACTGTACACTGTAGCACAGGTCTTCCTGTTACCTCTTGCACTGTGTAAGAACAGTACACTTTAGTACATAAATTCTTGCACTGTGCAAGTACTGTACACTGTAGTACAGGTCTCCCTGTAAACTCTTGCACTGTGTAAGTACTGCACATATTGTTACAGAACTCTCTGTAATCTAGCACTGTTTAAATACAGTACACTGTAGTACTTGTCTCCCTGCCATCTTTTGCACTGTACATGTATCATACACTATAATGTACAGGTCTCCATGTAAACTCTTGCACTGTATAAGTACTGTACACTGTAGTACAGGTCTTCCTGTTACTTCTTGCACTGTGTAAGTACAGTACACTTTAGTACATAAATTCTTGCACTGTGCAAGTACTGTACACAATAGTACAGGTCTCCGTGTAAACTCTTGCACTGTATAAGTACTGCACATATTGTTACAGAACTCTCTGTAATCTAGCACTGTTTAAATACAGTACACTGTAGTACTTGTCTCCCTGCCATCTTTTGCACTGTACATGTATCATACACTATAATGTACAGGTCTCCGTGTAAACTCTTGCACTGTGTAAGTACTGCACATATTGTTACAGAACTCTCTGTAATCTAGCACTGTTTAAATACAGTACACTGTAGTACTTGTCTCCCTGCCATCTTTTGCACTGTACATGTATCATACACTATAATGTACAGGTCTCCGTGTAAACTCTTGCACTGTGTAAGTACTGCACATATTGTTACAGAACTCTCTGTAATCTTGCACTGTTTAAATACAGTACACTGTAGTACAGGTCTCCCTGTAATCTCTTACACCATAGTGTAGTTCTCCTGGTAAACTATCAGTGGCTTGTTAGTAATGAAGTCTTTATTTACCTTTATTTTATTTATTGGAGAAATAAAAAAATATGCACGTGCAAATTAAACAACAAAATAATAGTTTATTGCTATGGTAATTAAACAAGAGCTGGTCACTGCTGTGTGACATATGGTGATCTTCCCAATTTTGTCTTGATCTTAATGTGTTTATAAATATTGAAATGTCAAAAATGTTATTTTTTTTATAACATATAGGCCTTGGGACACAAAAATTATTTCTTCCTGTCCCAAGAGATTACTGTCATTACAGTAATTGATTTCTGTATTTCATAGGATCTTATTCAGTTCCTTTTAGATTTTATTCCAGTTTCATTGTTCATGTATATTGAAAAACACATGGATATAAAAAAACAACCTCATATAAAACATGTATAGAAAATTTAATTCAGCACATGTACACATATATGAAAGTTTATTTCAACTGTTTTATTTTACAGAACCAAGCTGAAGAAACTACAGAGTTTGACTGGTGAACAGCTGGTTTTCCTGAAGAAAGTGTCAATCAAGGTGAATTTTTTATGCCATTCAAGTTGCTAGGGAGGATGAAATGGACTTTTATGTCTGTGAAATGATTATTCATTATGTGGAATAGACATTTGCTATTCCAGAATGTGTTTATAGATAAACATTGGTACCATATAGTCATCACTATTTACAAGGACCGCTCTGGTAGCCTAGTGGTTTTAGTGTCTACCCCAGAGGTCGTGGATTTGAACCCTGGCCAAGTCATACCAAAGACTTCTAAAAATAAAATGGTACTAACAACTGACTCGCTAGGTGCTCAGCATTAAGAGGTTAGTGTTAGGACTAGTCGACCTGGTGTCAGGATAATGTGTTTGGGTGGGACATCATGCTAGATGTCTGCGGCATGATGCCCCAGTGCTAGACATCACTTTAAACTGCCACACTGCTTACATCATAGCGATATGACTGGAAAATTGTTAAAGCTGCGTTGAAGAACTCTAAACCACAAATCACAGACTATTTACAAATATGGAAATGAACAATATAGACTGCTATAATTTGTTCATATCCAATGTTCTAATAATTTAGAAACTGAAACTCACCAAAACATTTTATTATATACATTGATTTTATGTACAGATATGGCCAAGCAAGTGAATATACATACCCATTTTTCTTATCATTGATCAGGAATTACTAAAGCTAAATCAAAATTAATTTTTATGGAAATGAACCGTATAGTATGTAGTAGGTTTCAGATAGACTGTATACTACTTCATTGTGTGATTACCGTTCAATAATATTTTATAGATTTTAATGCAGCCCTTTGAACATGAAACATTTTCACAATTTTCATCAGCAAGCCTATACTTTATTTAATTTGTATGAATTACATCCATATTTTTCTATGTTCACATAATATACCCATGTCTTTCTTGCAATTTGTAGTACATGTCTGTTTTACTTACAGGCTCCTGAGTTCTTCTTCCGTTGCTTAGAGAGCAAGTTGGGCCTTGACCGTTTGGAGGATATCATGAATTTGAGCACTGCACTAGAACAACTTACTGTGCGGTAGAATATCTTGAACCATCAGTAATGCACCTTGCGGTGTAATAGAATATCATGAACCTCAGTAATGCACCTGGCAGTGTAATAGAATATCATAAACCTCAGTAATGCACCTGGCAGTGTAATAGAATATCATGAACGTCAGTAATGCACCTGGCAGTGTATTAGAATATCATAAACCTCAGTAATGCACCTGGCAGCGTAATAGAATATCATAAACCTCAGTAATGCACCTGGCAGTGTAATAGAATATCATGAACCTCAGTAATATACCTGACTGTGTAATAGAATATCATAAACCTCAGTAATGCACCTGGCAGTGTAATAGAATATCATGAACCTCAGTAATATACCTGACTGTGTAATAGAATATCATGAACCTCAGTAATATACCTGGCAGTGTAATAGAATATCATGAACCTCAGTAATATACCTGACTGTGTAATAGAATATCATGAACCTCAGTAATATACCTGGCAGTGTAATAGAATATCATGAACCTCAGTAATATACCTGGCAGTGTAATAGAATATCATGAACCTCAGTAATGCACTAGAGCACCTGGTGGTGTAATAGATCACTGCAGTATATAATGTACATTCATTTATTTTTATTCATTTATTTTTGTGGCTTTATAAAAATCAATGCTAATTTTTATGGTCATGTAAATACTTTCAATTTTTAAAGGGTTATTTTTCTTCACCGGTGCATCATTATATCTTATGTTTACTGATGGTCTTAACTTTGTTTGGTGTAAGCAGTCATAAATTCTGTAATATGTATTACCTTACAAATAAAATGATTTTAGAAATATCCAGAAAAAAGAACTTTGGCATGCATATTGATTTTTGGAATATAGAACGAAATACATATTTTGGCTGTGTGCTTAAATCAGCAAGTCAGGGGTTGAAAAATCTCTTTAAGTTCTAGAAGTATTTTCTTGCCCAGAATAAAATGTTAATGAACCATCTATTATATAAATATTAATTTTGACTAGGTTAAGAACCTATATTTCATCAGGTGAAAGGTATTTTCTGAACCTTATTCTGTGATCCTTGTAGCACCAGGTAAAATAATTACAAATTGAGATGGATCTTTGCAAACTTAATTTGGACTGAAATAATGGACAACCAACTTTTGGTAAAACTTATGAACTTTCAGTGAACAAAAAAGTTAGCAATATTCTTGACAGAACATCTTTTTCATTAAAGAGAAATGCTTGTCAGCCTAGAATCAGTACTTGCCTAACAGGCACACTTTGAAAATTTGCATGATTTCTAGAAAGTAACTAAAATATTCACGTATAAGTTTTGTTGCATTTTATGTATTGATGTTTGAATTAAATTGTGAAACACAAAAGATTACCTGGCATTTTCTGTCCTTTAGCAGGTATAGTACATTGTATGGACAAATAAAAATTCACAAATATGTATAAATCGTAAGGGTAAATACTTACAAGAATTTTAGAGAATCTCCATATCATGTGACATAGCAGAATTAACGTTTTTTACTTCTCATAAAACTATTGTATAAATCCAGCTTTCTTGCCATTATACCTTTTGGAAATATCAGTAAAATGTACATGTCTTAAGTGAAAAAATAAGAGAAAAGAAGAATATGATATAAACATTGACAACAATCCTGCTTTCTGTTCTTAAGTTTGTTAGATGGATATACGTACTTTTTTGTTATTGTCATTCAGCTATGTTCAAGCAAGTTTTTCCAATGATGTGTCCATGTATATCTTTAACTGTTTATTTTTATGTTATCTATAGTAACTATCTAAATGAGGTGTTATCAAGTAGTTTCCCTCTTCTGTGGTTACTTATTTCTGCAGTGATAAGTTGGCCCTACAGAGAGGATTTTTTCATGTAGGGTACCATGAAGTAAAAAAAACAGTAAGACCTGTCCAAACAGTCACCTTTTGCAGCAGTTACGTTCCACAAAAAAGGATTGCTAGCAATTTTAAATGATATTTTTTTGAGTGCTCAAAATGGATAAAATCTAAGTGAGAAAGATTTTCAGGTGAATGAGTAGTGACAAATAATTACTAGTAATTGAAAAAAATGCTAAAAGGAAGAAAATTAGGTGATAGCAAGTCAATTTTATACTTGATAATTATTTTAATAAATAAAATAATTCTACTTAGTAATAATTTTACTAAGTAAAATATTATTTTGTAGAAAATGTTATTTGTAAAAGGTTTAGTAAGTTAAATATTTAATGATTACTAAATAGCTTATTATTACTTATATTCGGTTAATGTTGTAACATTTAAATCTTGTGCACCAAAAATATAGAAAGCTAACCTGAAGCTTTCCTCCTCAGACTAACAGCATATTAAACATTTAATTCAACATTCCAAATTTGTTTCAGAAGCCTATGAAATATATCTAAGTGCTCTGTATGACCATCCCTAAAAGATCTTATTTTTTTACCATCCATTTTGAAAGGGCTGTGACATACTATCTACCATACATCTTAATCCCTCCCCCAAAAAAACATCCAATGAAATTGCTCACTTTATGCCTTAAGACCATTGATATAGAATCAGCCGGGGGGGGGGGGGGAAGAAAACCAAGAATAAAAATTAGAACATACCTAGATATATATGACCTCTGAACATGCCTCAGTTAAAGTTGACTGTGTGAGGGTAGTTGTAGAATTTGATATGTGAGAAGGAAAAAAAAGTCCAAAGAAAAAATGGGAATGCAATTGATAAACTTGCATGTAATTTGCTAATCTCACAATAACTATTGTGATAACTGATACCATTTCATAAAGATGTGCAGTTTTGGCCACTGCAGCTTTAAGTAATAATGATGTACAAAATTATCGTCTCAATGCAGAATAAAATTATCTGGTAATCTCATTTGATGTATTAAGTTGTGAGGCAAAACTGTGCAGCAACAGCCCACGACCCACTGGACTCTTGTTAACTGGCAAAATGCAGTTTGATTTTACTAACCAGCATAGTAACTCCATGATTTCATTCACTACAGTTGTCTCCAGGGTTTTATATCAATTGCTGCACATGTATTGGTATTATTAAATAGAAATTTCCCAAATAAACAAGAACATTTGAGACGATTTAAGTTTTTTAAAAAATGGAACCTGTTTGAAAACAAGGCTGCTGGGGTAGTTCTTTAGTTGTAGTACCTCAAACAAGTTGTGTGCATATTTTGTGATAAGTAAACCAGTCTCTAGATTGTAAACAAGGGAAATAACCATTGTTCTTATCTTGATACAGAATGACGTCTCTTGCTGAATGCGACATTTCATCTTCTGTGATTTTATTATTTGAATTTTTTTTATTTTATGGAATGCTGGCAGAATGGGATTAGTCTCTCTCACTCTGAACAAAACGATAATTCCAGGATATATACATTTGCAAGTTTTTATTCAGTATGACAACAACTGCCTATTTTTTTTTCTCTTCTGGCATTAGAATGCTACTATTTCACACTGTTCACAACAGCATCGCTTACAGTAACAACAGGGACAGGTATAATGTGTGATGATACGAAGCAAAAGAAAAGAATCAGAGGAATGAAATTCTGTTAAAGCAATTATTTTCTCCCTCTTTTTTTGTGGAGGAAACAAATATTCATTATTTAAGCATTTATATTTATGGTACTGTATAATATCTGAAATAAAACAGCACTTTTGTTCTGTGTTTTTCTTTTCCTTTGATCCAATTTTCTGGGTGCCTTACATTTAAGACTAAAAAGGCACCTGTTGATTTTGAAATAAAATAAATGAAAGAGGGTTTTATATAAAGAAATACAATAATATTAATATTTGCACATGGTAAACATATTATGTATTGTTTAGAGTTTTCATATTGATTAGTATTCTTGTTGGAGTTTGATTTTAATGATGTGATCAATGAATTTTAGTACTGTTTTGTATTTAATCTATACCCTTTTGCTATCAAATAACTTGGTATATTTTAAATTTGTACTGTCATTACAAAGAACTTCATCATTTGTGCTTTTCTGTTTATTCAGTCATTTTATTTCAGTGGCAAATATTCTACAGACTTTATTTAGAGGATTGTCATTCCTATACATTGTACAATTTTGATGTATCTGTGATTTTCTGAAATCATTCTTTGATGATGGCAAAGATGTAACTGTGATCCATGAAATTTAGTATATTTTGTATTTAATATATTCCTTTGGTTTATCTTAAATATATGTTACTCTTACAAAGGACATTATGATTGTGTATTTTGTAGTTAATTTTATTCTGTCATTTTACCTAAGTAGGAAATGTTGTATAGGCTTTTACAGTATTTATTTGATCAGCACTTGTATATATTGTGCCATATATGCAACAGTTGGAGATTTTCCTAAATTGTATTCTTTAATGATGGCAAGTTCTTGCTGTGAATTTAGTATTGTTTTGTATTTAATATATTCCTCTTTTAATTCCAGCTTGACTGTTGCATATTTTAAATATATGCTTTCATTTCAAAGGACATTATCATTGTGTGTTTTGTAGTCAATTTAATTTGGTCAGTTTATGTCAGTAGTAAATGTTCTACAGACTTTTATCATATGCATTTGATCAGCACTCATACAATTTGTGTGATATGCAACAGTTTATATAAATTGTATTCCTGGATAAATATTTTTTATAATGTACCTTTACACATGTTGTGCGATATGCAACGATTTTACCTGGCATTTGATGTACATTTTTAGTTGTCTGCGACAGTTCATGATCAGTATTTTTATTTGAGAAAACAAGAATATTGTGCACTTGATTAAGTGCCCCATTTCCATGCTTAGGGGAAGGAGTCGTATCAGTTTCATATGATCCATTCATCTATCTCTCACGCTTTCTTGTAAACAGGTTAACTTTTAAACTGTTGAGACAAACCTGATCATATAAAATTCATTGATTTTATCCTAAGAGTTGATTTAGGACATAGAGTCTTTGGCTCAATTTGTTTTCTTTAGATTTATTGCAACTTTTGGACATCCTGATTTTTTTGGTTGAAAAACCTGTACATAGGTTTTTAAAAATGGTAAAGAAAAGAAATTTGGCATGATTATTATTGGTAGTATTAGATTTTCAGGCCATTATAAAATTTTACAATTTGACAGATTTTTTAAAAACTTGGGACTTTGAGACTTTTAACAAACATAGTTTCAAGCAGATAGGTAGAGTGATTACATTTTGCAGGCTAATTGGTATTACATGGATGATCTGATTAGATTTCTAGGCCATTTTAGAAGTTTTTCCTTTTTTGTTCAGATTTGTGAAAAACAAAAATTTGACTTGAACTCTTTTGGGGTGAAAAATTACTTCAGTTAGGCAAATGACATTTGATATCCTTATTTTTATTAATATGTAGAAGAGCTCAATGGATGTTCCATTAATTTTAAACTTGTGGCCTTGGCCTTTCTTTTTTAACTTGACTAATCAAAATTGTCTTATGGTAGACATATGAAATTTGATAACACATTGCTATTCATATATCCTGAATAAATTTTCAGGCCATTACAGCCATTTCATTTTCTATTAAGACATTTTTGAATTTTTTTTGTAATGAACTTGTTTGCCAAATATTGTGTTAGCATGAATTTTCCGTCCATCCATTGCAGTTTCCCACTGCAGCTGTTGTTGAATGTATACTGATGATGTTTTTAAAAAAGATCTTTCTAACAGATTTCTGTGCAGTGATTGAAGGATCCTTGCTGTTTTTGTTTAATTGCATGTTGGACCCAATATAAATGTGTTGAATTTAGAAATCTACAAATGTTCATGATATTTCTATCTATAAAACCTATTATGTGGCCGCTGATGACACTGATATGTCATCAGTAGACTGCTTTGGATGGCTGGCCATTCACACCCCAAGCCGAAGGATGCTATTGAATATAAACCCGTTAGCAAGCGATTCTTGCTATATGGATGGCCACTGATCTGGCTGCGGAGTTGACATTCAGCAAGTGGACCACTGTAGTGTATTTGATAATTAGAACAGAATATTTGTCTACTAAATTCAGCTGTAATTACTGGTAAGAAGCATGAACTGGTTTGTACTAATTGGTTTTTACAGCAGTGCTATCCGGATATGTACTCTTACAAGTGTACAGTATGTACATGTACCTCTCAAAACAGAACAATAAATCATTTTCAGAACATCATAATTATTGTTGTTGTTTTTAAAAAAAATCTTTCTAGCTTAATAGATGACACACATACAGTTCCTGTTTTTGTTTGTGTATCTCAATCCTTTTCATTGAAACTCTGTAGATTTCCAGTAAACATTGATTATTGTGTTTAACATACATGTAGGAAAAATTGCAATCGTGGGAATTAAATGATGCAACTTTGTATTCTGTTTTCATAAAATCAGATGTTTAATTATTCTCAGTGCAATAAACCTGGACATCTCGAAATTCAAATACCTTTTTAAATTTGGATATTTTCAATATTTGTATTCAATAAAGATATCAATTTCAAGCCTGGCCAGAAAATTAGCTGCAGAGAAGTGACAAACGTTGCTAGTATAAATCTGATTATATATATATATATATATATATATATATATATATATATATATATATATATATATATATATATATATATATATATATTCAATGTCTCATGATGTTCAAAAGGTACATACGTTGCCAGTTGTGTACCAACTCCATGCATCCCATCCTCACTATTTCCAAAGTAATGTCAGGTCATGGTCATTTGAAACTTGGGTTGAGTTTTGGTTAAAGTCTTTCTTTGTAGTGAAATCTTTCTGTGTAGTCAAGACTTTATAGTAAAATCTTTCTGTGTAGTCAAGACTTTCTGTATAGTAAAATCTTTCTGTGTAGTCAAGACTTTCTGTATGGTAAAATCTTTCTGTGTAGTCAAGACTTTCTGTATGTTAAAATCTTTCTCTGTAGTCAAGACTTTCTGTATAATAAAATCGTTCTGTGTAGTCAAGACATTCTGTATAGTAAAATCTTTCTGTGTAGTCGAGACTTTATATATGGTAAAATCTTTCTGTGTAGTACAGACTTTCTGTATGGTAAAATCTTTCTGTGTAGTCAAGACTTTCTGTATAATAAAATTATTATGTGTAGTCAAGACATTCTGTATCGTAAAATCTTTGTGTAGTCAAGACTTTCTGTATGGTAAAATCTTTCTGTGTAGGCAAGACTTTCTGTATAATAAAATCATTATGTGTAGTCAAGACATTCTGTATCGTAAAATCTTTGTGTAGTCGAGACTTTCTGTATAATAAAATCGTTCTGTGTAGTCAAGACATTCTGTATGGTAAAGTCTTTCTGTGTAGTCAAGACTTTCTGTATGGTAAAATCTTTCTGTGTAGTCAAGACTTTCTGTATAATAAAATCGTTCTGTGTAGTCAAGACATTCTGTATAGTAAAATCTTTCTGTGTAGTCGAGACTTTATATATGGTAAAATCTTTCTGTGTAGTCAAGACTTTCTGTATGGTAAAATCTTTCTGTGTAGTCAAGACTTTCTATATGGTAAAATCTTTCTGTGTAGTCAAGACTTTCTGTATGGTAAAATCTTTCTGTGTAGTCAAGACTTTCTGTATAATAAAATTATGTGTAGTCAAGACATTCTGTACCGTAAAATCTTTGAGTAGTCAAGACTTTCTGTATGGTAAAATATTTCTGTGTAGTCAAGACTTTCTGTATAATAAAATCATTATGTCTAGTCAAGACTTTCTGTATGGTAAAATCTTTCTGTGTAGTCAAGACTTTCTGTATGGTAAAATCTTTCTGTGTAGTCTAGACTTTCTGTATGGTAAAATCTTTCTGTGTAGTCAAGACTTTCTGTGTAATAAAATCTTTCTGTGTAGTCAAGACTTTATAGTAAAATCTTTCTGTGTAGTCAAGACTTTCTGTGTAATAAAATATTTCTGTGTAGTCAAGACATTATGTATAGTAAAATCTTTCTGTGTAGTCAAGACTTTCTGTATGGTAAAATCTTTCTGTGTAGTCAAGACTTTCTGTATTGTAAAATCTTTCTGTGTAGGCAAGACTTTCTGTATAATAAAATCGTTCTGTGTAGTCAAGACATTCTGTATAGTAAAATCTTTCTGTGTAGTCGAGACTTTATATATGGTAAAATCTTTCTGTGTAGTCAAGACGTTCTATATGGTAAAATCTTTCTGTGTAGTCAAGACTTTCTGTATGGTAAAATCTTTCTGTGTAGTCAAGACATTCTGTACCGTAAAATCTTTGTGTAGTCAAGACTTTCTGTATGGTAAAATATTTCTGTGTAGTCAAGACTTTCTGTATAATAAAATCATTATGTGTAGTCAAGACTTTCTGTATGGTAAAATCTTTCTGTGTAGTCAAGACTTTCTGTATGGTAAAATCTTTCTGTGTAGTCTAGACTTTCTGTATGGTAAAATCGTTCTGTGTAGTCAAGACTTTCTGTGTAATAAAATCTTTCTGTGTAGTCAAGACTTTATAGTAAAATCTTTCTGTGTAGTCAAGACTTTCTGTGTAATAAAATATTTCTGTGTAGTCAAGACATTATGTATAGTAAAATCTTTCTGTGTAGTCAAGACTTTCTGTATGGTAAAATCTTTCTGTGTAGTCAAGACTTTCTGTATTGTAAAATCTTTCTGTGTAGGCAAGACTTTCTGTATAATAAAATCGTTCTGTGTAGTCAAGACATTCTGTATAGTAAAATCTTTCTGTGTAGTCGAGACTTTATATATGGTAAAATCTTTCTGTGTAGTCAAGACGTTCTATATGGTAAAATCTTTCTGTGTAGTCAAGACTTTCTGTATGGTAAAATCTTTCTGTGTAGTCAAGACATTCTGTACCGTAAAATCTTTGTGTAGTCAAGACTTTCTGTATGGTAAAATATTTCTGTGTAGTCAAGACTTTCTGTATAATAAAATCATTATGTGTAGTCAAGACTTTCTGTATGGTAAAATCTTTCTGTGTAGTCAAGACTTTCTGTATGGTAAAATCTTTCTGTGTAGTCTAGACTTTCTGTATGGTAAAATCTTTCTGTGTAGTCAAGACTTTCTGTGTAATAAAATCTTTCTGTGTAGTCAAGACTTTATAGTAAAATCTTTCTGTGTAGTCAAGACTTTCTGTGTAATAAAATATTTCTGTGTAGTCAAGACATTATGTATAGTAAAATCTTTCTGTGTAGTCAAGACTTTCTGTATGGTAAAATCTTTCTGTGTAGTCAAGACTTTCTGTATTGTAAAATCTTTCTGTGTAGGCAAGACTTTCTGTATAATAAAATCGTTCTGTGTAGTCAAGACATTCTGTATAGTAAAATCTTTCTGTGTAGTCGAGACTTTATATATGGTAAAATCTTTCTGTGTAGTCAAGACGTTCTATATGGTAAATTCTTTCTGTGTAGTCAAGACTTTCTGTATGGTAAAATCTTTCTGTGTAGTCAAGACTTTCTGTATGGTAAAATCATTCTGTGTAGTCAAGACTTTCTGTATAATAAAATTATGTGTAGTCAAGACATTCTGTATCGTAAAATCTTTGTGTAGTCAAGACTTTCTGTATGGTAAAATCTTTCTGTGTAGTCGAGACTTTCTGTATAATAAAATCATTATGTGTAGTCAAGACTTTCTGTATGGTAAAATCTTTCTGTGTAGTCAAGACTTTCTGTATGGTAAAATCTTTCTGTGTAGTCTAGACTTTCTGTATGGTAAAATCTTTCTGTGTAGTGAAGACTTTCTGTATAATAAAATCTTTCTGTGTAGTCAAGACTTTCTGTATAATAAAATTTTTCTGTGTAGTCAAGACATTCTGTATGGTAAAATATTTCTGTGTAGTCAAGACTTTCTTTATAATAAAATCTTTCTGTGTAGTCACGACTTTCTGTATAGTAAAATCTTTCTGCGTTGTCAAGACATTCTGTATAGTAAAATCTTTCTGTGTAGTCAAGACTTTCTGTATGGTAAAATCTTTCTGTGTAGTCAAGACTTTCTGTATGGTAAAATCTTTCTCTGTAGTCAAGACTTTCTGTATAGTAAAATCTTTCTGTGTAGTCAAGACTTTCTGTATGGTAAAATCTTTCTGTGTAGTCAAGACTTTCTGTATAGTAAAATCTTTCTGTGTAAGGACATTCTGTATAGTAAAATCTTTCTGTGTAGTCAAGACTTTCTATATGGTAAAATCTTTCTGTGTAGTCAAGACTGTATAATAAAATCTTTCTCTGTAGTCAAGACATTCTGTATGGTAAAATATTTCTGTGCAATCAAGACTTTCTGTATAATAAATCTTTGTGTAGTCAAGACATTCTGTATAGTAAAATATTTGTGTAGTCAAGACTTTCGGTATAGTAAAATCTTTCTGTGTAGTCAAGACATTCTGTATAGTAAAATCTTTCTGTGTAATCAAGACATTCTGTATCGTAAAATCTTTCTGTGTAGTAAAGACATTCTGTATAGTAAAATCTTTCTGTGTAGTCAAGACTTTCTGTATAGTAACATTCTTCTGTGTAGTCAAGACATTCTGTATAGTAAAATCTTTCAGTGTAGTCAAGACATTCGGTATGGTAAAATCTTTCTGTGTAGTCAAGACATTCTGTGTAGTAAAAGCTTTCTGTGTAGTCAAGACTTTCTGTATAGTAAAATCTTTCTGCGTTGTCAAGACATTCTGTATTGTAAAATCTTTCTGTGTAGTCAAGACTTTCTGTAACATAACATCTTTCTCTGTAGTCAAGACGTTCTGTGTAGCAAAATCTTTCTGTGTAGTCAAGACATTCGGTATGGTAAAATATTTCTGTGTAGTCAAGACATTCTGTGTATTAAAATCTTTCTGTGTAGTCAAGACTTTCTGCATAGTAACATCTTTCTGTGTAGTCAAGACATTCTGTATAGTAAAATCTTTCTGTGTAGTCGAGACTTTCTGTGTAGTAAAATCTTTCTGTGTAGTCAAGACATTCGGTATGGTAAAATCTTTCTGTGTAGTCAAGACTTTCGGTATAGTAACATCTTTCTGTGTAGTCAAAACATTTTGTATAGTAAAATCTTTCTGTTTAGTCAAGACATTCTGTATTGTAAAATCTTTCTGTGTAGTCAAGACTTTCTGTTTAATAAAATCTTTCTGTATAGTCAAGACTTTCAGTATAGTAAAATTTTTCTGTGTAGTCAAGACTTTCTGTATAGTAAAATCTTTCTGTGTACTCAAGACTTTGTGTATGGTAAAATCTTTCTGTAGACAAGAATAGTAAAATCTTTCTTTGGATTCAAGACTTTCTGTACAGTGAAATCTTTCTGTGTAGTCAAGACTTTCTGTATAGTAAAATCTTTCAAATCTTTGGAAGATTACTGCAATACTTTAACTGTATGCTTAATAAGAATAGTGCATTTACTTCCATGCACACACTTTTGCCCTCCATTTATTTTGTGTTTTTTAATTCAAGGTCAAGGTATTTTGAAAATCTTGTTTTCATTTTCAATTACGTTTTCATATTGTGTGCACAGTTTGTAGTGTGAAATTCCGAGGTACAGAGAGTGTATCGTTTATTTATAGGCTTCTCTTGCACAGAATATCTCGAGTTACACATCTCTTTTAGACAAAGCAGACTCATTGACCAGATGTCCATTACATTTCGTTTAAATATGAACCACTTTTTATTATTCATGATAGCCATTCAAACTTTCCCTTACGGTGTACTGCTACAGTAACACAAAATTGTCTGAATTTTTCAGCAACCCAAAGAGTTGATGAATAGCTTGAATTGAATGGTTTTAGTCACTTATCTTAAGACATAGTGTGTTATGATGCTATCCATATGACCATTATGAATTTAGCCTCCAAACAGTAACTCCTGTCTACCATGCAGTTACCAAACTTTGTGGATGGCTTGTGCTTGGAGTAAGGAAGAACCATATTGATTTTGGGCTGAAAAGATCAAACATGAACAACATTTTCTGAACAAAGCATTCAGTTCTTTTTCATCTATGGTCACTAGCATTTGTGGATCACTTGCACCTGTGAAAAGGAAAAAATGTCTTGATTTTAAAGTCCAATTGACCAAGGTTACTATTTCTATGACTGAAAGAAAAAATGTTTGGTGCATAGTACCATTTAGTTCCGTATGACAGATTAATGATGGATTGTACTTGTGGTGAGGAGGATTCCTGTAAATCCTAAGGTTGAAGGTCAAGGATAGGTCAATGTCTGAAACAAGAAAAATTATTTCTGCATGACAGCAGAGGAAAATTAGTCTTGATATATTGGATTTACTGGCTTTATATGTATGTGCGTATGAAGTCTGAATATGTATGCATGCATGCATGTGTGCATGTATTACTTTGCTGTATAAACACAGTGATACACTGGCACACTTGACCGTCTCTGACAACTATTCATCTTTTGATAATATCAGGTAGAACATTTATGTCAAACATCCAGTACAAGGAGAGACGAATGTCATGCTGAACATGGTTTTCCACACATGAACGAAAGGGTAATTATGGCATGAAAGTTCACTTCTCTCACCTCATATATTCTATCCCATACTGATTCTGTTATCCATTCCGCATAAATATTGGACAGAATCTACGTCCAACAACAAAGTCTGATGTATGTGTTTTGACATAGTAATATGATCTTTTGGGGTCGGCGTGAATTTTGGGATATGAGACAGAGACCGAGAAGAATTTTAATTGCAAGAATTTGCTCTTAATAATAATTCCTGAAATTCATCGAATTAATTGCATACACTGTATGAACTATATTATTGATTTTGCACTAGAATGACATGAACACTTTACCATGTGTTGCATCAATGGATGACTAGGCTTCCTATAAGTGCATGGCCACAATTTCAAGTCTGGGCATAATATTGATTCGTCAAGCTGTCTATTCCATTTAAACACACCACTACCCTACGGATGGCAAATAAAAAACTTCCATGCATGGTCATCAATAAACAATAATCACTTCTGTGCCATGTCATTTCAAAAGAAAAAAGGCTTATATCGGTGGTGCCTATTTTATTTGAATAATATGTTTCTGTCATGCCACCGTTGTGTTTGTTTTCTATTCTGTCCCCCCCCCCTTTTAAAAAAAATAACGTCATTCCAGATTACTCCATAATTCGTGGAACTTCAGTGGAAAAAATAAATCTGCAATTTCCGATGAATTGTAACGGAATTACGACAACAATCAGAACATGGATCTCTGGAAGTTTTTGGATGTAGCCATATATGGTATGGATGCTGCAGCCGAATATTTTACAAAAGAGAAAACATTTGTCAACACAACTTGTCCAATGTGTGTGATGTCACATTATTTGATACAGTGCACACTACCAGTTTGAGTTGACCTACACAACACAGCAACAGTGTTTACATTGAAATTCTACATCACAACTAAACATTACATTGTTGCAATATTTTTGTGAAAAGAAGATTACTAGATGCAGAAATATACATATTTACTGTAATGTATTTGTGACCAGATATTTGCAGTATTTTATTTGGAACATTAGATTGTACTGAAGATGTAAACAAATCTTTTTGAGTCGGACTTGCATCACATATTTACTGCATAAATATGCTGTGGTTGAATAAAGTTCTGTCGGTTCGGGAGACCGGTTTATGTCTACATTCTTCTGTGAACAAAGGTGAGTTTATTTATTTCAGTAAGTTCACATTTAAACCAAGCTTGTATATAGGATGGATTCCATGCCACATATATACTGCCCATTAATCCCCACCCCCACCCCGGTTGCTTTACTTGTTATTGTTCTTGTCTTCGGGGTTTTGCCATTTTTCATGTAATGATATGTTATACATGACATAACAAACCCCTATAGAATTGAGTCAGTTAGTATTTACCATTTTCCATATATTGGTGATTTAAACTTTATAGTACAATAACCATTAGACTTTACAGTGTGTGCCAAAATTATTTCCCCATTTTACTTGAAAACGTCATCCTATTTGGACTTTTAGCAGATACAAAGATGACACCCAGGCTAAGGGTGCTGAGTAAGAATCTAAAATATGATCTTTTACTTTATCATGATACAAATTGACTGATACAGTGCTGAAAATTAAATTTAATGTAAATATAATTGTTATTTTTTTAAAAAAATATTAAAACATTATTAATGTCCAATTTTCGAAAGTATGAGCTAAACCTGTGTAAATTTTCAGTTTTGTATAATTTGCATTTGTCTCATAATGTGATACATATATAATATATGTTGGGGTTTGGGCCGAGACAAGGAATTCCCAGTCAAGGGTTTATATTATTTGTCTCCCCACGAGGCTTGCCCGAGTGGGGAGACATATAATATAAACCCGCGACTGGGATTTCCTTGACTCGGTCCAAACCCCAACGTAGATTATTTTTCTCACCCAATATTTTCCTTTAAAGTAAAAAGAATTTCTGCACTAGCGCTCACGTCCAATGTTTACATGCGGCGCAATAATATAAATATGTTAATGAGGGCTGTGGTGTGACCGTTGCGTCCGAAGTACACAGTTTATAACCGTGAGCAAAGAAAATAACAACATAAAACGTCGTATAATAATGAGGTTTTATCACATTTAATATATGGATGTTATATGAAATCGACAATAAATAATTAATATTTATTTCAAGAAACTTTTATTTTCATTAGTTCCAATTTTGAAAAACGATATTGGCTACTCAGCGCTACTGTAGTTATACTTAGTACAAGCTGTAACGAAGAGTAACATCTTTCTTTAAATTATTCATGGGTAATTAGAGATCTGTGTCACTATCGTATATAACTATTCTTTTCTTTGGAGGAGCTGAAACTGTGTGTGACATACTTGTATTGTCCTTAATATTGATTGTAAAATTATCCCCGTGTATAATAGAATCTCCACAAACGTAGCCGATAACCATGTGCTAAACTTTCAAGTTCACGGATTCTTTGAACATTTATTTTTCTGTCCAGGAAATATGGCAAGTACTACAGTGAAATTTGCTTATGGATTAATGTGCTGACGGATAAATTATTCCTTCTGGCTGATAAGTGTATTATTTGTCATTAAATATTGTAGGTATATTTTTTTATTCAAACGTGACACAGTGGAGATGCTTAACAAAATTAGAAAAAAAGCATGTTTTATATAACACTTTTCTGGCTGTTACTAATTTGTCCGTATTTGTTAAGAGAGTAGGGAGGCAATGAAGTGTATAGGTCTATAGTATCTTTGCATGGATAAGTTTTTTCTGATATATTGTTCATTTCACACAGCACTGAGAATTTTATTTTATCTGTAACACAGTTATTTTAGGTCAGCGTCATTAAATGTAGCTAACAGTATATAATTTGTTTCACACAAAGTATTTAAAACTAGTTAGGTAGCTTTAGCTACATTTAATGACGCTGATTTAAAAATGTATTGAGCTAAGCCTGCATATAGAATAAAACTGACCATGCTGTGTGGAACGAACAAGTATAATACCAAAAAGCTCGACATCATATGCGTTTGTGTTCTCGAAGATGGATTTAACTTAAGTTACTATGTTTTTGTTATATATTTGTTGCTGTTGTTATTGTTGTTTGATTTTAGTACAACTACGTCAGGCACAGCAGAAGACAACAAGGATTTATTTTCTTTTTAAAGTAGTGCTCAGTGCGTGGACACCTTAACTGAGACGACTGGTCTGCGATGACTAGACAGAGACAAGAAAAGTAAGGTTACCAAAACAAGTAGATTTCTCTGTCGCATGGGTGAGAAAAAGGGTCATACACCCTCAGATAAGAACTTCCAGATGTTCTTCTATTTTATGTATAAGCATTCAACAGTACCATAATTGATGGACCTCTAATTGATTTTGCTACACATTAATCCCCCTTAGTTCAATAAATCCTGCAAGGTTTTATCATAGGTTGAACATCTCCTTTTTGTGCATTACTAAAATAAACAAAGTGACAAAGAAGAAGTAACAAAAAGCATCAGCATGACCCAGAAAGGAGATACATTTTACATCACCGTTTTCATTAAACAGCAAGCACATGCAACTTTCTATACAGTTTCATACAGTTTCAATGCTGCCATATTATAATTATTACAATCAGTAACTATATCACATTAGTCACTTACAAACATACCATGCAAACAAGGCACGATTTCCTCGGATAATCCTCCTAATTTTGGTCAACCTTAAGAGTGTGATCATTGTCGTATGAGATTATATACTTGGCATCATCACTACTCCAAAATGGATCATCGTATCAAACTGACGACTGTCTGACCTTAACATAGCCGCCATTAAAAAAGAGTTGTTCTGACATTGGGTAGGCACTGTAAAACTCCGTATGATATGTAATAGAACATACAGAATAATAGTGCCGATCATATTAATTCATGCAGCTAGCGTGACTGCAAGTTTGAAAATCTCTTCATAGCTTCTCCTAAATAAATGGTTAAATGGTTATTGTGTTAAGTTTCATCCTAAAAATGAAAATTCCACTGATTAGAGTTCCCAATATGGACAGTATGGTAGCCATCCTGAAAGTCTAGTTATGTATACATCTTCCAATTAGATAGCCATATGGACAAGGGCAGTATGATTTCACTATCTCTTATATTTCTTTGGATAGTCCTTATTAGTTTGGACTTTCTTGTTCTTGTCGAAATGTTTGGATATGGCATTTGAAATGCCCGAAAACAACTTCCAAGGTACTCTGCTAGGATCTTTTCGCTTGTGTGGAATAACGTTTTCGGGTTTTTTGCTGAGTTTAGGTTCACCGTGCTCTTTGTCTTCTCTATATTGCGTTTGTTTGACAAGGAAATTTGTAAGATAGATCGAACTCAATCTAAATCTTCAAAAGGCAGCTGAAGTTTAGCAGCTCTATAATTTAGAAAGATATTAGACCCTTTCTTAATATGCGTCTCGTCCATTCTCTCTTCTCTTTTCATTCAATCATTTACGGGCTATCACCAGTAACATTTCATTTCAATAACATGGTTAAATTTGTTTTACTATCCTTCTAACTAAATAATGCATAACGACTGCTGGTGGTGAAGAGTTTGAAATGAAAGAGTGTGAAAGACCTGATGTTTACACCAGATATGACTATGAGTGTGAACCTAACTCAGCAACAGAAGGTTTTACAATTCCTCATTCCATAAAAGTAAATTATTTGTCAGTTTCTATCAATCACGATTTTAGGGATGAATGTATCAACAAATATGCTACAACTGTATTCAGAGGTGGTGATGGTGAAATTTATTTGATATCCAGTGTAAGGTAGGACCAAGCAAGCCCACCTATTACTACAAACGTGGAAGAGAGTATTTGAAACATGGCTCACAGTAAGAACCTGTTTTGTGGGGTAATTAGGCAAATAAAACAATTCAAAGTGGAGATAAAAGGTAAATCATTTGCTACCATGAATATGAATGCGTTTCTTACATTACAAGAAGTACACATACACATTCAAAATTGCATAGGATCTCTGAAAGAGATTACCTACAAGAACCCACTTTATCAAAGAACCATTTGACCAACATGTATTAGAAGCGGAGACTATAGTTCTATCATTAGTAGTATCTATCATTATAGTAATATCATTACCAGGAAAAAACAAAGTGGAGAACTTCCTCATGCAGTGTAAAGATTATTCACTACTTAAGAAGATAGAAAAATAAGAGGTATGCAAATGATGTAACTTGAGAAAAGAAAAAAATGTTTGAAACGTACGAAGGTAAACTAACTGATTGAAGTGCTGACAAGAACAACAGCATGAAAGAGACACAAACAAAGAGCAATATTCAAAGAAGAATAGGATAACATTGGACAGAAAGAGACACAAACAAAGAGCAATATTCAAAGAAGAATAGGATAACATTGGACAGAAAAAGTGCAAGTATCTAACCTGCCTCCTTATGCGCTTACACTATTTACTCCGCTTTCTCCACATTCTCGTTCTCCACCTCCTCTGAGAAAGCACAATATATAGTTGTGATGACTGAGATGGATATGATGAAATATTGGGAGTATCTCGAATTTTAAAGTGATACTATTCTTTGCGTTCATTATTCTCTATGGTTTACACTCGACCATTACCCAAGCTAACAATATTTAAATACCTCAAGAGCAACTACAATGAAATCAAACTGAAACTAATCATTCTATATTTGTTGAATTTTGCCACTACATTTTTTGGAATTTAATTCTTAAATTTTCACTTCGCATTTTAGAGAAATAAATAAGTTGCTGATGTTATTTAAATTGTTGGCTTCATTTCTTTCTGTTACTTAATTTCATAATGTAGAGTCGTAGCAGAAATAGGGATCTCATAAGTGATCTGAAGGTTAAAATTGTCTTTATAATTAAATTGACTTTGTTTTAAACTTTTCATTGTCCTTGGAAAACATTTTAATTTCACACAGTTGAGAAATCTGTAGTGAAACCAGCAAGCATTTGCACTGTCATCTAATATTGAGGGCTATATTTGAAATCCTACCCAAGGTGGGTTATAGTTTATGAAAAAAGGATGGGTTTCGTGTGATTGCCACACATAATAATCCTTGGCAAGTGATTGTATCTTTAATAAAACAAGAAATAAGGGATATTTTGATTCAGGATTTGGAGAGAAATGAAATGTTATATATTAGAACATTTTAGTTTGAATGGTAAATCTATGTTTTGATAGGAAATGAAAACAATTATAGTAAACAGAATGTGGATTAAAAAAGCTTCAGCATTAGAAGTAAATGTTGCAAATGCAGAGAGAGAGAGAGAGAGAGAAGAAGAAAAAGAAGAAGCAAATGAATATTCAGAGAGAAGAGAACGGAAAGCGAATTCAGAGAGAGAGAGAGAAACAAATAGGAGAGACAAATGTGGATGCACAGAGAGAGAGAGAGAGAGAGAGATAGAGAGAGAGAGGACATGCAAGTCTATATGCAGAGAGATGGAGAATAAAGGTAAATATAAATGAAGATGCAGAGAGACGAAAGGAAAATGAATATAGATTACAAGAATAAGAACTGGCAGGCGGAGAACTCCTCCTTTTACACGCAATGTCAGGTTTTGCTGTTACCAAAACTATTAGGTTAAAGCCCCTTTACAAGAATAAAAGTAAATAAATAATTTGTTCACTTTGAGAAAATTACTGGTGACTTGAAATGACCAAAAGAGCATTAGGCTTTATTATTTCAAAATGTGTACCTACTGGCAAAGCTCGTGAATTCTACATTTCACTAGTCGGTACAACAGAGTGGTGATAATGGTGTGGTTAAGGAAACAATCTTGAAGAGTTATGAGTTGGTACCTGATACAAATCGGCAAAGGTTTAGGAATAGTGGAAAATAAGCTGGACAACCTCATGTCGAATTTGCAAGGGAAAAAACTGTTTGAAAGGTGGTGCTCAGTTAAAAGGTTTATTAATTGAAGAATCTGAGAATTGCACACATAGTGATGTCAAAAATATATTCAAGGCCACGAGTAGAAACCTTGGCAAATGCTGCTCGCACAATTGGTGATTATTTTATGATCATTTGTCATTTAGTCTTCCCCTCAGGTTGTTTCTTCTTTTTTTTTTGGGAGGGGGGAGGGGTGGGGGGTGTGGGCGGAATCATACCAGTCTCATATGAGTACTTCCAAATCTCAACCTGACAGAAAATTTAGAAATCAATCATCTGATAAGACTGATCGGATATTGTTTTCTTTTCCAACATTCAATTATTGTAAAACGAAAAGGAACGTCATTTCTGATTGCTACAGGTTGAAAAAAAACAACATAATAAAGACAGATTTATTCCAAATGATCTTATATCAAAGAGGTCAAGATCTCTGTCTTTTATTGAAAGAAATACATTTGTTATACCATTAACACCCGTGTTAGGCGGAAACAGAAGCAACGTTCTCATATAAATATGTTAGAAGAGTGTTGATAGAGTTAGCACAGTTAATTATTCAATCAAGTTAGTTGTACCTGTACAAAAAGTGATGACGTAAACGATGGAATGCAAGCTGACTGTAGTGACCTTGGTTTAACTGGTCATTAGTAAATGGGGGCACCCTAGCGTCAAGGGGAATTAGCATTACAAGACCCCTTGGGCAACTCTAGCGTCAAGGGAAAATTAACATGGAGAAAAATCGTGGGTCAGATTAGCGTCAAGGGAAATTAACATGAAGAAAAATCGTGGGTCACTCTAGCGACAAGGGGAATTTAACATGGAACTATAGTGTGGGTCT
Source organism: Sinohyriopsis cumingii (assembly GCA_028554795.2). Lineage (NCBI taxonomy): Eukaryota > Metazoa > Mollusca > Bivalvia > Unionida > Unionidae > Sinohyriopsis > Sinohyriopsis cumingii. Next base: position 125,089,661 of record CM068838.1, read on the forward strand.
GTCTAGCGACAAGGTGAAATTAACATGGGAATAGAGTTTGGGTTTGTCTAGGGACAAGGGGAATTGAATATGGGATTTTTTTTTTAAATTTAAATTTAAATTTAAATTTAAAAAAAGGGGTAGGCAATGGAAAGGCTATCTCTTTTCGAGAAATATGGCTGGCCCTGAAAAGGGCCTTTGGGTTTTCTTCTTCTTCTGCTTCTAATTTCTTCTTTTTCTCCACCAAGTTCTTATTTTATCTCCAACACTCTTTCTCTTCTTCTCTTTCTTTTTCTCCTGCTCTTCTTTCTTCTTCTCTTCCTCCTCTTCTTTCTTCCTCTTCTCATTTTCTTCTTCTTTTTCAATCTTTTCGTTCCATTTGCTTATTCTTATTCTTTCCTCTTCATCCTCCTTCTCCTCCTTTATCTCTTTCATGACACCACTAATCTTGTCCTTTACCTTTTTTAAGTTATTAATTTCCATCTTTACACGATGGGGACTATAGGAATAATGGTCTTCAACCAGTCTTATTAACATCTGCTCCATCATTCCTAAGTTGTCTAAAACGTCTTGTAATGTTTGTATTTTGTCCATTTGGTTAGAAGCCATCTTCTGTTTTTTATTCTTTGCAGAATGGTTTGAACGACGAATACTATGGGTTCTTATACTTAAAGCGCGTACGTGAAGGAAAACATCCCCCTAAAACGTAAAATTGATCTTACCTAGATCATGACCAAACAACGCGCGAACGTGAAGGAAAACATCCCCCTACTTTTTCATTTCATATAATAAAACCCAAACTATACTTTCTCATTTCATATAATAAAAACCCAAACTATACTCTCCACATACGCTAAGAAACAATAAACAAAATCCATAATCTACTATCCACACAATCTTACGTGAGCGCTTACAAAACCCAAACTATACTCTTCACATACGCAAAGAACAATAAACAAATCCATAATCTACTATTCACACAATCGTACGTGAGCGGGTACAAACACAAACACAAACACACAAACACAAACACACAAACACAAACACACAAACACATACGCTAAGAACAATAAACTAATCCATAATCTACTATCCACACAATCGTACGTGAGCGCTTACAGAACCCTAACTATACTCTTCACCTACGCTAAGAAACAATAAAGAAACCCATAATCTACTATTTTCACAAACATACCTGAGCTCTTACAAGCACCAACACACAAACACATACCCTCACACTATCTTAAAAAAGAGTTAGTGTTTATAATCACACTACTCTACCTACGCACATTGGCAAATCGATCGTTATTTCTTTTCTAGAGTATTGGGTAACCCTGAAAAGGGCTGTTTTTTTTTTTGTTTTTTTTGGAACTTCATGGACACCTGGTTAATGGTGGCACCTTCCAGGCCTAGCGCCACATACACATCTTGTCCCCCAGTTACTTTTTACCATTTTGGGGGAGAGAGCAGAGGCAGGATATGTCGCTTCAGAATCCCAATTTTCGTTCTCTGGGATTCTGAAATTTCTTCTTCTTCTCTCCTTTTCCTCCTCCTCCTCTTCTTTGTATCTTCTCTCCTCCTCTTTGTATCTTCTTTCCTCTTCTTCTTTATATCTTCTCTCCTCCTCTTCTTTGTTTCTTCTTTCCTCCTCCTCTCTTATCCTTCCTTCCTCCACAATGGCTTCCGCGGCCAGTTCATTTAATATGCGCCTGGCATATTCCAGATGCACATGAAGTTCCAACAGTTTCTCCAGTCTCGTGTTCATTTTTGGTGTTGATCAATCAACAAGGGTAGCTGGACTGCCGAACGAGTTTCAATTTATAGTGAAAGCGCGGACGTGAACGAAAACATCCCCTAAAAACATAAAATTGATCTTACCTAGATCATGACCATAAAACAACGCGCCGACCTAAAAGAAACACTCACTCACTTTTTATGCTACCCATCACTATTTTAAAATTTTTTATAAATCACTTCAATAGACTATCCACATACGCAAAGCAATCCAATCTAACCCCATATTTACACCTCAAACACAAAAAAAAGACATCATTTTAATCTACTATCCATACCAACTTACTTAACCACTTACAAACACAAACACACAAACACATACCCTCACATTTTTTTAAAAAAAGAGTTAGTGTTTATTTTCACACTACTCTACCTACACACATTGGCAAATCGATTGTTATTTCTTTTCTAGAGTATTGGGTAGCCCTGAAAAGGGCTGTTTTTTGTTTTGTTTGCTATGGCATTCTTTTTTAGTTTCTAAGAATGCGATGTCCTCTGAGGATAGACTTTCTGGCGATAGGTCTGCTTCTTCGGAAAGAGAAGAAGAACTCTTTGGTGTCGATACGACAATCGACAAAGCCTCTGTCAGCTTCAGGCTGCTGCTGCTGCTGTTGTTGTTGTTGTTGCTGCTGTCTCTGAAGTCTGTACTTCTCTGTCCATTCTTCTTTTTCCCTGTTCATTTCTTCTCTGAAGAGCTCTTCTATCAGGTCTTCAGTGATTTTTAACATTCTCACATTCTCTATTTCTTCTGGTTTCGGTATCAGACTGTGTCTGACCCTATGCAAATTCACGTAGGCTTCGTTGAGTTTAGCTAGTTTGGAGCACATCTTCTTAGGAGGATGAGTCGACAATGGATGGTTAGACTGGAAACAACCCGGTTCTTAAAGTCAAAGCGTGGACGTGAAGGAAAACATCCCCACACGGTTTTTGAGTCGCAACGTTTAGTGAGTGTCATGAGAGGGATAGTAAGAAATGAAAGAGCATCAATCCAACATTCTTATAGCTAAACAAAAGACAAAGGCATTTTTTTCAAAACACAACATTTTTTATTCAAAAATCACTTAACACTAAACAACAACTCTAACATTTTTAACAATAATCCAACAATATAACATCAAACAATTTTTTCAAAACACAACATTTTTTATTCAAAAATCACTTAACACTAAACAACAACTCTAACATTTTTTAACAACAATGCAACACTAAAAGTTTCTCCACTAGGTAAAGAGGGATAACAGTCTTCCATGGTTTCTAGTAATCTAGGATGACTTCTCTCAAACTGTTGATTTCTATGGTATTATCGAATTCTGCATACAGGATGACGTTCACCGTTTCATCAGGGTCTCGGTCTTTAAACTGAATTTCCACACGAATCTGGCCGGATTTTATAGGGTGGAAATGTCCCTCGTCGCTGCCTTGGTCTGGAGTGAAATCGAAAGCCCACAAAGCGTAGCCTCCTGCATAATCCTCGTACGTAATACCGTGACTGGTATTGGTTCCTAACTGTCCGGTGGCTTCGTACAGGGACAAGTACGATCTCAAGTAATTCTTCTTGGTAAAGTCAGGTTCGAAAGGTCGGGTACACAAGGTCTTGCCATCGCGACTGACTTCGATTTTGGACACGCCAAAGTGTTGAAAGTAGAAAGGATTTTTTTCGGCAGCTCCTTTGAAGGCTGTATTCTCGACGATACCAACGATCAAACGTTTGGGTAACTGTCCTTGGAACAGATGATCTTCGATCATGGATCGCTGTCCCTTGGGAATGGTGAAGGTTTTCACTTCCACGCGTCGTATGGGATACTTGGCGGTCGTTCTGCTCAACGTCTGACTGATGTCGTTTCCCACTTTAGGTAACACTTCTACACGGCGTACGTAGAGTCTGGCTTCTAGGATTTTGGTTTTGTAACCGTCACTATCAGCCATCAAATGGAAAGCGGCACTGCTACGATTCAGTCTCAGGCGGACATCCACCCCGTTCAGCAAATACTTTTCTTGCAACCACATGTCCAAATGCAAACGATCCATCAGTTCTAAATTTGTGTCGGCTCCCGTGATTCTCTTTCTTCGTTCTACAAATCCATCATTGTTGTCTTTCTTTTCATCAGTTTCCAATATTTCAAACTTGGTAGGTTCGTCAGCTTCCCATACCACACAGGCATTGAGATGAGTGTTCTTGGCATCTATTCCGTACGTCAAGAGATTTTCCAGGTAGGCACGATAAGGGTAAGTATCCATGCTGCTACTGACCAGTTTGTTATTCAAGTACAAGTCCACTCCACTGAACAAGGAATGCATGAAATTGTTGACGGGAGCTACTGCTTCATCGTCTATAGCACCTCCAGTCTTATCTAGAATTTTGACTTTCAGGTACAAGTAACTGCTATTCAGATCGATGTAATCTTCGGGCTGTCCTTTGATTTCAAACTCGATGGGAGCGGAATCGGTCAGTTAGGAGACGGGGTGAAATTCCACCCACTTGGATTCTTGCATCGTCATCATCGTGGGGGGCATGGCAAACAGATCCAGTTCCGTCTTGGAACAAGCGCAAGATTCTCGGTGCATCATTTTTTTGTCTCTTTTCTCAATAATCGAAAACGTCTAAGTCTCGAACGGTTCTTCTTTTCTTGGCCTTTCTCGCTTGAAGTCTGGTGAAAGGGTGTTTTCTTCGTCGTCTCTTTCTGCCTTGTCCTTGCTGAATGCCTGACTCGGTAGCGTGCAGGGCATTTATAGGTGTTTCTCGTTGGCCTAAAATGTCTTTGCCCGTTTGCAGCAAGACATTTTTGTCTGCCCTCATGAAGGCTTCTTTAGGGTTTTGTTTGTCGATGATGACATTTTGGAGAAATTCTTTGCCTTGTGTCAGTTCCGCATCTTTCAAGGCGTGCAATCCGCGTGTCACCATCGGTTTCAACACCGGGGCCACCGAACGAAAGGCCGATTTTAACATATCTCCTAAGCCGTGTCCTCGCTGTTGAGCAACCCCTCGGTACACTGGATACATGACTTAAGAGTCGTGAGAGAACCGTTTTCGAAAATGGAGTTTCACCGTGACTTTTCCTTTGGTGAATGGAATATTTTGTCCCAGATCTCCTTTTATAGCAATGTTGACCGTGTCCAAATACGACTTACTGACAGGCAAATAGTGAGGATGGACAAATTCGCGGTGGACGTGGTAAGTGTTTCCACCTTCCTCGTCAGTGTTCGTGGCAGAATCAACTTTGAAAGGAATGACACGCAGTAACGGTACGGAGGTATGTCCCACCACGTTGTACTCCACCACATCGGAATACACGAACATCAAATTCAGTCCTTGGTTCAGTTCTACCGGGGCACGAAATAACTTGCTAAAAGACTCGTTGTCGTAATCGATGGGTAATTCGTTTTTCTTGATCATGGTCTTTCTCATGTCCATGTCTCCGCCCAACATGTCATACAATTCAGGACAAAATAAAATGGACAGGATTTTACTCCGTTCAAATTTCATCAAGAAGCGACGAGCTGCTTTGTGGTACTCCATGGTGACATTTTTGTTGACATGCTCCAAAGCTTTCAGAAACACGATATTAAACCTGGAGGTTATGGTGCTGACCAAATGTTGACCACTAAAATAATAGCCTGGGGGAATGAACAAGTGATAGGTGGTGTACTTTTGTGTACGGGTTTTCTTGTCATATTTGACATTGCTATCCATCCACTGTTGCATTTGCTCGTCATGAACTTCCACATCAAAAAAATTTTGATTGGGAAGGACATTGAGGACTTGGGTCGGGTGAATCATTTCTACTAAAGCCACTTCCCAATGGGCTTCGTGATCTAACTGGATGGCCTGAGGTAATTTGGCCGTGTAACAGCACAACGTGTTCTTGGTAAACACCTCCATGGAACTGTCACTGGGTAAAGTTAAGTAAAATTGGTTTTGGTGACTCATAATTCCAGAGTTCTGTGGCTCTCCGAGGGGTTACTGGACGTCAGAGGCGTGTCTCCGTATAAAATGGGGTTCTGGTTGTGATTGAAGTGGTGACTGGCACTGGCACTGGACACAAGGTTCCCGGGGTTCCCGTTCGAGGTGAATTTCAGAGAGGGATTAGGAAGCAGGTAACCGATGCAACTGCTCAATAAAATGGTCCACAATTGTTTGTCTCCTTGTTGCAAACTCAAATTGGCGATGGCTGCCCCGATGACACAATACACCACGAAGATTTGGCAGAAAAAGACGATTTGCGTTTTAGGCACACGTTCTCCACACCACACCCACAAGGGTTGTTTTTGTAAATCTTGCACAGAAGAACTAGGTGAAGGAGGAGTGGTCGACGTAGCTGCGTCTGCTGTGTGAAAGGGCATGATGGTCACTTCTTTTTATAGTCGATGACTTGCGAAGCGTCGATCCAAGAATCAAAACTGGGTGGATATCCTTTCCAACGTACTTTGACTTCTTTGACACGTCGTTTGCCCACTTTACGGGTTCTGCGTTCGAGAATGCTTTCGATGTCGTACACGTCGTCTTCTTTTTTGGTGACACGTTGTAACTCGGGCAAATAAAACGTTCCTTTGAGCACTTCTCCGTTCATGTCTTCCAATTTATAGACGGCAGGATGACGGCCATGCACTCGTCCAGTGACGCGAAACAATTCGGTCGTCCAGTCAGGTAACCTTTGTCGAAAGTGCGTTTGGTTTTGCCAATGCGTACCCAATCTCCTACGGTCAACTCTCCACTTTTCTTGGGGACAGCCCTCGTCGGGGACGTACCAAACAGGCGCTCAAATACCAACACTTCGTTGTCGGGAGTCACGTCTTGCGGGCACGTCCGATGCTTCGATGGTAAGATTGGTTGTACGCTTGCACCAGGTGCGGTAAGATGTCGATGTACTTCAGAGTGTGGTGATGCGTAAAATATTTCCACATGCGTTCTTTCAAAGTGCGTTGAAAACGTTCCACGATGCTGGCTTTGGTTTCTGGATTCTCGGTGGTAAAAAAATGAATGTCACGTTTCTTTAATTCTTTTTGGAAAGCTTGGTTCAGAAATTCGGTGCCTTCGTCCGTTTGCCATCGAAGAGGGTGACGACCGCTTTGTTTCAACACCCGTTGCAGGGCTCGCACTAACTCGCTGCTCGATTTGGAAGTCAAGGGCACGACCCAGGCAAATTTGGAAAAGACGTCGATGACACAAAACAAATATTTGTAGCCACGATTGTAGCTGGCCAAATGAGAGACATCGGCTAAATCGGCTTGCCATTGATGATCGATGCCTTCCACTCGGGTGCGACTTCTGGCAAACTTGCGTCGAATGGGTTTGTGTAAAGTGTAGGTAGCTTGTTCTTGTAACCATCGTTGCACTTGAGGTAAACGGAGACTTTTCAGTCGCGTTTTGGCAGCACGATACAATTTTTGAACTCCTGCGTAACCTGCAGGATGGGAGGGATCGTAGTAAATGCTGGCTAAGACTTTTTCCATTTTTTTTGTGTTGGTTGGTGTGTTAAAAAGACACCCACTCTTGGAGGATGCTACTCTTTTTCTCTTGGGGTATTTTCTTGGATTGCAATGCTTTGCGTGTGCGGCCAGCAATAGGTGTCGAAGAGGAGAAGGATGTCTGAGCGGGGGATATCGGTTCTTGTTTCACTTCTGTCTTCACTTCTGTCTTCACTTTCTTTTTCTCTTGTGAGGAAGAAGGGGTGGCCATCATCTTTTTAATCCATCCAATTCTGGAGGTAGGTGGTGTTGTTAACTTGCGTACTCTTTCTGGTGGAGTTTGAAACCCTTCCTCTTCTTCTCCTTTTTCTGTCTTGGTCACGGGTACTGGTGGTACTGGTACTGGTACTGGTGATGGTGCTGGACTTTTCATCAAGGTCTTAAAATCTTTCAGAGTGGGTAGAGCTGTTTCGTCTTAAGCTTTCTGGTGAAAGAGTTGCAGTCGTTGCAAGAGTTGACCGTACTTTTGCGATTTTTCTGTTTCGGACAAATCTTGGCGATCCATCAAGGACTGCAATTCGTGTTGTAACTGGGACATCTCGCTCAAATGGGGATTGGGAGGTAAATGCGGGGTGTGTTGTTCTTGCCACCGATGGTATTCCATCCATCGTTTGTAAGACACTAAAGCTAGTTTTCGTCCTTCCATGGGGTTGTCAGGGGTCGATTCTGAGATCTTGGAACTTCCGAGGCCTTTTTATCTTGCTCCCACCAGTCCTCCCAACATGGTTCCCAAGACTCCTTTCAGTATGGGGCCTAACAAGAGAGGTAAAATACCTCCACGTTGCACTAACATCTTCTTTTTTTGACGAATGGGAATTTTCTTTCGAACCATTTGGCGAAGAACGTGACGATGCTTGCTTAAGCATTGTTTCTGGTGTTTGGACAAAGGGATCGTGCCTTTCAAAACGTTCAAACAACATTCGCACACGGTATCGATGACCTCTTTGGAGGCTGTTTGAATGAGTTTTTTTCTTAGGGGTGGAGAAGCTTTGGACAGGACAGATAACATGTCCCCATGTTTGGCTAAACGTGGTGGCAGTCCTTTCCTTTTCTTTCCTTGGGGTTTTCTGGAGGGTGACATCTTTGAGTCTTCAGGAGCACCAAAAAACACTGATACCCGACTTGGTCACAGGCCTTTTTTATACTGGAACGCGTCGCCACTGATTGTCTTTACGTCGTATTAGTTTGAGGACAGGCATGACACGTCGTGCAAGGGTACGTAACGGACTAAATCGAGCCAGTTCTTGCTTGGACAAATCCAGTAAACTTGGTAACATGCCCGATCTTTCTTGAACTTTGATTTTGGGAGAAGGTACTTTGTGAGCAGCAGCCACTGCCACTAAATTGGAAGGTCCTGCCACTGGGGAAGTTCTTTTGGGGGTCATCAACGGAGAAGTTCTTGGTGTGATCAACGTCTCCAAGTACTCTTCAGTTCTGGGTTTCATTAACGGAGAAGTGGACAAACGTGAAGCTGCCGGAGACGCAGTCACCGCCGTGGCAGGTCGTGGTTTGCGAGTGTAAGGTTGCGTCCTGGTCGAAGTACCTCTCTTGCGACTAGTTTTCTGTGGACTTTTCTTTTTCTGGGGGCTTCTTTTCTTTTTCCGGGGTGGTGGTGGTGTCTGGTCAGAGGAGGGTCCTGCCACTGGAGAAGTTCTCCTTGGGGACCTGGTCTTTTTCTTCTTGGGGCTTCGTTGGACTTTTGTCTTGGGTATAACTTTGGGGGCATTAGGATCCCATCTTAAGAGTGAGCGAATGATGACCCCTCCTAGAGTACCGCTCCCACCAGGTTTCAAAATGATTTGTTTTTTGGTTTGAGTGTCGATGCGGGGATCGGCCAGTTGGACCAAAGCGACTTTGTTTCGATCAAAAAAGCGTTTGGTTTGATGAGGAATCTGAATGATTCCTTGGAGTAATTGACGTGCCGTCACCGTGAACCATCGTAAGACTTCTTTGAGACTAGCTTCTAAGACACGAGCTCGTGTTTGTGGATTTTTTTCTCGACTGATGCCATACAAGGCACGAATCAATTTGACGGGAAGATGCGACTGAAGGGACGTCATGTTCGCACTGTGTGAGACAGACGAAAAAGGGTCTGAGGTTTTTATAGATTTTTTTATGGGGAGTGAAATGAAGTCGAGGACGGAGACGTGTACAGGACAGGCCCTCCGTCTTGGCACCAGTGGTGAAACAAGTGGGTACGAAATCGCAAATCATCGGGGGTCGTAGGTTTCAAATCGACAAGTAAATAGGCGTGTGGCGTTTGAGTGGCATCGTCGTACACCTGAGTCAGCCAAGGCGTTCCTAACTGTTTGGCTAAGACTTGCACTTGCGATTTATCTCGAGGGCTTTTAAACAAGACCACGTAATGCGCATTGAGACTGATGGTGCGATGGGCTTTACTTTGTTGAAACAAATTTTGGGTGATGTAAACGACACTGGCATTACGGTGATGCCCTTTGCGCGTGAACCACAGTTTAATTTCTTCTTCGTCTTCTCCTAACATGTCGTCGAAAATGACCAAATGGGTTTGACGGGAGTCAGAGACGATGCCGTCGTCTTCTTTAGGAATGCCTTCCACAAACACGATGGAATCGCCTTGACTTTCTCGCAAGAGGCTGTACGCCGATTGCCACTCTTTGTAACACCACACGATCCGTTGAGGGGGCCGATCGATCAAATGATGTTTATGTTCGATCAAACGTTTGACGAATTCAGTTTTGCCAGAACCGCTAGGTCCAGCAATGAGCATGTTAAAGGGATGGCGAAGATACAAAGCCTCCCAACTGGCACGATCTAAGTGTTCGTCGATGACTTTGACAGTAGAGGAAGAGGGAGCAGAGACAGTAGAGGTAGCCATGGTGTGAGGAATGTCACTTGTGACACGAAAAAACAAACAAGACAAGAGTTTATATACTTTTTCAGAACACGTTTATTGAATGTTTTTTTCAAACATGAATACGAAAGACAAAATACATAAAAGCCAAAGGCTTAAGTACAAGAATAAAAGGCACATGAACGTGGAATAAAAAACAAGTGTCTGTACAACAACCACATGTTTTGGGTAAAGTTCTAACCAGTTCTATAGTAGGGGGTAAGGTCACACAAGTGTCCTCCTGAAAGGGTCTTTCAGGCCTGTCCACGACAGTCCTGTCCTGGGTGACGGATTCTTCTGGCACCGTCACTAACTCAGGTTGAAAAGTAACTTTTTTCCTTGAATAACTCTCGTGCATACTGGGCCACCTCTTGTGTCCAAGCCTCAAAACCCTGGTCTCGGTGATGTCCAACATTTGACTCCTAACCAATCTGGTTTCTTCTTCGTCATCGACATGGTAAGTTACTTCAATGAACAATGAACTATTGGTCTTGGACGTTGTCCCTTTTTATATGCTGACCAATTTCCATGTGACCGTACGGCAACGTAAAGTGATTGGGAAGTCTCACTCGCTTCTGGTACACGATTTGATAGATTTTTTCCAGGGGCCGACTGACGATGTGGTGAGTGGGTAAACGTACAATCTTGTTCGGTTGATAAGTGGTCACTTTAAAGTTTCCATCCTCTCCCGATTGCAAGGCTTCTTTCAATACCCCAAAGTTGACCACTCGACTGGTACGATGATTCAGAGTCAGTCCTTTCACTCTGCACGTCGTGTGCACTTCTCCTTGTTTGTCCCGGTATTCGTAGCCGTAATTTTTGGGACCACCACTGACGAAACTTAGAATCTTGTCGTCGGGATGCTCGTCTGTCCAGGCTCCTAAACGGTCTCCTTCGATGTCAGGGTGCTGTTGAATCGGGTGATGGATGTAAATGCAACTGTCCGTGTCAAAGTACAGGACGCGTTCTTCTAACAGTTCTAAAGCTTCGTACAATTTTAAGCGAGCATGAGCTGTCACGTAAGCCGCAATGATGACATTTCCAAAAGGGTCGTCTTGTACAAAGTCCAGATCTTCTTCGTAATTGACCAAGATCAAATCCTCTCGAACGACGTCCACGTGTTTCATGTATTTGGTTTTGTCGTGAATCATCTGGAAGTAGCGGGAAGGTTCTGTCAGATATTCCGTCTTGAGTAAACACGGTCGTTGTGCCATTTTACCCCACAAGCAATTTAACATCACTTTGGCAAACGATCGCCTGCCTTCGTTTTTCTCGATGTGGTCTAAAGAGATGCCTTCTTGTGCGTAGTATTTCTCTTTGAATTGTATTTGGTCTTCGGGAGTGTGACACCAGGAAGGATAGCCGCTGGCTTCTTGTTTCAGTTTCAAAAAGGCATCCACGTAGTCGGCGAAAATGCCTTTCTGAGTAGGGTCACCCTTGTGGTACTGTTGTGTCTTGGGAAAGTGGCAAATTTCGTACACTTCTAACAGTTGGTATCCCATGTCCAGAGCTTTGAACAATTCCACGCTGACCCAGGTTCCCGTCAAGGCACGTTCTTCCTGGCTGTGATGGCAAGGTTGGTCCTGGTTGCACGTTTCGGCACAAGTACGGCACAAGGGAAACATCAGTTTGCCTTGACAATGGTGAGGTAAGACGGGATGGTATAGGTTCGTGGGAGGCAAAACTTTACACTTGATCAAGCCTTCGTATTGTCGAATGTTTTTCAGGTCGATGTGTTCCATGAACAATTGCGGGTGCCCTACAGGAAAGCGACAATATTTGCACACGTAGGGATACAGCGAACACACGTCCAAGTATTTGATTTCTTCTCCTTTCTCTTCGTCGGCTTGGTACAGCAAACAGGTGGCATTGGTCCTTCCTCCGTACAAACTATCCCTCGGGTTCAGCGGGTCCATGAACTGGTAACTTTCCACGAGGCGTTTAAACTCGGGATCGGTTTTCAAACGGTGATCGTACTCGTGTTCCCACATTTCCACCACTTGGTATCCTTGCTGTTCTAACTTTAGGCGTCGCTGACAAGTGTCCTGGTACAAGTCTTCCATGGTTCGTTGCAAAAACTGATTTTTAGTGTCACGGTCACGGTAAGAGATGGGACATCCGTGAAATAAGCAACCGTTAAACTCGTACACGATCTTGGGGTTTTCTAAGTCTCAGCCATCTACCGAATACGTTCCGATGGTCTTTTCGCCTCCTCCGTTGCGGGCATGCTGAATCCATTTGTCTTCCTTGTCGCACAAGTAATGTAACCAACGTAGGGCTTTGACCGCGTATTGACGCTTGACATAGTGGGTCGTTTGAGGACTGATGACAGCCACGGTGTTTTCAGGCATGAATCGTTGGCGGTACACTAAGGAACACGCTTTGGCAATGGTGCAAGCTTCTTTCAAAGGATCGACCCCTCCGTGTTCCATGAACAGTTCTCGAAATTTTCCACAGCAACGTCGTAAAATGTCCACGTCGGAACGACAATACTTTAACATTTCTTCCTGAAAGTCGAAGGGGTCAGAGGCATGAGCCTGGTACCAAGCGTAGAAAGCTTCTCGTTGTTCGGTAGGCATGTTGTCGGGGTCGTAATAGTGAGCCTCAGGTAAATGGTGTAGAACGGCATGTTGATTGGCTTCCGTACTGAAAAAGTGTGGAAAGTACCCTTTAGCCATTTCTGTCATTCCAAACGTTTTAGGCATTCGACTCAAAGGCATGGCCAAGTAACTCATCGAATCTTTAAACTGTACTTGTCCTACTTGCATGAAAATGATTTTGGCTCCGTTCAAAGTCACTTTAGGACGTTCGGTGCCTTGTTCCGTATAGTATCTGAGAAGAAACTGTCCATCGTATCCGGAGAAATTGTGAGCCATCACCGTGGCATGACGATGACAATCTCCGTAACGTTCGATGTCCTCTTTGCTCCATGTCTTGTCGACGGGGTCTAAGACCCATTGGGCAAAATCGGCTAACGTGTTTGGTCCTCGAAAGATTTTTTCACGTCCTCCAGGAATCTTGCTGCAGTGAGGGCAATGACTGAAGATAGGTTCTTGAATGCACTTCTCGCACGCTCGATGAGCCACGCAGAAATTAGGAATGTGAATGCCGGTCTCTTGCATGCATTCGAAATCGAAAAAGATGAAATTGCCTTTCTTCTTGTGACCGTCCTCTTCCTCTGGTGGGGGGTGGTATTTTTGCACGTAACATTCGTGTTCCAAGTCCACGATGTGATGACAAATGTGACATTTTTTCTTTCCTCGACATACGTGTGCCTTGGTACTATTGGCACGTATGCCTTGTCCACACGTAGGGCACAATTTCAGGAGCTGACAAGCACATTTCTTCTGTGAACCTTGTGTTTTCAAATGTTGCTGGTAACAGGTAGGGCTGACAAACGTGCGCAGATAAGTTGAACAAGGCACTGGTTCTTCGCTCAGACAGGGTGGAGAGGCCAAACATCCTGGGCATTTCCATCCACAAGACTTGTGTTGCTCTCGATTGTTATAACCATAATCACATTTCTCACAATAATAACTGTATCCCAGGAATCCAGTGATACTGGTAATGGTATCGAAATGTTCATCGTGATAATAGACATGAATCTATTTTCCGTCCTTAAAATCTTGGCCTCGAAACAACAGAGTTCCACGCATTTCTTGAGGGTGCACTTTCAAGGTGTAGCGTGGAGTTAGGGCATCTTGCAATTTTTGCATCTCAGGAATGCCACAGGGTGTGTCTTTGGACAGTCCAGCTTGTTGTAACAGGAGTTCTGCTTCATTTCGTTGTTTGGCTCGATCGGATTGTTGAATAGTTTTCCAGGTTCTTTTCCATTCTACCGTGTCGTTCTTGTTGGCATAGGTTCGTCCCACCACGATGGCACGGGCTAAACACATCTGGTCTTGAGGGTTGTGAATTCGGACGAGACTTGTTTTGGTGTTACGAAGGTTGTCCACCAATAACATCTTTTTGCGTCCTGTCCCTTGAGGAAGAGAGACGTGGGCCATTTTCAGTGTGGCTTTACCATCGGTGATGTCAAACTGGTCATTAGATTGTTGTACGTGTTGAATCTTGTCCATGATTTTGGAAGGGGTTAGTTCTGCGGGTCTGCTAAACTCGATCCAAACAGGGGATTTCAAACCGTCGTGATCTATGGATAGTGTCAAGCGATCGTCTTCTTTGGGTTGACATTGTCGCTTGAGTGCGGTGAGCAAAGAATCCCACATCTCGGTGATAAACCCTTCTGCTTTCTCCAAGGATACGTCGGCCTTGAAATCTTTAAACTTCACCGTGTAGGTGTAAGCCGTGGTTCTAAATTTTCTAGAGGAGCGCTTTTCCGTCTCTCGAATGGAATAGTATTTTTCAGGGTTGACTAAGGGTGGTGAACTTGGTTTAGAGGGTTCGGATTCTGGTTCACTCATGTCCTCTTCAAAATCACTGGCATGAATTTGTGCCAAGATTTCAGCCCTGGTACGAGGCGATAGATCACGTTTCTGCCTCTTACTTTCTTCTTCTTTCTTCTCGAATGAATAGGATCGTTTCATCTTGAGTGCAAAACGTCAAATGACTCAAGTTCAAACACCATAGACTAATTTATAGTCATGGCAAACCAGCGTATATAAAAAGGGTGTGTCTTGTCCTTTCACTATTCATTTCACTCTCAAACCGAGGAGAACAATGGAAGAGACTAGCCAAATCGAACGTTTCGTCAGAGCTTTGCGAGGGGTCATTAGAAAATTCTCTTCAGACCAGCCGACAGACTACTCTCCTTCCTTTCGAGATAAGAATCAGGATACTTGCTATATCTGTCAGAAGAAAGGTCATTGGTCTTCAGAGTGTCCAGACCGTCAAAAAAGAAAAAAAACAGGGGCTAAAAAAGACAAAAGTCAAGATACCTGTTATTATTGTAAAGAAAAAGGACATTGGTCTCCAGATTGCCCAAAAAAGAAACAAGAGGAGTCAGAAGAAAAGAAGGATTCTTCAGAAGAAGAGAGGGATTCTTCGGAAGAAGAGAGGGATTCTTCGAAAGAAGAGAGGGATTCTTCAGAGGAAGAAAGAAGACAATTCTATTTAAAAGAAGCAAAGAAACAGGAGAAGAAAAGAAGAAGGGAAGAAAATGAGGAAAAAACGGTGAAGAAATTCAAAAAAACAGAGAGACTAAACAAGGAGAAAGAAGAAGTCAATGAACTTTTAATTAAAGTGTTGTGCTGTGAATTGGATTGTAAAAAATGGATAAAAGAATACATGAATGATATAAGGTAAGTGTCTTTGAGTTTTGATTTTAAAATAAGAAGCTACACTCACGCACTCATACACAGACACGTACTATAAGGGTAAAATGGGTGGGGTTTATATTTGAGTTATTGGCAAATTGAAATTGTATTTCTTTTCGAGAAATGTGGGTGGCCCTGAAAAGGGCCTTTTTATTTTGGTGTAGGGGTGAGTTTAACCAATCAACTTTAACTGCCTTAAGCCTTTGCCACGGCTAAGGCCTACTTCTGATGATTGGGTTGAAATCACTAAGGGTGGTACGATAGGCTTAGTCACAGGGTTGGCGTGTTTAGCTCGGGAAGGTCGTATTCTCTTCGGTCGTGATAAAGAAGTCTGATACATTTGTTTCAGACTTCTTAACTCCGCTAAAATGTCCAACAGTACCGTAGCCGTTTGATTTTCACCCTCTTGTTTCTTTGCTGCTACTTCTTCTTGCTGTTGTTGCTGTTGTTTTTTTCTTACCTCTTCTTGTTGCTGTAGGAGAAAAGCTTGTTCCGCTTCCTTTTGTCGTTGCATAAATTTCTCCAATTCTTCTTTCTGTCTCTGTCTAAAATTCTCCACTTGCGGTAATGAAGAAGGTAACGAAGGTTCCGGAACAAATTCTTGCGAGGTAAGAAAATCCACAAAATCCCAATGTACCTCTTCTGAAAGTAACTCCGGGTTCCCTTGGGCAGTCTCCCCTGCTGGTGCACCCCAATGGATCGTTTTCTGAGTTTCCGTCATGTTGAATCACTGTCGCATATATTGACTGCACACAAGCGCTAACGAATCTATATAGACCACGTGACGTCACAGACTGCGAGCTGACTGAATTTTGTAACGCGTGTTCGGATTGGTGAATGAATTCAATCCGTTTCAATCCTTCCTGTACCTATAAATAAGCGCAGTTCACTGCATTGATTCACCTATTCTCGTCGCTTCAAGATGTGGACCACAGTTGAGTCATCCACCCTTGTGTCTTCCATGATGTTTAGGACGGACATGCTCATGTATGTCAGGTCCAAGTGGACTGTTGTTGATAGGACAGATACTAGTCAATGGATGAGGAGAGTTTACATAGAAAGTCAAGGATGTCTCAAGAGGGTACTTGTGTATGGACCGGCAGTTAGAAGGAGTTTAAGAAGAAGAAGAAGAAGATGTGACAGATGCCATCTATGTTAATATTAATATTAACATAAACCCAAAGGCCCTTTTCAGGGCCAGCCATATTTCTCGAAAAGAGATAGCCTTTCCATTGCCTACCCCTTTTTTTTAAATTTAAATTTAAATTTAAATTTTAAAAAAATCCCATATTCAATTCCCCTTGTCCCTAGACAAACCCAAACTATATTCCCATGTTAATTTCCCCTTGTCGCTAGACAGACCCACACTATAGTTCCATGTTAAATTCCCCTTGTCGCTAGAGTGACCCACGATTTTTCTCCATGTTAATTTCCCTTGACGCTAATCTGACCCACGATTTTTCTCCATGTTAATTTTCCCTTGACGCTAGAGTTGCCCAAGGGGTCTTGTAATGCTAATTCCCCTTGACGCTAGGGTGCCCCTATTTACTACTCTGGTCTTCGGGAATCTGGGAAACCTTCACATCTACAACCACATGAAACAAGTGAACTAAACCAACTATTACTTGAATAGTATCACTTGCTTCATGATGTTCCAACACGAATAAATAAAACATACCATGACGTTGAGATTGTAGATTCTATACCTGTGAAACAGCATCCTTATAGTATAAATACTGTCAAGCAGGGTTATGGGGGGGGGGGGATATTAAGCATTTGCTGGAGAAAAGTCAGTAGTGTCACCAAAAGAAATTCATTTCCAATGTCAAAAATCCGATGACTGCATCCACAAAATTACAAATACAAATTATGCCGCTAAGTTTCAATGTTTGAAAGGATTCTGCAAAAGCTATTTTGGCGTTTGTAACTCCTGATAGATTTTAGCAATCTTGAAATTCTTCAATCGTCTAAGTGATGCAAACCTTTAGGTAAAGGTGAGTTTGACGTGCTTATATCACATTTATCGGACATATTATGGAAGACGGCCAATTTAAACCTGTAGAAGTTAAGGCCAATGCTATGTCTGAATTCCCAGTGTTTTTTTAGTTTAAAAAATCTGATCATATTTGAGATTATGGCTGGATATTATCGAGATTTTGTTCGATGTTTTCCATAATTGCTGAACCTCTGATTAATTTGTTGAATTTAGACATTAAAGTTTTACTGGCCTGATAAATTTTATCAAGCTTTGATAAATTAAAGGCTATACTTGAAAGAGCACCAGTGTGACTTAATGATTATAGGGGTTGGTGGAATATTGATTGAAGAAAATAAAAATGGTATGGATCAAAAGAAAGCATCTTTTTTCCCTGAAAAATTAAACAAGCACTGGAGAAATTATTCCACAATTTAGAATGATTGTTTGGCTTTTATATTGGCTGGATAACATTTTTAAGGGTATATTAGCTAAGTTGCTTCTTCGATTATGGTATTCAGTGATCACGATTCCCTTACTTTCATTAACAAAATGGAAAACAAATCAGAACTTGTTAAGATGGAATTTAATTCAGCAACATTACAAAACTGCTACTTGACACATTAGAAAACGATACTGTAATTGCAGATGCACACTCACGAGTATAGAGGTACCCTGTTGTTTTGTCTTCTTGTAATTACTTATGTTACTTAAGTTAACACCATACTTTCTCTTTTATGAAGGACTACTAAAGAAGTTGGAAGACCTAACATTAAATTACAGAACAAACAGAATGGACACGAACCAAGTGTATCAGACACTGAATGGTATTGATAAATAGTCTATCGAGACACCACACGTGAGAATATCAAATTACCATTCAAATGAGCTAATTACTTGAAATTGAAGAAATGTTACATTCAAAGTTAGAAAAAGAAAGCAAGTTTAGTTCAAGAATCGTCAATAATTGGAACAGCTTACAAAACTATTCTGCATCAGCTGAGAATGCAAATATCTTTAGATACAGCTTTAAATACAGCGTTGTTGGCAGTATTCTTGTGTCAATACAGGATTTCACGAGGTATTGATGCCCTGGCGTATTGTTATACGTATCAACCATGCTAATGCACTGGGTCCAAATGATTGCAGGAGGACAATAGCGGTTGACTACTCGACTTCAAAAAGGAAGTAAATATCAAATAACTACGCTGGTGACATCTTTGTTACAATTATTGCATCTTTGAAGAACGTTAAGAACGTTGTCACTTTTGTACGTCAAATAATTGACAATATATTGGAATCAGAGTCTGGAGCTAAGGGCTACAGCCTTTTACACGATTGATGCATGATGGCTGTAAATGAATCATACATGAAAGCACAGTAAGTAAATTCTGTATTGTTTTTAGGTGGTTCTTGGGTTTAGACATGTGCATAAGCGTTCATCTAAATTTTGAATCTGTAACGACATATGACATGGTACAGTTTCTTTTACTTGGAACAAAGGAATGATTTCAGAAAGATCTACACAAACTTTACTTATTTAAATGTTGTAATTGTCCATCAGGGTATTCGTGATCTCCATCAATAAGGTAAATTCGAGTGTCTATTTCTCCCTTCTCCCTCTCTCTTAATCACAATGTTGTTTACAGACAACAACATAACAGTAGAAAAGGCTTCTTGCCTGACTGAACACTTTTGAATGACCGTAGAGAATGTAAACACACACACACACACACACACACATGCATCCATGATATCTCTCTCTCTCTCTCTCTCTCTCTCTCTATATATATATATATATATATATATATATATATATATATATATATATATATATATATATAGAGAGAGAGAGAGAGAGAGAGAGAGAGAGAGAGAGAGAGAGATCATGGATGTATTAGTGAGTAAAATGCGTAGAAAAGGTCCTCAAGACTTCAAAATGCATTGATAAGATTCATTATATTTTGTATTACATGTTTTAATAGCTTATAGTAAACATATCGTTACCTATCCAAAACTGTTTCTCTATGGCATTTCACGACAGCGCCACGCCATGTCCTTCCATCCAGCACACAGGCCGTTCTTTACTTCATTATAGGATATTTTATCCCAACAACTTTTCCGCATTGTGGGCGGCAAAATGCCCTATTTCGTTTTCACGAACGTCTAAAGGCTACTAGTGTGGTCAAGTCAACACCTCTTATGATCATAAGCGACAATATTTATGTGCCCAAATCTAAAACTAATAATATGTAACATAAATGGAATGTTAGACGTAGGGCGGTGAGCACTAATGTTACAATTATTGTTCCCATATAATCCGTACATGTGCTAGTCAGTACTGACCGTTCCAGTGTGTCCAAATCTTAACACATCACATATTAGCCTCAAGGATCTTCAAAAATGAACCCCATATCTGCTTGAATAAATGTGAACAGCTCTTTGGATTCTAGAAAATTTCCCTAAAAGTCATTTCTGCCTAAAGCGGTTTATTGTGGATTATGGCTGAGACAAAAAGTAACGGAACAGTGATGGTTATTATCAGGATGAATCACCTAAGTAAATGGAGGTTTGATTTTTGCGAAGGACATTTTGGAAAAGGCTGAGCGTGTCTGTTTTACAGCATACAAACTGCTACAGTAATAGTATCGTTTTTTTTTACAGATAAACGATGATCGCATTGTTGGTATAGATTACAAGAAGGTCATAAAATGTGTATCTTTTATATTTAAGTTTTTTTACAATGCCACGGGAACACTATTCATTTATACTTTAAGTATAATGAACAACTGCATGGAATTTATAATATATTCGCAGAGTATGGTTTGGTTTTTCTTCTGGGTGAAATTAACTCTAATCCCAGTATGCATTTAACTGACGCACGAAATAAATTGCCGCATTCTCTTCTCGATAGCAGCGATTTAATTTCTTTGAGCAAAGGTCCCCTGATGTTCACATGTTTCCTATTCTGGTGTGATTATATAGTTTAATTGATCATATTTTAGTGGACAATTCAGAAATGGATATGATCAAGGAAGCTATGATTATTGATGATGATACTCTAAAAGTTTCCAACGAGATACGTATAACTGGATCGCTTGAATTTCAATTTTACACTCTGAGTGATTTGAATTTCAGTTAAAGCTCAATTGCAGAAATGTTTCCTTTGGGTGGGAGAAAAATACATGTGGGAATTAGATATAAAATTACAACTTTTAAAATCCTTTACTTCGAACAATGGGAATTAGATTTTTGAAAAGCGAAACAAAATCCTTATTTTCAAGCAAAATTGTCACTTTTGTTTCAAATGTCCAGCCGTTTCTAAGCCTTCTCTGGAATTATGAGTTAAAGGATTTGCACAAATGCATGTTCAAAAGCAAGAAGAAAAAGAGACAACTAGTTTTTAAAACAATAGTTGTTTTTTTTATACAAAAAAATTAGTTATAAAGGTGCTAAACCTGCTTCTAAAAACTTCGAAGATAATATGTTTCAGATCATCAAATGCAAGAAAATGAAAACATTGAGGTACACCGAGGTAGATCAAAACCTGTCTTCGAAAACTTTCAAATCACAACTACATAGAAGTAGAAAGCTCCCTAAAATGAAATTTAATGATTTGTTTCTAAATCCTACAGATACACTAGTTCAGTGGGCAACTTATTTTGATACATTTTAACTGTGACCACAGAAATAAGATGCTTCATGGGGAATTAGTGAATTTATTCACACGTGGAATGTTTACGCGTATTTAGATTTTCTGTTCGATATAAAATTAGATAATAATACTCCTGGTAATGATATCCTGGAATTTGCTGTCCGATATAAAATTAGATAATGGTCCTGACAATGATATCATATGATTTGCTGTCCGATATAAAATTAGAAAATGGTCCTGACAATGATATCGTATGATTTGCTGTCCGATATAAAATGAGATAATGGTCCTGACAATGATATCATATGATTTGCTGTCCGATATAAAATTAGATAATGCTCATGAGAATGATGTTGGTCCTTATTAGCAATGATCACATTATATAGTTCCATCTTATGTATATCACAACTGTTGCTTCCGTGTGGAAAATTTATATAAGATACGTATTTCTGTTCACACATTTACATCTAATGCTTTTTGATATTCATGTCATTTATTTTGAAATGTATGCCTTGAGTGAACTGATATCAACTTGTGTACTTTTATCCTTTAGCCCTTTTTGCATCTTCATGTTTAGAATAATAAAGCGACTATTCGTATTTACTTAACGGGATGTGCAGTGTTTACGTAACAACAACGGTTGTCTGTCTGTCTGTCTCTCTCTGGCATTGCTTGATTTATCTTCACATTAAGTTATCTCGTTATATCTAATACAAATACACCCTATGCAACCTTAAATGGATTTTTTTTTTCTTTTATTCTCATATGCCCGTTATCTGACTAAAACTGGGTTCAATTCTTTTCTATTCAAAGTGTATGCAGGTCGCCGCTGATTTTACATCTTGCGTCGATGCATGAAGGAGGTCTTTGTTTGTTGGAACTGAATGCTAGCGGTAATGTGTGAACTTGCCGTACAGCTTTTTGACACAGAGTTGAAGCAGATATGATCTAAGCCTTCTAATGGAATATCATTCCCAACATCAATTGTCTTTGCGACCAACATCTGTGCATGGGCATTTGAGTTTATTAAGAATATGTTGATTAATGTTAGATAGTAATGCACTGTATCTGAACCCATCAGAAAGAATATCTTGTCGGAAATAAATTCTAAAAGATTTTTGTTGTCTTTGTCATTGAATAGTTGAATAACCTTCATGTATTTTATTGTTCAAAATTAGGAAATCTCAACTGTTATATCAGTAGTGCCATATAATTTTCGTCAGGACAAACTGAAGGGTACTCTAAACACAAAAACCTGGCTATAGTATTTTTTAAGGAAAGGCAGATCTTCCTATCTACTAAACGTAGAGCTTGATTTTTGACACATAAAATCATAGTTTATCCAGATAATTTACAGAATGCATGAAAGAAGAAGATATAAGTTAAACAAATATTGGGAACTTTCCTCTGTCATCTACATTCACAGTATTTAATTAATAAAAGTATTGCTATTCCTAACGTTTCAACTCTGCATACAACATAACATACCCGGCATTCGGTTTCTTATTGAGGCATTACTGACACGTGTATGTAAAGAAATATTTGAAAAATATTCATACAGATCGCACTATGGATTTTGGGTGGACAACGTATCAAACAGCACTACTACTACCACACTACTACTACGATAATGATAATAATAATAATAATGATAACAGCAACAATAACTGTAATACTATATGAAGAACAAACACCAGTAGACGATGAAGTATGGCGGTCTTTCGGTCATTCGTTTAAAATGCTGTTTTAGGGTTATAATTGATTTTATGTAGGATAATTCACATGTATTTTAGATTCTGTTGAAATGGATTATACAAATATAATTATTAACGAATAATAATATTTTATTTTAATCTTAAATCACAAACAATAAATGAAAGTACTTATTCAAATGTAATTTCTGCTTCAGTAATAATTCAGAGAGAGAGAGAGAGAGAGAGAGAGAAATTTGGAAGACAACAATATATACCCGTAATTATGATTTCTTTGTACAGTGCTTCTAACACAATCTTGATAATAATAATAATAATAATAATAATAACGATATAGTAGTGTTTTCAATTGAATGCTCTGGTTTCTTCGTCATTTCTCTTAAACATATTATACGTGATTTAAATAAGATTAGTAGAAATGTGAACGACAATATGACAATCTCTTGTTCATACAGACATCTCGTCTTCGGTAAGAAGTTGGACTAAAAAAAAGGTCGACCTCTCATGAACTGGACAATAGTAAAAATATACTGCTTCGGTGTCGGGGAAGAAGATTTTATAACAGGGTTGACCTATATTCAGTGACCTCTAAAGAAGGGCATCACTATACCTCCATGTGAATCTGGGGGACTTTCTGATTCAAAGCAGCCATAAGACAGAAAGACAAACTGGAAATTCCATGAAGATTGTTCCTTTTTTATTATGTATTCATTACGTATATTTTGTACATTTTCCTGGGAAGGAAGGAAAACAATATTCCAAAAGGCTGTTTGGAAGTATTATTGAAATATATCGAGTAATGGTCATATCAATATCAATGATTATAGGAACTTTTATACACTATTCTTTTTTTCCATCAATTCTCTTAAAATGAACATGTGACTAATTCAGAGTAAATTCACATCTTTGCAGATGACATGACTAATGGGTTTCTCCACAAGCAGCTCTCCTGAAATTAAAAACCAAAGCCAGTTAAGGGTATCCTTTCAGTCAAGCCAAATATCAATACAAGATTGGTTGCAATACTATATCAAGGAGCAGTCCGAATCATCAGAACATCAGTACTGAACAGGATTCTAGGTCTGAGGGATACGGATCAGATGCTAGTAACTCGGGTACATCACAACCACACACTGGAAATAAAATGTCAAAAACTGGGACTAAAAGTAGACATGTAAAGACAATATCAACCATTCAAGCAGAATCTGAACAAGACCTTATTAGAAGCCATCTAGAGCTGAAGACAGTTCTGAAGTCATTTGAGCACTGCATCACCATTCTAAGTCATCGGGAAAAATGGATTGGTGATCATAATGGAACTTACTTCAAAGAAGTACAAAAATCACTGAAGCAGGATTTACTGGAAAACTTTCAAACGTTTGCTCATGAAGAACAAAGACTGGTCATGGGAAAGTACCTTGTTGATAAAGGGTGTGTAACTTACAGACTTTACATTTTGAATGACTACTGGAGAGACACCGTTACACTGACATGAGTGAATTAAAGTGTGATATTAAATTTACGAACAGTTTGTTGCATCCCGTATCAGTGCCATGATGGAACGTTTGTGATGGTCATGACATTTTGTTGTTGTTCAACCTTTCGTTTGCAATCTCTACACGGTTTTATCATAATGATAGGCGTAATAAATTATCAGTTTATCTTCTACAGTTTTATGCTTCACAAAGATCTCGTATATTTTATTCCCTATTGTTACGATTATACAGCTGGTATATCACTTGTCGAAATTTACCCTTACACAAATACACAAGCCTCGGAATGATAAGAATGCCTGTTTAGCACTTGAAATACAAATATCGCGGATTTCGTTTTGAGTTTAGTAAAACAATTTCGATACCTGATAACCGTTATTTATTGTTATTATACATTTTCATTGCATCATATAAGAATAATGGCGTTTAAAATTGTAACACAAAAGCTATTATCGATATCACCTACACTTGATAGGCATGCAGACGTTACGTATCACTAAAACAAAGAACCAGCTAACGTGGAGATTATTGTGTAGGGATCTTGTGATAGTCTGCGAAATGATCAGCAATCCTAAAGAAATTAAATTACTTCAATGACCAATGCTACACCAATGGTCAATATGGCTATCGAGAGATCGAAAGATAAAAGAAAACAAATGATGACAATTATTGGAAATAATTGAACCAATACCGTTCACTGTAACCTAGGAGTCACCGTGGCTCACTGGTTAGCGTGGAGTCTCCATGTGTTAGCGCGTTATTACAGTGCTTTGACAGTATATAGCCTTTTCTGTTGCTGTACTGTAAAACATTAAATTGACAAAGAAATCGAGAACAGACGAACAGTCTCAGAATATTTTTATGTCTCTGTCTTATATCTATAAAGCAAAGATAGTGAAGATATTTGTTTGCTATTCAAATTGATGTATCCTTTGAGAGGGGAGACTTCTTTGTTCCGCTGCTTATATTGTTTCTGTTCTGGCTCTCAATTACCTCCGAAGATTGCCAAAATGATATGTCAAAATCCTTTTGTAATGTTTAAAAAGATTTGTAACGATTTTATCGCTTGTACTATACTTGAAAAATCAGAAGAACCGCTGGGCAAACTCAGAAGTCTCTTCATAATACTTCAAGGTTTGACAGTATAGTTGGTAGATATTTTTTCCTGTGTCTTTTTCCATTTAAAAATGTTAAAGAAGGACAGCAATAACCCT
This sequence comes from Sinohyriopsis cumingii, assembly GCA_028554795.2. Classification (NCBI taxonomy): domain Eukaryota; kingdom Metazoa; phylum Mollusca; class Bivalvia; order Unionida; family Unionidae; genus Sinohyriopsis; species Sinohyriopsis cumingii. The sequence goes on from CM068838.1 coordinate 125,115,094, forward strand.
TTCTCTGTTTCTCGGTGTTTTTTATCTCAGTTTTTGACTGTATTGTACACAAAATCTTTTTCCGTGAAATGACGACGCAGTCAATATACTTGTACAATGGTTGCTGGCCAGTTCTATGCAGAATGACGTCACACTTAACAGCAAACCAAAAGTTGTCAAGGACCTCTATTGTAGTAGCCTCTAATGTTTGGACGGTTGACATCTTCTTTAATGTTAGCAATATATTTTAGAAGTTCTCTTGGGTAAATGTTACAGTAGACATGTATTTTTGACATCAAACATTAACATTTTGACATTTGTATCCAAACTAACATTTAAAGACAGATTAAAATGTAAATTCAATGCTTGGGTTAAAAAGAACCACACCACTCTTATTAGACAAGACACAAAAAGCTAATCTTTTCAGTACTCTCTTGATTTAAACTAACGGATGTGGAAACTCTAAATGCATTGATATATCTGCATCTTTCACTATCCATCAGAAAATATACAATCTTTCATAAACTTTTTCAGGTTTCCAAAACTAATTTTTGAGCTTTATGGGTGTGTCATTGACGAGTTGGCCCAGAATCCAAATAGAGATGAAACTTTCAATGTATTCATGACAATCAGAGAAATTTTGTGGAATTTCTCAGACAGTTGCCCAGTCTTTAGCAAAGCAATTGCCGAAACGGGACTTTTCAGTTATTTGGTTGATGATCTGTCAAACATCAAGCATGATGTTTTGGAGGTAAGAGGACTCTATTGCCTATCACTTTATAGGGCCTGGTATGATATTGTTTATCTATCTATCCGTCTGAAAATGGATATCATCTTAAGATCCAAATTTAGCAGGAATTTCTTTTGAACGGGTTTCATATGCCACAATATGGAAAAAGCGAACTGAATAAATTTTCATTTAGATGAATTCAATAACAAATGGCGATTATTTTTAAAAATATTCCAAATTGTAAGTTACCTACCTGTCGTCCTATGTCCCAGCAAGTATATTGAAGGTCACCAACATAAAATCGGTTGATATAACCTACATAAACAGTTTTGCTAATATTTACTGGCACAAAATTTCTTCTTTAATGAAATTTGTCATGCAATTAAATGATTTAGTTGAGGTTAGGAACAATCTTTCACATATCCTTGAATCACACTTGAATATGGAGTAAACAAAATGCCCCAGTCCGCTACTATAAAGGGAGAAAAATATGTTAATTCTACTTTGTGAATAGTGACTAGTTTGTAGCGCTCTAAATCTTTTTCAGAAACATTATATCGCTAGACGAAAGTATGTAGTGTGCCAAAAGTGTCCACACTTCAATTTACATCGAACACTTCAATTTACATTGAACACCAGTGCTGTCCAACCCGCGGCCCTAGGGCCGCCTGCGGCCTACGTGCTGATTTTAAATAGCCCGCCAGAGCTCGAGCAGCGATATAATCGTTGCTTTTCAGTTTTCTGCTGAGGCCCTCGGCTTCAAGAAAAACATATTTCAGTGGCCCATGGTGTCAAAAAGGTTGGACAGCACTGTTGTACACAATATTGTGATATTAGAGATCGTACCATAGGGAAAAAGAAAACATCCATATCATTCAGACAATTCAGTCGACAAAATGAAGTCTTTATTAAAATAGAGCGTTGGAAGAGTAAGAAAGAAATAGATTTGACTTTACCTAATAATCCGAATATCCATGGATTTACCCACATCTTTGAAAGCAAATCCGATAAACACATCGAGGTTTCCAAGAATGTGGATTTTGAATAATAATAATAGTGAGGACTTTGTATAGCGCCTAATCTTTAGAAGCTCTAAGCGCTTTACAACATTAGACAACACCTAGAAAAACATATATAATGATATGATTACAAAAATAAACACCATGAAATTATAAAACATAAAACATGCTGAAAATATTTAAGGTAAGGAAACATTGTTAGATCTTTAAGTCTGTTCTTGCAGTCGAAATAGGTGAGTTTTAAGAGCGTTCTTGAATGAGATCACTGTGTCTTTGTGTCTAAGTTCATTAGGCAATTCGTTCCCGTTGCTGTGACCTGGTATGCAAAAGAACGTTGTCCATATGATTTCATTTTCATAGTGGGAATAATGATAATACGAGTGTCAGATGAGGAGCGTAAGTATATTGTTGTTGTGTACACATGGGTGAGGTCGGATAGGTATGTCGGACTGGAACCCGTCAGTGAAACGTAGCACAGAGAACAAATTTTGTGTTTGATTTTGGATCAAATGGATAGCCAGTGTAGAGTACAGAGCAGAGGAGAGGTGTGCTCTGATCGTGGTACTCTAAGGATTATCCGAGCAGCTTTGTTTTGTACTTTTTGAAGTTTATGGAGTAGATATTGAGACGAATCAGACAGAACTGAGTTACAATAGTCCAGTCTTGAAATTACTATTGAACACACAAGTGTTTTAGTGGCATCAACTGAAAGATAATTACGAATGGAGCTGATGCGTCTCACCTCAAGATATGTGGCCTAGCATATGTTCATGACATGTTGGTGTAATGAGAGAGTACTGTCGAGAGTAACACCTAGGTTTCGTACTGACTGTGTGAATTTAATGTTGATGTTGCTGATATTTACTGTTTGAGGTAAAGGATGTGAATGAGAAAGCCTTTGTGTTGTAATCAGAATGGCTTCAGTTTTACCATCATTCATTTGCAGCTTGTTACATGTAATCCATGATTTTGCGTCGAGTGTTGGTTTCTTCAGCAGAGGCTTCACAATAGCAGTTTTGAAAAATGATGGGAATTTCCCGGATGAGAGAGAGGTATTAATAAGATCAGTTAGTGAAGGCAATATTGGATCTAAGCACTCAAGCAGCAGTGATGTCGGAATCGGATCAAGTTCACATGACTTTGGTGCACTCTTCATCACGATTGTGCGTACGAAATCCATAGAGATAGGTTCAAATGCTGCTAACGGTTGCCACTGAAATTCTGTATTGCAACTGTATGGTAACGACGAGTCAATTGAAATTGTGGTGTCAAGCTTATCTGTAATGGTTTGTACTTTGTTACGGAAGAAATTTTCAAGCAGGCCTGGAAGGTCGACTGGAGAGAAGGTGGTTGGAAGTGGTGTACATTTGTATAAAAGGTAAATAGTTGCTTCTGAGTTGGATTTTAGACTCAATATATGCTTATTAATAGAACACTCTGGCTTTGAACATACACTATTTGCTAGAACTCTATTTAAAGAAATGCACACCATTGTTAAATGGAAATTTATAGGAACGAAAAAGTCATATATGGAATCATGATTAAAACCTGAGAATGTTCCTATAGGAGCAGTGACCTCACTGGACTCCAATGTTTGAGCAAAGTTACTACAGCCCATTTTACTAAATCTTTGAGTCAAATAACATTTAAAGAGAATTATATATTAAATCGTGTGTAAATAACGTTTGTGACTCTATAAAAGCCTATTTTATACCTTTGCTGGTGCAAAAGAAGTCGTGTCACGACTGTTACCTCGACAACAGGGCAGTCGTGTCTACGTACAAGCAAAGGTGTAATTAGTTGCATTTCACAAATTTAAGAATGTCAATGGATAGGTCAGAAAACACCTAAAAATATCGTTTGGGTGTGTGGTATGGAAGACCATTAGTGTAATATCGAACGTATAATTAACAGAACGTTGCCCATACAATATGTTTCTTGATGTAGTTCATTATGAACAATCTACACAAGTAGTCGTCCCACAATAACTACTTTTTATCTTTGTAGGTGTATATGCTATTGAATTCGAAATAATATCTGGGTATTATTCTGAGACACTGACAGACACATTTTTAAAATTTACAGGAAGATTCAGATCATTTTATATTCAAATCTGCCGTGGCGATTTTGCATAACTGTGCCCACAATCCAGATACGGACAGAAGTATATATCGTGATGTTAAAGCTGTTGACCATCTTTTGCCATTTCTAGAATCAAACCGGCCACGTGAGTATCTCCATTCCAACATGGTTCGAAAGTCCCAAATTGGAAAATGCCATGATTTACCGGGCCTGATTATTGTTGACTGAGTTTAAATTGGTTGTGTTTATTAGCATGAATATTACAAAGTGTATATCATAGATAACAAAATTTGGTAGGATGCAGATTGCTAGTCATATAAGATCGAACATGAAACCAGATAAGATCAGTTAAAATGCTAACTGAAGTTAATGACTACTTAGGTATATGGCCTTAAATGCTCATTTTTTTGGATTGGATGCACATAGGCCTTTGTTCATAACACAGACATGCAAATAATCTAGACCTTACAGAACACCTAATTATTTTTTCATCACAGTATTTTACAAAATTTAAAAAGCAAATACGTTGAACGACAACTCGTATCGTCTCAAACATTGTATTACAAGAGAAACTTTTATAAGTTTTGTCTATGAATAATGCAACAGCTTGCATTTAAGCAGTAGTGCTAACCACCAGAATGTGTAACTGATTGTCTTTTTTTTGCAAAACAAGAATACTGATAAACTGAAGAATATATGTCACAGTTATTTGGCTAGTCACTCCATCCTTTCCTAACCGCTCATACAGACATTCAGGTCTCATGATTTAAAAACTGATATACTTAATCAAATTAAACAGAACATTAGTAATTATCATACAGGAATGCATTTTCAGAGATCCAGATGGTAACTCTTTTGGCCTTGGCTGAAATGATTGATGACAGAGAGTGTGACAAGATCCACGGGGGTGAGAACGTATTTAAGTTGCTGAGGGATATGATAAAAGAGGCATGCAAGGCACCAGATCGTCGTAAAGAAGGTTTCTGTGTGAGTGAGCTGATTGATGGATTATCGGGACTTGCCAAAGCTGACAAGAACAAAGCAATTATAATGAAGACCAATCCACTGGGCATATTTTGTCAAGTTCTGGAGGATGGGCATGAGAAGGAGCTGTTATCTGTGTGTAAAGTAGTCAGAGAGCTGGCATTCGATCAAAGCAATATTGTAAAAATCAAGGTATGTATTTTCATGTTCAATTAGTTCTCGGTTTCTCATGGTGGTACCTTATTTGCTGTCACAAGAAATTAATCCTAAATCCAAACAAACCATGGTCCCTTGATAGACAACAATGAAACTACTTCCCCCAATCCACAAATCTATGAACTGACTAAAATAAAAATGTTCATGACATGGCAAAACTTAAAACAAGAAAAACAGATGAATTCACATTTTCTATGCGCATTATTATATAAAAATATTATATTTTTATTAGTTTAAATGTTTTACATCCTGACCAAGCCAAACATTGGTGCGAGATATACCTAAATTATTTGCATACGTTGTACCTTATATTTGCAGCTCTACTTGATTCTAGTCTGTACGTTTATACAATGTCTGTGTAACTTGTGGGAACTTTTATGGTAAAGGAAAAGAAGAAAACTACTAGACGATAATCTAAAAGTATAATTTATGCCAATATCATTACAGTAATTAGGGTCCTGATCGACAGTGTCGGGAACGCAGTAATCATGCTTATCAGGATATCAATTGTCAACAATTACGTTTGCTGTAAATAAAATATATGACTAACTTAATAAATGTATTCATTATTGGGTTTTAACTTAATTTGTATGGAGCTCTATATGGATAAATCGTCTTAAAATTTTATTTTTAGCCTTGCATCTCATCATATACAGCTGTTATGGCCTTTGATCCATTAATATCCTAACTTTGGATTTGGAAGAATAACTTTAATAAACATTATTTCAGTTCAGCCAGACTTAGCACGCAGATTTATATTAATGAAACCTTTGGTGAACATGATTTCCAGGATCCCATAGCATTATTCACCGAAGTTATACCCCTGAGTGTCGGAACCGTCGACATTTGTTTTTCAGAATAACTCCAAGATCATTTAGATTTCAACCAAACTGGGATTACCGCATTATGCGAAATTGGCCTTGGCCAAGTTTAATTTCTGGCATTCCATGATTGTACTTATAGGTTGTATGCTTGTTTGTTTGCCTGTTCTCACAATTTAAGTTTCCACAGCTTAACTGCACCACATTTCAGCCAGACTGGGTTACTCCTCTGTGATAATGAGTCCTTCAATTATCTTGAATTCTTGCATTCCACAATCTAATTTATAGGAGTTATAGACATTGAATTCCCATCCTCCTAACTTTGGGTTTTGCAGCATAACTTTAACAAGGATTATTTGACCTTCAGCAAAATTAATTATGCAACTTTACATTTAAACTTCCTTTAATTAGTTTTATTTATAATGCTCCGCAATGATAGTTACTCGTGTTATGGTCTGTATGATCCATCGCTTGACTTTGATTTCTGCAATAACATCTTCATATTAAATTTAAAAGAATTGTTATGCACCTCCACATTGATATGAGCTTGAATGAATTTAGTTTCCATAATTCCAAATTTTCATATAGAGAGTTAATGTGTTTGATTGCATGTCTTCCTGACTCAGTAAAATTTCTTTTTAATTAATTCTGGATTTCAGTTAAATTTATAATGCACCTTAATATTGACGAGACTTGTATTATTTAACTTTAGCAAACCGGTCACCTTTTAATCGAGTAATGGCTTCTCAATGACTAATATTGGCTTTGAATATTCGTTTTACTCTTTTCGGCTCTTCAAGAAAATTGTTGGAGGTAGGAACCTTTGTGATGTACGTTCTAACGGCTCTAGTTACAACTGTTCATGTTGTTGATATCTTCTAACAGAAAGAAAAAGTCCTTTGCAGTAAGTTGATCGAGCTTGGAACACATGGAAATAAAACAATCCGTGAAATTGCTCGTGGGATAATTTTCCAGCTGAAACTAGACATTAACACAACCTCGGGTATGTCATTTTATCTTTGTTTCATTTATGATATATCAATCAACTATTTTGTTGTTCTTATTTCTTGTACGCGAAGGAGTCATCATAAGTGACTACTTGCATTTCATTTAATCAATCAACAATGAATTATAGATTCAATGCCAGTATTGAACGCCTCTAATTATCTTAGCTATCCAAGATTACGATAAGTTAACCCTATCGACACCTTGGGGATCGATCAGATTGTTAATACTTTGTCCTAGCATTATCTATTGGATTTTATGGAATGTATCCCTTTGTATGTAATGCCGACTAACCAATAGCGTGTAACAGCATTGCATTGTATACTGGCCGAAAATGGTGGATACTGTTGACTTCAAAAGGATACTTTGTAAATTTAACATCGAAAATATGAATGGACCAGAGAGAATCGATTACAGGTGTAGTTGAATAAAGGATGTAGTTGTACAAACAAGGACCAGCAGTGGAAAATTGCTTATTTATGAGTCCGTTCCAGTTGTATGATCCACTTGTCTCGATCATGTTGGGCTAGTGTACAAATTTGAACAACTTGATTTTGATTGAATGCGGTGGCTTAACGTCGCATCCAATGAAATTCACAGACTAGAATATGGGCAGCCGTCGCCGCCAAAAGTACATTAATCAAATGATCTAGTATGAAATCATATGATTTAACCTAACAAATGAAATGATAAATCCAGATTCCAACTGATGTGGTGTCACATGAAATGATTTAACGAACAAAACCGAATGATGCATTTAGATTTCAAATGAAGTGGTATTTAATGAAATGATGTAGAGTGAAATGAAATGATTTAACCCATCAAACGGAATGATGAATTCAGATTCCAAATGATGTTGTGTGATATGAAATGATGTAGAGTGAAATGAAATGATTTAACCCATCAAACGGAATGATGAATTCAGATTCCAAATGATGATGTGTGATATGAAATGATGTAGAGTGAAATGAAATGATTTAACCCATCAAACGGAATGATGAATTCAGATTCCAAATGATGTTGTGTGATATGAAATGATGTAGAGTGAAATGAAATGATTTAACCCATCAAACGGAATGATGAATTCAGATTCCAAATGATGTTGTGTGATATGAAATGATGTAGAGTGAAATGAAATGATTTAACCCATCAAACGGAATGATGAATTCAGATTCCAAATGATGTTGTGTGATATGAAATGATGTAGCATGAAATGAAATGATTTAACCCATCAAACGGAATGATGAATTCAGATTCCAAATGATGATGTGTGATATGAAATGATGTAGCCTGAAATGAAATGATTTAACCCATCAAACGGAATGATGAATTCAGATTCCAAATGATGTTGTGTGATATGAAATGATGTAGAGTGAAATGAAATGATTTAACCCATCAAACGGAATGATGAATTCAGATTCCAAATGATGTTGTGTGATATGAAATGATGTAGAGTGAAATGAAATGACTGAACCCCAAAAAATGAAATAATGAATTCAGATTCCAAATGATGTGGCGTTAAATGAAATGATCTGGTATTAAATAAAATGATTTAAAGCACAAAACGGAATGATGATATCTGCTTCTAAATGACGTGCTATTAAATAAAAAGATGTAGTCTAAAATGAAATGATTTAACTCAACAAATGAAATCATGATTTTAAATTCCAGATGATCTGGTATTAAATAAAATGATTTAAAGAACAAAACGGATTGATGAAATCTGCTTCCAAATGACATATTATTAAATGAATTTACTACTTTGTAGTATGAAATGAAATGATTTAACTCAACAAATGAAATGATGAATTCAGATTCCAAATGATGTGGTATTAAATTAAATGATTTAAAGAACAAAACGGATTGATGAAATCTGCTTCCAAATGACGTAGTATTAAATGAAATTATGTAGTCTAGAATTAAATGATCTAACCCGAAAAATGAAATGATGTATTCAGATTCCAAATGATCTGGCATTAGTTGAAATGGTCTGAAGAACAGAATGGAATGATCGGCTCATATTCCAAACGATGTGGTATTAAATGAAATGTATGGAAAGTAAACGGTCTGATCAAAATGTAAATCAGCTAGCGTAAATCCAAACAAACACAGGGGGCGCTGTTAGCCAGACTTACAATCGACAGGCGTATTTACAGAATTCGGCTGAGATTTTTGCAGACGACATTTAACATCTAAAGTTAGTGTTTCTTCTCATTTGATATAAACAAGAACTATGTTTTCCAATCAGGATAAAGTGACTATCCACATAAATGAGTGTGCGTGTATTTTTTTTCTTCAAGTTCTGCCCTGTACTGCGCGAGTTTCTTAGGCTTCAACAAAGAGAGATCTATCAACTAAAGAGATTAAATCTTGATTTTATTTGATCAATATTAATTACCATGTTTAATGACCTTACACACTAAGCCAGAAATGTGTTTCCCGTCACTTTTGGTATATTTTACATTACCGGTCCTACGTTCATACGTATTATTCGTCCAACTTCTATATGTTATCAATTCTTCTTTTTCCCGCATTGAATCCAGTTTGCAGCGACATATTAGTGCTTTTTTTTCTTCTTGTATGTTTCCTCTTTGATATCGAATATAATTTTTCTTAGAATCCCTTATTCACGACTCTTAGTGTACTTCAAACACCCCACTCTCCTTTCCAAACGTATTGAAAATTGGGGGGGGGGGGGGAGGGAACTTAGTCATATCTTTTGAAAGAATAATACGTGAACAATAAACAGTTACCTCCTTTGGAGTGTTTTATGGCGAAGAAGAAGCACAGATCATGTTTGAATAAACCTCAAATTTAGCAAATGATGTATGAAAATAACAAAGAAAGGCCATGGATTCTATCAGAATTTTCAAAAAAAACCACAACATCATCAGCAATTTGTAAGTGATACCACGTAGACCTCAGAGTAAAGACGTTCTCTCTCTCTCTCTCTCTCTCTCTCTCTCTCTGCCATAAAGCGGTCGAAGCTTGTACTTCCTGCTTTCTGCTGACTGCTGGACCAATGCTAGATTTTGCCTGATATCCATCGATTTAAGTAGTGTCCATTTGGTATTTATTTGTACCTAGCTCAATTGCCTGTTTCAACATAATTTTTTTCTCAAAAAGTAATCAAACAAAAAATAATAATAATGGGATGAGCAATTTTTTTTAAAAAGTTTGAATTTAAAAATACAAAAAAGGTGTTTAAAAAATTGCGACCTCTTGTTTGGCAGCCTGACACATAGAAAGATAAATGTGGGTGTCAATATAAAAAGACGATATATTTTCAAGATAAAAATTTAAAAAAAGTAAAATTGGAATGAGCGAATTTGAAAGAAATTTTGAACATAAAATGCCAAAAAAGGTATTTACCAAAAAATTGGGATGCCGCCGCGAGTTTCGAACTCTCGACATCTTGTTTTACAGAAGCGAAGTATATTGTATCACTTTTCTACTTTGATGTCATTGGCAGTGCCAACAAGAACAAAATATCAAAATTAATAATAATATTAATAATAATAATAATAACAATAATAATAATTATATGTCATGTCAAAAGTAAGAAATTGTCATTGCCACAAAAACAATGTTTGTTTTAAAGTATAAATACATTCTAACTTTGCGTGCAAGCAGTGGCGTACTAAAGGTAAATGGCGTCGGGACGACGATGATAGCCTAAGGGTTTTTTGGCGCCACAACACTTCTGGCACCCATCCATGGTTTTGGTGCCCCAGTGCCACTAGCGCCCGGAGCAACCACTCCGTCCGTACCCCCACCCTCCATTACAACACTATTACATGCAAGTTTATATTATCTACTTCCTTCTCCTGACATCATAGACCTAAAATCAAGATTTCTTAATATGCTTCCAAATATAAGTCAAGCCCTATAGCTCAGTGGAGCATACCCCCCCCCCTTCCAGGTTTGATCTCCTTGTCATGCCACTTAATATCAGATAAAATGAATGAGCGATATTAGTTTATTACTAAAATAGTCCATTTCAGTTAGAAGAGATTCAAACATTGAACTTAAGTAGGACATTATCATCCTTGTGTATTCCGAGACGATGAAACATAAGGTAGCTAGGGTAAATCACCCTTAGCTGATGATGTGATAATCTGTGGAAGCGAGAAAAAATAATTGACACGTTTGTGTAATTGTGTCACAGACACACAAATATAAAAACCAATTCCACAAAAGTACTGTACCTCTTCATCAAATATTTAAGTCAAATTTTCATCGGTTCCCAAAAGTGTTTTAGCAGAAGAGTTTTTTTAGGTGTTCAAGCAAAAACTGAGCAACCTCCAGCTCATCATCATCACCATTAGCAGCACTATCATCACTGTTGTCATCACCATACCATTATATCAATTTAGATAATTAATTTTCTTCTTGTTTTTGCTTTTCTTCTTCTTCTTCTTATAATAATAATAGGAAGAAGAATAAATAGATTTATTTATTTTTTATTTATTTATTTATTGTCATGGTAGCTTATAACTTTTCAATACTAATTTTAAGATCAACCAATAACAGAGTTCTCTCCAAAATTGTATAATCCTGTCAGTTTTACAGGCTTCCACATATCAAGAAACTCAGTGTATATATGTTGCCTTATTTCTTATATATTGGTCACTATAAAGGAGGATGTACTTTAGGCATAACATTGTTTTTTGGCTATATTTTAAATGTATTACCAGTAAACGGTAAAAATATTTGGCTATATGTATATTAGAAGTAACACTAAAGAACCTATGGCTATTAAAATATTAAAATATTAAATTAAAATAAATATTTTAAAATAAAAAAAAAATTAAATTAAAATAAAGTTTTTGAAATGATATTAATATGGAAGTTTGTAAAAGTTTATGATTAAAATTTACACGAACCTTGTGCATGCAACATTCGTGCAACAAGTTTTATCAATTTGCATAATAATTAAATAGTTATTCTTGTGTAGTTTCTATTTCTGCCCACATTTCATCTTTTTTCATAAGCCAAATTTTAGTCTTTTATCTTCCAATATATATAAAACCTAGTACCAAAATAATAACTTTGTATTTTATAAGAATATCTAGTTTGAATGAATTATTAATGTCAGGTAGTTTCATAATTCCATTCCAGTTTCCATCTGCATATTATTTCTGGTGCGTCTACATTTAAAAAAAAAACGAAGATGGAACCTTCATGGTAATATATGGTTTTGTAAAGTTCCTTGAAAAATTGTGAAAACAGAAAATATTTTACAAGAATCATAGAGACATGATACTGGGATAATTCAGAGAGAAGAAAAGAAATTGATTCTATTGCTGTCTTTCTTTCGATATATGTTTCAACACTACAAGGACTTCCATATTTGTAAAGTGGTATGTGATGAGCCCTTAGAAAGCCAAACGGTCCACATCTTCAAAAAGATCAAACAAATCAACATGGAACGTGTATCAACAATCAGCATCTCTTGATACTTTAAGTTTGGGTCTATATGAAATGTTACAATTCTATGGTGTTAAACTAAGTATCAGAAACAAGCGAAACCGTAAAGTTTAAGAAAAGCTAACTCTGTGTACCATCAACAGATTTATTATGTCAAGTAAATTCTTCTTCTTCTTCTTCTTCTTCTTATTATTATTATTGGTGAACATGATATTTGTGCTGCTGGTGTCTTTAATTTATTCTCTTGATATTGTTTTATTGTGGTGCTGTACACACCTACAAACACTTCTCCGCATTTTTCTGACATGACTGGAGGCGCCACTAGTTATTGGTCTAAGTCGAGCTAAATGGTGATGGTGATTGTAATGTTTTGTTATTGAAGAATAACTCCAGTAGAGATCTATAACTTTTCTCATAGATTTTATTCAATAAAATATGTATATATGTCAGCAGTATCACATGTGCAGGCGCGCACTGAGAAAATATATTATGAAAAGGAGAGCGATAGCTGCATTCCAATCACTATGTAAGGTATGTACAGCAAGTAGGACTTAGAACGAGATGAGAATAATTATAGCGTATGACATGAAATTAATATTATGTATAAATATTAGTGACAACATCATACGTGGTAATTTTTCTAAAAGAAATTTGTTCAAAATATAAAGACTTAGTTTCTAATGATTTTGACGCCAAACTATATATACGATATGTTCAGTAAAAGGACAAATAATGTCAGTACAGTTTCTGGTCTATTGATACTACGATCTATGCAAAATTATAACTTTTTCTTTCTAAGCCCGAAATGGAATTGTATAAAAATAGTTTGGGTCCAGTCATTTGGAACTGTCTACCTATAGATGTTAAAGAAGAACCATTAGATCATTCCTTTTGTCACAGGCGTTTGAAATGGATACAATCTAAATAATGTCTATAACCGGTTATGGTCAGCTTTCCCCTGTGTGTGTGTGTGTGTGTGTGTGAATGAAAAAGCTTTCATACAAAAAGTGGCGGGCAACAAATTGTTTGTTTAGTGCGTATGCTACGTTAGGTCATTAAACATGGTAGTTACTATTGATCAAATGAGATGAAGATTTAATCTCCTTAGCTGATAGATCTAGCTGAGATGAAGCCTTGAAAACTCGTGCAGTACAAGGCAGATTTTAAAATAAAATACACACAGACATTCATTAATGTGGATATTCACTTTATCCTGATTGGAAAACATAGTTCATGTTTATATCAAATGAGAAGAAACGCTAACTTTAGCTGTTAAATGTCGTCTGCAAAAATCTCAGCCGAATTCTGTAAATACGCCTGTCGATTGTAAGTCTGGCTAACAGCGCCCCCCTGTGTTTGTTTGGATTTACGCTAGCTGATTTACATTTTGATCAGACCGTTTACTTTCCATACATTTCATTTAATACCACATCATTTGGAATATGAGCCGATCATTCCATTCTGTTCTTCAGACCATTTCAACTAATGCCAGATCATTTGGAATCTGAATACATCATTTCATTTTTTGGGTTAGATCATTTAATTCTAGACTACATAATTTCATTTAATACTACGTCATTTGGAAGCAGATTTCATCAATCCGTTTTGTTCTTTAAATCATTTAATTTAATACCACATCATTTGGAATCTGAATTCATCATTTCATTTGTTGAGTTAAATCATTTCATTTCATACTACGTAAATTCATTTAATAATATGTCATTTGGAAGCAGATTTCATCAATCCGTTTTGTTCTTTAAATCATTTTATTTAATACCAGATCATCTGGAATTTAAAATCATGATTTCATTTGTTGAGTTAAATCATTTCACTTTAGACTACATCATTTTATTTAACAGCATGTCATTTGGAAGCAGATATCATCATTCCGTTTTGTTTTTTAAATCATTGTATTTAATACCAGATCATTTCATTTAAGGCCATATCATTTGAAATCTGAATTCATTATTTCATTTTTGGGGTTCAATCATTTCATTTCTTGCTACATCATTTCATATCACACAACATCATTTGGAATCTGAATTCATCATTCCGTTTGATGGGTTAAATCATTTCATTTCACTCTACATCATTTCATATCACACAACATCATTTGGAATCTGAATTCATCATTCCGTTTGATGGGTTAAATCATTTCATTTCACTCTACATCATTTCATATCACACATCATCATTTGGAATCTGAATTCATCATTCCGTTTGATGGGTTAAATCATTTCATTTCACTCTACATCATTTCATATCACACAACATCATTTGGAATCTGAATTCATCATTCCGTTTGATGGGTTAAATCATTTCATTTCACTCTACATCATTTCATATCACACAACATCATTTGGAATCTGAATTCATCATTCCGTTTGATGGGTTAAATCATTTCATTTCATGCTACATCATTTCATATCACACAACATCATTTGGAATCTGAATTCATCATTCCGTTTGATGGGTTAAATCATTTCATTTCATGCTACATCATTTCATATCACACAACATCATTTGGAATCTGAATTCATCATTCCGTTTGATGGGTTAAATCATTTCATTTCACTCTACATCATTAGTAGTGAAAGGGGGCACTTTACGGACAATGGGAATTAGCATTACAGGGACCCCTGGGTCAGATTACGGACAATGGAAATTTAACATGGCGAAAAATCGTGGGTCAGATTACGGACAAGGGGAATTAACATGGCAAAAAATCGTGGGTTACTTTACGGACAAGGGGAATTTAACATGGGAATAAATCGTGGGTCACTCTACGGACAAGGGGAATTTAACATGGGATTTTTTTTTTTTAAATTTTAAAAAAAATTTTTTTTTTTTAAAAAAGGGGTAGGCAATTCAAAGACTATCTCTTTTCGAGAAATATGGCTGGCCCTGAAAAGGGCCTTTGGTTTATGTTAATATGCCCTTAACATAAAGGGCATTTGCGACATCTTCTTTTCCTCAAACTTCGTCTTACAGCAGGGCCATACATCAGAGTCCTCTTGAGGCAACCTTGTCTCTCTATATAGACTCTTCTTATCCACAGACTGCTGTTGGTCCTGTAGACAACGGTCCACTTGGATCGGACATACATGAGCATGTCCGTCCTGAACATCATTGTTGACACAAGGGTTGAAGATTCAACGTCGGTCCACATGTTGAGGCTCCGAGAATAGGTGAATCAATGCAGTGAACTGCGCTTATTTATAGGGACAGAAAGGATTGAAACGGATTGAGTTCATTCACCAATCCGAACACGCGTTACAGAATTCAGTCAGCCCGCATCCAATCCAAAGAGAGCAGTCTGTGACGTCACGTAGTCAATATAGATTCGCTAGCGCTTGTGTGCAGTCAATCTATGCGACAGTGATTCATCATGACGGAAACTCAGAAAACGATCCAGTGGGGTGCACCAGCAGGGGAGACCGCCCAAGGGAACCCGGACTTACTTTCAGAAGAGGTGAATTGGGATTTTGTGGATTTTCTCTCCTCGCAAGAATTTGTTCCGGAACCTTCGTTACCTTCTTCATTACCGCAAGTGGAAAATTTTAGACAGAGACAGAAAGAAGAATTGGAGAAATTTATACAACGACAAAAGGAAGCGGAACAGGCTTTTCTCCTACAGCAACAGCAACAAGAAGAAGAGGTAAGAAAAAAACAACAGCAAGAAGAAGTAGCAGCAAAGAAACAAGAGGGTGAAAATCAAACGGTCACGGTACTGTTGGACATTTTAGCGGAGTTAAGAAGTCTGAAACAAATGTATCAGACTTCTTTATCACGACCGAAGAGAATACGACCTTCCCGAGCCAAACATGTCAACCCTGTGACTAAGCCTACCGTACCACCCTTAGTGATTTCAACCCAATCATTATCATCATTACGCAGTCCAGAAGTAGGCCTTGGCCGTGGCAAAGGCTTAAGGCAGTTAAAATTGATTGCTTAAACTCACCCCTGCACCATAAAGAAAAAAAGGCCCTTTTCAGGGCCACCCACATTTCTCGAAAAGAAATACAATTTCAATTTGCCAATCACTCAAAAAAACTCACCCATTTTACCCTTATAGTACGTGTCTGTGTATGAGTGCGTGAGTGTAGCTTCTTATTTTAAAATCACAACTCAAAGACTCTTACCTTATATCATTCATTTATTCTTTTCTCCATTTTTTACAATCCAATTCACAATTCACAACACAACACTTTAATAAAAAGTTCATTGATTTCTTCTTTTCTCCTTGTTTAGTCTCTCTGTTTTTTGAATTTCTTCACCGTCACACTCTTTTCCTCTTCTTCTTCCTCCTCGCTTTCTTCCCTTCTTCTTTTTTTCTCCTGTTTCTTTTTCTTCACCTGTCTTCTTTCTTCCTCAGAAGAATCCCTCTCTTCCTCTGAAGAATCCCTCTCTTCTTCTGAAGAATTCCTCTTTTCTTCTGACTCCTCTTGTTTCTTTTTTGGGCAATCTGGAGACCAATGTCCTTTTTCTTGACAATAATAACAGGTATCTTGACTTTTGTCTTTTTTATCCCCTGTTTTTTTTCTTTTTTGACGGTCTGGACACTCTGAAGACCAATGCCCTTTCTTCTGACAGATATAGCAAGTATCTTGACTTTTATCTCTAAAGGAAGGAGAGTAGTCTGTAGGCTGGTCTGAAGAGAATTTTCTAATGACCCCTCGCAAAGCTCTGACGAAACGTTCCATCTGGTTAGTCTCTTCCATCGTTGTGCTCGGCTTGAGAGTGAAATGAATAGTGAAAGGACAAGACACACACCCTTTTATATACGCTGGTCTG
Organism: Sinohyriopsis cumingii; assembly: GCA_028554795.2. Lineage (NCBI taxonomy): Eukaryota > Metazoa > Mollusca > Bivalvia > Unionida > Unionidae > Sinohyriopsis > Sinohyriopsis cumingii. The sequence goes on from CM068838.1 coordinate 125,132,154, forward strand.
CTATGACTATAAAGTAGTTTATGGTGTTTGAACTTGAGCCATTTGACTTTTTGCTTTCAAGATGAAACGATTCCATTCATTCGAGAAGAAAGAAGAAGAAGAAAGTAAGAGGCAGAAACGTGATCTATCGCCTCGTACCAGGGCTGAAATCTTGGCACAAATTCATGCCAGTGATTTTGAAGAGGACATGAGTGAACCAGAATCCCAACCCTCTAAACCAAGTTCACCACCCTTAGTCAACCCTGAAAAGTACTATTCCATTCGAGAGACGGAAAAGCGCTCCTCTAGAAAATTTAGAACTACGGCTTACAAATACACGGTGAAGTTTAAAGATTTCAAGGCTGAAGTGCCGTTAGAGAAAGCAGAAGTGTTCATCACCGAGGTGTGGGATTCTTTGCTCACTGCACTCAAGCGACAATGTCAACCCAAAGAAGACGATCGCTTGAGACTTTCCATACAACACGACGGTTTGAAATCCCCTGTTTGGATCGAGTTTAGCACCCCTGCAGAATTGACTGCTTCCAAAGTCATGGACAAGATTCAACACGTACAACAATCTAATGATCAGTTTGACATCACCGATGGTAAAGCCACACTGGACATGACCCACGTCTCTCCTCCTCAAGGGACAGGACGCAAAAAGATGTTATTGGTGGACGACCTTCGCAACACCAAAAAGAGTCTTGTCCGAATTAACAACCCTCATGACCAGATGTGTTTAGCCCGTGCCATCGTGGTGGGACGAACCTATGCCAACAAGAACGACACGGTAGAATGGAAAAGAACCTGGGACACTATTCAACGTTCCGACCGAGCCAAACAACGAAACGAAGCAGAACTCCTGTTGCAACAAGCCGGACTGCCCAAAGACACACCCTGTGGCATTCCTGAGATGCAAAAATTGCAAGATGCCCTAGCTCCACGCTACACCTTGAAAGTGCACCCTCAAGAAATGCGCGGGCCTCTGTTGTTTCGAGGCCAACATTTTAAGGACGGAAAATACATTCACCTTTATCATCACGATGACCATTTCGATACCATTACCAGTATCACTGGATTCCTGGGATATGCTTATTATTGTGAGAAATGTGACTATGGTTATAATAATCGAGAGCAACACAAACATTGTGGATGGAAATGCTCAGGATGTTTGGCCTCTCAACCCTGTCTGAGCGAAGAACCAGTGCCTTGTTCAACTTGTCTGCGCACGTTTGTCAGCCCTACCTGTTACCAACAACATTTGAAGACGCAAGGTTCACAGAAGAAATGCGCTTGTCAACTCCTGAGATTGTGCCCTACGTGTGGACAAGGCATACGTACCAATAATACCAAGGCACACGTATGTTCAGGAAAGAAAAAATGTCACATTTGTCACCACATTGTGGACTTGGAACACGAATGTTACGTGCAAAAATACCAACCCCCACCAGAGAAAGAGGACGGTCACAAGAAGAAAGGCAATTTCATCTTTTTCGATTTCGAATGCATGCAAGAGACCGGCATTCACATTCCTAATTTCTGCGTGGCTCATCGAGCGTGCGAGAAGTGCATTCAAGAACCTATCTTCAGTCATTGCCCTCACTGTAGCAAGATTCCCGGAGGGCGTGAAAAAATCTTTCGGGGACCAAACACGTTAGCCGATTTTGCCCAATGGGTCTTAGACCCCGTCGACAAGACGTGGAGCCAAGAGGACATCGAACGTTACGGAGATTGTCATCGCCATGCCACAGTGATGGCTCACAATTTCTCCGGATACGATGGACAGTTTCTTCTCAGATACTATACGGAACAAGGCACCGAGCGTCCTAAAGTGACTTTGAACGGAGCCAAAATCATTTTCATGCAAGTGGGACAAGTACAGTTTAAAGATTCGATGAGCTATTTGGCCATGCCTTTGAGTCGAATGCCTAAAACGTTTGGAATGACAGAAATGGCTAAAGGGTACTTTCCACACTTTTTCAATACGGAAGCCAATCAACACGCCGTTCTACCCCATTTACCAGAGGCTCACTATTACGACCCCGACAACATGCGTACCGAACAACGAGAAGCTTTCTACGCTTGGTACCAGATTCACGCCTCGGACCCTTTCGACTTTCAGGAAGAAATGTTAAAGTATTGTCGTTCCGACGTGGACATTTTACGGCGTTGCTGTGGAAAATTTCGAGAACTGTTCATGGAACACGGAGGGGTCGATCCTTTGAAAGAAGCTTGCACCATTGCCAAAGCGTGTTCCTTAGTGTATCGACAACGATTCATGCCTGAAAAGACCGTGGCTGTCATCAGTCCTCAAACGACCCACTTTGTCAAACGTCAATACTCGGTCAAAGCCCTACGTTGGTTACATTACTTGTGCGACAAGGAAGACAAGTGGATTCAGCATGCCCGCAACGGAGGGGGCGAAAAGACCATCGGAACGTATTCGGTCGATGGCTGGGACTTAGAAAACCCCAAGATCGTGTACGAGTTTAACGGTTGCTTATTTCACGGATGTCCTGTTTGTTACCCTGACCGTGGCACTAAAAATCAGTTTTTGCAACGAACCATGGAAGACTTGTACCAGGACACTTGTCAGCGACGCCTAAAGTTAGAACAGCAAGGATACCAAGTGGTGGAAATGTGGGAACACGAGTACGATCACCGTATGAGAACCGATCCCGAGTTTAAACGCCTCGTGGAAAGTTACCAGTTCATGGACCCGCTGAACCCGAGGGATAGTTTGTACGGAGGAAGGACCAATGCCACCTGTTTGCTGTACCAAGCCGACGAAGAGAAAGGAGAAGAAATCAAATACTTGGACGTGTGTTCGCTATATCCCTACGTGTGCAAATATTGTCGCTTTCCCGTAGGGCACCCGCAATTGCTGACGGAACACATCGACCTGAAAAACATTCGACAATACGAAGGCTTGATCAAGTGTAAAGTTTTGCCTCCCACGAACCTATACCATCCCGTCTTACCTCACCATTGTCAAGGCAAACTGATGTTTCCCTTGTGCCGTACTTGTGCCGAGGCGTGCAACCAAGATCAGCCTTGTCAGCACACCCAGGAAGAACGGGCCTTGACGGGAACCTGGGTCAGCGTGGAATTGTTCAAAGCTCTGGACATGGGATACCAACTGTTAGAAGTGTACGAAATTTGCCACTTTCCCAAGACACAACAGTACCGCAAGGGTGACCCTACTCAGAAAGGCATTTTCGCCGACTACGTGGATGCCTTTTTGAAACTGAAGCAAGAAGCCAGCGGCTATCCTTCCTGGTGTCACACTCCCGAAGACCAAATACAATTCAAAGAGAAATACTACGAACAAGAAGGCATCACTTTAGACCACATCGAGAAAAACGAAGGCAGGAGATCGTTTGCCAAAGTGATGTTAAATTGCTTGTGGGGTAAAATGGCACAACGACCGTGTTTACCGAAGACGGAATATTTGACAGAACCTTCCCGCTACTTCCAGATGATTCACGACAAAACCAAATACATGAAACACGTGGACGTCGTTCGAGAGAATTTGATCTTGGTCAATTACGAAGAAGATCTGGACTTTGTACAAGACGACCTTTTTGGAAATGTCATCATTGCGGCTTACGTGACAGCCCATGCTCGCTTAAAATTGTACGAAGCTTTAGAACTGTTAGAAGAACGCGTCCTGTACTTTGACACGGACAGTTGCATTTACGTCCATCACCCGATTCAACATCACCCTAACATCGAAGGAGACCGTTTAGGAGCCTGGACAGACGAGCATCCCGACGACAAGATTCTAAGTTTCGTCAGTGGCGGTCCCAAAAATTACGGCTACGAATACCGTGACAAACAAAGGGAAGTGCACACGACGTGCAAAGTGAAAGGACTGACTCTGAATTATCGTACCAGTCGAGTGGTCAACTTTGGGGTATTGAAAGAAGCCTTGCAATCGGGAGAGGATGGAAACTTTAAAGTGACCACCTACCAACCGAACAAGATTGTACGTTTACCCACTCACCACATCGTCAGTCGACCCTTGGAAAAAGTCTATCAAATCGTGTACCAGAAGCGAGTTCGACTTCCCAATCATTTCACCTTACCGTACGGTCACGTCGGTATTGGTCTGTATATAAAAAGGAACCCTAGGTAAGATCGATAGTTCATTGCGACTACCAAGACCGAGCGAACAAGATGAATACTTTGAAAAAGACATCGTTCCAGTTTGGGGATTGTAAAAAAGTTGTATCTTCCTCTAGTGTGACTAATATTGGATGGATAAGACCCAGACATTGCGAGGGAAAATGTCCGGAAGGAAACTGCGATTGTCCATGTGGTTACCATTGTAATTGCGTAACGGAGTTTGCAGACGAGTGCGATTGTGAGCCTTGCGATGGGACCGATGCTGTACCTTGTGACCTGAGCGATGCCGTAAAGCATCATGGGAACTTTGTTCTCACTGCCCCTGTCATGGAAAGTGATGCTGTGCGTGTCAAACCTCAGGGATGCGAAAGCGATGCCGGTCGTCCTCTTAGACATTTTACCGGGTTTAAAGGGGAATGTCGACCTTCACGTTTACCTCCCTACGGATGTCATCCAGCCCTGAGCAAACTCCTGTTCCTGTCACCCAACCCTTATCGAAACGAACCTGTGAAAAACGAATATTCGTTCCCTGTGCGTTTGTCGGAATACTGCGACTTTGAAAATCGTCTTCAATCGTTCAAAGGAAAATGGCCAAAGTATCTGGGAGGACCGACCCCCGAAGAATTAGCCAGAGCCGGATTTTTCTACTTGGGCGAAGGAGATAAAGTCAAGTGCTTCAGTTGCGGTGTGTCACTTCACCACTGGGAACCGCAAGATTCGGCCTACGTTGAACATGCTCGATGGTCACCGAATTGTCATTACTTACCTTTAGTGGGACCGAGACATTGAAGTAACTTCTTACCATAATAATCTGTTCATGGATACTTTACAAGAGAACATTCGTGCTTTGCCTGTGGAGTTGAGAGAACGCATTTACCGAGAGCTGGTCAAAATACAAGTGAAACGTAAAGAACAATTGCATCCGTCACGTCACCGGTGTTTGAACCACTGGTACCTGAAGGCTATACAAGGATTGATTCAATTGAAAGTGTTCCATCGGACAGACATTGATCAACGATCCTCTAGTTTTAAAAAGGATTGGTTTGGTATGGACGATTGTAGTTACATCATTGTAAACGTACTGCATCGAATTCCAGAGGAAGAGTTAACGAATTACCAACATCTTGAACACAATGTCAACTTGGTGAAAGAGGAAACTTCTGAACGAATTGTAATGTGTAGATTAGTGACTCAACGATTTAAATTCGACACTGAAGTGAAACCATGTTTGTGCAAAGAGTACATTTCTTGTGTCAGACCAAAGAGGATTTAGTATGACCTATTCATGGATACTTTGCTAGAGAACATTCGTGCTTTGCCTGTGGAGTTGAGAGAACGCATTTACCGAGAGCTGGTGAAAATACAAGTCAAACGTAAAGAACAATTGCATCCGTTACGTCACCAGATCTTTAACCACTGGTACCTGAATGGTATAAGAGAACTGATTCGTCAGAAATTGTTTCAGTGGTCAGACCTTGTTCAACACTTTGAGTTAGTGAATGATCGAAACGTTCATTATTTTGGTTACTTCGAGATTCACCTACAGCAATACATTGAGGAAGACAAGTTAAAGGATTATCAACATATTTTACGTGAAATCTACTTAGAGGAAGAGGAAACTTCTAAACGAACTCTGAAGTTTCGGTTACAGTATGCAAGATTTAGATTCCCTACTGGAGAACGAAGATCTCTGGCTAGAAAGTACGTGTATTGTTTCCGAAACAAAGAGACTATAAAAACAGGCTGCCATGCCACGACTTATGTCACATGTCATCCAACAGATTCCGTGGAAGGAACTCAATGACCATATTCAAACCGTGGATCATTACCATCGATTATTACAAGAACTGTATCCATTCAATTTGGGACGACAAGTGGTGTGTGTCTTAGTGACTTGTTTTTTGGGATTTCGTTTACCAGCCGATTCTTTGTGGACTCTTTACGATCAGTACTTACCACCTCCATGGCCTTAAATGGTCACGAAAAACTCCTTTTGCTCAAAGCCTTGCGTTTTCATCTGGATACTTCTCGACCTCTACGGGAAAAAAAGATTCGTCAACTTTTAGCTACCCAAGACGTGTATGACGATGTGTGTGTAGCTTGTGACTTACATCCCCATTGGACAGATGTCCGTGCCTGGAAAGAATGGGATTTTGAGGCTTGGACCCAAGAAGTGGCCCAGTATGCACGAGAGTTGTTCAAGGAAAAAAGTTACTTTTCAACCCGTGTTAGTGACGGTGCCAGAAGAACCCGTCACCCAGGACAGGACTGTCGTGGACAGACCTGAAAGACCCTTTCGGGAGGACACTTGTGTAACCTTACCCCCTGTTGAACTGGTTAGAACATTACCCAAAAGATGTGATTGTTGTACAGACACTTGTGTTTATTCCACGTTCATCGTTATCATGTGCCTTTTATCCTTGTACTTAAGCCTTTGGCTTTTATGTATTTTTGTCTTTCGTATTCATGTTTGAAAAAAAACATTCAATAAACGTGTTCTGAAAAAGTATATAAACTCTTGTCTTGTTTGTTTTCGTGTCACAAGTGACATTTCTCACACCATGGCTACCTCTACTGTCTCTGCTCCCTCTTCCTCTACTGTCAAAGTCATCGACGAACACTTAGATCGTGCCAGTTGGGAGGCTTTGTATCTTCGCCATCCCTTTAACATGCTCATTGCTGGACCTAGCGGTTCAGGCAAAACCGAATTCGTCAAACGTTTGATCGAACATAAACATCATTTGATCGATCGGCCCCCTCAACGGATCGTGTGGTGTTACAAAGAGTGGCAATCGGCGTACAGCCTCTTGCGAGAAAGTCAAGGCGATTCCATCGTGTTTGTGGAAGGCATTCCTAAAGAAGACGACGGCATCGTCTCTGACTCCCGTCAAACCCATTTGGTCATTTTCGACGACATGTTAGGAGAAGACGAAGAAGAAATTAAATTGTGGTTCACGCGCAAAGGGCATCACCGTAATGCCAGTGTCATTTACATCACCCAAAATTTGTTTCAACAAAGTAAAGCCCATCGCACCATCAGTCTCAATGCGCATTACGTGGTCTTGTTTAAAAGCCCTCGAGATAAATCGCAAGTGCAAGTCTTAGCCAAACAGTTAGGAACGCCTTGGCTGACTCAGGCGTACGACGATGCCACTCAAACTCCACACGCCTATTTACTCGTCGATTTGAAACCTACGACCCCCGAGGATTTGCGATTTCGTACCCACTTGTTTCACCACTGGTGCCAAGACGGAGGGCCTGTCCTGTACACGTCTCCGTCCTCGACTTCATTTCACTCCCCATGAAAAAATCTATAAAAACCTCAGACCCTTTTTCGTCTGTCTCACACAGTGTGAACATGACGTCCCTTCAGTCGCATCTTCCCGTCAAATTGATTCGTGCCTTGTATGGCATCAGCCGAGAAAAAGATCCACAAACACGAGCTCGTGTCTTAGAAGCTAGTCTCAAAGAAGTCTTACGATGGTTCACGGTGACGGCACGTCAATTACTCCAAGGAATCATTCAGATTCCTCATCAAACCCAACGCTTTTTCGATCGAAACAAAGTCGCTTTGGTCCAACTGGCCGATCCCCGCATCGACACTCAAACCAAAAAACAAATCATTTTGAAACCTGGAGGGAGCGGTACTCTAGGAGGGGTCATCATTCGCTCACTCTTAAGATGGGATCCTAATGCCCCCAAAGTTATCCCTAAGACAAAAGTCCAACGAAGCCCCAAGAAGAAAAAGAAAAAGACCAAGTCCCCAAGAAGAACTTCTCCAGTGGCGGGACCCTCCTCTTACCAGACACCACCACCATCACCCCGGAAAAAGAAAAGAAGCCCCCAGAAAAAGAAACAGAGAAAAAGTCCTCAAAAAAAGAAAAGTCCACAGAAGAAAACTAGTCGCAAGAGAGGCACTTCGGCCAGGACGCAACCTTACACTCGCAAGCCACGACCTGCCACAGCGTCTCCGGCAGCCTCACGTTTGTCCACTTCTCCGTTGATGTCACCAGGAACTGAAGAGTACTTGGAGACGTTGATCACACCAAGAACTTCTCCGTTGATGACCCCCAAAAGAACTTCCCCAGTGGCAGGACCTTCCAATTTAGCGGCAGTGGCTGCTGCTCACAAAGTACCTTCTCCCAAAATCAAAGTCCATGAAAGATCGGGCATGTTACAAAGTTTACTGGATTTGTCCAAGCAAGAACTGGCTCGATTTAGTCCGTTACGTACCCCTGCACGACGTGTCATGCCTGTCCTCAAACTGATACGACGTAAAGACAATCAGTGGCGACGCGTTCCAGTATAAAAAAGGCCTGTGACCGAGTAGGGTATCAGTGTTTTTAGGTGCTCCTAAAGACTCAAAGATGTCACCCTCCAGAAAACCCCAAGGAAAGAAAAGAAAAGGACTACCACCACGTTTAGCCAAACATGGGGATCTGTTATCTGTCCTGTCCAAAGCTTCTCCACCCCTACGAAAAAAACTCATTCAAACGGCCTCCAAAGAGGTCATCGATACCGTGTGCGAATGTTGTTTGAACGTTTTGAAAGGCACGATCCCTTTGTCCAAACACCAGAAACAATGCTTAGGCAAACATCGTCACGTTCTTCGGAAAATGGTTCAAAAGAAAATTCCCATTCGTCAAAAAAAGAAGATGTTGGTCCAACGTGGAGGCATTTTACCTCTCTTGTTAGGCCCCATACTGAAAGGAGTCTTGGGAACCATGTTGGGAGGACTGATGGGAGCAAGATAAAAAGGCCTTCGGAAGTCCCAAGATCTCAGAATTCACCCCTGACAACCCCATGGAAGGACGAAAACTAGCTTTAGTGCCTTACAAACGATGGATGGAATACCATCGGTGGCAAGAACAACGCACCCCGCATTTACCTCCCAATCCCAATTTGAGCGAGATGTCCCAGTTACAACACGAATTGCAATCCTTGATGGATCGCCAAGATTTGTCCGAAACAGAAAAATCGCAAAAGTACGGTCAACTCTTGCAACGACTGCAACTCTTTCACCAGAAAGCTTTAGACGAAACAGCTTTACCCACTCTGAAAGATTTTAAGACCTTGATGAAAAGTCCAGCACCATCACCAGTACCAGTACCACCAGTACCCGTGACCAAGACAGAAAAAGGAAAAGAAGAAGAAGAAGAAGGGTTTCAAACTCCACCAGAAAAAGTACGCAAGTTAACAACACCACCTACCTCCAGAATTGGATGGATTAAAAAGATGATGGCCACCCCTTCTTCCTCACAAGAGAAAAAGAAAGTGAAGACAGAAGTGAAGACAGAAGTGAAACAAGAGCCGATATCCCCTGCTCAGACATCCTCCTCCTCTTCGACACCTATTGCTGGCCGCACACGCAAAGCCTTGCAATCCAAGAAAATATCCCAAGAGAAAAAGAGTAGCCTCTTCCAAGAGTGGGTGCCTTATTAAGACACCAATCAACACAAAAAAATGGAAAAAGTCTTAGCTAGCATTTACTACGATCCCTCCCATCCTGCAGGTTACGCAGGAGTTCAAAAATTGTATCGTGCTGCCAAAACGCGACTGAAAAGTCTCCGTTTACCTCAAGTGCAACGATGGTTACAAGAACAAGCTACCTACACTTTACACAAACCCATTCGACGCAAGTTTGCCAGAAGTCGCACCCGAGTGGAAGGCATCGATCATCAATGGCAAGCCGATTTAGCCGATGTCTCTCATTTGGCCAGCTACAATCGTGGTTACAAATATTTGTTTTGTGTCATCGACGTCTTTTCCAAATTTGCCTGGGTCGTACCCTTGACTTCCAAATCCAGCAGCGAGTTAGTGCGAGCCCTGCAACGGGTGTTGAAACAAAGCGGTCGTCGCCCTCTTCGATGGCAAACGGACAAAGGCACCGAATTTCTGAACCAAGCTTTCCAAAAAGAATTAAAGAAACGTGACATTCATTTTTTTACCACCGAGAATCCCGAAACCAAAGCCAGTATCGTGGAACGTTTTCAACGCACTTTGAAAGAACGCATGTGGAAATATTTTACGCATCACCACACTCTGAAGTACATCGACATCTTACCGCACCTGGTGCAAGCGTACAACCAATCTTACCATCGAAGCATCGGACGTGCCCCGCAAGACGTGACTCCCGACAACGAAGTGCTGGTGTTCGAGCGCCTGTTCGGTACGTCCCCGACGAGGGCTGTCCCCAAGAAAAGTGGAGAGTTGACCGTAGGAGATTGGGTGCGCATTGGCAAAACCAAATGCACTTTCGACAAAGGTTACTTACCTAACTGGACGACCGAACTGTTTCGCGTCACTGGACGAGTACATGGCCGTCATCCTGCCGTCTATAAATTGGAAGACATGAACGGAGAAGTACTCAAAGGAACGTTTTATTTGCCCGAGTTACAACGTGTCACCAAAAAAGAAGACGACGTGTACGACATCGAAAGCATTCTCGAACGCAGAACCCGTAAAGTGGGCAAACGACGTGTCAAAGAAGTCAAAGTACGTTGGAAAGGATATCCACCCAGTTTCGATTCTTGGATCGACGCTTCGCAAGTCATCGACTATAAAAAGAAGAAGTGACCATCATGCCCTTTCACACATCAGACGCAGCTACGTCGACCAGTCCTTCTTCCCCTAGTTCTTCTGTGCAAGATTTACAAAAACAACCCTTGTGGGTGTGGTGTGGAGAACGTGTGCCTAAAACGCAAATCGTCTTTTTCTGCCAAATCTTCGTGGTGTATTGTGTCATCGGGGCAGCCATCGCCAATTTGAGTTTGCAACAAGGAGACAAACAATTGTGGACCATTTTATTGAGCAGTTGCATCGGTTACCTGCTTCCCAATCCCTCCCTGAAATTCTCCTCAAACGGGAACGTTGTGTCCAGTGCCAGTGCCAGTCACCACTCCAACAACCACAACCAGAACCCCATTTTGGGCGGAGACACGCCTCTGACATCCACTAACCCCTCGGACAGCCACAGAACTCTGGAATTATGAGTCACCAAAACCAATTTTACTTAACCTTACCCAGTGACAGTTCCATGGAGGTGTTTCCCAATAACACGTTGTGCTGTTACACGGCCAAATTACCTCAAGCCATCCCCTTAGATCACGAAGCCCATTGGGAAGTGGCTTTAGTGGAAATGATTCACCCAACCCAAGTCCTCAATGTCCTTCCCAATCAAAATTCTTTCACGGTGGAAGTTTATGACGAGCAATTGCAACAGGAGTTGGATAAGAGAACCATATCTGACATTAAAACCTATGATCAAATCACTAAAACGACCACCTACCACTTGTCCATTCTCCCAGGCTATTATTTCAGTGGTCATCATTTGGTCAGCGCCATAGCCTCCAGGTTTAATGGCGTGTTTGGGAAAGCTTTTGACATTGTCAGGAACAAAAGTGTCACCATGGAGTACCACAAAGTAGCTCGTCGCTTCTTGATGAAATTTGAGCGAAGTAAAATCGTGGGCATTGAATTTTGTCCTGAATTGTTTGACATGTTGGGCGGTAACATGGAGCTGAGGAAGAAATTAAAAGAAGAAAAAAACGAATTACCCATCATTTACGACAACACGACTTTTGGTCAATATTTTAATACCCCGGTAGAACTGAACCAAGGACTGAATTTGATCTTTGTGTACTCCGATGTAGTGGAATACAACGTGGTGGGACACACCTCCGTACCGTTACTGCGTGTCATTCCTTTCAAAGTGGATTCTGCCACGAACGCTGACGAGGAAGGTGGAAACACTTACCACGTCCACCGCGAATTTGTCCATCCTCACTATTTGCCGGTCACTAAGTCGTATTTGGACACGGTCAACATTACTATAAAAGGAGATTTGGGACAAAATATTCCATTCACCAAAGGAAAAGTCACGGTGAAACTCCATTTTCGAAAACGGTTCTCTCACGACTCGTAAGTAAGTCATGTATCCAGTGTACCAAGGGGTGGCTCGACAGCGAGGACACGGTTTAGGAGACATGTTAAAATCGGCCTTTCGTTCGGTGGCCCCAGTGTTGAAACCGATGGTGACACGCGGATTGCACGCCTTGAAAGATGCGGCACTGACGCAAGGCAAAGAATTTCTCCAAAATGTCATCATCGACAAACAGAACCCTAAAGAAGCCTTCATGAGGGCTGGCAAAAATGTCTTGCTGCAAACGGGTAAAGACATTTTAGGCCAACGAGACACACCTATAAATGCCCTGCACGCTACCGAGTCAGGCATTCAGCAAGGACAAGGCAGAAAGAGACGACGAAGAAGAAAACACCCTTTCACCAGACTTCAAGCTAGAAAGGCCAAGAAAAGAAGAACCATTCGAGACTTAGACGTTTTCGATTATTGAAACACAAAACAAAATGATGCACCGAGAGTCTTGCGCTTGTTCCAAGACGGAACTGGATCTGTTTGCCATGCCCCCCACCATGATGACCATGCAAGAATTTCAGTGGGTGGAATTTAATCCCATCTCCTCACTGATCGATTCCGCTCCCATCGAGTTTGAAATCAAAGGATAGCCCGAAGATTACATCGATCTGAATAGCAGTTACTTGTACTTGAAAGTCCAAGTTCTAGATAAGGATGGTGCTGGAGTAGAAGACACTGAGAATATAGCTCCCGTCAACAATTTCATGCATTCCTTGTTCAGCTCAGTGGATTTGTACTTGAATAACAAACTAGTCAGCAGCAGCATGGATACATACCCTTACCGCGCCTACCTGGAAAATCTCTTGACGTACGGAATAGATGCCAAGGATACTCATCTCAATGCCTGTGTGCTGTGGGAACCTGACGAAGCGAACAAGTTCGACGCAACAGATGGAAGCAATTCCGGCTTTGAGCAAAGACAAAGCAAAATCTTAGAGAACAAGAGTTTAGAACTGATGGATCGTTTGCATTTGGACATGTGGTTGCAAGAGAAATATTTGCTGAACGGGGTGAATGTTCGCTTGAGACTGAATCGCAACAGTACCGCTTTCCATTTGTTGGCTGATCCTGATAAGACTGGCATTCCTAAAAGCAAAATTTTAGAGGCCAAACTCTACGTACGACGCGTGGAAGTGTTACCCAAAGTGGGTAACGATATCAGTCAAACGTTGAGCAGAACGACTGCCAAGTATCCCATCCGACGTGTGGAAGTGAAAACGTTCACCATTTCTGCTGGACTGCAATCCATAACCGAAGATCATCTGTTCCAAGGACAGTTACCCAAACGTTTGATCCTTGGTATGGTCACGAATTCAGCCTTCAACGGAGCCTTCAAAGAAAATCCTTTCAACTTTCAACACTTCAACGTGAAGAAAGTCGAAGTCAGTCGTGATGGCAAGACCTTGTGTACCCGACCTTTCGAAACTGACTTTAGTGACAAGAAGAAGAATTACTTGAGATCGTACTTGTCCCTTAGGAACCAACACCAGTCACGGCATTACGTACGAGGATTACGCAGGAGGCTATGCTTTGTGGGCTTTCGATTTCACTCCAGACCAAGGCAGCGACGAGGGGCATTTCCACCCTATAAAATCTGGCCAGATTCGTGTGGAACTTCAGTTTGCAGATAAACTACCAGCGACAGTGAACGTCATCCTCTATGCAGAATTCGATAATACCATAGAAATCAACAGTTTGAGAGAAGTCATTCTAGATTATTAGAAAGCCATGGAAGACTGTTATCCCTCTTTACCTAGTGGAGAAACTTTGGAGATGGAATGTAAGGAGACCGTGGAAGGAGAAGAATCTCAAGACAAAGACGAAGAAGATATCATGATGAAGTCGAGATGGCCAGAACAAGAAGCCCATTTAGTCTGCTGTTTTGCCAAACACTTGGTCGACAAAATGACGGAATTGATCAAGAAAAATTGTTATGGATGTCAAAACGATCATCCCAGTCAAATTCAACACGATAAATGCCTGATGTTAAGTCAAGAAGAAAAATTGGACGAGTATCTGGACGAAGCTTGGAGTCTCATCTCGAACAAAGACGTGTTGCACCAGTGGTATAAAGACTTGCGTGAACATTCTTGTCCACCATTAACCACTCAAGAGATCCATCGTATCGAAGCTCTCCTGAATCAGAGTGAGGAAACAGAACGAATAACCGTTTATTCGTCAGACATTTTCAAGCAAAAAGTCAGGATCGAATTGACGACGTATTATTACCTGTGAAGAAGAAAACAAACACAAAACAATGGATACCTGGGAACTTTATTACCTTTTGAACCACAGTTCGTATACGGCTTCTTGGAATCCCGTCGTCTGTGCTAAAGATGAACTCCCTCATCGCAAACCTAAAGACCATCAAGCTTACGTGATCAACACGGACGACAGTCATCTCCCAGGAACCCACTGGGTAGCCGTCTACTTTCCTCAAGAAGGATGTGTGGAATATTTCGATTCGTACGGATTGCCCCCTTTGGAAGACGATATCATCGACTTTATGAGAAGAAATGCTCAAACCACCCGATTCAATAATGTGAAATTACAAGGCACAGATTCCTTGGTGTGTGGACAGTACTGTGTGTATTTTCTGCATCATCGCAGCCTGGGCTATTCCTTAGAACATTTAGTGACTCATTTTGATCCTCGTTCTTCTGCTAGAAACGATGTGAAAGTAGATCGATAGTTTTGTGACCATTATGCTTATCTTTTGTCTCAAGCTAGGAAACGTAGTGTCCATCAATGGCCTAATGATTTCCAACAGTGGAAATCACAATTTCATTCACAACGTTGTCAGCCTTGTTTAAAGTAGATTGTATTTGAAGAAAAAAAATTGTTTGATGTTATATTGTTGGATTATTGTTAAAAATGTTGTTGTTTAGTGTTAAGTGATTTTTGAATAAAAAATGTTGTGTTTAGAAAAAAATGCCTTTGTCGTTTGTTTAGCTATAAGAATGTTGGATTGATGCTCTTTCATTTCTTACTATCTCTCTCATGAACGTGTGGGGATGTTTTCCTTCACGTCCGCGCTTTAACTTTAAGAACCGGGTTGTTCCCAGTCTAGCCATCCATTGTCGACTCATCCTCCTAAGAAGATGTGCTCCAAACTAGCTAAGCTCAACGAAGCCTACGTGAATTTGCATAGGGTCAGACACAGTCTGATACCGAAACCAGAAGAAATAGAGAATGTGAGAATGTTAAAAATCACTGAAGACCTGATAGAAGAGCTCTTCAGAGAAGAAATGAACAGGGAGAAAGAAGAATGGACAGAGAAGTACAGACTTCAGAAACAGCAGCAACAGCAGCAACAACAGCAACAGCAGCAGCAACCTGAAGCTGACAGAGGCTTTGTCGATTGTCGTATCGACACCAAAGAATTCTTCTTCTCTTTCCGAAGAAGCAGACCTATAGCCAGAAAGTCTATCCTCAGAGGACATCGCATTCTTAGAAACTAAAAAGAATGCCATAGCAAAACAAAAAAAAAGCCCTTTTCAGGGCTACCCAATAATCTAGAAAAGAAATAAAGATTAATTTGCCAATGTGTGTAGGTAGAGTAGTGTGAAAATAAACACTAACTCTTTCTTAAAAAATGTGAGGGTATGAGTTTGTGTGTTTGTGTTTGTAAGTGATAAAATAGGTTGGTGTGGATAGTAGATTAAAATGATGTTTGTTTTTTTGGGCTATTTGAGGTGAATATTTGGGGTTAGATTGGATTGCTTTGAGTATGTGGATAGTCTATTGAAGTGATGGGTAGCATAAAAAAGTGAGCGAGTGTTTCTTTTAGGTCCGCGCGTTGTTGTTGTTTTTTTTTGGTCATGATCTAGGTAAGATGAATTTTATGTTTTTAGGGGGATGTTTTCCTTCACGTCCGCGCTTTCAGTATAAATTGAAACTCGTTCGGCAGTCCAGCTACCCTTGTTGATTGATCAACACAGCCAGAAGAATGACTAGCAGAATAGTGAAACTGTTAGAACTCCAGATGCACCTGGAATATGCCAGGCGCATAGTAAACGAACTATCAGCGGAGGCTATCGTAGAAGAAGCAAGAATAAAGAAGGAAGAAGAGGAGAGAAGACAGAGGAAAGAGGAGGAAAAGAAAAGAGAAGAGATGATGTCGTTTAATATTCCTGAAACAGAGGATTGGGGTGCTGAAGCGAATCATCCTCCCTCTGCGCTCCCTAGAAGAAAGGTGAAAGAAGACTGGGGAAGAAGATGCATGTGCGGCGCCAGGCCAGGAAGGTGCAACCATTAGATAGGTGCATCTGGAGTTTAAAAAAAACAGCCCTTTTCAGGGCTACCCAATACTCTAGAAAAGAAATAACTATTAATTTGCCAATGTGTGTAGGTAGAGTAGTGTGAAAATAAACACTAACTCTTTATTAATAGTGGAAGTGTATGAGTTTGTGTGTTTGTGTGTTTGTAAGAGCTCAGGTATGTTTGTGTGAATAGTAGATTATGGGTTTTTTAGCAAATGTGGAGAGTATAGTTAGGGTTATATTATATGAAATGAGAAAGTAGGGGGATGTTTTCCTTCACGTCCGCGCGATGTTGTTTGGTCATCATCTAGGTAAGATCCATTTTATGTTTCAGGGGATGTTTTCCTTCACGTTCGCGCTTTTCGTATAAGAACCCACAGTATTAGTTGTTCAAACCATTCTGCAAAGAATACAAAGAAGATGGCGTCAAACCAAATGGACAAATTACAAACCTTGCAAGACGTTTTAGACAACTTAGGAATAATGGAACAGATGCTATTAAGACTGGTTGAAGACCATTATTCCTATAGTCCCCATCGTGTGAAGATGGAAATTAATAACTTAAGGAAAGCAAAGGACAAGATTAGTGGTTTCATGAAAGAGATCAAGGAGGAGAAGGAGGATGAAGAGGAAAGAATAAGAATAAGCAATTGGAACGAAAAAATTGAAAAAGAAGAAGAAAATGAGAAGAGGAAGAAAGAAGAAGAGGAGAAAGAGAAGAAAGAAGAGAAGGAGAAAAAAAAGAAGAGAAAGAGTGTTGGAGATAAAAAAAGAAGTTGGTGGAGGAAAAGAAGAAATTAGAAGAAAACCCAAAGGCCCTTTTCAGGGCCAGCCATATTTCTCGAAGAGAGATAGTCTTTGAATTGCCTACCCCTTTTTTTTTAAAAAAAAATTTTTTTTAAAATTTAAAAAAAAAAAATCCCATGTTAAATTCCCCTTGTCCGTAGAGTGACCCACGATTTATTCCCATGTTAAATTCCCCTTGTCCGTAAAGTAACCCACGATTTTTTGCCATGTTAATTCCCCTTGTCCGTAATCTGACCCACGATTTTTCGCCATGTTAAATTTCCATTGTCCGTAATCTGACCCAGGGGTCCCTGTAATGCTAATTCCCATTGTCCGTAAAGTGCCCCCTTTCACTACTATCATTTCATTAAATACCACTTCATTTGAAATCTAAATGCATCATTCGGTTTTGTTCGTTAAATCATTTCATGTGACACCACATCAGTTGGAATCTGGATTTATCATTTCATTTGTTAGGTTAAATCATTTGATTTCATACTAGATCATTTGATTAATGTAATTTTGGCGGCGACGGCTGCCCATACTAGAAGCATTGAAATATTTGATCGAACCACCGAGTTAAAATTTACCTTAACATCTCGGAAACTCGTCTAGCGAGGATGGGCTCTAATACCTATATTATACTATGGAAATAACAAAATTTTCTTCAGGATATATTTATTACAACATGTCTCAAGAAAGATTTATTATGTGCATACCAGGTGTATATTTTATTTACTTCGAAAGCTTATGATATGGCAGTATATATGTTGTGTGCCATGCCGTAACATTTACTATCTTGACCAACTTTACCAACTCACATTGCAAGTGTTAGAGAATATCAATGTTATTAAAGATACCTCCAATAGAAAAATAGAAAAATATCTCACATTTCGTTGACAACATAATTTATCCAAATTTGACAACACACTCAATGTTTTCAAAATAATGCCAATCAAATCCTATTTAATAGTTACTTACCTTGATACAAAAATAGATTCGCCTTTATTCACCTTTTAGTTTTAGGAAAGCCTTCAACAGATTCCACCAAATTTAACAGATTGCACATTTCCTTTTAGTTTATGGCAATTAACTATTCATCAAATCTGGTCACAGGTACTATAAAAAGGATCATTGATACCAAATTAACAAGACAGTTTAAAGTCTATTGCAAAATATATCGATTGGCTATCGGATAAGGTCTGTGAATAGCTCCTTCTTATCTGCTGAAGAGAATGAATTTTGGACGTAACTTAAACACAAAGTATTCAACTAGTTGTGTTGAATTTTACAAATCGTGTTTTTAAAAAACCAGCCAGATGTGGCATCATCCTTGCTGGATTTTGATTTTAGAGTAATGGGACCTCTTTTGTCTTCCGTATTGGGTTAAATGAAAATAGGGAAATGTGAGTGCAGATGAAGGTATAAAGTTGGATCTTTCGAAGAACCAATTCACAAGATTGGCATTTTACTCACCGTACTTGTTTTTATTCTAAGAAAAACAATTACTGATTATGTCTCATGAACAAATGTCAGTTTGAAATGTACCTAGATGCGGAATAACCTTGCTGGGCGTAAAGGTAGTTAACTTCACAAAATGAAGTTACGGTCATGTTAGTCGGTCCATAACCATGGACAAGACGAAATATTGAATAAATAATTTATCTTTTATAATATTTACTTTTTGAAAACCCAGCATACGTTGTGATATGATTCTGTTTAGGATACAAATCATGGATTAATTACAGTTTTATATATATATATATATATATATATATATATATATATATATATATATATATATATATATATATATATATATATATATATATATATATATATAGTGAGCAGAAACCAGGTAAATTAGAACGTTGGTTTAGGTATTATAGTAAAAAGCCCCTTGATGATGACGCATACCCGTAAAAACACCAAGCAAAATGGACATTACTGGTGTAGGTGATAAGTAGTAGTGATGTTGATATGCGAATATGCAAGCATTTAGTGTACAAACGGGACTCTGGACAACACACATACTTCTTCTTTAGGAACATTGTTCTGAATTTGATTTAGCTTACATTAGCTCCGTGGTTGCACCAACAATGCTGAAATTGATACGAGTGATTATAGCCCAGCACAAAATATGGCTGTTATTATTAAATTAGAAACTTTGTACTGACTGTTTATCAGAAAAACCTAATTACGTTAGACTAAAATTTACCTCGTCATATTTAGCAACCATAAGGTAAATGGAAGCGTAGTACAAATGCTTTGTCACAGTCAGGTCTTTTTATTTTTTACTTGTTTTCATTCCTGCATTGTACTTTCATTATCAAGTTTTAAATATGATGTATTAATGTCATTTTCATTTATATATTTCAACCTATTACTCTGATTATTACAAAGTTATAGGAATCGTTCAGTTTAAGTTGCTATAAAGTATTCTCTTTTACAAATTTGTCATTATAAAGCTATGGATTAGGAACTAATTTTATGACACGAACTATAGAACAGAAAAAAATGCGGTTGATGGAATTATGGGATGGGTACGGGTAAAATCGATTATAGCAGCATATTTATTCAATCGGTAAATGATATGTGTTATTTATGGTTCTAATAAAAAATAAATGTACAGTAGGTACTCATCATGAATATCCACCTATTCCTGAGAGACCTGAGGGTGTCCCGAAGACAACAACATTATCAGAACGTCCTTCGGTGGATGAACTTCCATGGAGCGTCCCACATATCATGATTAGCTACAACTGGGAAAACCAGAAAGAGATTATTGCCGTAAGTTTGTTTTCGGTATAACCTCACTTACTAATAATGCATGCATTTAACGAATGTTGACTATGTAATTGGTATTGCATATCCAGTGTTTTTTTTTTTCCCCACAGCAACTCTTAGGCGAGCATATGTATCAGTGTACCGTCATCATAAATTTTGATATAGTTATCAGTAGAGATTTAAGATCCAGTTTTTTTTACATAGTCGGTACACTTTGCCTATAGTGTGTGCAGTTTAATATTTTTGATATTATACATGTGAACATATCACTTTATGTGATTCTGATTGGTATAATTAAGCTCATGAAATTATTGTGCAGTATTCTCTTTACTGATTAGCTGCGATCGTGGGAAAACTTGTAATACCCCACCTGCTGGAATTTTTTTTTTCATTTAATATTTTGGCCGCCATTTTTTAAAACGAGCCGCGAAAGGAAATCAGGAAAAATATGGTCTCGTCTGTTTATATATTGTCAATGTACCCCCACAGGGGTTTGTTATGTCAAGTATAACATATCATAACATGAAAAATGGCAAAAAAAACCAAGACAAGAACAATAACAACAAGCAAAACAACCGGTAATGTTTAGGAGTGGAGATGGATGGGCGCTATATCTGTAGTATGGAATCCACCCTATATACAAGCTTGGTTTAAATGTGAACTTACTGAAGTAAATAATCTGTTATGTATATTTGATTTAATTTATATTTGATTTAATTTAATTGTTTGGTAAAAAAAATTAAAATTTAATTTCATTACATGTCAAAATAATGTAGTTTTATTTACTAGGAACTCAATACTTTTTCAGAAAATAGTTTGACTTCGACTCTTCAGTTGTAAACACTTAAGGCTGACCTAGTTCTTTACCTTCATTCAAAATTAGTAACAGCCACGTGAACAAGTTCTTTTTTTATTTATTTTTATTGTGGGAATAATAATGGTGAGTTTGAGGCTTTATTGGATACGTGACCCTAAACTTGTACAAAGTTTTAGTGAAGTAATCAACTTTTTTATTTTACTTTTAGAGTAAAATGATTGGTTTTTGTCAGGGCCATGTTGAGAGTACGTGATGTAAACATGATCACGTGTCCCTCATACGTGTTCCTATTGTGCGTCTCAAAATTACTGTATAACCATTGTTTTAAAGAAATAATCTCAGTCTGGGCTTAAAACACTTGGTGTCAAGTCGTGTTCTTCTGTTGTAGCCAGTTTTCGAGTTATATATTAATTTTTCTTCAGATTATTTGGATTCTAAAAGATTAATTCGCTTCTCTGGAAATATTTGAGTGCTCATACAAAATTATTGGACAAAGGCATTTTATTCTGAAATTCAAACACCGGAATATTATTGACTGTTTAATAAAAAAAGATCTATAGACGATACAACGCCATACTGACTACAGTATACGTCATCGCCTTCCAATTTGGACTTTTCGTCGGGACTCGAAATTGAATTCATTTGAACATTTCATTATTAGGACTTCTAAAATTGCATTCGTGGATTATTCTTGGATTATTGTTGGATTTGATTCTTAAAACCGTAAGTTCTTTTTTCATTTTTACAGTTTTTTTTCCAGGGAAATAAATTATTCGTTAAATTTTTCAAAGCTTGTTGTTCTCACTCTTTCTTTTGTTACTGTTTATTCGAGTCTAAACACGTAACATAAGAAAACTCACCTTTGTTCACAGAAGAATGTAGACATAAACCGGTCTCTCCAACTAACAGAGCTTTATCCAACCACAGCATATTTACGCGGTAAATATGTGATGCAAGTCTGAATCAAACAGAGATTTGTTTACGTCATCTGTAAATCGAATGTTCCAAATCAAATACTGTATACGGGGGCGCTCACCAGTTATTATGAACTTTTGAGAGAGTGGCGTATGTAAGTTGAAGTTGCTTGTATTTAAAACATGCACAGTGGAGAGAATTTTGGCATTCCTCTATGCTACTTTAATGTAATGAGGTTGAAATTTCTTTGGATATTGTACTTTTGGAAATTGTTCATGATCTAAGCACACTGCTAACTAAAATGACTGCTCCCATGTGCTCAAAAATCAGCCTGAATTAGTCTAAAGTACACTATCTGTAGCAGCTATTAAAATGGGGAAAATGAATTTTGCCATACTGGACAATACCAGCTTCTGAAAGTGCAATGAATGAATTACCAAATATATAAAATGTAAAAAAACAAGTTATCGTCTCTTTCTATAACAATTTTACCTCTGAAGTTCAGGAAGTGAAAATGACCAAGTGGAGCTAGCACTTTTTTAAAGATGTACATCTGGAGTAAGGCCAAGCTGTATACTATATAATCCATATTACACCCATCAATCATACACGAAAATAAAGGGAATAAAAGGTTCTTTGAACTGTACCTAAGATATACAAGGTCTTTTTTAAATAGCCAGTTTAACCAGTGAGGAAAGCCGGGGAACTTCTTTTTCTTTAAAATTCTAACCCTTATGGAAAATACGAAACTATAAAGCGCCACAAAATATACGGTCACAAAAACATTACAGTAAATATGTGTATTTCTGCATCCAATAATCTTATTTTCACAAAAACATCGCAACAATGTAATGTTTAGTTGTGGAATTTCAACGTAAACAGTGTCGCTGTGTTGTGTAGGCCAACTCAGTCCGGTACTGTGCACCGTATCAAAGAATGTGACATCACACACATTGGACATTTTGTGTTGACAAATGTTTTGTCTTTTGTAAAATGTTCTTTTGATTTGGATGGACTCTTATTCTTTGATTTATAGTTATCAAAAATGTATAATATACTTTTACTATCTCAACTTTGTTTGGGACCAATTTTTACGCACAGAAAATGAAAGGTACTGCGTCTGTCAGAATGAACGAAATTATTCGTTCTTCTTTCCATCTAAATAATTTCTACTAAAATAAAACTGTGTGATTAAAAGATTCTCAAAAAGGTAATGATTTATTATTAAATTTATGAAACTCGTTAAATAATTTACAGCTTTTGCGAGCTAAGGCTCGCAAAAGCTGGACATTATTCAACTCGTTTCATAAATTCAATATTAAATCGTTACCCATTTGAGTCACTCTATTTATGCATTTGTATGTATTAAAATATCCTCTACCTGTACCCTATATGCATTTTTTCATGTCAGTTATTTGTTAATAGTTACAGCTGTTCGGATCATACTTAGAGTACCACGATCAGAGTACACCTCGCCACTGCTCTGTACCCTACACTGGCTATCCATTCGATCCAGAATCAAACACAAACTTTGTTCTCTGTGCTACGTTTCACTCGCGGACTCTAGTCCAACATACCTATCCGACCTCACCCATGTGTACACACCAGCAAGATACTTACGCTCCTCTTCTGACAATCGTATACTCATTATTCCCACTATGAAAACAAAGTCATATGGACAGCGTTCTTTTGCATACCAAGGCCCAGCAACGTGGAATGAATTGCCCACTGAACTCAGACACAAAGACACAGTGATCCCATTCAAGAGTGCTCTCAAAACTCACTTATTTCGACTGCAAGAACAAACTTAAATACCTAATAATGTTTCCTACCTTAAATATTCTCAGCATGTTTTTTATGTTTTCTAATTTCATGGTGTTTGTGTTTGTGATCATATCATTATATGTTGTTTTATCTTATAGTTGTTGTCTAATGTTGTAAAGCGCATAGAGCTTCTAAAGATTAGGCTCTATACAACGTCCTCATTATTATTATTATTATTATTATTAAAGAATAAACAATTACGTTAAGTTAAAAATTTAACCTATGACATCATCTTGTTTAGGTCCAGTTGTTGTTATCATTGATCACTTAGACTGAATTCAGTCAGTCTGATGAAGCAATTTAGCGAAACCGGTCACACATTCTACGTGTTGGTGTTGTTTATATATATATATATATATATATATATATATATATATATATATATATATATATATATATATATATATATATAATTGCTGTTAAAGTTGTAGCCATCTGTGAGTTGGTTTTCTATAACTCCTGCCCCAGCAGTCCCTTGGAGATGGTGAAAGGTTAGATATATATAATTGCAATTGCAATGAGATTTTAAAATATTTTCTAATTAATTAATTATATATGTAGTTATACCAGAAAGAAGCATCACTTATATTTTGGCATCTAGGTCATTGTCGATAGGGTGTTGGTGAGTATGGGATAAGCTCTGAGGGCTGTTCATGGCAGGCAGTGTATAACACGGGGGATTTGACATTCGTGCCATTGCAGTTACTCTAGTTTCTTTTCAAAATAAGAGAAATATCCTGACAAGATAAACATCGTGACAAAACATTACAGTTATGTTGCTTCTGTGATGAACATCTGTGAGAGGGGTGTTTGTATTAGCTACCGCTCTTGCGGTTTCAGGGTGTAAATCATGGGTAAGATATACAAACAATGCACTGTAGCGTTTTCAAATATGTTGTTAGCACTTTGCTTATGCAGTAAGTTCTGGAAAACAAATATGTAAACCATTTTTCATTATTATTCCTAGGCACTGTAAGGAATGAATTGGTGAACACAATTTTCTTTTGGTTGTGAACCATTGCCATTGCTCTACGTATTTGTTTTATTTTGCCAAACACTAATACAATTAGTTGTTTATGCATATCTGTTTATTTTAGATCAGAGATCGTCTTGTGGAACGTAAGTACAATGTGTGGTTGGACTTGGACTTTATGCACGTCTACATGCTGGAGGCCATGGCACAAGCAGTTGAGAAGGCTTTTGTTGTCCTAATGTGCTTTTCGGAAAAATACAAGCTCAGTCCGAACTGCAGATTAGGTGAGTCATGCTAGGATCTAGTAGGGATTGAGGTGCATGGTTGAAAACTTCCATCAAATGGATTAAAAAATCCAAACACTAATACAATTAGTTGTGTATGCATATCTGTTTATTTTAGATCAGAGATCGTCTTGTGGAACGTAAGTACAATGTGTGGTTGGACTTGGACTTTATGCAGATCTACATGCTGGAGGCCATGGCACAAGCAGTTGAGAAGGCTTTTGTTGTCCTAATGTGCTTTCGCAAAGATACAAGCTCAGTCCGAACTGCAGATTATGTGAACCATACTAGGATCTAGTAGGGATTGAGGCGCAAGGTTGAAAACTTCCATCAAATGGATTAAAAAATGGTTCTTTAGATCTCATAATTTTGTTTCTATATAAAACATGTTGAGTAGTTTCCAATATAAGCAATTCTCTGCGTTCTTCAACTATATAATCTATCATTTATTCTCTATATGTTTGCAGATAATTTCCTATATTCAATGTAATAGTCCAGTAACATCGTCATTAATAAAACAAAATGAAGGCTGGTTGCCCACACCATAATAAGCTATCATGTGTGTTTTCTATGCCGTTAATGTTCTGTAGCCAGTGTAATAATATAATAGTTCAGTAGTGTCCAGTACTGTCAAGCTCATTTCTTTATAAAGCAATGCTTGATCTACATCGTCTGTATATATATCGTTTTGATTCCAGTATTTATAATTGTCTATGAAATGGTAGAATTCAGTGCAAATACATGAAACTACGTGACAACAATCATACTACGTAGCTGGGTTGTATGGGTGCCACTCTGCAATAAATGCGAAGTATGCACATATGGATGTAGAATCAATTGACTATAGTCTTCGACAGATAATCTAGGATGAAGGGAAAGGCGATTAAGAAAACACAATTCAAGAAGTGGAGTTATCGAGATAAACACTGACGCAGATCTCAGTTATCAAATGACAGCCAGTCTACTCTCCTGACTATATGCAAATGAGATCAACACTGTCTCGATGCGGGGTGTTGTTGGGCATGTTCAGTTGATCCATTATGTCTTAAAACGCCAATGCATCATAAGCCGGGAACCAAATGGGAGACAAAGCTGGCTTCATGAGTATCATACTCTACAACGAGAATTTGATGGCATGAGGTCAATGCCGAAGGTAATTTTGCCTCTGATGTTGATTTATAGGACCACATATGTTTACTAAATAACCCTTGTTCCATGCTGATGTCAGATAACCAGGTCTCATAATGATCAGTCCGTCAATTATCGTGCTACACTGCACATAGGCCGCTACATTGATAGTTTGTGGCCACAGTCCATAGCTGATATGTCGGATCTAGTATGATCAAAAACCTACAACCAGTTGATACCATTTGCGGCTCAAATGAGGCTTGGCATCTCTACCGTTCAGTGTCATTACTATGCCATCAAAAATCAACATCGAATAGCGCTAGGATAGCCAATCAGACATACACCTATGGTTAAAGCTACGAAGATGTTTCAGTCCGTGATGTGTGGCACATGTTAGGACTGTGGATTGCTCACTAAACGACTTGTTGTATCCCAGCTAGAACTGATTTCTAGTATGGTTTACCAAACACTCTTGTCAAACTTCACCAACATCATTGAAGATTTCGCAAGAAGCATTAGCGCCACCATGCCTTTCAATAGACGATTAATTATGCACACAATCTCAATGATCTTTGCACTATTTTGGATCTGATATTGATGGCACATTTCGAGCAACTGCTCGTCGCATGTGGAAAACTGTTCCATGCATGGCCTGTATATTGATCAGTGACGCACAAGACAACGATGGCCAATTTATGAAAACATTAGTCAATTTACTGTACGCGGAAGGAAATATTT
This sequence comes from Sinohyriopsis cumingii, assembly GCA_028554795.2. Classification (NCBI taxonomy): domain Eukaryota; kingdom Metazoa; phylum Mollusca; class Bivalvia; order Unionida; family Unionidae; genus Sinohyriopsis; species Sinohyriopsis cumingii. Next base: position 125,158,708 of record CM068838.1, read on the forward strand.
TGCTGTCTGCTTAAACCTTCGAAAAGGAAATCACATAGGCAAACTTAGATCGCACCCATTGTCCCCCAATCTATTCTATAATGACTATAATGACCACATGGAAACAGCACGCAAACATACCACCAGTGAGATCAATTTGCATCAGACCCAACATCAAAGACCTCACCTATGTTTCAGAATAGAGATCAGAGGAACTGAAAGGACATCCCCAATAGTACTCTAAGCAAGAAAGAAATCCTACTATTGTACAAGTATGGACAAAAAGCATAGAAGGAATCATTTTCACTTTAGTTTCTCCACGCACTAGCCGCCTTCTAGAACCAAATGATGTTATTCTCATGTTGCCCCTGTCAGATATCTTGGTGGGGGCAAGGCACAACCATTTTGCTAAGGAATGGGAAAGACTTTGCCTCAGTGGTAGATGGATCCTGACAATCATTTCGCCTGGCCTCCAAATCACGTTTAGTGTTCCTACCCAATTGTCCGAGAGGCCTTCGGCTATACTTGTTTTGAAAGATCCCATCCGAGATCTTGCAACATGGAATAAACAATCTTCGAAAGGTGGTAGATATTGTTCAAAACATGAAATCACATGGCTTTTATTTCAGCTGTTTTAAGTACTAAGTCCTAATGTACACTTTGACCAGACATAGACCTCAGCTCTTTCTAAACCGTTTCAAAACGGTACCAGGTTTCATAATGGAGACATCAAGACTGGTTCTTATTGCCGTTCAGGAGTGAAATGTTTCGCAAAGAATTTAGATCTAGAAGATGTGTACCCAAATTTTCAATTTACATGTCCTTCGTGAAATTTCTCTGATTTGTTTTCAGAGATTCAGTTCAGAGCACTCCCGTTTTGGACTCATCACCAGTTCCTAGGTCTTCACAAGAACTGTGGACATAATAGGGGTCTCCATCCATGATCATCATCACGTTCATAACATGCAGCTATTGGATACACTAAAAACGCAAGATGAGATATATTTTGAGTAAAGACATGTCTTCCCTTATTTCTCTCCCTCTAGGTCTTCTACCAACTCCTTATGAACAACGAGAAATTTGATAGAATCCCTTTTCACGAACATTGGTATGGAGTTCAAATTGCATCGCAACAGAGCCAAGAGCCTCCTGCACGAGTCTACTCTGAAAATCATTTTATTAGTGTCTTCAGTTCTTGCAATGAATCACGTCTCAGCTGGAGAACTCCTTCGCGTACTTGATCTTCTCAGTGCGGCAGTTTATCTCTTCATTCTGGGTCGCCTGTTCAATACAGAATTGCGAATAATACTGTTAATCCGACGGCAACTGAAATTTTACCCATCGGAACAAAAGGTTCTAGTTTCTACTTATATAAGGTAACATCTCAGCAAATGGCAGAGATTCACTTGGCTGACCACAGGTGCTCCCATATGGTTCTATCCTCTAAGAGTTAGAAAGTTATATAGATGCAAGCACAGTGGGCTAGGGTGCTCACCTTCTGATGTCTGTTCAAGATGTCAGCGTGAGTATTGTCCACTCAGGTTCGACTACTTCACATCAGTATCTTAGAGATGAAGGTCATAGTGAATCATTTGGTCACTCCACTGGCAAATTTTCTCTCAACGCAAGGGGTGGACTAAATCCCAGGCCTCTGATTTCTATTTTAGGATTTTCTAAGGTAGCGTTATCATCAATAATTTTACCATGTTTAAGTCAGTCACATTCTGGACAGAATAAATGTATTAGTGTACTTGCTGTCCCTAAGTAATCTGTTATTCCAAGCTGAATTGTTGTTTCATCCGTCTGCATCCAGTTAAATTGGCACCTTCTCTGGTTGGCCACTGGCCGATCTGCTTGTGACAAGCTGCAATACAAAACTTCCAGACTTTCTCTCTCCAGACCCTGATCCAAATGCCTGCACTGTGAAAATCATTTTCATGGATTGGAACGATTTGAAGGCCTCTGCTTCACCGTCAGCATTTCTAATCATAAAGATCTTGCAAAGGGCGAAGTACTTGGAATGACATCTTATCTTATTGCTCTCCAACATTAGAAAACTCGTTAATAAACGACTTGTTAAATATGGCAGCGTAAATTCCAAAGTAAGTCATGAGGATTCCTTACTCATCTGGTCAGTTTCAGGAGTGTTATATCAATCACTATCTGTTGAACCTGCATGTCTAGATCTAACAAATCATCTGGAGCAAACATTTATCAGAACAAGTTGTGGAGATAATTAGTGGGGCGGAAAGGTCGCTTATTTTGAAGGATTATGAGTAAAGTAAGGAAATTTCTCACAATGGTGCTAGCGAGGACACAATCTTCTTCATCATTACAACAACAACAATTTCTTAACTGTTTCTTACGCCTTTTTGAGGTGAAGAAGCTGGCATCCATCATGATTCAAGGGTAACATTCCAATATATCCGACTCGTTATATCACTACAGGAAGAGAGTTTACTGGACAAATCACAGCCTCTCGCATTAGACCAGCTTTCTACTCATCCTAGCTACTTTAGGCTGCACCAGCAAATTACATGCATTATCAGTCAACCCAAACTATCTACATTTCGTCGGGTTGGATTGAATCTCACTAACGATGGCGTAACCTTCATTGCCAAGAACAGTCTGCTGTTCATGGGCAATTAGTCTCTTGTGTTGGGGCTTATTTCCACATTGGACTCTTTACCTCGGGGTTGTCTGCCTTTACCTCAGGGCTTTGCAGTGGTAAATATAACGGACCCCACCAGTACAAAGACAGAGAGAGAGAGAGAGAGAGATATTACCTTTGATATCTTTCATCCCAAAAGACTCGGTTTGACCTAATGAGACCAGTAGCTACTATGCAACATGCTACATTTCCAAGTTGTTCGATAATTTCTTTGGATTCGCAGAGGAATTTTTATCCTACAGCCGCATCTAGATATATAAAATGAATGCTCTAGCCGGGTTATATAAAAGACTTAGAAGCTTAGAGAACTGGAGATGGCCTTTGTCTGGGGTAATTGGAGGTAACTCATTCATCCTATCAGCTATTAGCCTCAGGTATTATGATTGTGTAATATATTTGAAGAAGGAACCAGATATGGGAGTAAAATGTGCTTCATCAATAACATTTACGCGGTCATTAAATGGATACAACCTCCTAACCTTCCTGCAGTCACATGCTATTGAGGTACTGTGCATTCCGCTCCAGGAGCAATTGAACCATATAAATGGTTGGTTCCTATCCCTACTTATTAGAGGAGATTGTTCAGTTGGACTACCAGTATGCTGGAAGAAAGCTTGTATAGCAACATGTTAGCTTTGAAAGGCTGGATTTGCGATGCAGTGGCTATACTCCTAAAGTGTTCTGATCAGGCAAGTACTATTGAATATAAATAATAAATGTTTAATAGCTTTCACATTGAAGACAATCTTATTGCATTTGTAACCTTTCTGAAACTAACACAAAGATAAATCTCATGAAAGTGATTTACTGTTAATGTAACCATAATGAATGTTTCCTTGAAATCAAGTCCCCAAGCACTAGAGAAGACCTCTGTACAACATATATTTTCAACTCTCTTGTCACAGAGGCAGAGTATGCATTTCAACAGAAGAAGGAGATTATTCCATTAAAAATGCAGAATGGATACAGTCCAGATGGCTGGTTGGGAATTCTTCTCGGTTCAAAACTCTACTATGAATTCTCTGGAACACACAATTTTGATGACATATTTGAGAAACTTTATAACGCCATAGAACAATTACCAGGCAATGTAAGTTTTGCTTTTAAGTTTGTATGTAACGTTGTTAGGATATAAGGATGGTGGCAGTGGGGTGGAAAATGATCCTTGGAGAATAATCTTTAAAACCAATTGTAAATGATACAGGGGCAATTTGTTGAAATGTGATTTAGGTTAAGGCTTAGAAATTACAGCTGTTATCTCTGCTTGACAAGAGACCATAATATTATGGTATTGCTGCCTTATGTATATGGCAAAATTGTAATATTTTGTTATTTAAATAGTAAAAATATATTTTTCGCCTACGTACCAAATACACAGGATAAATGAAATTTTATAAACATATATCACGTGGAACTTTTGGATCTAATGTTTGTTCTCCTTTAATGGATAAATTATCATTAGATATGGTCAAGGAAGTCAACAATCTGAGTTGGAATATTACTTGGGTTTGAGAAATCAAATATTTAAAAGGTCAAGGACATTGTGGGCCACATATGAGTGTCTGGACAGCAATTTATGTTTAGATTGTCGTCATACGTGTCCTAAAAGGTCACTGTGTTTGTGTATTTTCATTATTTATAACGGATCTAAAGACTCAAGGTCATGGGGATAATTATAGAAAGGCTGTGGTAAATCATTAAAATCTTTAGGAATTACATTATATCTGTATGATCCGTTTCCATGGATAAATTGTCATCTGGTTTCTGTGATATTTGTTTGAAGGTTGGATTCATAAGAGTCACAATGTGTATACATTCTTCTGTTAATCCCTCTGTTGGTCACATATGTTGGTAAAAGTTTATGTTTTTGGTGTTAACTCACTTAGCTATAATGCCAAATGAATGTATGTTATGTGAGCAGTTTAAAAGAATGTATCCTAAGGGGGGCTTTCACGCTTATGCAAAGAATTCTGATCAACAATCAAATAAAGACAATATCAGTAATAATATGAACGCCTTTAAATGACTTTTCAAAGCTCCGGAACATAATTTAACCAAACTATGGCAGAAAGCAATTTGGTATGAAGGGTATTAAACATTATACAAATATTTTCAGTCCACCATCAGATATGACGATCATTACTAAAATAAAAATCCTTCCAATAAATTCCAAAAATTCATAGTGAAATCAGAAAGGATTTGGCTGATTAATTTTTGAAAGAAGTGCTTCAGCTTTTTATAAATGATGCTGATCCACCATCAAATATGGTCACTATTGCTACAAAGAGTAAAACCTTTAGACGACTTCACACAAACTGCTTAACGGAAAGATCAACCAATGTTGTCAAGGAGTAATGAGTTTTCAAATTTGCGCAAATGTTATGTATATCTACTTTTGCAACTCCTGGTACATGATTTGATTTATAATGTTTGTAATTTGTATACACGGCTGTAAATTGTACGGACTATCTATAGTTGGATTTTTTATGTACATGAGCTTTGTTTTAAAATTGCATGGGATCTTTAAATAGATGCTTACGTATATACCGACAGTTACTAATAATAGAATTATTAGTAAATAAGTTTACGAGATTTGTCCGTCTTCTCATTGGAGAGATCGGTTAGGTGGTATCGTTGAAGTTAGTTAATTTCTCAATGGCTGCATGGCTTTGGACGATTCTAGAATAATTACATAGTTTCTCATTCTCACATAAATAGATATTTCGAAACAATTCATGAGTTGTATAATCTGTCACATGGGGCTATTTTGCGAAATATAGTCGTAATAAAAGTGTATATAAGGAGAGACGTGAGCAATCGTGTTTCGGTTTCCTTTTGGAGTCATTCCTAGTTCTTGTGTTTCTGTTGTAGCATCATGTCTGTAGACGTATTTTATATTGTACTTAGATATTATTTGAGGGGAAAAAACATTTGTTTGGAATGTTCAGAGGAAATATAGAGTGCTGATGTGTGGACTATAAAATTATTCTGGAACTACTGTGAATTATTCAAAGTCGCTTTGGACAACGTAATTTTGAAACGTCACGATTCTCGGCAGACCAGTACATTTCAGGTTCTGAAGTTTATACAAAACTTTCCTTCTTTTTCACCTTAATATAACTCTTTCAGGATTATTTTTTTATTCACTTCCTCTCACATTTTCATTTATAACTTTGATAAATTATTTCTTCTGTTTTACAACGCATATTGGTTTTGCTTCTTTCTGTTATTTAGTTTAATACTACATCCTGTGAGACGACACACTTTATGTGTATTTGATTACGGGACTTTATGCGTATGTACCACATGAGAGAGCTCTGGATTTTTTGAAGGAATGTGTTTTGGATACCAAACTTTGGTCATACATTTTAAGGATTTGTATATGTTTACCTTGTTATTATTTTAAGTTATATATTTCATCTTGTAGATATATCTTGTGTTGTAATATTTCATATTTAAATTTATTTGGAAGTGGCTCTCGTCCTAAAGTTTGCACGAATCTCTTCATTTTGACATTATTTCGATTTGTACTTTTAATTGGAACCATAAAGGTTCTGTCATATACTAATATCTATTTCATTTATCAGCCTCTATCTCCATTTCATGCAGAATTGTAATGATACATTTCTAAACCTGGACCACTATTTCACAGCTTTTATACTTTGTTGACTTTATCACAGACAACACTTAAGTGTTATTTTCTTTCAGACTTTCTCACATAAAAATTTATATTGATGCATTTTAACAATTTATACATTGCTATATCACAGGTATGTCAGTGTGTTGAACTGACATAATTGATTCATATACCTAGAAGCTTTTAATTGTCAAGTAACAATGACTAAATCAACAACTGTCAAGTAATGCTACGGATTTATTTAGGATTTAAAGTTTATTTATCAGAAGATAGTTCACTAATTAGATTTACAGTATTAATGTTTTTTTGTTTTAAAATATTGCCATAACAAATCATCCCTTTTCCTAAAGCCTAAATCACCAGGGAAACCATTAAGACGACTATCCTCGCAGGAGTCAAGTTCTACTCATACTGTTGAGCAGTGGACTATGGATCAAGTTAATCAATGGCTGAGGGAAAGCAAACTTGATCCGTAAGTACAGATTCTACACTTTTTATTATTTTTGTTTTTATTACCACATTACTTTCAAGAAAATTGCATAAAATCGAGAACTTCACGGAGAAGCAATAACTTTACATAGGCCTTGAGAGAGTTTGTTAGCTTATTTCATACATTAACTTCAAACAGCGATTTTGTTTCAAGAAAGTGCTTAATTAGGATAAATTTAAAGAAGAATGTATATTGCAATAGACGGAATCTTTATATAATTTAAAGAACTGCAAACACGATTATAGTAAATTTAGCCCACTTATGCTCAAACACATTTTCAATAGATCAGAAGTGCTGGAAATCTGAGAAGCAAGGAAACTTGCACTAATTAAACAAAGTACACATTTATTGCATATCAGTTTATTGTCTCTTGAGTTTAAAATTCAAATAATATAACCATTAACTTCGTATGATGACAAAATAAAATTGCTTTTTTATATTGGTTCATTTTCAGGAGCATAAATGTTGACAATAAAAGTAGATACAAATATTCTTCTATAATAAAGTTGTTTTAACGTAGAGGATTTCAGAAATGTTTATTGATAGGATATTTGACAACTGATTGAATGCACTTGGAGGTATTCCTGTCTCAACGCTCTTTTACATTGCAAAGCACGTGGCTATGAGTCTACCAGTTCAAACAAACAAAACGTAACCTAAAATCCAACATGCTCAGAAAATCACGTAATCACATATACATTTATGTTTATTGAAACTATGTTACACAGAACCAGGCTGATTAAACTAAAGAGCTTGACTGGTGATGAGCTGTTGTTCCTGAAGGCATTGTCAACTAAGGTAAATATTTATGCAATCAGAAATGCTGCTGTAGTGGTATGGAATATCAACATGACCTTATTTGTAAATTAAATTATTGTTTAAGGTATAGAACAGACAGCTGCTATCCCCTAATGTGGTGTGTATGTACTAAAAATTGGTACCATTAAATTATCAAAATTTACAAATAAGGAAATGTCACATTAGATTCGTATCTTGTATCTCCAATAATTCAGACATTGTGAAACTCACCTCAACATTTTAATTTTCACAAAGATTTTAGTTTATTGATATTAGCGTGCGAATATATGCACCAGTTTTAAAACGCTCAACAATGATTGACAATTATGCAAGCAAAAGCAAAATTATACAAAAATATATATATATATATATATATATATATATATATATATATATATATATATATATATATATATATATATATGAGCGATTGTAGACTAGTTAAATGTGTAATTACTATTGCATAATAGCATGGACTGTAGTACAGCCCTTTCTTCATAACACAGTTGCACAAACTTTTCATATGCAAGGCATAGCGCTATTTACAGTGCGTGTATTACATCCTCGTGTTGTCATTTTCTGCTAATGTTTCATATTACATTTGTCAAATGTAATACGCTGCTGTTTTGTACTTGCAGGCCCCTGAGTTTTTCTTCCGTTGCCTTGACAGCAAGCTGGGTCTGGATAGTTTGAGGGATATCATGAACTTTAGTAAAGCACTAGAGCGCCTGGCAATCGAATAATTGGCTAGAATACATGCTTTGCGTCACACTCAGTGTCATGTTTAATTTCATGTATAAACCGTTGAGTAGAGAAGGGCTGTTTGCGTCATATTTTGATCATATGATATAATGTTCATTGGAGGATTTTTGCCTTTGTGAACCATAGAAGTTACATTCAAATTATTACACTTCAAATAAAATCAATTCATAATACAATCAGAACAAAAAAGAAAAGAAAGTCTAGCAAGCACTGTATACCAATCTATCATCTTTCTTCTGGGAGATTTAGCGTATCATGATAGCCAAGTATAAACTCAAAAGAAGCATAAAGTTGTAAAGGAGAAAATAGAAACAGAAACGATGTGTGAGATATATGTAATAACAAAAATATTTTTTGTATTATCTAAAGTTGGTGATTGATATATATATATATATATATATATATATATATATATATATATATATATATATATATACACTTGCGTTTTCATCATTTTCTTTTAGTTGTTTTTTAGTATGCCTTGCAGATATGTCTATGTATTTCTAAGTTTCGTGTATTTTAACTGCTACACGTTTATAAACATTATCATTGGTATTTTTCACCTAGACCGTTTTCTGTGATCTTTATTCTGCAAGGAAGACTTGGTCTCATTTCAAGGGGAGACTGAATGGTAATATTGCATTCATTTGTTGTTGAAAATGGTACAATTCATAAGGAGCTCTGCATTGTGTCTCTATGCCATACTAACCCAAGGTTACTAATTTGTTCTTGTTCCTGATTTTTCTGATAAAGGTAACGTCAAAGAAACATTTCCTCTAAGAAACAATTAGAAGCAGAATATTTTTTTCCCATTCCCATTCCATTATTAGGCTCTTATGTGCTGTAGAAACTCTTTTACATTGTATAGACAAAGCGAACATGTTGATTTGATTCAACACTTACTCAAGAACTAGTATGAATATTTTCATTTTACTTGACATACTTCTGATATTTCAGTATTCCTCAGTTTTGTGTTCGTATCAGTTGTTTGCCACTCAATAATGAAAACATTACAGTGTGTAAAACTAAATCGTATTAGTTGTTTGCCGCTCTATAATGAAATCATTACAAAGTGTGCAAAACTAAAGCATCATGTTTCGTTCCAATGTAGAGCTCCTTTCACCTGAATAGGGATGACTGAGGGTTATGTCATCAAGGTCAAGGTCAAAGAACAATAGTTTAAGTTTGCCTTCATACTATAGATAATATGAGGAGATTTATAGGTCAGGGGATAAAATGAGGGTCCTATTGGCAGCGTTATAGTTACAGGTCAATGTTTTATTATTTCCTCTTGCTTTCCCCTTCGTTCTACAACTTTCGAGATCACCTTTTTAGAGATGTAACTTGATATACATCAGTCATTACAATGTGTGTTGCATACAACATTGTGGGGGTCCCGTCTTTAAAGTACAGTGGAATGAGGAAAACCTTTTTCCATTACACTTTAAACTGTTGTCTATAACTTAAAAGCTGCTATAGATCTAGAGATAAAAGTTTGTATGATTATATGTCATTATGAAGATTAGTTTCGCGTGCTACAATGAGTGTTATAGTTTAAGCGAGTTGTCACATATCAGTATTAAAAAGTTTTTAGTTTTATTTTTCGTGTAACTTTAGAGTTCTTCTAATTTCAGGAAGAACACATTGTATATCATGTGTTAAGAGTCTTTGCCCTTAAAATAAGTAACAGAAAAGAGTGAAGACAACAAGCTTTGTAAAATTTAACAAATAATTTATTTCCCAGGATGAAAGTGAAAAATGAGAATACAGAACTTACGCTTTTACGAATTAAATCCCAAAATAATCCAAGAATTAAAAAACACAAGTCCTATTAATGAAAATTCCTAAGTGAATTACAGTTCAAATCCCGATGAAAATCCAAGATGACGTCTGTAATAGTCAACGTTGTACTGATGTGTCAACAATCTCTTGTTGAATCACAGAAAATATTATTCCAGTTTTTGAATTTCATATAAATTCCAGTAAATGTCTTTGTCCAATAATCATTGGAGCATTTTTGTATTTCCAGGGAAAATAATCGCTTGAAATTCATTAATTTGAAGAAAATAAAAACTCAGCCCCATACTGGACATGGCATAAAACTACTTGAGGTCTCAAGTGTTAAGGCATGACTGCAAAAATTCTTAACATAACATCAGTTATAAGACTAACTAAAACGCAAAAGAGGTTCCTGGATGGGGGGTCAAGAGTTCATTGTTCTGGAAAAAAAATGGAAGTTTTGTTACATGAAAACTATCACATAGTCCAGGTGTGCCCTTGATTCCACTTAATGATTTTCACTCTGAGAAAGAATTTAAAAAATCAAAAAAAAAGTAGTTTACCAAAACTGTCACTGATTTTGAAACAAGGCCAGCAACAAGGTCAGCACTAGATACAATGTTTCTATTATTAGTTGTTTACATTGAAAAATATCAGTCAGGACAAACAGAACTGAACTTTATTCTGGACAATATCAAATCCAGTAACAATATTACATTAAAATAGTATGTAATGGAATTAAAATGTTGTTTAAAAACAAAACAAAAACAAAAACAAAACAAAAAAGACTATTAAATTGAATATACATAATACATGATTAAACGTTGCGTTGCTTATACCATTCTAGGTTCTGTCAATGTTAAGGTCATTATTTAATATTCAAATTCTTCCATTATTGATACATAAGGTCTTTGTATGATACACATGTCAATATCAATTTTTGGAATGCTCAGACCATTTCCTAACAATCAATGAAGCCTGTGATTGGCAAAATATAAGTAATACAGCTCCAGCTATGATGCAATTGCTGTAGCAAACAATGTTGATATTCGGTATCATAGATTTTAAGCCATATGCACAGCATTCAGCTCAAACTTTACGACAATTTAACTTTATAAATTGAGTTACGACGTGATGCGCGAATGGAATATTATTAGAGCTAGCAGTTCATGTCTTATTCGTTTAATGGATTTTACAATTTCATCATGGAGGACCCTAGTGGCGGAGTGGTCTAAAGTTCTCGCCTTACCGATCTCTGTCATTTCGCCTCTGTCCGCGTGGGTTCTTGTCTTTGGCTTGGCCAATGTGGCTATGGGAGAGAGCATGCCAATAGCTTCTCTTGGGTAGGTGGTTCTTACTGGGGTTTTCCCCGTGTTTTTTCTCCACCAGTTATACTGGCTGCCATGTATAGTCTATCATGTACTGAAACTAGCGACAAAACCCACAGCAACAACAACAACAATCACCATCTTAGTTTACCTGTAGTTGGGCTCTACTTAAACAACTACATTTTTGGTACTTTATCTTCTATCGTAAGAAGCACGAAATGTCTGATTTTGTATAGTGATTACTTTTCAGAACTTCTTGTGTGGTCCAGCTGTGGTCTTATATTTGCAACTTTTATTTGTGCACAGGCCTCATCCACGAGACATAGCCAGCTCTTGCGACGAAAATAGACGTTTGCTACTTAGTTGGTGCTGCTTTAGCTGCTGGAAAATTACCTTCACAATTCAGAAGAGGCCCTTAGTTTGACACTCTGAATATGAAACAAATCCATATATATTAATAACCATTGTGTATATACAAGATCCAAGTACTCATCAGTCCTTGTACAAACATTTATATTAAACACAAGCAGTTTGAAAGCAGACATTAATTAATAATGAAATAATTGAAATGCCAAATATGACAGTTACCCAACCACAGTTACTAAATATCGAAAAAGCATATTTTCATCATGTTGTGTCTTATGGAAGGAATGGAATACAATGATAACACTATATGCTTTTGTTACTGTTTGATACTTGTGCTACGTTTCATCCGTATATCTGATGATATATGAGTTATGGTCTTAAAACGAAAGTAATTAAATTGGGATTGTTTCTACAACAACACAAAACAATTTCATCATGAACATTCTAATTCACAAAACTATACAACAATCTGGTCCAATTGTATGCAAACATATACCATACAAAATTCTTCAACAGTGCTTAAATTACATTCCTATAATGACAGTGTGACAAACACATAGACATAAATTAATTATGTCTCCACCAATTGTGGTCAGCAGAGGGTAAGTATTACTACTCTCTGATATCTACTCAATTATGCAATACTTACAAAATCACCATCACTATGTTCCTCAACACCAGAAACATCAACCTGTATTTGTGCTTGTTTGGTCATCTTTGAGGAGATCATGCTTTTGGCATCAAAGCAAGACCTATCTTGTTCACAATCACATCTATGTTGCACTCTGTTGATGCTATTCAGATACAGTCTTACTTTGGTGATGGTAGAACCATATCCTGTAAATTTATGTAGTTGATTGCTCCATATAACCTGCTTTCTACTAGCTACTGTAATCTGTTTATTCCTGCAAAATTAGCAGTGATGCCTATGTGCTCTTTTCTGGGTCAATCTGAAAAAGTTGATCATTACATTTTATCCTGCTTCCACTTATATGTCCCAACCTACAATTCATCCTTCATGTTTGTTCATGGAAGAAACAACAAATGTTTGGTGTGTTATCATCTCCTTCTAATAAAGTTTCATTTGCTGCACATGTTAATCTTAGTTTGTGACAGGGTCTTTTTTTTTTAATACCCTCGCACCTTGCCGGATCACAACTTCGTTGCCATTCTCCAACACTTACCCCTCCAAGAGTAATTCTTAATTTCAGATCTAAAAACCAATTTGTGCATCATGACCATATAAAAGATAAGTGCACATACCAAATCAAATTATTCCATATTGTCAAAGTTTTGCATTTGAACTTTGACTGCTCTCTAGGGCAGCGACGGTGGGGGGGGGGGGGGTGAGGGGAGGAGGCATTTAAGTGTCCTCAAAGGCTAACTTCATGCTTGATGCATGTTCATACAGGTGTGGAATGTTTGTTTACAATTAAAGATATCAGTGAGATTGATAGACAAATGAACAGACTGAGTTCATAAACATGTCCCAAAACATGTAATTTGTAATGGAGAAAGAAGCTTACCATGTCTTGCATGTCCAGCACACCCCAGGCTCTGATAATTTCTTCGGCTAATTAACTGTATGTACATGTTGAAGCCATGTTTCAAAGCCAATGAGGGTTGAATCAGATAGTGCTTAAAAGAAAATGAAACTAAAAGGTCTTCAACATGGAGGTTAATTTTGGATCTGGATGGACATAGAGACAGACGGACAAACATCTATAGATAACTTTGCACATGTGATGCACAAAGAGTTTCGAAATGGCTGGTGGATGTACTTGATCACCTACAATTGGTTTTAGACAGTCATAATTTGGACATGTTCCATTCGTCGACCAGTACACACATTATTTCGTCGCAACGTGTTTGTTATGAGCGATTCTGCTGCACGACAGATTCCGCACACTGGTCATTTATCTGCAACACTATCAACTTTGCACATGGTTCATAATAGAGTAATTGGTACTCATTCTCAAACTGGTTGGCAATATCGCTCAGCAACAACTTAACTGGCATGTTCTGAGTTAGCTGAGTTGACACTATGTTCTTTCTCTATACTGTTAGCTTTATATAGCACAGTAGATAGCACAGTCATTTTATTCTTCTTCTTTGGGTTAATTCACTTCTCCTGTTGCCGGCCTTTTTTATTTGCTCTATTGCTGTTTACCAGCAGTTTGGTCTGAATTCTGGAAAGGAAACAGCAGTTTTCCGTTACCTCTATAGTAAGAACATTTAATTTCTTCATTATCCATGTATTTGTCGTAAAACCAGTTCTGTGATATAAGCTTCACTTTCTGATACATAAGGTAGTAGAAAACTATAAGAAATTAAGTTAATACTTTAACAACAGTGCACCTCCTTCAGTTTTGCTAAGAAAGAAAGCATAAAGGCACAATCCTAAAACTAGAAGAAGATATTTTAATGTTCCTCGTTTTTTTTTATATTATTTCATATTATGGCAATAGAGCTATGGTCCATAGTCGCATGTAGAATCAGCTTTACCTATCATTAGATATGTTAGCCTTGTTGTTTATGGTCTCAATTTAAATTTCAAAATCACACTCTTTGGCACACATATATAACTAATTCCGCTTTATAACAAAATTACTGCTCTCTTTGCAAGGTATATTTCATGGTTCCTGTATTTCCTTTAATTATTTCCATTATGTTCTCTCCACATTTAATGATGTTATTGTTTGCAAATTATCGCATGTATAAAGTATGTTGATTTCTGTTGTGGCAACAACTTCTCATTTATATTGAAATCAATGTAACCACTCCTTGCATGATATTAATGACATTTGTTTTAAGGATAATGGTTAAGGATTTACAAGTTTGCAGTTTGGTATTACACTCGCTATTTTTTACGACTGCATCTTCCGACACATGAAGGACAAAGATTGCAAATAATATGTTGGGTTTATTTTCAGTTGAAAAGTATCGGATGAGGCAGATTGTAAGAAATGACCCCAACCCCTAAAACTAGAACCATTTAAAAAGAAGACAATTTAGGGTTTAAAATGTAATGATTGATTTTGACAATTTTTGGTTGATTTCTCGATGCTGCATTTTAGAAATCTGATAAGCCAAATTGTACTGTGCTGCGTGAATTTAATAGCTATTATCTAATATAAAGAAAAGTGTTGCAGAGATTTCATTGTAGGGGTGTGATGCCACCAGCTCGATCTGGTTCTTGCAAACAGTTTGTTAAAAAAAACTCAAAAAAACTCCCTATCGGCTTTCAAAGCCGCAGATGGACCGAACAGGTTGTTAAAGATTTGGCATCAAACTATTGTTCCAGTGTCTTGTAACTCTTGGCTTACCGATCAAATATGATCAGCGGTTAACAGTTATATTGACATCCAGGAGTGATCACTTTGTTTGAAAAGTAGTGCTAAAAAAGAATTTTGAACGAAATTTTCCAAACTTGACTACCCTCCACCAATCTTGAACAGGTTAATCAATCCGCAACTTGTAAAAGTCGAACACCCATTATCATGCAATTTAGTTTAACCATGGAAAAAGGTTTGATATATATATATATATATATATATATATATATATATATATATATATATATATATATATTCGTATGTCACGTGTTTAGGCTCTAATAAACAGTAACAAAAGAAAGAGTGAATTCAAGTTTTGAAAAATTGAACAAATAATTTATTTCCTTGGAAAAACACTGTAAAAATGAAAAAAATAAGAACTTATGCTTTTTAGAATTAAATCCAAAAATAATCCAAGAATAATCGACGAATTAAATTTCATAAGTCCTAGTAATGAAATATTTTAAATTCAAGTTTGAGTCCCGGCGAAATATCAAAAATAAAAGGTGATGACGTATAATGTAGCCTGAGGTTCAACTATCCAGAATTTCGAGAACAGCATAGAAGTATTTACCTCTAAAGGCATGTAGTCCCAGTCAGCCTCAATTTCACTATTATCATTCACATATTAAAAATGGATTTAAAAAAAAAAGAAGTTGTTTACTCGATTTTCAATCAAGGTCAGGAACTAGGTCAGGATAAGATACAAAGTTCGGTGTTTACAAATAAGTCAGGTCAAACTAATTCTGGAAAATATCAAATCCTAGTCAACAAAATTGCATTACTTTGACATGTAATGAAATTAAAAATAAAAAGATTTAAAAACTTATAAACAATTAAATTAAATCAAATATACATAACAATATATATATATATATATATATATATATATATATATATATATATATATATATATATATATAATGATTTTTACAGGCAATTTATGAGCTCCTCATCACTTAATATTGTATCGCCTTAAAGCATAATGAATCTTCTTGAAGAGAGTGAATATGCCCGTATTATCGTTAGTTTACAATATACTAGCATATACTTTAATCAAACACAAACAAGTAACCGTCTGCCTGACAAACACGTAGAATATAACCAGTCAGCTTGTGATAGGAATATTATTCATGTAAACGTTTTAAGAATTGAAGCAAGCATTAATCATAAAAAGAATCCTTATGTACATTATAATTAATTTAAAACATAATGATTACTAAACAGGTGACATAAATGATATTAGTAGTTACGTCTTAGACAGAGTGACAGAACGGAAGAAAACAATGTAGTATTACGACTCTAAGGTCTTAAAATAGATAATATAAAGAGTGAGAAGCAACAAGCCTTGTAAAATTCAACAAATAAATTATTTCATTAGAATACAAAGTGAAAATATAAAAAAGAACTTACAGTATTGCGAATTAAATCACAAATCATCATAGATGTACAAACACAAGTCCAAAAGATTATAGTTCTCAATAAACGTTAGTGGTCATTCGAAATATGTCCAATACTGCAAGTGTTGATGTGCCTGTGGTGACCAGTGTTGTGGTGATGTGCTAACTGTCCTTTTTTGAATGACAATAATTCAATCCAAGACTATATCCTTATTTGAAATTTCACTATTAATTTAGTCTTTGTTTCCAAGAATGTTATGTTTATAAGCACATTGTATTTGCAGTGAAAACAATAATTTGAGTAAATAAATTTCAGCACAAACGAAACAGTGGAGACAACAATGATTCTTCCTTAACATCTTATAGCACCAATAAACAATTACCTAATGAAAAATTTCATTCTGGAAGGTTCTACATGTTTACAAGATAAAATGTTAGTGATAATTAGAACTTTTATTATAATAACCTATAAAAAAAAACAATGCTCTTGACTCGGGCAAACATAATAATCCTATCAGTTACCCCATGCTCACAGAGAACAATTTAGCTTTATATTAGTTGTTTACAAATTTAAAAAATCAATGATTCGGGTTAGGTAGAAAAATAACTTGATTTTGTACTAGGTCAAGTCTAAAATATATTTAATCATATCGTAGAATGAACAAAAAACTAACTAACAATGCAAATTAAGCATACATAACAGAAGCACTGAATTTATTTCTTTATTCTGGACTTGATTCAGCTTAATTTATGAGTTTCCACGGAGAAGAAATTAATGATAATATATCTATGAACCAGCGTATTCACGAATGGTGAAAAGAGACAACTCTACAGCTGAATAAAAATGAAGACCGGGTTCTCTTGGACAAGTGATATTGCTTATTATAATTTCTGAAAATGAAGAAAAGACCAAATAATTAACAATAAAATAATTTTAAGCTACATCTACAGATTATATTTTTCACACTTTTCATCGTAGTCTATAAGTAGGAAACATCGAACCATGTAAAATAATTTTGTGACATTCGTGGAATTATTTGCAAGAATTCATTAAATCAAAGTTCAACAGTACGTTCACACCTAAGACAAGATATTTTGTTATGCTTCGGTCACAAGTCATCGCAGCTGATAAGGCGGATAAGCAGCCCCAGTTAACGATATGATGATGTGAGACGTGTAAATAATATAACTTTTTAAACAAAGACCATGCATTTGCCGTGACGGCTGCTTTAGGATTTCCTTGATGCTTTCCTAGTTATTGGTGGAATGGTCCAAGCTGATTTCGATTTTGATGATCCTTAAATGTTCACATAAATTAGTATGTAAAAAGAACAGCTTTTTAATCCTGCTCCCTGGAGTGTTTCCACTTCAGAAGCCATGTTGACTCGCTGGGTATCATGCATAACTAACATCAGAGGGCACGGGTGTGAATCTGGCCCAGGTCATGGCAGATATACTGCCGTAGTGTGTTCTTGGACAAAGCTTGATGAACCAATTCATGTGTTCATATGTCTTTAAACCAGGGCCAAATTAACCCGGGGGGGGGGGGGGGGGGGGGGGGGGGCATAGACACTTAAGATAGATAAGGGAGGGGGCCTTGTAGATCTTCAAATAAACCAGAAAAGCAGACCTTAAACTGTCCTTTATATGGGTATAACTATTATAGCTTCATTAGACTAAGTATTGACAGTTATTACCTATATATGGTTTATTTAAATAAATATAATTTTATCCATGCAAATCAAGCGGGCGTGATTAGGGAAGCCCTGGACACGTGGCCCCTGTACATCCCCTTGAATCAGTCCCTGCTTTCAACACTAAAGAATATGAAGTTAGTGGATTAAAATCTTAACACAATGACAGTATTATGGCCGTGTACTTTTAAACCCAAATTCCGTTTACAAGATATCCACACTGATTTCCTCTTGTATCTTACTAAACACTCCTACAAAATAAGTGATGCCATAAAGGACATGTCATGGTAAAACAAAGTTGCTGTCCTTCAAGAGTATAGTTCTAGACTTCTTTGTGAGAAATATATTGTCACCCTTGACCTTTGCATCAGTGCCTGAATTATGCTTCTTCGAAATGCTATTTAAGGATTATGTTACTCTTTACACATACATATCTACTGGGAGTGTATTATAGCAAGGCAGTTTTTTACCCGTTGTAATACAATATCTATCTTAGGGTATCAATTTACCTTTACGTTCCCTTTTACAATGTATTAAATTAAGTCTACTATCAACAACAAACCTTTTTCATACAACTAAAAATTATTTTCTGAATATTTAATCATGAACATAAAAACAAACTTAAGAAAATTAAGTAGCTAATAAGGCGGCTTAGTCAAATATAACTTTACTGCAACTGAGTAAACAATCTAATCATCGTGTATTTTTACAGCTTAGCTATATAATACTAATATTTATCAGTGTATCAAACCATATTTTGCCGGATAGTTTGCTTACGTCTAAGGTAACATGTGTTCTTTCCTCCCAAGATAAGACAGCATATCGGAAAGAAAAGCATCGTTTATAATCATCAAATGAAGAAACAGGAAAAGGTATTTTGTAATGGTAAAAGCGATATTTCTCTGCATTTGTCTTTGGCAGGAAGAAGCAACTGTGAAAATTAATCGTTAGAAAATAAATTCAAAATCAAAACAAAACGATTTTAGTACGTTCACCTGACACTAAGAGTAATTTTAAAGCTACCATAAGCACTATTTATATGAATTTTATACTTCATAAACTGTTTGATGATATTAATACCAATTGTGTACTGCAAGAGTTTTTACAATGCTGCATCTTAGACCATGTAAAAGAATGGAAGTGAAACACTCAATTTCAGTAAAATTCAACCAAACAATTTATTTCCCAAGAAAAATGAAAATTCCAAATACACAGTATTGCGAATTAAATTCCAAATAATCCTAAATGTTCTATCATAAGTCCATGTAAAGAATATTTCGAATGAATTCCCCCCGTCTTGAATGTTCTCATGCACCAACAATTTTGAATCAGTTCACAATAATCACAGTGTAATGTATTAGTCCAGAAGTCGACAAACAATTTGAAGTTCCAATGAATAATTTAAATAAATATTTACTTTAAGTTACATCTGAACACAACTGTAAACTATTCAACAAACTGATCTTATATCATGAATCAATAATTTGTTATGAACCCCCTACTTATACATATTTCTTTTTATCTAAGACACAATAGATTTAAAATGTAGAAACCTGACCTTAAACTCAAATTCCGTCAACACTGGCACAATAATAACAGCCAAGTGCAAATACTGTTAATACAGAAAAATTAGAAATGTTCCAAACATCAGTGATGACAGCTGGTTTATGTATCATTCAAGAGAGAAGCTTAATTTGTGTTATTGATAACCAGAAAAAGAGTTCTTGATGATGATGATTGATTGTTAAATTAGATATATTTAATAAATTTTATGAGAGAGAGAGAGAGAGGGAGAGAGAGATATAGGTGCCATATATCGAGGGCCTCAACCTCTAATGGGGCTCATAATTCTGAAAATAATACACTTTGATTTGTACTTAATCGTCTTTTAAATCTTTATATAGTAAATATTATGGGCTAGTTTTGGCATTAGATTTGTTTCAGTATAAACTAGGTCTAGGGGCCTCAAACTCTCAAAATGGCTTGGACCTCTCTGAACCTCTGAAGGTGCCTGATTTGTGTTAGATAAGGCCAGAAATCCCTCAGTCTGTTATACATATTGCTAGCCAACGAGTTTAAGAATAAGGATAAGTGGGATGATGGTGGCATCATCTCTCTAATCAGATGCATAAGGAAGTAATCTGTTAGATGACCATTCCATCATGTCAAAAATCCACACATGGTGGCATTCCCACTATGGTAATTGAATTTTCTACAGAAATAACTTTCATCTCACTCGACCTTTCACATTAAACACCAGTGACCCCAGATATACATACCCGTATTCATTCATTTCATGGATGTTTGAACCCCAGATTACAGCTCTATTCCCGTCCTAATAAAATATTCGAGGAGGCTTTGAAATAACACTTCATGAATTCCATTATATCCGACCCCCCACAATGAGTACTTGTCTCACCCAGTCACATTATCCTGACACCAGGCCCAACACTATCCTCTTAATGCTTGCGCACAAAGCAAAGAAGCTGCCAGTACCAATTTAGATGTTGTTAGTTTGTCAGCTCGCTGATGCAAGCACTTTTGTTTGGTTTTAAAACTTAAATGCATTTTGCCACAACTATTCAATATAGATATCCTTAATTCCATGAAATTTCAAAATAAATAAATGAATAATGGAAAATGTTAGTTCTGTGTGAAAAGAATTGTGTTTGAATGGGATTATTTCGATCCAAAATATGAAAGACTTCAAGAAAAACTATATGCAAGCATTTATCTAGAACATTTTCTCCTAATTAAAGAAGGGCATGTGTACTGCCTGCAAAGTGCTGGGTTGCTGGGTGTTAAGGATCACAAAACTATAAGGATACACGGTTATAATGATATATCTTGATGGCCATCCATGCATAAACATAAAAAATTTTCTGAGAAACACTGCTAAGCTCATTGAATGACTCAGAAAATGGTGAACATAAACTAGAACTGAAAAGTAGAAAAAATATAACTAAACAATCAAAACATTGTCGAACATTGTCGAAAGAGGGTACGGATTAATAAACAGTTAAAAGAATATATAAAATACGAAAAGCAATCTCAAAAGCTACGAAGATACAAACTGAATTTGTTTAATATTATTTCTTTGCCAATACAATTTGTTAATATAGCTAGCAAAATAGTATTCATTCATTTCCTATACTATAATACGTGAAAGTTCCTGGCTGATTCTGACAGTTTTGCTGAATAATATATTGTGTAGCAGTAGAGAGGTTGAAGCAGTGAACAAGGAGCCTCAGAGCAATGAAACACTGAGCAGCTGACATGCAATAAGCGGAGTAAATATGACTAGAAATTTGTTATCCAGTAAGCAAAGATTCTCAAATGCTATGCTGTTACTTGGTTCGAAAGATTATTTTTGGAAGGAAAAGGTAACTCTATTCGAGTGCCTAATGCCACTGCGAAGATGAAGCATACGACGTTTGATGTCTTAATTTTAGAAACTTTAGTAAGAATCCTTTGTAACAAACACATTATACGTGACTGATTATTAGTGTATAGCTCGAATTATTGGATACTAAATTCATTTAAATCACAGAAATGTTGTATTTGTAATAAAATAAATGTTGTATGCTCTATAACTTAGAGTGAGGCAGCTTCTTTGAATAGCAGAAGAATCCGGTGTCATAGTTGCATATGAATTCGGAAAGAAATGTATCGTGTACATAAATCTGTAAAAGGGGGGTGAATTGGTATACATAAATCTGTGAGGGGTGGATTGTGGTATACATAAATCTGTAAAAGGGTGTGGATCGGTGTAAAGAGAATTCTGTAAAAGGGTGTAGATGGGTATACAAAAATCTGTACAAAGGGGTAGATCGGTGTACATAAATCTTTAAATTGGTGTGGAAAGGTATAAATAAATCTGTAAAATGGGTGTATCATTATACATAAATCTATAAAATCGGGTGGATCGTTATACATAAATCTGTAAAAGGGGTGGATTGGTATGCATAAATCTATAAAAGGGGGTGGATTGGTATACATAAATCTGTATGAGAGGTGGATTGTGGTATACATAAATCTGTATGAGAGGTGGACTGTGGTATATATAAATCTGTAAAAGGGGGTGGATTGGTATACATAAATCTGTAAAAGGGGGTGGATTGGTATACATAAATCTGTATGAGAGGTGGATTGTGGTATACATAAATCTGTAAAAGTGGATGGTACATAAACGTGTAAGAGGGGCTGGATATGTATACTTATATCTTTAAATGGGTATGGATAGGTATAAATAAGTCTGTAAAATAGGGTGGTTTGGTGTACATAAATCTGTGAGATGTTCAAGGAACCTGATTACTCATTCCGATGTCAACGACATCGTAACACGCTATACAAGGCCGTTATTTGGATAGTAAGACATAGCACTAAAACAAAAACATGTGCCGTGTCTTACATTGTAGGACTAAGCATGAAAGATGCAGTATTAGTGCCATTCTGGTCACAGTCAGGTTAGAAATTATAAATCAATAATTCACGTGACTTAGTTCTGTGCACTTTTTATCACATTAAACGTTTTCATTATTGAACTTGGTTGGGGGGTACAAACAAAATACATAAACTACCTCTTTTTCAGAGAGTGGCAAATGAGTATTTTCCACTAGGCCTACTTCTGTCTCGGGATAACACATTTCCTGTCTAAACAAACAATGAAAATTTTATATAAATTGACGTGTTATGGACTGATGCTGGTTCGCAAAATCTACCTCTGTTTTGAGAAACACTTTTATTTTCACGGCTAGATTGATGAACGTAATGTTGTCATTCGCCATACTGTTTACTTCGTGCATAAACGAAGCAAAAAACGCAGAAGTATTCCGACGGCAATAATGAAATTGCTGAAATTTAACTCTTTAATTAAATCCCGGATATAATGCGTAGTATACAGTTAGAACTCATCGAGACAAAATTGTTGAGAAATGGACGTTCTCTTTCGTTCTTTTTGTCTGTATGTATTCTTTTTTCTCTCCAAATTTATAATCTTGTCAAATATTTTACATTTACACACACACACACACACACACACACACATATATATATATATATATATATATATATATATATATATATATATATATATATATATATATATATATATATATATATATATATATATATATATATATATATATAAAATACAAATCATATGGCAATAACAGTCCTTTCAAGTGCACTGTATCCAGCAAGGGATCACTTGTGTCAGGGATTAAGATAAATTCAATAAACTGTCAACGAAGAGTGCTGTGTGTGTGTGTGTGTGTGTGTGTGTGTGTGAGAGAGAGAGAGAGAGGTTAGGCCTCAGTACCACAATAATCAATACTTCCATTGTTTTGGAGAGAGAGAGAGAGATATGGTTGGTCAATTATTGCATTTTTCACATGACACTATTTTAATCAATTTACAAATTAATAAATATGCTTCTATCGCGAATATGCATATGTTTATTTGCTGCTCTAATTCCAAAAATGGCATGATGCGAAACTGGACTGTCTGGCAATTGAGTCAAAATATTCTGCATTGAACACATGAAAGTAAAATATTACAAATGGTAGCATTTGCGTGCGTAATACTGAATAAGAAAAATAACATTTGTATTTTTTGTCTTGTTTTTAGAAATTTCAGTTATAACAAATTTTAAAAATAAACTGCAATTTCAAAACATCAATGATCATTTTCTAATATATTAAAAGCGACTAGCGTTTGACAATGCTAATAGATTTCTTTAAAAATGTTGCTGTGCAAAATTACATTGTTATATAACATTCTCTTACTCTCATGTTAAACCCTCTGACACTACCATCTTCCTTTTGTATTTTCTTTTCTTTTCTTTTCTTTTTTTTTTTTTTTTTTTGGCGAACGACTCAAGATAACCATTACGTTTAACTCTCATGGAGTAAAATTTATCAGCTTACAATTTATGCTTACACCGGTTAGCTGCAACTCTGCTCTTTGCGCCGAGCAGGGAAAAACAATTCCTGCAGGATAAAGGGAATAAAATAATGCTTGAAAGATAGGGAAGTCTATTCAGTTTTGCATGTGTACTATATTTAAATGTAAGGCATAAAACAGACATGACGAAGAGAAATTTAAATAACTTATAATCAAGACAGTCACGGATACCGGTGTAAGTTGATCCTGACGACGGCACTGTTCTTACAAACCAGCAGTTGATTCACAAATACCACTTTCCCTGACAAGTGTTGAAAGAATAATGACAGAATTCTTACCCCGGACCCCGATGGGACCAGGGCCTGTGACCGTCCCTTCGGTCTCTTGGTTCGAATTCATTTTGAATGACCAGCTACTGGAACAGCACCTGTCGCAAGAGAACCCAGGTAATGCAACTGGTCAGAGGACGTTAATGTGCAATATGTGTTGGATATAGAGCTTCTTGATCGTTATTATATCGTTATTATGGTTTAGTGACGTGAATATTTGCAAAATTTAATGTGGCTTTTGTATGGAGCAAGTTTTTCCCAACGTGTACAGTCATGTAGGCACCTTTGTTGATATTAAATATTAATACACCAATAAACAGTTTCATCAGCGCCGCTATCTGCTTAGTACAGCCCGGATGTACGAGTAACTTTTCCAGGGTCTGTATAAAATGCCAGTAGACAAGAAGTTAACTTGTGATCTTGCAGTTAGTTCTAAATGAAACCAAACAATTTCATGGTTATGAAAGTCATTTTTAATTCGGTTTTAAATACTAGTTAGAAAAGCTATTTAGACACAAATTAGTATTTAAAAAATGGCTTCTGAAATAAAATATTGTTTTTGATTGAAAAAGGCTGTGATGTATGTTTCCTGTTTCACTCATTTTAAAATTAGGTTAGGCTTTTTAAAAAAAATAAACATTATAAATCAAATAATATTTCCAGCACTTCAAAGTACTGGAAAAAACTGGCTCAATTATAGTCTGACTATACCAACCCATTTTTTTGGAAAGTCCGTTGAGCATGAAAGGTGCAGGGGAATGCCAGTATTAGTGCCATTCTGGTCACAGTCAGGTTAGAAATTATAAATCAGTGATTCAGTTCACTTAGTTCTGTGCACCTTTTATTACATTAAACATTTTAGTTATTGAAATCTGTAGGGGTCTACAAACTATATCAGACTATAGATACATAAATCAATTTGGCAATGTGATTTTTTTTTAAAGACAAATTTTATACCATTGGGGAAAAAGTCATGGGTCTGCAGTGAGAAACAGGAATATTCCGCCAACTGGAAACACAGTTTTGTATTATTTTTTTATTTGCTTAATCAAATATGTCTTGACTTCCTACAGTTAAAGCTTCACAGCATATGATAACACCATTTTTTACTTGTAATTCAAGAACGACTCTTGCATAACTCTACAGTGTATGCATGCGCACTTTGAAACTGTGTATTGTTGTTCTGAAATTTAATATTAATATAGTCTTACCAAAGTACAGTCATTCTTGATTGTTGAGTTGTGTGTACTTTTTGTGTCATCATAAAAGTTCACAATGAAAATTTTTTCATTAAAAATTTATAAAGGCAACCAAACATTAAATTAAGTAAAGAAAAAATCTGGCACTTTCGTTATGAAATCATGACCTTCAGTCCAGTTTGCACTGGTCAACCCTTCTTGGTTGGTCTAGCCTAAATATGTACATGTACGTGAATAATGATTTTGATAGGTATATTTCCTGGCGCGGTCATGTACAAATATTGCAATGAATACTGGTGTAATCAGGGTACATGTATGTTTAATCACTCTTTATACAGTTCATATCACATGGAGAAATTATATGGCTTGAACTTTTAAGTTTGAAATAGATTTCCCATACAGTTGCCAGATTTTTCATCAAAAATAACTATGATTTATATAAAGGCAATATAGAATTGTCCATTGTGAGATCTCACTCAGTCACCTTTAATAGTCATTGCCCACTATTAATGAATTAATTCTATTCCTGATTCCTCTCTTTGGAAACCGTTCTGGTGGCCTAGTGGTTAGCGTCCGCCTCAAATGTGGAAGGTTATGGGTTCGATCCCCGGCAGAGTCATACCAAAGACTTAAAAAATGATACTAACAGCTGCCTCGCTTGGTGCTTAGCATTAAGAGGTTAGTGTTAGGACTGTTGGGCCTGGTGTCAGGATAATTTGACTTAGTGGGACATCATGCTACATGTCTGCAGCATGATGCCCCAGTGCTAGACATCACTATAAACTGCCACACTGCAGACATTGTAGCGATATGACTGAAAAATTATTAAAGCTAAGTCCAAATCACACACACCCTTCTTTGAATTTTGTCTTTCAAATCTTATCAAAGGTTGATTTATAGCTAAAACATTGATTTCTGTATGTTCTCTTTTCAAGAATTACATATATGTTACATCATTTTAAACAACGGAGTATTTTCAGGTGTGCCTGGATATGTGTACATGTGCAATCATTTTTCCCATTGGAAAACTTCAGTACTCGAGTTATATGGAAGCATACATGTTTAGTTGTCTTCAAGTGCACATCTGAACTTTTTCAAATCACAGAAAGTGAGAATATTTGGTGCAATCAAGTTTTTGCTCACTAGGATGTATAACTAAATTCGCAAAAATGAACAATTTGTTATAGATCACTGACTAAGGATTTTTGGGCAGTCTAGTTTTGCAGAAATCATACTTCATTCATATATAAAATTGTCCAGTGACCCTAATGGATGCAACAGTTCATCATTTATTTCCACCAAGGTTTTACATCATTGTATTCGCTTATGTTCTTAGTCTTGACATATTAGATGCTTGAAATATCAAATTCGTTGAAGACTTCATTTTGGTAACTAAAATGCATCATTATTATATTCATAAGCAGTTAGTAAGAAACTTTGGTGAGATTGTTCCAATTGTCAAATACTAGTGAAGGTTGTTACAGTTGCCACGACTCGAATGCAAGCACCCATTGAGGCAGAGATGATTGTTGTTAAATCCAGTGATCATTGCAATCAGGATTTAGGGACATGGTTAATGTTTAATAACTCAAATTTTTTTTGGATCAGTTATTACTCATGGTAACTATATAATGACCACACAAGATTTAGGGATCAGTTGTTACTCATGTTTACTGTATAATGACTCACAAGATGTTGGGGGGGCCCCGAGTGGTCTAAAGCGCTTTCCGTTATGGATCACTGCCATCTCACCTCTGTCTGCGTGGGTTCAAGTCTCAGATTCAGCCTATGTGGGTATGTGAGAAACAGGGATGGTCCTAGCTTTTAAAAAGCTGTCGCCAAAAAAATCGCCAACCTCAATATTTTGTCGCCAATTTTCAAAAAGTGTCGCCAGAACAAGTAGTGTACATTTTTCCAAGTGTTAATTTAGTCTATTAATGTAACAGGCAATGAAAATTACAAAAGATGGGTTACTTAATTCTTTAATTACAGCAAGCATTAACAAAATGTTACAAAGTGTTACATGAAGATCCGTCGCAATTTTAGGGCTGCCCACTTGTTGAATGCAGTTTCAAAGTCTAATTTTTCACATCTGTACATGCTGATTCTCATGAAATTCTCGAGAGATGAGATGCAGAGTTTATTTCTGATGTCAGTTTTTATGAGGTTCATCTTACTGAATCCACGTTCACAGTCCACAGCACTGACAGGTGACACCAGTAGTCTATCAGCAGCCCCCCCCCTTATGGCTAGCTTAACAAAGCTTGTAGTGAATTGCTTCCTAAATCCCAAGAATGATCACTGAATGCTGTATAAATTTTCTCGACAAACAAAATAGGATCTACATTCCCACGAATGAAACTTACACGAATCAACACCTGGCAATATTGGACCGTATATATAAGCATAAATTCACACCCAATTTAGAGATTCTTTCACTCTTGTATTTTGAGAAATAAATAATTATTATTAATTATGCAAAACTGGTTGTTGTTTTTGTTTTGTGCTATTTCTTGTTTCGGAGTTTAAGTCTCAGCAGCCGTAACACGGATTGATGGCAAAAGGAAAAGATCAATGAGTAAAATGCTGCATTGGCGACAGACATAATTGTGATTGAGATTTTTCCATTTGCTTTGTATTTATACACAGTAGTCGGTACTTCAAAGGTTATCAGTTTTCTATGAAGGTTCAGCAAAACTATTGTACTGGTATATGTAAAAAAAAAAAAAAAAAAAAAAAAAAAACAACAGAAGATTTAGCCATTCAGTTAATTGTATCTGTTCTATTCGCATCTTCAGAAGTCGGTCAGTTGTAGGTATAGTTCGGTAGCATGATTGACTGTATCACAGCATACTCAGCCCAGATGTCAGCATAAGCAGATTATGATGTAACAATGCACTGTAAAGATGGGGTTGTCAATACGAACAAAGGATTGTTTGTGTAACAGATTGATTCCAATGCATTGCTTAGTCAGGTTTGTGGCTTCCTTTCATTCTCCCTTTTAATTTATGCAGTCCAAATCTATGATTGTATGTACAAATTAAATAACCAAAAAGTCTGTCGCCCAAAAAATCGCCAGATGGGATATTTTTGTCGCCAATAAGGAAAAAAAATCGCAATTTGCGACATTGGCAAAGCCCAGGACGATCCCTGGAGAAGGCTTGCCAGTAGCTTCTCGTAGGTCAGTGGTTCTTTCTGGGGTTTTCCCGGGTTCTTCCTCCACCATTAATACTGGCCGCCATATGCTGAAAAATGGCGTTAAACCCTACAACAACAAAACAACAAGATGTTGGGATCAGTTGTTACTCATGTTTACTGTATACTGACCACACAAGATCTAGGGATCAGTCATTTCTCATGGTTACTGTATAATGACTACACAAGATTTAGTTATCAGTTATTACTCATGGTTACTGTATTAATGAACACACAAAATTTAGGGATCAATTATTACTCATGGTTACTATATAAAGGCCTCACAAGATTTATGAATCAGTTATTACTCATGTTTACTGTATAATGACTACACAAGATTTAGTCATCAATTATTACTCATGGTTACTGTATACTGACCACACAAGATTTAGGGATCAATTATTACTCGTGTTTACTGTATAATGACTCCCAAGATGTTGGGATCAGCTGTTACTCATGTTTACTGTATACTGACTGCACAAGATTTAGGGATCAGTTATTACTCATAGTTATTCTGTAATGACTACACAAGATTTAGGGATCAGTTATTACTCATGGTTACTGTATACTGACCACACAAGATTTAGGGATCAATTATTACTCGTGTTTACTGTATAATGACTCGCAAGATGTTGGGATCAGCTGTTACTCATGTTTACTGTATACTGACTGCACAAGATTTAGGGATCAGTTATTACTCATAGTTATTCTGTAATGACTACACAAGATTTAGGGATCAATTATTACTCATGGTTACTGTATAATGACCAAACAAGATTTAGGGATCAGTTATTACTCATAGTTATTCTATAATGACTACACAAGATTTAGGGATCAGTTGTTACTCATGTTTACTGTATACTGACCATGCAAGATTTAGGGATCAATTATTACTCATATTTATTCTATAATGATTACACAAGATTTAATTATCAGTTAGTACTCATGTTTACTGTATAATGACCACACAAGATTTAGGGATCAGTTATTACTCATGGTTACTGTATCATGACATGAGTGGAGTGAGATGTGTGTGTAAATTCTGTTCACTCGAACCCATTTACAATCAGATCTACAAAGTTTAGAAATTCAATGTTAATTCACCATAGCTCAGAATTTAAAATCTCATACTGATTGTCCGAAATGGCTTCATTTGCAGTCACACTTGAAGAAAGCTATTGAAAATGTCAACACTGCAGGGGAAAGTAGCTATAAAAATGAGATATGGTATGCAAATAGTCTGTATTGTGTCAAACAAATGGCAAAACATTTCTCCAGAGTTCATGTGGCTGCAAAAGGCAATAAAAAATAGGTATTCATGTGTTTTATTATTTTCTTTGAAAGTTCATACATGCTTACAAATTACCTTTTCTCCATTTGACTGTCAAACATGTGCTTTTGACCTAATGGGGTCCATTGGACCCCCAATTTCAAAGTCATAGGGAAAACACTTGGTATGCATCACATAGATGTGTAAATAAATAACATTGAGAACTGAGACAATTACAGTTCCATTAAATCTGCCATCCAGCACTTAAACGAAGCCATAATGAAATTTTGTGTTACATGTGCAAGTTTGTTTTGGGTGTTTTCTTTCTTTTCATCAGTAGTTTGCAAACTCTGTATACAGGCACGATGTTTGGCCTTGGTAGTCGGTATATCTCCAACTGATTGATATCACTATTAAAGTTTAAGTTGAACTGTAGAAAAAGCAAAATAATTGATATCCAAAAGTATTATATATAACCATAGTATTTAACAGAACTATTAAAGTGAGAAATTTACTAGTCCTGCTGAATTTTCACTAGTGTTGTTTTCACCAGCTGACTGCTGACAACTGAAACTTTACTAACCATTGTATTAGTGAAATTATTAAAGCTACAATTACAGAAGGAAATTTAGTATCCTTGGGCTGGTGGACTACGGCTAATCTTCAGCTCCACATGCATGGAATTACCTTAATTAATTACCATTTTCTCCGTGGTAAATAAAGTATACAAATCATAGTCAAGTGAGCCTTCCTCAGATATGCGAATACACAGCACAATTTGAGACAGTTACAATGACTTCTCATGTGTAGGTGTATTTTTGCTGTAAATCTCTCTTAAAAAATCAACCAAATGCATGCAAATAGTGTATAATAATGTTTAGTAAATAATTAGGTGGATGTTTGTCTGTCTGTCTGTCTGTCCCAGTTTGCTTTGGAGCATAAGAACTTTTTTTTAATAGATGAATACTTGTCTCCACATAACTGAAAGACTATGACCATTCCAAAGCCCTCCAGGAATTTAAATTGAATGTAAACAGAAGAATCTTCCACAATTTAAAGTTTAATCAGGTCTGTGAAAATGGATGTATAAATATTCCCATATTCTTTTAAATTGAATGTAAAACAAATTCCCATGTTTAAAATGGCATGCACATTTATGATGTTTTACAGTTTGAATCTCTCCATTTATATAAAAAATTCCCCTATTTGTAGAATGGAGGAAAGCAATTCCTTCTAAATTTTAATTTAAAGGTTAGGCTCTGATTTTATGTCCACTGGTTTGTTTATAATATGTTATTTCTTCAGTAATTTGGTTGGTAAATATATGATAACATACAGTGTTCCGTAATGGATATACAGGAATACAAAGTAATGCTCATAACTATGAACCCATTTACATGTATGGCTAATTGTGATTATCTTGCACTTTTCTTTTGCATAGTTGAATGAGTTGGTTTCACATTTCATGGTTGAGCTAGATAGCAAAAGTTAAATGTTTCTTCAAGTCTATGTTTCATGATTTCCGTTCAGTTGTAATCAAAATTATTGATAATAACTTTTCAGAAAATACATTGCAGTTCTTTGAAAAGGTAAATGGGGGACCCCACCAATTTTAAGTGCAGCCCCACATCTCCTAACATGACATCTTGTTGTGTTCTACTTGATTAGTTGATCTTATTTTTCGATCATAAATTTATAATTAATCTTATAAGCAAAGGTTTAATGAAGGTATGATTTTACAGTTCAAATTTCTGTACCCTAAAGGGACTTTGTGTTCTCGATATTTTTCTTCTTGTCTCTTTCTGTCTCCCTCTTACACTCTCCCCTTCTTATCACCTAAATGGTATGACTAAATCATTTCTTATCAGCATTTAAAATGATTTGTGATGACTTGATTTTTCTTTGCTTGGAAAACAAAATGATCAAAATGACCTACTCAGACATCTGATTTGACACACTGCATTTGGTGGATCTGTTTTCTATGTCTTTATTAAGACAGAAATCGTAAAATGGAAAACAGTATCCCTTGTTTGGTTTGTCATCACAGTTTGTAACCATACAGTAGAATTTAACTTAAAATAAATCCCTTGTAGCAAAATATCACCTTGCATCCACCCCTTCAATGAAAATGGGCCTTTCCAGCATTTGGAAAATGACAGCGAGCAGGCTCCTTGTTAACACTGAAAACCCTTGTATGGTTTGAAAGACAAGATGACTTTGTTAGGGACTGTGTGTAACAATCTTGTTAGAAATTATAAATCAGTGAATTAAATACTGTAATCATACTTCATTATACTGGTACACCTGTATAACAGCCATCAGTTTTGGTCTCAGTGTGTCCAGTTTAGGCAGTTAATGTTTTGGAGTACAGTACTTTATTGTTTTATTAGTGAGTTAGCATCTCACCATCTCAGTCTCCAAACTTTCTGACTTCTAGTACCACTGGCTATAGCTCTGGAGTATTATCATTAGATGCTAATATTTCTAGCTTTCTGGTTTCCAATAGCACTGGCTATTTCTCTTCAGAGCATTATTCTAAGATGCTAATAGATCAGTTTTTCTGGTTTCCAATAGCACTGGCTATTACACTTCATAGTGCTATTCTTAGATGCTAATAGATAATCTTTCTGGTTTCCAGTAGCATTGGCTATTACTCATCAGTGTTATTCTAAGATGCTAATAGATCTTTCTGGTTTCAAATAGTACTGGCTATTACTCCAGGATACTATTATGGGATGCTGATAGATCTCTCTGCTTCCAGTTGAACTGGCTATTACTCCATTATGTTATCCAAGTATCAGGGCTTGTAGTCTGATTTCCTCACAGACAAGTATCAGGTCTTGTAGTCTGATAGTCCAGTGTTAGGCAAAGTTCTTCACAGACAAGTATCAGGGCTTGTAGTCTGATAGTCCAGTGTTAGGCAAAGTTCCTCACAGACAAGTAATGTTCATAATTTCAATAGTCTGATGGCTAGTCAATTTCAGTTTGTTGCCAGTCAGCATTTTGAGGGACGGACTAGTGAAGATTCTGCAGGACTAATAAATTTATTAGTATACTAATACTTCTGGCTGTAAAGAAATTTATGTATAATTCTAGGTCTTGGGATAGTAATTATATCATTTAGTTTCCAATAACACTGGCTATTCCATTTTATTATGTTAATCTAGGATTTTAGATCTATATTTCTGGTTTCCAATAACACTGGCTATTCCATTTTATTATGTTAATCTTGGATTGTATATCAATATTTCTGGTTTCCAATAGCACTGGCTATTCCATTTTAGTATGTTAATCTAGGATTTTAGATCTAATTTTCTGGTTTCCAATAACACTGGCTATTCCATTTTATTATGTTAATCTAGGATTTTGGATCTATATTTCTGGTTTCCAATAACACTGGCTATTCCATTTTATTATGTTAATCTAGGATTTTAGATCAATATTTCTGGTTTCCAATAACACTGGCTATTCCATTTTATTATGTTAATCTTGGATTGTATATCAATATTTCTGGTTTCCAATAGCACTGGCTATTCCATTTTAGTATGTTAATCTAGGATTTTAGATCTATATTTCTGGTTTCCAATAACACTGGCTATTCCATTTTATTATGTTAATCTAGGATTTTAGAGCTATATTTCTGGTTTCCAATAACAGTGGCTATTCCATTTTATTATGTTAATCTAGGATTTTAGAGCTATATTTCTGGTTTCCAATAACACTGGCTATTCCATTTTAGTATGTTAATTTTGGATTATATATCTATATTTCTGGTTTCCAGTAACACTGGCTATTCCATTTTAGTATGTTACTCTAGGATTTTAGATCTCTCTTTCTGGTTTCCAGTAACACTGGCTATTACACTTTAATATGTTCTCCTAGGGTGCTAATAACTTTTATGAATCTTCCAAATTACCTTGGAGCTTTTATACTATACATTTGGAATATGCAGTGTGAAAGGCCTATAATGTGAATTATGCATGTTGAAAAGAACACTTGACAGTTTTGGTCAAGATATGATAGATGATTGTTCTTTAGTATACTTATCTCAGCTAATGGGAGGTGTGGACAGACAAACAGTTGTTAAACAGATAGTTGGTTCTTTTGAAATCTACCTTGTGCAAAGCCCAATCAACTGAAATAGGTTTTTGTTATATGAACAGTAATATCAAGTGTGCCATTTACATGGTCCATCAGATTTGGAATTCACACTTAAAGATTAAATGCTGAAATAGCAATAATAATGCACCAGATGACATGAAGATATGATATTTATGGAGTTTTTATCTATGATACTAATACCTACCTATAAAGAGCTTTTCATAGTATTTTAGTACATATTATATTAGCATAGTACTGGTACTTATCCAACCAGGCAGTGGCAGAACCAGAAATATCATTTAGGAGGCATAAATAAGTAGGCAATAGAACCAAAGGTGGAGCCCAGCTCTCCCTTCACCTTCTATACCTCCCTGCCAGGGGCCCCACCATGTAAATGTTTGGAAACATGGAAGGTAGAGAGAGAGAGAGAGAGAGAGGGAGGGAGGAAGAAGGTGGGGAACTTTTCAAGTTAAGATCCAGTGGTTAAGTCTCATAGACAGGGAAAGACCCCGACACATGACCTAGTTGATCCCAGGTGGACACTTGTGGGCATATCATATATCACATGTGCCAGTTCTCAAACATGTGATACACTCATATATATATATATATATATATATATATATATATATATATATATATCTATGTGTGTGTGTGTGTGTGTGTGGAATGAGCCTAATTACATGATGCACACATATATATGCCCATTCATACTTACTGCATCACAATATCTTCCATACTTTTAAAAGGCTTAGGCATAAAAATGCATGATAGGTTGTAGTGGCCCACTTGGCTACATGAATATTACATATGGTAGACCAGAACCAACATTCGGGTAGCCCCAGGACTTAAGGCACAAGCTTTGTCAGATGCATATTGTCATCCATCTTTTCTCTGAAAAATACTCCGATTTTTTTAAATTAAAGAGCATCAGATTTTCTGATTTGAAAATGTCAGTGAAAATCCAAAGAAATTCACAAGTGCACGGATATTGTTCAGGGGTGAGTGGGAATAAGAACAGAACTGAACCCATCAATTGGCCACAAAATCAACTTATTGGAATCCATGTAGAGTGAGCCTTGAATGCGGGAGGTCACGGGTTCAAACCCCAGCCGAGTCAAACCAGAGTTATAAACATGGTACTAACAGCTGTTTCGCTAGGTGCTCAGCATGTTGAGGTTAGTGTTAGGAATGGTCAGCCTGGTGTCATAATAATGTGACTGGGTGGGACATGATGTCCTAGTGATGTTAAAAATCCACCGAATCACACACACACATACACATGCAGAGTGAGTTGCAGTTTAGTTTTTTGTGAAGGCACGTATTATTGGCCATGAGAATCACCTGAAAAAACTCCCCGAAGTGTAAAAATTACATTGAAAATACTCTTTGCATAAACTATAACTTATATCATGGCATCTTTGACAGTGTTGTCATTGTTTGTTGATTGCTATAACATAATTAATTTTTCTTTTGCTATGTTTGCATGTAGTATATATATTTGTGTTTAATTTTCTTCCATGATTATTGATTGTAAGGGTCATTTTGTAAACAACATATTACATTGTTAATTTTTGTCTATGGTTGTAGATTATATTTTAAGATAATTATCACTTGTAGATAAACATGTTTACTTGGATTTGAATTCAAGACATTGGTTTTCCCCATAGAAATTATATGGTCTACATGGTTTCTGTCAGGTTAATTTGTTTATGAATATGAATTACCCTCATCCTGGTCTTATTGTGTCTTAAGTTTTTATCTTAGGGTTGTTTGTGTCATAATTATTCATTCCTATCTGAACAACTGTAGTGGAATCAGTCTTTTAGTTATGTTCAGTTTTTAGAGACTTTATTTATTTAAATTATTCGTTGGAATTAACAAAGTACTCATTGACTTTTTGACTGAATCACTATTACAGAATTATTAATTCATTCAGGTGCATTCTAGATTATATCATTATGATAGATCAAAACTGTTAGCACATCAACACATTTCAGACTGATGGTAAATCACATTCTGTATCAGAATTTTTCACAGAATACCACTGGAATTCATTTGGAATCCTTTATACTTTTGGACGTACCCATTATGCTAGAATTTTTTGGACTATTTGGGATTTATTTCACAGTAAAATAAAAAAAAATAGATTTTTGCTTTGTATTTTAAGGAAATATGAACATTATTTGTTGAATTTTACAAAACTTGTTGGTGTTTGTTCTTTTCTGATACTTAGTATAAAACCATAGAGTCATAACTATATATATATATATTTCTTTTATTTTTGACAGATCCCTCACCTACCCAACTTATAGTTCAGTTTCTGCAGCAGGCAGAAGCTGAAATTACCAATAATCTCAATGCTAACCAGATCAAAGAGGGAACTACTCAGGGGCAGGTAACTCCTAACAGTTCACCTGTCCCCTTACAGCAACCAGTGGAAAATGGGGAGCCAATGGAAGAGGATAGAAAACCAGAGTCAGAAGCAAAAATCGAAGAAGGTAATTGAGTCAGGGTGATAACCTACCAAGTTCTACAGAAAAATAATAAAACTGGCTTTGTGCCATAAAATAATAATAAAGTATATAAAAGTTGTTTTTATCTTCCAGAATTTAATGCCAAACTAATCAAATGCTAATATATGTGCTGCAGTTCCAATAACCCAGGAAAATTCAAAATATTTTTTCATAACATGACTTTAGTGACATAGTTTTTCATCTGACCTTTAGTCTTTTTGTTTCCTCTGTTATTGTATTTACATAAAAAAGTATTTATTAGAATCTTTGGAATTTCTTTCAAGAAACTGTATTTTTCATAGAGTTATAAATCAAGTTCAATGTAATGTAGAAGACAGGATCAGCATAGTAATACTCTGCAAAAGTAGGCTGTTTTTTCTTTCGATGAATTATTTATTCATCATTTTCTAGTTGATTAACTTGGACATTGGCAAGACAGAATTGTTGTGACACATGTCAACATCAGTTTCTGAAAAGAATGTTGTGTGAAAAATAATGACTGGGTTCCATTCGACGATACGGTCATCCTAAGTCTTTTCCATGACGGTGTTGGAGTCTTATGGTGTTACCTTTGATCTTCTCTCCATCTGTCACATGTTGATCAAGTCTGTGTTTAGGTCTTGTCAGGCAGTGTGATGTAGCATCAGTGTTCCATGAAGATACCTCAAGTTGCAAATTACGAGTGTTGAAATTGATTTTAGCTCCACTTATTTTTAATAATTATTTCCTTTCATCCGAAAACAGCAGCCTTGCTCCCAAAAACAGTTTGAATTTCTTTGTCTATCACAGTATCAATATTTAGTTAATATTTGTAAAGGTTGCCAATTATTGTTATTCACTGTTTTTTGTTGTTTTCATGTGAGTCAAGATTATCTGCATTTGTGACTTGATTTTTTAATGATGATTTCATATAAGTCAGGCTTACATGTTATTGTGATTTAATGACTTTAATGTGAGTCATGGTTACCAGTTATTGTGACTGAATGACTTTTGTGAAGTTTTATTTTAAGTCGTAGTTACCCGTTATTGTGATTTAAAGACTTTTGTGAAGTTTTGATATAAGTTACGGTTACCTGCTATTGTGACTGAATGACTTTTGTTAAATTTTAATATGCTTTTGGCTTTACTGGTCCTAGACCAGAAGAGCTTGTGGAATTCATCATTCATGCCATGGTATAGTCTGTCCTAAATGAAAATGATGTTGCTCTGACAGCCAACCACAGCAGCCATCTTTAAATCTTGTTATTTCTACTTCTCCTGACTTGAAACACATATCGACATCAGGATTTCACCAGAATTCTTATGCCATCTAGCAGTATGACCTAAAATATGGCCAACTAGAAAATCTTGTTGTTGATCACAAATATCAGAGATAGTTTCAGCATTCAGCATTTAAAATAGTCATCTTGGGTTTGGATTATGAATGAGACGGCGTTATGGCCTCGTGATTAAAAACAGCCCCATGTGGGCAGTGTCTTAAATCTTGTGGACAAATGTTATAAAAATGGTTGCTAAAATTTCAATAAGTAGATGTACAGCTAATTGAAGACGATGTTCTTGGGGCAAAATAACCTTACTATTTTGTACACATTGATATGATCCGAGTGACAGTTCAGAGTATAAGGTATAGGTCAGCATAAGTTTCACGTGTACATTCTAATTTTTTTTCTCTTTGCCTACAAGCACTATGGCAGTTCATGTGAAGTTATGTGTGTAAATTCTATTTATAGCATCATGGGGAATTTGTAACTTGTCCTATTTCTGGAAATTCCTTTCAGCCAGAAGAGCATTATTCCCTTCAGGGGACTCTTTTTTTATGGATAACTACTCCTGCTCTTGCTGGTGGAAAACATTTTTAGTCAGCTTAAGTGTTGTAAGTTATAAGTATACAAATCCTGTCTTTTTCCCCATGGATCTATTGTTGCATTGATCAGCAATGATGAGGAATAATTTTATTGGTAAAATAAACTAATGTAATCACAGTAATGAAGTTTGAAGACATCTAAAATAATAGCTATTAGTAACTTAAGTTTCTCATGATTAACATATGCTACATGGACTATTATAATTAAGGAATAGATACAAGTTATACATTTCCTGCATGAGTGTTTTTAAATTTATACATATTTTTAAAACTAAAATTGCAACTGATGGCAAAAGCAAGAATATTAGCATCTCAGCTTAAAAAATAGGGTCACCAGCTAACTTTTGATGGATCATAACATTCTCTCAGAAGTATCATATTACCTTCTCATAAAGACTTTCTTGCACACATACACAGTTACAATGGATACATTATGGAATTTGTTTACTGTAGATTATCCTTTATCTTCATAAGAAAGAATTATTGTAATATGAATTACCCCAGTATTATTTCTGCAGTGATGTAATGTAGTGTGTTTGAAAGTAATTCAAGTTCTTTTCTTTGTGCATATATTTTTTTTCTCCATTGACTTTTAATGAAAAAGGCTAATTAGTTTATACAGAGGAACCTCGTTCAATCCAGACACCTTTGATCCCAGTTAATATGTCCAGATTAATGTGTTTTCTGGATAATTGAATCATGGACATTTTTATTTTACGATGTCATCATACCATATACAAGTACATGTATATGCTAGTTGTAAATGTACTGTATATTCAATAATGGTTGAAATAAATGAATACATCTATTGACTTTTGGGTGGTCTTTATGCTGGCAAATCTTTTTTATGCTGGCCGGTATCTCTACTTGTCTACTTTTGCTTGATGGTGTCGCCATAATATATGTTAAAAGTACATTGAATACAAACTAATAAAATGCAGTCATTTTTATAAATCATATTTTACATCTGTTATGGCTACTAATGAGCTGATAATCGACGTTCCCATTTTATTCTGAAATGAAGCCCTATACTGTCCACATCTTAAATCAGTCAACTGTACTTGTACAGCCATCAATAAACTGTGATTGTTATATACAAATGGTAAACAACAAACAGGCTTAATGACACACTTAATTTATTAACCATATGTTATATCAAAAAAGCGGGGACGATTTGATCCCAGTGTGTTTATTTAATTATTAACACCCCCATCGGCAACTAGCTAAAACAGACATTGTTTATACAATTGCTGGTTACAATATCGTCACACTACTTGGTTTTTCCACACACATGATGACGTGATCAATTAATAACTTTTAACATCCCACTATAATTTGACCAAACAGAGATTGATACATTGACACACCTCCAAATTTGCGTAGGTGAATCTGTATTATCCGACTGACTGTATTTTCGTATCTGATTTTTCTAATTTTCTTATTTTTGGACAGATTATTTCCAGATTATCGATACAAGTTTTAAAGTAATTTTACACTTTGATCCCTGATTTTGATTTCCAGATCTGGAACTCAGATTTCTTGATTAACGGAGCCAGTTAACGTTTAGGAATTCCATTCCCATTGAATTATGTCAGGATAGCGAGGTTTCTGGATAAACGGAGACCGGATTAACGAGGCTCCTCTGTATATGTAAATCTATCAAACCACTTTCCAAGTTGTCAAGACTATTGGAGCTTGGATTCTCATCATATGTACATATCAATAGCTGTGCACGTATTACATTTAATTTAGATAACAGACATGATGGATGGGTATCACTTGTGAGAAATTTATTGTTATACTTATAACTTCATCAGAATTATAAAACATCATTCATCAGAATTATACAACACTATTTAATTGTTGTGAAGTGTGATTACCATAATGTTCTTTTGAGATTCAGATGTTCTAGTCATAAAGTTTTCATAGAAACTAGTAGACATGATGGTGTGACTACTTCATGTCATTTTTTGAGATTTTTGTTGCTGCAGTAATTTGTCATTTGTTGAAGTTGAATATTTGTCATTTGTAAACATTATCAGGAGAAAAATTGGTTTGTTTATTAATCCTGAAAAAATGTATGGCTTTATATCAAGACAGAATTCTTTTGTTATCTTCTATTCTCAGAGTTGTGATGTATGAATGGAAACATTGCCTGGGTTCTCTGTCATTACTGATTACTTTCTTGAACATACATGTGATTCTAGCAGTGGTAGGACAAAAATACTATTTTTAAGGTCTTCTAACACATATACCATTTTATTCTTTAAATCGACACCTTTTGAAAATTAAAAGATTTTTCTTTTTGTACAAAATGGAAAAGAAAAGCAGAAACCAGCCAGAACTATTCTACTTGCAATGTGTGCAATGATGCATTGATGCATGACTGAGTAATCTGATTAAAGCTGACATGTACACTACAAGCTGGTAATTGATTACCTTATTGTTGCTATGTGGATGTGGAGATTTAAGCCAAACACTGGATGTCTTTTGAGGTATTATAAGTAAATAAGGTATCAGATGTGGTCAATGAGGCTGATGGCTTTTGACTCGCTGATTGGAAATTGGCCACCATTTGGCAGAGTTGAGATGAAATTGAAAGACTGACCCAAAAATGATTTTGGCACAAACACTTGAATGAGTAATACAGCACTTGTTTAGCATATTAAGCATAACCTATGAGTAATGTCAAACATGTAAAGAGAAACTGTATAAGCAAGACTTACTCCAGATGCTAATGATGCTATGCTTAAGATGGTAATGAGCATCACCACTGCTGAAAAAAGTGTTGTGTAAGGAGGAACATCATCACTGCCAATCACTGTTGATTAAGTGTGTAAGAAGGGACATCATCACTGTCGATCAAGTGTGTAAGGAGGAACATCATCACTGCCAATCACTGTCGATCAAGTGTGTAAGGAGTACCATGACAGAGCACTTTGACAATGGTTGATATCAGGATCTGAGGAAAACACTGCTCTATGTGAACTTTTTTATGATCTTAATAAACGCACAAGTCAGTTTAAGGACTGCTCCAGTGGCCTATGTGGTTAGAGTATCTGCCTATGATGCAGGAGTTCCCAGGTTCAAACCCAGGCTGAGTCATACAAAAGACAAGTAAAACTTGTGCTAACAGCTGCCTCATTAGGTGCTCAGCATTAAGAGGTTAATTTTAGGATGGCTGGCCTGGTGTCAGGATAATGTGACTGGGTGGGACATCATCATGCTACATGTCTAAGGCATGATGCCCCAGTACTAGCTGCTGCAAACTACTATACTGCAGACATTGTAGCAATATCACTGAAAAATTGATATATTAAAGCTACATTAAAAATCCAAATCACACACACTCATCTGTTTAAATTTTTTTGTTTATTTATATTCATATTTTAAGTATAGCAGTTGTATTATTGTGTGACAAAAACAATGGTAGATACTTAGGTTCCTTTTGGACAAATGTCGTTTGAGGTTGCAAAATTTGATTCATGGTTTGTGATGTTTAAAGTCACCATCTCTATGCCTTTGTCATAAAAAAAATTGTCTTTATGCACTGTGTGTGTGTGTGTGTGCACTTCATGTGATAGATTTTGTCTTTGTGTATATTATTATATTATGGGCGGATGGCCTAGATTATCAGTTAAAGAATCTTGAATCTTGGACATTTTATTTAGATGTGTGGG
Source organism: Sinohyriopsis cumingii (assembly GCA_028554795.2). NCBI lineage: Eukaryota > Metazoa > Mollusca > Bivalvia > Unionida > Unionidae > Sinohyriopsis > Sinohyriopsis cumingii. The sequence goes on from CM068838.1 coordinate 125,201,005, forward strand.
AAGACAGAAGATGTCGGTGATGCCACATCATTATCATTCATTGTAGGGAAACAATAAAGGCCTTTGATCTGATACTGCCAAATTTTGGATTATGGAATTATTGATAACAGAAAACTAGAACACAAGTTATATTGAATGTGCAGGAATGCCCTGTACAACTTAAGCTCAAACAGAAGTATTTTATCAAATGTAGAATGGAATTCACACCAGACCTGTATTAAATTCATGTATTGTTGGAAATTAGGTTTCTACCAAGGGTGACTTACAAATTGTTTGCCTGGGCTTATATGATATTGATTATTCTTGTAACAGTTAGGAAAAAAACATGGTGTATATTTCGGCTTGATCAAACAACACAAGTTTCCTTTGTATGCTCAGAGACAATTGAAGTAACTTAAGAGACCAACTGGGACAACTTAGATTACTTTGACTTGTAACAATGAAACATTTCAGGTGATTTGTTTCTTGGTTGAGGATAATAATAAGGCACATTCACCCATGAATCAAAGTCTGTTGCACAGATTTACTGTTGTGAAAGAATACATTATGCTTATTCACTAGCAAAGTCAGTATTGTCTCAAGCTGAAATAAATACCAGATTTTCCAGTTTGAATATTCATTCAGTGAATTTAAGTAGGATTCAGATACTTGGAGATATTGCTACGGGTATAAAATCAGTCCTGTTTTCTTTGTCTGCTTGGCATTTATTGACACTCAACGCCCAATTTCCAGCCAGGTCATACTAAAAATAGTTAAATGCAGGGGGCAATCTAAAAATATATTTAGAACTGATTTGTTCACAAGCAAAATCACATGGACATGTTGCCAATTGAATGATTAGATTTTGATATGTTGATTGCAGGTCACTGGAATTTATCAAATACCTGACATATCCAGAAGGGACTGGTTTTTGACTGACTGTAAAATGACCAAAGCAAACAATGTGATCTTCTGCTTTTCCAAAAGAAACTCATATTTATATGTGATAATGACTTTTGGTTACTGAAACCCATACACAGGCACCAATGGATACATGGAGATGTACACTGCAGTAGGTGTGAAGTGGCCTTGTGGCTTTGGTATGCAGTACAATGCAACCTCTAACATGGCCATAATCCTGGGCACTACTTCCTTGCCTCGACCAAATCTTTGAGTATAAAGTTTAGATTTCATGAGTAAAGAGGGATTCCAAGCAAATAATTGTCATTTTAAAAATGACAGAAATTAAAATGAACTAATTCCTTCACCAGATTGGATTATATACCGATAACTGCAAACTCTTGACCCCTACAGCGTAAATAAATCTATTAAAAAAGTCATGTCAATAGGCCTGTGTATATCTTATTGATACAAAACTGCATCAGCACTACTGACGTTTAAGAAAGAAAGGATTGTTTCATATTTTAAGCATTTTTGGTAAACTCCATAGTTGTGTAACAACATCAAAACATGAATAACAGACCAAATGGGAAACTATAGTGAAACTAATTTTTCTGAGGGAAGATGATTAGGGGTGGGGATTGGTAATGGTTTGTGGGATTGACTACAACTACTCCTGACAGAAAGAATGTACATATAAGCATTGCTGACTTTAATATAACACCTATTATATACCATGTCGACTTTAATAAGACCCCTTTCTTAAACCTTATTGACTTTAATATGACCTCTTTTTCATACCATATTGACTTTAATATGACCCCTTTTCCAAAATGACTTTAATGTGACCCCTTTTTATACCATGTTGACTTTAATATGAACCCTGTTTTATACCATGTTAACATGAATATGACCTTTTACATACCATGTTGACTTTATTATGACCCCTATTTTATACCATTGTTGACTTTACTGTGACCCCTTTTTTATATCATGTTGACTTTAATATGACCCCGTTTTATATGTTGACTTTAATATGATCCCTTTTTATACCATGCTGACTTTAATATGACCCCTATTTTATACTATGTTGGCTTTTTAATATGACCTCTTTTTTTAAAAATCTTGACTTTGATATAACCTCTTTTTATTCCATGTTGACTTTAATTTGATCTCTTTTTATACCATGTTGACTTTTATTTGACCAATTTTTATACCATGTTCTTTTTAATATTACCCTTATGTGAACCCGACCATGTTCATATCCACCTTGCTGTAATACATGTTATCTTTTCGAAAGTTAACAAATATAATGGCAATATTGTGAGCAATGTGGCTATTCAGAATTTTGACATTATGATGATGATGTTAGTTGAAATTCAAATTTCAGGTGATTTAAGATGTTTTAAATTGTTCCATTGTATACTGATTAATTCAGTGTTACATATTTACATTTCAGTTTGTTTCTTTTACAAAGTACTGCCAAACTAGCTGAGTAAACAAAAGAATATTTGAATACCAGTTTTATGTTTTAATATTTTCCAAAAAGTATTATATACTACACTTGGTATGAATATTAACTAGATCCTGATACTACACTTGTCATCGATATGAACTGATCCTGATGCTTGTCATGGATATGAACTAGATCCTGATTCCATCTACTTCAGTTGTCATGGATATGAACTAGATCCTTGTTCCATATACTTGTCATGAATATGAACTAGACACTGATTCCATATATCTACACTTGTCATGGATATGAACTAGACACTGATTCCTTATATCTACACTTGTCATGGATATGAACTAGACACTGATTCCATATATCTACACTTGTCATGGATATAAACTAGACACTGATTCCATATATCTACACTTGTCGTGGATATGAACTAGACACTGATTCCATATATCTACACTTGTCATGGATATGAACTAGACCCTGATTTCATATATCTACACTTGTCATGGATATGAACTAGACACTGATTCCATATATCTACACTTGTCATGGATATGAACTAGACCCTGATTTCATATATCTACACTTGTCATGGATATGAACTAGACACTGATTCCATATATCTACACTTGTCATGGATATGAACTAGACCCTGATTTCATATATCTACACTTGTCATGGATATGAACTAGACACTGATTCCATATATCTACACTTGTCATGGATATGAACTAGACCCTGATTTCATATATCTACACTTGTCATGGATATGAACTAGACCCTGATTTCATATTACTACACTTGTCATGGATATGAACTAGACCCTGATTTCATATTACTACACTTGTCACTACACTAGACCCTAATACTACTGCTCACAGAGAGAAGCGTTTTTTCTTGGCAGCAGAAAATGAAACTAGAATAGGAGTCTTCAAAGCTGTCAGTGCAAAAGCTGATTATGCAGAGTAGCTTAACATTGTATTCTTTGTTGTGCCAGAATTTGTACTCAAAGAAGATCCATATAAATCAAATATTTCAAAGTAGCTTAATATTGTTTTTGTTTTTTTTGTGTGTCAGAATTCACTGACAGAAGATCCTTATAAATTGGACACTTTGGCAACCCCTGTGTATTTTTTATGGCAAAGCAACCGACAGTTTTGAAATTGTCATTTAAAGCGGACCCTTTTCCCAGACCTTGACCTATAAATTGTGTCCAAAATCTGTCACATACACTTATTTGTTATACATGTATATATATTCTTCCATTTGGCTTGCATGATTTAAAATAATGAAAATGAAAACAACCACATATTTTCTCAGAATTCCATACGATTAATTTTGATATCTCCCAAAGGCACCATTAGGGCAGAAAAGATAGTTTTGTCTCCCTCTGTAATAACAGACAGGAGTTTACTGTTATTCTTCTATCTCTCTGTAAATTATGAATCTTGATTTTATTTTGTGCTACCTATTTTGATGCTGTTAACACATTTTTGTCTGTTTGTCCCAAATCGTTTGAAACATAATTACACAAGTCTATTCCACATATAGGAGTGAATTTTCCTGTATGCAGTTCATAATAATTATGAAAGAAGACCCGTTTTAGTATTTTCATTTCTTTTATTGATGATTTACCAGTTAGTCATTACTGTTTATTTAGCACCTGCACATTTATCTTTCAAGAATTTGCACACATAATGAGCATAATTGTACATTAAAAGGTGTATTAGTAATGTTTTTGTATCTGGCATTGTGCTTTGCAAGCATGACATTTAATGGCTGGATGTGTACTCACTTGTTGTCTCTTTTGAGTGTGATATTTAATGGCTGGATGTGTACTCATCTTTCATTTGTGTCTTGTGAGCATGACATTTAATGGCTGGATGTGTATTCATTTGTCATTTGTGTCTTGTGAGCATGACATTTAGTGGCTAGATATGTACTTTTTTATGTATTGTGAGCATTACATTTAATGGCTGTGTACTCGTCTTTTGAGCATGATATTTAGTGGCTAGATGTGTATGCATTTGTGTCTTGTGAGCATTACATTTAGTGGCTGGATGTGTACTCATTTGTCTCTTGTGTATGATATTTAACTGCTGGATGTGTACTCATTTGTCATTTGTGTCTTGTGAGCATGACATTTAATGGCTGGATGTGTATTCATTTGTCATTTGTGTCTTGTGAGCATGACATTTAGTGGCTAGATGTGTAATCTTTTATGTATTGTGAGCATTACATTTAATGGCTGGTTGTGTACTCATTTGTGTATTGTGAGCATGGCATTTACTGGCTGGATGTTTATTCACATGTATGTGGTGAGCATAACATTTATGTACTTTTGAGAGAGTGACGTATGTAAGGTGAAGTTGTTTGCATTTGAAACATGCACATTGTTGAGAATGCTGGCATACCTCTATGCTACTTTGATGTAATGTGGCTGACATTTCTTTGGATATTGTACTTACGGAAATTGTACATGATCTAAGCACACTGCTGAATAAAATGACTGCTCCCTTGTCCTAAAAAAAATCAGCCTAAATTAGTCTAAAGTACACTATCTTTAGAACCTATTAAAATAGGGAAAATGAATTTTGCCTAACTAGACAATACCAGCTTCTGAAAGTGCAATGGATGAATCACCAAATATATAAAATGTAAAAAAGAAGTTACAGCCACCTTTTTTATACAATTTATCTCTGAAGTCCAGGAAGTGAAAGTGACCAAGTGGAGCTAGCAGTGTTTCGAAAGATGTACATCTGGAGTAAGGCCAAGCTGTATGCTCTATAACCCATAGTACAATCATCAATCATACACCAAAATAAACAGAATTAAAGGTTCTTTGAACAGTGCCTAAGATATACAATGTCTTTTCTAAATAGCAGGTATGACCAGTGAGGAAATGCAGGGAATTCTTTTTCTTTAAAAGTCTAACCCTGTGCAAAATACGAAACTGTAGAGTGCCACCTTAATAAAAATATGAAAATTTATGTAATTATTTTTCTTATTTTCATATCATTATGTATGATGTTCTGAACAAAATGGTACATTAACATTGATTTTATGCATGAAAATAAGCTAATTATGCTTATTTTGCTCTTGCTTACATAATATACCTTGAGGCAGTATCGTGTGAGTAGTGACCTTAATTATGGGGAAATTAGAATACAGGAACAAACTTAAATTTAAGACTGTTCTTTAAGTAAAAAAAATATATTGTGAAAATGTTACTTTTCATTTATTTGCAGTGGAATTGAAAAAATGCTGACAAAGCAAATTTGCATTCTTCCACATTAAACAATAAGCAAATATTTTAACCTTTGACCTTCATGAACTGCATCTGTTCCATCCCTTTTCAGACTGTAAAATTTATTGGTGACATCTCAGGAATAATTCTGGCAAGTTTCATGTTTCTGTCTTTGGGCATAACTTTGGTTGCTATGTTCACAAAATGTAATGTGCATTTTTAAAATAGCTCACTTTTTGATTGGGGGAGGGGGCTGGGCTTCTGTGAGACTTTGACACTAATAAATATTCTGTGGGGGTGGGGATACAGGAGAATTATTTAAAAGGACTGTTTTGATGCTTGCGACTTACATTTTTCAGCCATATGATCAAAATTAAAACATACAATGATAATACCTATGTGCTCATTAAGGGGGTGCTCTCCAGATATTATGTACTTTTGAGAGAGTGGCGTATGTAAGATGAAGTTGTTTACATTTGGAAGACGCACAACGAAGAGAATGTTGGCATACCTCTATGCTACTTTGATGTAATGTGGCTGACATTTCATTGGATATTGTACTTGTGGAAATTGTACATGATTTAAGCACACTGCTAAATAAAATGACTGCTCCCAACTAGACAATACCAACTTCTGAAAGTGCAGTGGATGAATTACCAAATATATGAAATGTAAAAAAGTTATTGTCTCTTTTTTTTTTCTTCAGTTTACCTATGATGTCCAGGAAGTGAAAATGACTAAGTGGAGCCAAGCTGTAAACTCTATAACCCATATTACACCCATCAATCATACACCAAAATAAATGGAATTACCTAAGATATACAAGATCTTTTTTAAATAGCTGGTATAGCCAGTGAGGAAGTGCAGGGAAATTCTTTTTCTTTAAAATTCTAATGTATGCAAAATACAAAACTGTAGAGCACCACCTAATGACTGTGTGTATTCACATTGTCTTGTGAGCAAGAGATTTAATATTTGGAAATGTTCTCAGATGAGCTATTGTGCTTTCTGAGCATGACATGTATTGGCTGGATGTGTACTCATTTGTTCATCATGATTAGAAATCTCTCTAAGGTACTTGTGTGTATGTGACATTTGATATGTTGTGCCTTTGGAGCATGATATTTAATGACTGGGCATGTACTCAAATGCAGTTGTTTAAATCTCTCCAAGGTGTGTGTGTGTATGCCATATGTTTGCCTCAGAAATCATGACATTTTAATGAACAAGTGTGTACTTTACATGGTTTTTAATTGTCATTAGACATCTATCTAATGTGTTGGCAGATTTCTCTTATGAATCGAAACCAAGATAATCACGAGTCTACAGTACACATTGTGTTGGTAATATTTCTTTATCTGACAGATGGGTTAATATGATAAGTTAGTGCACTTTGTTGGGTAAATGAGAATACACTGTACTCAACTTTGTGTTTTCATGCACCAGGTAATGTATGAAAGGCAGTTTCCTCCTTATTCTGTTTTTCAATCTCTTGCTGATCATAAAACATATGACAAGGGCAAGGTTTGTACATTCTGAATTATTTACTGCAAAACTTTGAGCATTGATATGTCTTTAAAGTGGAGATTGTTTTGACATGCAACCAGATCACTGCAGGAGATTGTCTCCAGGGCAGAAAAATCTTGTATGTAAAGCATCAAAAGTCTTTCATAAGAATTATGTCGAGATTTCATTCCTTTGGACACATCAAATATTGCCAGGATATTGGTGTGATGTTTACATTGTCCTTACAGACCTGGATTTATGTACAAAACTACTTGGCTATCATCAAAGAGAGCAAGATGACAAATTGTTTTTTAAACATCCAGCACATTCAAGACAATACACTGTTACCTGGTTCTTATGAGACGGCTAACATGACAGAGACATATGAATGTATTCACTATCAGTTTCATGGTTTATGCTGATCATTATTTTTCACCCAGTGTATGACAAATATAAAGAAATATTTACTCAGTAATAAATTGAATTTTTATTATTAGCAAAACATTTCATGTACTGGAATCAAATGTATGGTTCACATGAAATGAACTGCAACAGTGAAGGGAATTTTTGGTTCCAGATCTTGTGCTTATTTTAACTTTAGTGTTGACTCATTATCTACCAGTATTTGTTTTAACAATTCCTTTTTTTCTTTAATTGCTTTTGTTTTCATTAATTAAACCTTAAAATAAATTAAATCTTTGTTGCCATAGGTAAGTGTGTCCTTCAACTTTGAAAAAAATGTTACATTATATTATTCGCACACCCTCCTGTTTGTTTACACCTATTGATTGTAAAAACAAAAAGCACCAAGGATATAAAGAAAAAATCACAAAACTTAGTCCTTTAATTCATTGATTTATAAATTCTAACCTGATTGTCACTGGGTGGTCTCAAACACTGTCAGCTTGTTGGTGTTTCGAATCAAGCAGGAGTTGTTTTTTGCAATGCACCATATTTGCATGGGTGAGTCTTTGTTGACAAGCAACAGAAGTGATGTAGTTTATCATCATTGATAATCTCAATAATGCTGTAAATTATGGAGTTGCATTTCTTTAAACATATGTATACAAGAGTTTTTCCATTTTATTTGTTCACTTTGTTAAGAAATATTAAAACTATACATTGCAAGTATTGGATGCAGACAACAGTTTTTACTGAAATGGGCTGTTCTAGAAACCAGAAAAGGACAGTGAGCAGCCTGTCTGCTTGTTTACATCAAGAACGTCCATTTGCTCTGAAATGCCAATAAGTAGACAGTATTTGAAGGACTCCATGGTGATAGGCTGGAAATTATAAATCAGTGAATGAAATGACTAAGTTTTGTGCATTTTTTTACATCCTTGATGCTTTTGTTTTTAAAATTGGTAGCGACTACAAACAAATGAGAGGTTGTGCAAATAATATAGCAGGTGTCAGAGACTTTTTATTGCAAGATGGCAGACTGCTATCCATGAATGTTTAAATTGCCACAAGTTTTGTTGTTTGTTGTCACATGCATTCATTTAAAAAGGATACAAATTGCCATCTTACAGTTTTTATCATCTTTTACAATTTTTGTCCGTTACTAACATCAACATTAACATGGATGGATATGCACGAAAGAAAAGCAGTAGATATATTTTTTATTTTTTCAGCTGAAAAAGTATGCACAGGTCCTGATTTGGGGGACATCAGACTTAAAATTGTCAGCGAACTTGCAATTCCATGCTCAGGTGTAATACTGCAATTGCATATTAGCGATATCCTGCAGAGTGGAGACAAATCTCAGAGATTTTTGGAACTGTCTTATTGTCTCGCATCTTGAGCCCATTTTTAGATCTTCTGGTCTGTGGGATTGTGTATAGTCTATCCATCTGTTAGTACAGATTTTTATCAGTACTCTTCTGGTCTGTGGTATTGTCTATAGTCTATCCATCTGTTAGTACAGATTTGTATCAATACTATTCTGGTCTGTGGGATTGTCTGTAGTCTATCCATCTGTTTGACAGATTTTTGTCATTACTCTTCTGGTCTGGGGGATTGTATGTAGTATATCTATCTGTTAGTACAGATTTTTATCACTGTTCTGGTCTGGCATTGACTGTAGTCTATCCATCTGTTATTACAGATTTTTATCACTATTCTTCTAGTTTATGGGATTGTCTGTAGTCTATCCATCTGTTTGACAGATTTTTGTCATTACTCTTCTGGTCTGTGGGATTGTATGTAGTATATCTATCCGTTAGTACAGATTTTTATCACTGTTCTGGTCTGGCATTGACTGTAGTCTATCCATCTGTTATTACAGATTTTTATCACTATTCTGGTCTGGCATTGACTGTAGATTATCCATCTGTTATTACAGATTTTTATCACTATTCTTGTAGTTTGTGGGATTGTCTGTAGTCTATCCATCTGTTATTACAGATTTTTATCACTATTGTGGTCTGGTCTGTGGGATTGTCTGTAGTAGTACCCATCTGTTAGTACAGATTTTTATCACTATTCTTCTAGTTTGTGGGATTGTCTGTAGTCTATCCACAGGTTATTACAGATTTTTATCACTATTCTGGTCTGGCATTGACTGTAGTCTATCCATCTGTTATTACAGATTTTTATCACTATTCTGGTCTGGCATTGACTGTAGATTATCCATCTGTTATTACAGATTTTTATCACTATTCTTCTAGTTTGTGGGATTGTCTGTAGTCTATCCATCTGTTATTACAGATTTTTATCACTATTCTGGTCTGGTCTGTGGGATTGTCTGTAGTAGTACCCATCTGTTAGTACAGATTTTTATCACTATTCTTCTAGTTTGTGGGATTGTCTGTAGTCTATCCACAGGTTATTACAGATTTTTATCACTATTCTGGTCTGGTCAGTGGGATTGTCTTTAGTCTGTCCATCTATTACATATATTTATCACTATTCTTCTAGTCTGTGGGATTGTCTGTAGTCTATCCATCTGTTATTACAGATTTTTATCACTATTCTTCTAGTTTGTGGGATTGTCTGTAGTCTATCCATCTATTATTACAGATTTTTATCACTGTTCTGGTCTGGCATTGACTGTAGTCTATCCATCTGTTATTACAGATTTTTATCACTATTCTTCTAGTTTGTGGGATTGTCTGTAGTCTATCCATCTGTTATTACAGATTTTTATCACTATTCCGGTCTGGTCTGTGGGATTGTCTGTAGTAGTACCCATCTGTTAGTACAGATTTTTATCACTATTCTTCTAGTTTGTGGGATTGTCTGTAGTCTATCCACAGGTTATTACAGATTTTTATCACTATTCTGTGTCTGCTCAGTGGGATTGTCTTTAGTCTATCCATCTATTACATATATTTATCACTATTCTTCTAGTCTGTGGGATTGTCTGTAGTCTATCCATCTGTTATTACAGATTTTTATCACTATTCTTCTAGTCTGTGGGATTGTCTTATGTCTATTTATCTGTTATTACAGATTTTTTATCACTATTCTGGTCTGGTCTGTGGTATTGTCTGCAGTCAATCCATTTGTTATTACAGATTTTTATCACTACTCTTCTGGTCTGTGGTATTGTCTATAGTCTATCCATCTGTTATTACAGATTTTTATCACTATTCTGATCTGTGGTATTGTCTATAGTCTATCCATCTGTTATTACAGATTTTTATCACTATTCAGATCTGTGGTATTGTCTATAGTCTATCCGTCTGTTATTACAGATTTTTATCACTATTCTGGTCTGTAGTATTGTCTATAGTCTATCCGTCTGTTATTACAGATTTTTATCACTATTCTGATCTGTGGTATTGTCTATAGTCTATCCATCTGTTATTACAGATTTTTATCACTATTCAGATCTGTGGTATTGTCTATAGTCTATCCGTCTGTTATTACAGATTTTTATCACTATTCTGGTCTGTAGTATTGTCTATAGTCTATCCGTCTGTTATTACAGATTTTTATCACTATTCTGATCTGTGGTATTGTCTATAGTCTATCCGTCTGTTATTACAGATTTTTATCACTATTCTGGTCTGTAGTATTGTCTATAGTCTATCCGTCTGTTATTACAGATTTTTATCACTATTCTGATCTGTGGTATTGTCTATAGTCTATCCGTCTGTTATTACAGATTTTTATCACTATTCTGGTCTGTGGTATTGTCTATAGTCTATCCATCTGTTATTACAGATTTTTATCACTATTCTGATCTGTGGTATTGTCTATAGTCTATCCATCTGTTATTACAGATTTTTATCACTATTCTTCTAGTCTGTGGGATTTTCTTTAGTCTATTCATCTGTTATTACAGATTTTTTATCACTATTCTGGTCTGGTATGTGGTATTGTCTATAGTCTATCCATCTGTTATTACAGATTTGTATCACTACTCTTCTGGTCTGTGGTATTGTCTATAGTCTATCCATCTGTTATTACAGATTTTTATCACTATTCTGATCTGTGGTATTGTCTATAGTCTATCCGTCTGTTATTACAGATTTTTTAGTACTATTCTTCTGGTCTGTGGTATTGTCTATAGTCTATCCATCTGTTATTACAGATTTTTTATCACTACTCTTCTGGTCTGTGGTATTGTTTATAGTCTATCCATCTGTTATTACAGATTTTTTAGTACTATTCTTCTGGTCTGTGGTATTATCTATAGTTTATCCATCTGTTTTTACAGATTTTTATCACTATTCTGATCTGTGGTATTGTCTATAGTCTATCCATCTGTTATTACAGATTTTTATCACTATTCTGGTCTGTGGTATTGTCTATAGTCTATCCATCTGTTATTACAGATTTTTTATCACTACTCTTCTGGTCTGTGGTATTGTCTATAGTTTATCCATCTGTTATGACAGATTTTTATAACTATTCTGATCTGTGGTATTGTCTATAGTCTATCCATCTGTTATTACAGATTTTTATCACTACTCTTCTGGTCTGTGGTATTGTCTATAGTCTATCCATCTGTTATTACAGATTTTTATCACTATTCTGATCTGTGGTATTGTCTATAGTCTATCCATCTGTTATTGCAGATTTTTATCACTTCTGATCTGTGGTATTGTCTATAGTCTATCCGTCTGTTATTACAGATTTTTATCACTGTTCTGATCTGTGGTATTGTCTATAGTCTATCCGTCTGTTATTACAGATTTTTATCACTATTCTGATCTGTGGTATTGTCTATAGTCTATCCGTCTGTTATTACAGATTTTTATCACTATTCTGGTCTGTGGTATTGTCTATAGTCTATCCATCTGTTATTACAGATTTTTATCACTATTCTGATCTGTGGTATTGTCTATAGTCTATCCATCTGTTATTACAGATTTTTATCACTATTCTTCTAGTCTGTGGGATTTTCTATAGTCTATCCATCTGTTATTACATATTTGTATCACTACTCTTCTGGTCTGTGGTATTGTCTATAGTCTATCCATCTGTTATTACAGATTTTTATCACTATTCTGATCTGTGGTATTGTCTATAGTCTATCCGTCTGTTATTACAGATTTTTTAGTACTATTCTTCTGGTCTGTGGTATTGTCTATAGCCTATCCATCTGTTATTACAGATTTTTTATCACTACTCTTCTGGTCTGTGGTATTGTCTATAGTCTATCCATCTGTTATTACAGATTTTTATCACTATTCTGATCTGTGGTATTGTCTATAGTCTATCCGTCTGTTATTACAGATTTTTTAGTACTATTCTTCTGGTCTGTGGTATTATCTATAGTTTATCCATCTGTTTTTACAGATTTTTATCACTATTCTGATCTGTGGTATTGTCTATAGTCTATCCGTCTGTTTTTACAGATTTTTATCACTATTCTGGTCTGTGGTATTGTCTATAGTCTATCCATCTGTTATTACAGATTTTTATCACTATTCTGATCTGTGGTATTGTCTATAGTCTATCCATCTGTTATTACAGATTTTTATCACTATTCTTCTAGTCTGTGGGATTTTCTTTAGTCTATTCATCTGTTATTACAGATTTTTTATCACTATTCTGGTCTGGTATGTGGTATTGTCTATAGTCTATCCATCTGTTATTACAGATTTGTATCACTACTCTTCTGGTCTGTGGTATTGTCTATAGTCTATCCATCTGTTATTACAGATTTTTATCACTATTCTGATCTGTGGTATTGTCTATAGTCTATCCGTCTGTTATTACAGATTTTTTAGTACTATTCTTCTGGTCTGTGGTATTGTCTATAGTCTATCCATCTGTTATTACAGATTTTTATCGCTATTCTGATCTGTGGTATTGTCTATAGTCTATCCGTCTGTTATTACAGATTTTTTAGTACTATTCTTCTGGTCTGTGGTATTGTCTATAGTCTATCCATCTGTTATTACAGATTTTTTATCACTACTCTTCTGGTCTGTGGTATTGTCTATAGTCTATCCATCTGTTATTACAGATTTTTTAGTACTATTCTTCTGGTCTGTGGTATTATCTATAGTTTATCCATCTGTTTTTACAGATTTTTATCACTATTCTCGTCCTTGGAGGATTGCCATGACATTTTACACACATGTTCATCTCATCATCTAGTTAAAATGATGCCATTCTGATGTCCACATTTATCTATCACATATTTCCAAAATGTATCTTCCATTGTGCTGTCAGCAATTGGGTCACAGTTGAGCTTCCAGATTTATCTGTCATCATTTCCAAAAATGAATCTTCCATGTGTGATCTGCATCTGGTTCAGAAATGAGGTCCAACATTCATCTATTATGGTGGTCAAAATATATCATCTACCATGCCATACACAAATGGGTCAGAGTTGAAGTCCCAGGTTGTAGTTGTCAAAATGTCTCCTATACTGTCCCACCCACAACTGGGTCAGAGTTGAAGTCCCAAGGTCATCTATTGTAGTAGTCAAAATGCATCCTATACTGTGCCACCCACAACTGGGTCAGAGTTGAGGTCCCAAGATTTTCTATCATATTGGTTAATATGCTTTCTCACTTTATCTTTAGCTACTGAGTCAGAGGTTTTTGATCTACCAGATTTATTCTTTATGGTAGTTATAATGCATCCTTCACTGTGTTATTTGCTACAGAGAGCTGACCTCCCAAATTAATCAGTCATAGTGTATCCTTCACTGTGCCATCAGCTTTTGAGAGTTGGCCTTCCAGATTCATCTGTCACAGTGGTAATAATATATCCTTTATTGTGCTGTAAGCTACTGAGAGATGACCTCTCGGATTCATCTGTCATAATGATTGTAATGCATCCTTCAGTGTGCCATCTCCCAGATTCGTCTGTCATAGCGGTCGTAATGCAACCTTCAGTGTGCCATCTCCCAGATTCATCTGTCATAATGGTTGTAATGTTTCCTTCAGTGTGCCATCTCCCAGATTCATCTGTCATAATGGTTGTAATGCATCCTTCAGTGTGCCATCTTCCAGATTCATCTGTCATAATGGTCGTAATGCAACCTTCACAATGGAAAGTACAGACCTAATGAATTCATGCCTAATCCTCTTCACACACAAAGACAAACAATACTTGACTTAAAGGTTTTGAGTGCAAGGTTTGGTTGTAAGAACCTCATATACCTGCAAAAACTGCTTGTTACAATGGATAATTAATCGCAGCCACATGATGCTTTCCAGCTGATTTTTTTAATTAAAAATTCAACAATACTCTTATTCTTTCAGATAAAGGAGCAAGCAGTAGAACCACACCCATACCTCCACAGGAAAACCGAAAGGTGCGTGCCCTGAGAATCTTGGCCCTCAAGGTTGCTGCCTACCTGAAATGGAACCTAGTCACACTTATAAGGGGGTGAGTGTAAACTTGCAAAACACAAGCAAAATATAACAAACTCAAACTCTTATTTTTATGTCCACACCACATCTGTAGAGATGTACATATGTAGTGCTACACAAGCCTGTCTCTCCTGTCATGTCATGTCTGTTCAATCGCAAACACAAACACTTTGTTTCAGTTTAGTAAATAAAAATGCCTCCATATGGAGACACCAAATATGGTATGAAGCTTACATTAAAAATAGGGTTTCTAGTTCATTTTTCTACGTAAGTATTAGAACACATGATTGATTAATTTGCATTTCTTGGATGTGTTTATGAAGTATAAAGAAAACCAACTGGGGATTGAATGTAAAGTCAAAACCACAGGCAAAACGGTGGTTTTATCTTTAGTTTAAAGTCTTGAGAGTCCAAAGTATTGGCAACACAGTGCTTTGTCTTTAGAGATTCATGAGAGTCAAAAGTATGGGCAGAATGGTTCTCGTCTTTATTTGAAGCCATGAGAATCAAAAGTATGGTAAAATGGTGCTTTTATTTTTACTTGAAGTCTTGTGAGGCAAATACAGAGGCAAATGTTAAGTCAATATACTAGCACTATTTTAGAAGCACAAGGCTTCCACATGACCTACTTTGAATTGAATGATTTCACAAGCTATATTATACGTGGCCTTTTAAAAGCCATGTTGATTTTTAGCTTATAGCAACAGCACATGTGTGATTTTCTACTAATTAATACCGCCAGCCCCTTATCTTTCATTTTAAATGTCCCGCTGCCATGGTTGAATCTGCCATTTGAAGGACTCTAGTCATAAATGTCATACCTGTTGTAGCCAGTGACTGTTCCAGTGTTGTTTTTATTCTCAGGGTTCCATCCTCCCTGCTGCAGACACTGCTGGTGGAGTTGTTGAGAATAACAATTCCAGCAGGAGCAGAAGCTGCAAAATATTCCATTGTGGACCTGGACTCAGTTTCAGAAGAGGCGGCATTTGCCATCCAACTGTATCATAGATGGTATGTGATGTGTAATGTTAAAATGTGGTACAGTCTCACTTGATTTGATGTATAGTAAAATCTTTCATAAATAGCTGCTTTTTTATGGTAAGCTTCTAAATAGTATTCAAGTTAAGGTAGATTTAGAAGGCATATTGTTTGGAGTTAAAAACTGAGCTCAAAATTCAGAAGGTTTAATTTTGGAAAAAGATTGGTATATTTCTTTTCTGATGTTAATAGCAGATATATTTAATTATATGGTACAAAAAATAATATATTCTAACTTGTTGGTTTTCCACTAATTAAAATATAGTAGTTTTTGTACCACAAGATGAGCTGTATCTTGTATTAACACAGGTATGTAATTTGTTGAGATGTCATATTTTCTTCTACCAGAATGAAATAAGTCCAGTATTACTTGTTGGAAAAGAATTTTTCCTCTTTCTGCTTCACACCACTTCCTATTTCAGACAACTTCTTCAGTGTTGGGGAAGGAATGACATTTAACAATTTGTTTTAATGTTTTGTATAACCATTTGACAGTCCTGATTAAATATATTGATAAATTCATATTGATTCATTAATAGCTAATTACTGTTTGAGGAAAATTAAAAAAAAAACAAATGTTAATTGTAATTGTTTTTATTTTCAGGTGCATATTGGCCATTGTAAGGGACAGCTTTCCAGTCAGACCAATTAAAACATTCATGCAGATGTAAGTTTCTTCTGAGATATAATTCAAGGTTTGAGACTGTTCAATTCTCACGGAATTTACCAAAAAATGTTTAATAATGTCTTTATTTTGCAAGCCTTTGCCTGAATATGAATGAGTACAAATGAAAGATCCCAGTTTTCTGATGCTTCTGAGGTAACACATTTACCTAATGTAATGTAATGGTGTGACAGGCTTACTTGTTTGACTCCATGAAGTAATTATCCAGTGCTTTTGACATTGCACATTCATTTAATGTGAGTACTAAACTTGTATAACCTTGTTAAGTAATTACCCAATATTTTCTGACACTGGACATGAACATGATATGATGTGTAGTAATTATCCAGTGCTTACGATTACACATTTACTTAAAGTAATATAATGATATGACATATTTACCTTGTATGACATCATGAATTAATTATCCAATACTTGTGACAGTAACCATTTATCTAATTTGATATAAAGCTGTGACATACCTCATATGACTGCATGAAGTAATTTTCCAGTGCTTTTGACATCACATTTATCTTACATGATATAATCCTGTGACATACCTTGTACAACTGAATGAAGTAATTATTTCATGCTTTTGACGTCTCACATTTATGTAATGTTATATAATGTTGTGACATACCTTAGATGACTGCATGAAGTAATTAATCCAGTACTTTTAAAATCAACATCACACATTTATCGAATGTGATATAATGCTGTGACATACCTTGCCATGACACAGAAGATTTGCCATTTTCTAATATAGGGTGCTGGATTTGTGACATGTAACTGGCAGTTCCTTTTAATGCCGTGTGAGAACAACCATTCCTGCTGATGTATGCGAGAGAGAGAGAGAATGAGAGTGTGTGTGTGTGTATGTGTGTGTAAAAAAACTGAACATCTTGTCTACAGATTTCATTAAATTCAGGATTCCTATGATTGTTACAACTTACAGTCTCAATGAATGATGAATGACCAGACAAGTTAACCATGTTAAATGATCTATCATTGAACTGTCTTTTACCAGAGTTTGTGAAATGTAATTCAGTATCTTAGAATGTTGTTGTGGGGTTTAACGCCATTTTTCAGCACACGATAGGCTATATATGGCGGCCAGTATTAATGGTGGAGGAAGAACCCGGGAAAACCCCGGAAAGAACCACCGACCCACGAGAAGCTACTGGCATGCTTTCTCACATATCTACATTGGCTGAATCTGAGACTCGAACCAGCGCAGACAGAGGTGAGATGGCAGTGATCCGTAACGGCGAACGCTTTAGACCACTCGGCCACTCGGGGCCCCCTTTCGTCATTTCTTCCAGCTATCCCAAGAAGCTTGTTAGCAAGATAGTTAAAAGATCATACAACGTAGAGGAATACAGTTTGATTGCCTTTATTTATATGCATATGTTGACTGATCATTTTCAGGTCATTACTGCAGTTTTTCAGGTGTTTACAGATTTTTTGACTTTTTTTCTTATTTTGACTTTTTGGAAAGAAATATAATTTTATTTGGCCGTATAAAATATGATTAGTAGAAGTAGATGACCTGAATTAGATTTTTCTGACATCGTAACAATTTCTTACATTTTTGTAACTTTAGGGACTTGGACATTTTAGTCTGCAAGCACAAATCTGGTGGGATTTTTTAAAACTCAATGGCAATTGAATGGGCAAAAACACAAATAAGATAAATTATTTGTTTACTTTACGTAGGCCGGGACCAGCTGATGTGCTGATGACCTCAATGCAGTCAGAAGTCGTCATCAAAACAGTAAGTCATTGTTCCTAATTTAGCTAGGTTTTAAAAGAATACTCGGATAAAAACCAAGTTTGTAATTGTAGATCATTTGAAGAGCTCCATCTTTGAAGAAATGCAGTTTGTCTTGCAGCTTTTTATCGATTTCTGTAAAACTTGGTATGTTTTATGGTTGTCATTTAAAGGTGTAGATATTGACGAAACTGTATCTTCCCTTGATTTCTTTAGAAGCTGCTGCTTATTTTGACTCCTGTCCTTTATGGGTTAGAAGTGGGGTGCTGCAGAGGCAGGGCTGTATTTATTTTAGCCAGTTGCTTACCATTTCTTGAGTTTTCATTGCCATTATACTTTTTCATTTGCATCACTTATTGGAGTTATGGTCCTTGCTTTTGACTTGAAGATACAGCCATAAACTTACTGAATATTTATACAGATGAAAGATTTTATACATGGCTGCTAGAAAATATTTCTTGTGTACAACTCTCACTACATGGTGTTTGTTAGCAGCTGAGGGAAAAATCTGCCATATCTGTTGAGAACCTCCAGCGATGTTTGAACTGTGGTCGTATGATTCGTATGCCAAACTTTGCCAGTATGACTCTCCCATCTGATGACCAAGCTGAGCCAGAGTTCAAATGGAATCAGGGAGATACCATTCATCCGAAAGAATTTGTCTGTCAGGTCAGTAAACTGGAATTGATGATCATGTCAGTCTTGAAGAATTCTTCGGTTAGGTGGAGTGGGTAATTTCATTAATTTGAAGTAATTTTTCTGTTAAAAAAGTTCACAAGGACAGGGGAAAATCAACACTTATTCCAAAGTATTGGTAGAACTTAGATTAAGGAGATTCACTTGTCCGGGAAACTCTATTAAGTTAATGCTGTAGTGTAACTTGGAACAGTGGAATAGTAGAACAAAAAGTAGTATAATTTAGGCATTTATCTCAGTTCAGGAAAAGCATTAATATCCAGATACTCTTACGAGTGTCAAATTTGACAAGGAATATAAGAATGAAGGTCAGTCCATATTTCCACACCACTGTATGAATGAATCTCTAGCTATAATATTATGAATTTGATTTATAGATGGATTGCTGATGAAATAATATGACCACTAGAGTACATCAAACATTCTATACAAAAGTTGCTGTTTAGATTCCTTCAACTTTTTTTAGACAACACACACGCACAAACACGCAGTTTCTTCCCTTAAATAGAAAAGTATCTCTCAATTCTTTGACCAAATAAAAGGTACTACTTGTCCTGTGTTTTTTGTGTGGAATGTTTGTGTTTGTTTCCGCTTGTACAGAGTCTAAGCAACATATTAAGACAGTGGTTTTCAAACTTGTTTCTCATGACCTAGATGGAGAAAATCGTTAATGTCATGACCCAACAATTCTATCTTTTGTCTAGATTTTTCATAAGATCATAATATTGCAATCCATTTTGAATCAGCATGGCAACCCAGTGCATTACATTATGCAACCCAGTATTGGGTTTTAACCTTTAGAATGAAAACCACAGTGCATTATGGTATTGAAAACTTTTTGTTTTGTTTTCATTAATTGATATACAACTTATAAACTTTTGTTTGATTTATTTTCTCTTTTTTGTTTGTTTTTGTTTTGACAGTTGTCCTATGATCTAGGAACATTCTATTTCTACCAGGAAGCATATACACAAGCTCTTGAGATGTTTCAAAAGACAAAGGAGGCCTTAGCACAGGTATGAGTGTTTCTGTCTTTTGGTCTGCAGAGTATCTAATTTGTCTTTAAGTTTGTCCTTATATACTTGTACCAATGATCAGTGGTAATGTACCATCTCTGAGTATGTTCTTTATATACTTGTACCAATGATCAGTGGTAATGTACCGTCTCTGAGTATGTCCTGTGTATACTTGTACCAGTGATCAGTGGTAATTACCATCTTTGAGTATGTTCTGTTTATACTTGTACCAATGATCAGTGGTAAAGTACCATCTATGAGTATGTCCTGTATATACTTGTACCATTAATCAGTGGTAATGAACCCTCTTCATAAGCCCACCCTAAGTCAGTGCATGTCAAATTATGATGCCATTTCAGTCTGTATGTCTGTTCTGTTCTATACAATAACTCGAGGTCCCCAGTAGCTACCCTTGCCAATTTTTTTTTAGTAGCTTGCATTTAAGGTAGGAAAGAAGCTTGTCTGTTCCAAGGTCATATTGTAAAAGATCAAGGTCACTGTGAATGAAGGGAAAAAAATAATTTAAGCACAAAACATTACTATTATGTCAGAGACCTTAACCAAACGAGCGTATACAATAGACTGTTGTCTGTCCTCAAAGGTCTTTCAGTTTGCACATCCTTTTTTATCACTACTCCTCCTTAACTACTTACAAAACTGCCATGAAACATTACACACACATTCATCCCAAGGTCTAGTTGGTCCTAGATAATTATTGTGTTGTTCAGACATCCAGTAGACCACCACAGTGGTTATCTTGAAAATCTGCTTGGTCCTAAATGATAATTGTGCCAATCTGGCATCCAGTATGGTCATTACAACAGCCATATTGAAAATCTTATCACTACTTGTTCTGAATGAAAACTCGTATCAACATGGAGTTTTCACCAGAAGACTTCTTGTGGTGTCTAGTTGGTCCTAAATGGTCCAGCTTGGACATCTGATATGGCCACCACAGTGGCTGTCTTGAAAATCTTGTTATTGCTACTCCTGTTGAATGGATGATGATATGAACATAAGAGTTTCACTGAAAGACATTGTGGTTGGTGCTAAATGTAACTGGTGCCAATCTTTCAGCTAGCTTTGCATGGCTTCTTCTGAACAGAAAGTCATATTGACATGGCTTTTTCATCAGAAGACTTTATATGATGTCTAGTTGATCCAAAAATGGTTTAGCTTGGACAATCAGTGTGGCCACCCCAGTGGCCAGCTTGAAAATATTTTTTGTTAATACACTTTATTTGATGGTCATATCAATATGGGATTTTCACTGAAAGACTTCCTATGATATATAGTTGGTCCTAATATCAAAGTGGCCATCCTGAAGATCTTGTCACTACTCCTAGATGAAAGTCATATCAGCATTGGGTTCTTACCAGAAGATTTCTTACGTTTTCTAATTGGTACTAAACGAAAATGGTCCCCATCTAACATCCAGCCTCACCAGAAGATTTCTTATGTTGTCTAATTGGTACTAAATGAAAATGGTCCCCATCTAACATCCAGCCTTACCAGAAGATTTCTTACGTTGTCTAATTGGTACTAAATGAAAATGGTCCCCATCTAACATCCAGCATGGCCACCATGGCAGGCATCTTGAAAATCTTGTTATTGTTGCAGTTGTAAATGGAGTATCATATTGACATGGGATTTTCACCAGACTAATTATGATAACTAGGTGGTCCTGAATGAAAATGGTGTCAGTCTAACCTCAAAAATGGATGCTGTGCTGCAATAAACAAATTCAAAAACCTGTTACAAATGGCTGATCATATAAACCTGGGGTTTTCACCAAAAGTCTTCTGATGATGTCTTGTTTAACCTAATAGGTTAAATTGATGCTGATCTTACAGCCAATATGGCTGCCACAGTGACTAATTTGAAAATCTAATTACTTAAGAATATCAGAGATGGTTTCGTACTCAGCACTTAAACAGAAGAAATGGTCTCATCATGATTTCTTGGAAATTCTTTTCAGCCAGGGGAGCAGCATTTGCATCTTGGGGGCTCTTGTTTGCATTGTTTTGCACCACCTACCTTGACCAAAGTTTGTGGAGGGCTTGCACTTTGTGTAATAGAGGAACCTGTTGATTTTGGGGTCTAAAGATCAAAAGTCATACCCAGGACAGGTGTTATAAGAAATTTGTGTACTGTAACATTGATGAAGGGATACTCAAAAAGCTACTCACACTATATTATGAACATTTCAGTTAAATGTTCCATTGTACTGTGACATCAGTGAAGGGAGACTCAAAAAACTACTCACACTATGTTATGAACATTTCAGTTAAATGTTCCGTTGTACTGTAACATCAATGAAGGGAGACTCAAAAAGCTACTCACACTATATTATGAACATTTCAGTTAAATGTTCCATTGTACTGTGACATCAGTGAAGGGAGACTCAAAAAATTACTCACACTATGTTATGAACATTTCAGTTAAATGTTCCATTGTACTGTAACATCAGTGAAGGGAGACAAAAAAAATGCGCACACTATATTATGAACATTTCAGTTAAATGTTCCATTGTACTGTAACATCAGTGAAGGGAGACTAAAAATATGCGCACACTATATTATGAACATTTCAGTTAAATGTTCCATTGTACTGTGACATCAGTGAAGGGAGACTAAAAAAATGCGCACACTATATTATGAACATTTCAGTTAAATGTTCCATTGTACTGTGACATCAATGAAGAAGAATTTTAAAAAATGCTCACACTATATTATGAACATTTCAGTTAAATATTCCATTGTACTGTGACATCAGTGAAGGGAGACTAAAAAGATATGCACACTATATTATGAACTTTTCAGTTAAATGTTCCATTGTACTGTGACATCAATGAAGGGAGACTCAAAAGTGTACTCGCACTATATTATGAACATTTCAGTTAAATGTTCCATTGTACTGTGACATCAGTGAAGGGAGACTCAAAAAACTACTCACACTATATTATGTACATTTCAGTTAAATGTTCCAGTGTACTGTAACATCGATGAAGGAAGACTCAATGGCTACACTGTAGCCAGTGGTACATTTGTGGATAGCAACAAGTCTCTACCAACACAGACAGCTAGTTTATATGACAGGGCGGAGGAGTGTAGAAGAAATGACTACAAGGTGAGTTGTCTGGTTTGTTAGTAGATAGCCTCAGTGTGAAAGTAACAGTTTGTACAGACTGAAGTAGATAGTGAGAATAGTAACAGTTTGTACATAGACTGGAGTAGGTAGTTTGTACGTAGATTGAAACAGGTAGATTCCTTGAAAACAGAAACAGTTTGTACATAGACTGAAGTAGATAGTGAGAATAGTAACAGTTTGTACATAGACTGAAGTAGGTAGTGAGAATAGTAACAGTTTGTATAGAGACTGAAGTAGGTAGTGAAAATAGTAACAGTTTGTACATAGACTGAAGTAGGTAGTCAGAATAGTAACAGTTTGTACATAGACAGAAGTAGGTAGTCAGAATAGTAACAGTTTTTACATAGACTGAAGTAGGTAGTGAGAATAGTAACAGTTTTTACATAGACTGAAGTAGGTAGTGAGAATAGTAACAGTTTGTACATAGACTGAAGTAGGTAGTGAGAATAGTAACAGTTTGTACATAGACTGAAGTAGGTAGTGAGAATAGTAACAGTTTGTACATAGACTGAAGTAGGTAGTGAGAATAGTAACAGTTTGTACATAAACTGGAGTAGGTAGTGAGAATAGTAACAGTTTGTACATAAACTGGAGTAGGTAGTGAGAATAGTAACAGTTTGTACATAGACTGAAGTAGGAAGTGAGAATAGTAACAGTTTGTACATAGACTATAGTAGATAGTTTTCTTGAGAATAGTTACAGTATGTAGAAGGAAGCAGTAAGCAAACATTGTTGGCTGTTGACAGTCTAGGTGTAAAAGATGACTGTAGATGGTAATTATGAAATAAGGGGTATTCTGTATATTAAATATATTTAGAGAAGGGGAAAACACTTATTTTATTTTTAGTCTTGTGATTTGAAAATATTTTTTATTATTTATTTTAATTTTTGTTTATTTATTGACTGATTACTTTCATTTCTCTTGTGTTGGTGAATCTCTACCAAAATATTCCCCTTTCCCCTTGGCTCTCCTTAGGTAGATTTAAATTGGGACAGATATAAGGCAACACACACAACCTCAGTTATTCAGATTAACAAATTGACATGGGGCAAATAGGATATTAACATCACAAAGGTGGTTAGGCTTTGATTCCAGGGAGTATGATTTGGTTGATCTATAAAGGATGTGAATTCTATGTAAATACATTTTAATTTACTTTGTGTCTGAGATTTCTGATTGTGAAATCAAAGGTATTGTGTTAGAAAATACATCATGGAACTAATGTGGGAGTAAAAAAAAAAATTAATGTATTTACAGTAGGCAGGTGTATTTCATCTTTCTGGTACTAATAGTATGTTTTGGGGAGTTGGTTTATATTTATATATGATTGTTTTGGTTAGTCAACATTTTATATCATATGTACAAACATTAAATAAGCTGTATATTTTCAGGGTTTTATTGATATCCTGGTAGAAGACAACCTCAAGCAGGAGTTAAGTTCTTCCTATCGTAGTGATATTGAGGATGAGCTGGCCTCTCGTGAAGAGTTAGTAGTATTACGATTTCATTAATAATAGTGATGGTGAATGTAGATATGGTAAAAACATTATTATTCATAACAAACACTTCAAATTCCTTGTTTTTGACCGGTATAACTAGAAATGTGTTAATTGACCACAAATGCCCATACATCCCTTTTGTTTGCAATGATTGGTATGCAAAATTTTACCAAAGTTTGAGTGATAGATGGACAGAGGGATGGGCAAGTGTAGCAGAGTATGCCCATTCAACATTACTGGAGGGGCATGTGTATAGAGGGCATAATCATAAATTGGACTTATCCCATCAATAGCAGAGACTCTAACAATCTTTATTTTAACAAGGAAACCAGATGTTAACACTTGTCTTTTTGTAACAAACGAGAAACCCTATTAAAATATAATCTGGCAGTGCATCTTGCATTGAGGAATAAATTATACAAACAACTACTCTTTTAACATGCATTGATCTTCTAACAGTTTAGACACTGATCCGCCATATTATAATGTGGTGATGGTTGTTGCTGTTGCTGTTGTTGTAGGCTTTAACGCCATTTTTCAGCACATGATAGGCTATACATGGCGGCCAGTATTAATGGTGGAGGAAGAACCCAGGAAATTCCCGGAAAGAACCACCGACCCATGAGAAGCTACTGGCAAGCTTTCTCACATACCCACATTGGCCAAATCCGAGACTTGAACCCACGCAGACAGAGGTGAGATGGCAGTGATCCGTAACAGAGAGCGCTTTAGACCACTCTGCCACTCGGGGCCCCTTAATGTGGTGATGGATCATTATCTATAGCTGTGGTTCTCAAATTGATATGCAGACCACTGGTGGTCCACAAGCTCCATTCAGGTGGTCCATGGAATGGTTGCAATAGTTCGCTATCAGTACAGTCACTGTTAGAAAAGATCATTATGTGGTCCACAGAGATCTTCGGCAATGTTCAAGTGGTCCATGAAAAAAAGTTTGAGAACCACTGATCTATAGTGTTTGCTGGAAATTATAAGTAAAACTGTTCAAGTAAAGTTGGACCTAATTGTACTTATAAGTATTTTATTCAGTACTCTAATTGCGAGCCTGGAAGTCATGATTTACTGGCTTCTGTGTACATAACAATGTAGCATGTGACATTCTTTTATTATTTTGTAAAACCCTGTATTTTGCACGTAAATAATGTGGCCCTAAATGAATTCCCACTTCCAAAAATCCATCATAATGTATTTTAAAATAAAAAGGAATAATGAAAAATTTAATCAGGTCATAATTGGTGATTTGCTTTAATCAGGAATTGATTAAATCCTGGTATAAAGTAAAGTGCAATGTAATTAGTACTATTACATATATGCCTTGATGATTTCATCAATATCATTTAACATACCATGGATTTAAAAGACTATATCAGGTATATTTTTATAACAATATAAAGTTTCTTCAACTATGATTTCAGTTTCACCCACCTGTTTATACAAGTCAGTATATGCAATGTGGTTCGAGGTGTGATGGAGGGCAAGGCATTTGTGTCAGTTATAGCTGATGTTCTTGAGGATGCTGACACAACAATTATGAAATTTATACTCAGGGTAAGCTAATTGATTCACATGGTATTTTTTGTATTTAGCAGGTATGTGATGATGTTTTAACAGTTTGCAGATTGAAACTTGTCTATCAAGTACATAGTCTTATTCAACAAGATATCATGTGGGTCTGAGAGATCTCTGCCATATGAGAATCTGGTAAAATGTTTATTGGTTGCTGTTACCAACATGAGGTGATTTGGGCAAACTTTGTGAATGTGAAATTACAAAGACATATCTTGATAACTCAGAATTTATCTAGATGTACTGTCAGGAATTATTCATCAGAATTATGTTGTTTGCTTAAAGTGTCATCATTCAGCATCACTTTATAATCAGGTGATAATGCAGCCATTGAAACTGTTTATGTTGATATAAAACATGATATACACCGCTCCGGTGGCCTAGTGGTAAGAGCATCTGCCTCGGATGTGGGAGGTCATGAGTTTGATCCCCGGCTGAGTCATACCAAAGACTTACAAAAATGGTACTAACAGCTGCCTCACTTGGTGCTCAGCATTAAGAGGTTAGTGTTAGGACTGGTCGGTCTGGTGTCAGGATAATGTAACTGGGTGGGACATTATGCTACATGTCTGTGGCATGATGCCACAGTGCTAGACGTCACTGTAAACTGCCACACTGCAGACATCGTAGCGATATGACTGAAAATTTTTTAAAGCTATGTTAAAAATCCAAATCACACACACACACACACACACACACACACTAAAACGTGATGTTATTTTCAAGACAGTCAAATGGTAGAGTTCTCATGGAGATATATGAGCAGTCAAGTGAAGCAAGACTAGATAGTATAAAAATTTATCCTATTTGGAGATTTGTCCTATTAATTGTTTTTCGCTATGGTCACATTCAGGATGTATCTTCTCATCTTTGAGACCATGTACTGTTAAAATAAAACTCCATAGACATCAACATGTGTATTTTTTAAAATTCATTAGAGAAAGGTGAAACTGAATTGGTGAAAGGATTGTCATGGCAGAGTTGGTCTTTCAGTGAATATCCACCTTAGATTCGTATCATTCCCCCTTCCTGCAATGTTGATAAACCAAGGAACTCGAGATTTTCAGCGTTAAAGAACCTATTCTAAATACAATGAGAGATTTAACCAGTAAAATTTTACCCATGTGAATGCAACATGAAATCATGGATATTGACACTTCTGTAAATAACAAGTGAGGAACATGGAGATGTATTATTGAATGCCATTTCAGTTTTTTTAAAATGTACCCAATGGACGGTCATGTGAAACTCGTTTGTGCTGCCTTAATATTAAAGAAAAATTAAGGGGTTCATCATTTTATTTTTCATTTTTGAGCAGTCTGGATGTGTTCATTTTAATAGGCTTCCTATTTTTAACATGGTTCACTAAGAGAGTATCCCTTTATGTCGAGACATTGAGACATGTTCCTCTTATTTGGAGATGGCTTCTAAAACGGGCATCCTTTATATGGAGCTGTCTATGTAGTCCAGAGTTTTTTTTATGTGGATATGTTTACTAAGACAGTATGGAGAAGACATGTGGCCACTACATGGATATATCCACAAAGCTAGGTTGCTTCAAGTTTGGAGAAGACAGGTTTCCGTTATATGGAGATTGCCACTAACATGTTTCCTATCTATAGAGGTGACCAATAAGACATATTGTACTGTAATTGGTCATACTACATCATTGTTGATGCTGATGGACTGTGAACAAATGTACTGTTATTGTCATGTGTGATTTTGGGCCATGGGCACTGAAGATGACAGATCCCAAGAACCATTTTTATGAGCATTGAATCATTGAGCTTGAACTTTATTTTGAAATGCGTGAGTTCCATTGTAAAGAATGGTATATGCTGAAATAATTACCACAATTTGCACTTCATTGGTTTATTTCAAATTTGAATTTTCTGGATAATTGAATGGGATTTAATCATAGACCATTTATTTAAGGGCCCTCAAGATTTGTAATTTTGTCTATTTTTTGTTTCAATTTTTCTATTTTCTTGTTTGATCAGTTTAGAATACACTAGATTGTCGGCATCAACCATACCTCATTGGTCAGGACTCCATTGACCCCAGCCATACAATTCTATTGTTATAGATAATTTTTCACTGGAATACAAAGTGGTAGCATTATCTTCCTGTCACCCTTCACATATGAAGTAAAGGAGGAGAGTTTACAGGATCTTGCTGCTAATCACAGTAATCAATACCATATATAGAGTTGCTTATAAGCCAGGTACAACTTCAAATTGCCTATATCCTTATCTGCCACCGCATAATGTACATTACATACCAAAATTTTAGGAAGAGCAAGGTCTATGTTGTTCTTTCTGCTGAATACTCCTAACAAACTGCATAGACCCAGATTTTACCAGCACATTGTGCATTGGCATCTGGATCTGTGCTGTTTGCAGTTGGACGTGACTTAGAAATGACTTACAAATGAGGATATATGTTACTGCTTGAGATAGAGGCAAAGCTGGCTTTACTAGTGTTTGAGAAGGTGTGAAGTGATGCATTGTTATGGATACTTCAGTCAAGTCAAATATATAATATTCAATTTCCTTTGTTTTTCAGGTTTTAACAGTGGCAATGAGTGGAGCATCTTACGCTCAAAAGACAAACTTGAAATATTTTGTCTGGTGAGTATGTTGATGTCTTTAAAAATAGCTTGTGTTTAACTCAAAAATATTTTGTCTGGTGAGTATGTTGATGTCTTTAAAACAGCTTGTGTTTAACTCAAACATATTTTGTCTGGTGAGTATGCTGATGTCTTTAAAAATAGCTTGTGTTTAACTCAAAAATATTTTTTCTGCTGAGTATGCTCATGTCTTTAAAAACAGCTTGTATTTAACTCAAACATATATTGTCTGATGAGTGCATTGATGTCCTTAAGAAAAGCTTGTGTTTAACTCGAAAATATTTTGTCTGATGAGTGCATTGATGTCTTTAACCATAGTTTGTGTTTAACTCAACAATATTTTGTCTGATGGGTGCATTGATGTCTTTAAACATAGCTTGTGTTTAACTCAAAAATATTTTGTTTGGTGAGTGCATGCATTGATGTCTTTAAACATAGCTTGTGTTTAACTCAGAAATATTTTGTTTGGTGAGTGCATTGATGTCTTTAAACATAGCTTGTGTTTAACTCAAAAATATTTTTTCTGGTGAGTATGCTCATGTCTTTAAAAACAGCTTGTATTTAACTCAAACATATATTGTCTGATGAGTGCATTGATGTCCTTAAGAAAAGCTTGTGTTTAACTCGAAAATATTTTTTCTGATGAGTGCATTGATGTCTTTAACCATAGTTTGTGTTTAACTCAACAATATTTTGTCTGATGAGTGCATTGATGTCTTTAAACATAGCTTGTGTTTAACTCAAAAATATTTTGTTTGGTGAGTGCATTGATGTCTTTAAACATAGCTTGTGTTTAACTCAAAAATATTTAGTTTGGTGAGTACATTGATTTCTTTTAAAAAAAGCTTGTGTTTAACTCAGAAGGTTTTTGTTTGGTGAGTACATTGATGTCTTTAAAAAATAGCTTGTGTTTAACTCAAAAATCTTTTGTTTGTTGAGTACACTGTTGTTTCTAAACTTAGCTTATGTTTTTCTTGAAGTATTTTGTCTGGTAAATACATTAGTGTCACTAATCTTTGATGGTGATGTACTTTAAGTATTTTATCCATTACATTAATGTCCTGAAACTTTGCTTATACTTTACTCGATGTATTTTATCCGATGAGTATGTTCATTTTGCCAAACATAGCTTTTGTTCAACTTTGTTTGGTGAGTATATTGATGTTTCTAAATTTAGTTTAGTTTTGTTTTACTTGAAGTATTTTGCCTTGTGAGTACATTAATGTTTAATAACAAATATCAGCTTTCAGTAAACCTGTATATTAAAACTAGTTCATCAAAAATTGGACAGAGTAAATGGTTACTAATGTTTGTGCATTTTATTGGACAGAGTAAATGGTTACTAATGTTTGTGCAGTTTATTGGACAGAGTAAATGGTTACTAATATTTATTGCAGTTTATTGAACAATGTAAAGGATTACTAATGTTTATTGCAGTTTATTGGACAAAGTAAATGGTTACTAATGTTTATTGCAGTTAATTGGACAAAGTAAAGGATTACTAATGTTTATTGCAGTTTATTGGACAAAGTAGATTATTACTAATGTTTATTGCAGTTTGTTGGACAAAATAAAGGATTACTAATGTTTGTGCAGTTTATTGGACAAAGTAAAGGATTACTAATGTTTATTGCAGTTTATTTGACAAAGTAAATTATTACTAATGTTTATTGCAGTTTGTTGGACAAAATAAATTATTACTAATGTTTATTGCAGTTGGTTGGACAAAACTAATGATGTTTACAACTGTTTGTTGGACAAAATAAGGGATTGCTAATGATGTTTACAACTGTTTGTTGGACAAAATAAGGGGTTACTAATGTTTATAGCATTTTAATACCTGTATTCAGTAATTGTTCTAGAAAATATAGTTATCTAACAAAAACACAGATTCGTGATAAATATTTGTTTATTTGATCAATTTTTGGTAGTTGTTGTTTATAGTTAGCTTACATTATGACAGTCCACTCAGTCATTGTAAACTCTGAGATCCTGGTGAAAGCAATAGATGGAGCTATGGCCAGTAGGCAAGTCACATTCCGCATTTGTCCCTTGTGTTTTGATTGGTTTTGGTGTGGTGTTTTATGGTCAACAAGTACCAAGGCAGTTCGAGATAAAAACCATGCCCAAGGACTTACCATGGTAGCTGACCTTGGGCAACTTGATGATAAGTCTAGAAAACACACTTTCAGTTGGGAGTCCAGAATGCTAACCACTGTGCCATCACATCAGATCTTTCTTATCTTTTGAAGTAAAATGTAGTGACATACTGAATTAATGTGCATATGCATAAAAAATACCCTGAAACTGGTATTTTGACCAAAGCTGCATTTCATTTGCATTATGTTAGCATTTCATTTGCATTGCATTTTAACTGTTATCATCTGGTGGATGTAAGACCCCTGCATATTTGTGCATTGCCAGAATATATGTAGATTTGGTTGTATGGAGTTTGATGCCAACTTCACAGGCTTGTATTTTCAGCTGGCTTTGCCTTCTGTCACCATCTTGGATGCTGACCACCTGGTCCAGCTGGCCATTCAATACAGCTAGCAACCAGATGTTAGTTATATTGACAAGTCATGTTACAAACCTGCCAACCATTTGATAGTATACATCATGTTCCTGGGACACATACAGCTGGTCCATTCCACATAACTGTCTAGCCACACATCCAGCCAGCACAAACCTTGTCAGTTTCCCATCTGCCAATTGAGTCAACAGGTCAGATATTGGTGGCCTATCCTGAAGACATGTACAACAAATCACCCAGAGATGCTTCTCCCTCTTGTTCCTTGGCTTCATTATTTTAATTGGTGTATATTTTGCACCCTTGCCAGTGCATTACCAGGAATGTTTCATTATTATTGTGACAACTAGATGTACTAGGTGAAGAAAAAAATTAAAGGGAACAAAGGACTCTCAAAAACCTGTACAACCAGTCCATTGGGCACAGTTTTCCATATCACCATTCAGCCACCCAATTGGACATTCTGGTGAAACAAACCATGCTTGTTGTCCATTTATGATTTCAATAAACAGGTCCAGTATTGATGGCAGATTCTGCAATCTTCCAGGTGACAATGCTGCTTCTTTATTCAGCTTTGTATGATAAATGCAGACTTGGAAGCTATGTATGAGAGGAATATACTACCCACTCACCCATCCATGCCATGAAATCAGTTTTAAAGCAGTAATTGAGGAAAATTATCACTTTTTGTCACCTGCTGTGTACTCACCATTGCTGTGAGAGAGCCATGTCCTATTGGCTTATTTTGAGTACCCCTCCTTCCATTAACTATTGCATTCATTGGAGACAAGGAGGTCTTGACTTGCATATTTAAAAGGGTATAGATATCGTGTATGGACTTTCCAAAAGATTCTGTTTGTAGCAGCTGTGCATGATGTATTTCCTAGAAACAGACTGGTTCCTTCAGTTTGAAAACCTGTCTTGCAGATTTAGTATGATAATGCAAATAATTGCTTAGAGAACCAGTTTCTGCTATAAATAATGACACAAGATGTCAAAGTGTTTATTGATGTCACTTCAGAATCTTCAGTGACTGAAGTCATCAGCAGATATGTGAATATGACCAATGACTTGCCACAAGTTCCTTCCTTTCATGTTCCAAAGGAATGTGTACTAGGTTCAGGCACTCACATTTGGATTCCATCTCAGTCCCTGGTGGGAGTCCCCGTGTGGCCGAGTGGTCTAAAGCGTTCTCCGTTACGGATCACTGCCATCTCACCTCTGTCTGCGTGGGTTCGAGTCTCAGATTCAGCCAATGTGGGTATGTGAGAAAGCTTGCCAGTAGCTTCTCGTGGGTCGGTGGTTCTTTCCGGGGTTTTCCCAGGTTCTTCCTCCACCATTAATACTGGCCGCCATGTATAGCCTATTGTGTGCTGAAAAATGGCGTTAAACCCTACAACAACAACAACAACAACAACAGTCCCTGGTGTGGGTGGGGTGGGGCATAACCCTGTTCAGGTCTACCTTATCATTAGTTGTGGCAGTATACCTGTATGACAGCCATTGTCAGCTCATCTATTACCGTCTCTACTGGGGACCTTGAACTCCAAGGCAGACCTATTTCATGTAGGCAGATTGCACTTGCACTTTTTCCAGTTTCTTCGCTAACAATCTAGAAATTGCACAGCGACCCTCTGACTGCTAAGAATTTTCTAGGTCTGGATTTCCATCATCATTTTATTTGGTAGACAAATTGGGACTGTTTTCTGGCTGGAGATCTCATGCACTCTGCCAAACCCTACTTCTGTCTGTTAACAGAAGCAACAGATTCAGGGTGTGGTGCTCATCTGATGCCAGAAGGGAGTTCATGGTCCCAGAAAGAATTCACCCTCCACATGGAAATGAGGGCAGTATTCTTAGCCCTTCAGGGTACATTAACAAAATAAGTAGTTGTTGCATGATGGTCTCCTCTCACACCTCAGTGTTAGCATACCTCAGGTAATAAAGAGGCACATATACCCCATCTCTCAGCATGGAGGTTTAGAACCTCTTTCACTGGGCAGTCTTGGAAAGCATTACCCTCTGATTTCACCACATTCCTGGCAGAAAGACTATTTTGGTAGACCATCTGTCCATTAGTGACAAGATAGTTCTGTTAAAGGGCAGTCCTGTTCAACACAGAATCTCAGAGGGCCTGGCCTTTTGGTGCAGGCTTTCACAATGCAGACTTGATCAGATGTTTTTAACTGCAAATACTGTTGTCTCGCTTGCTAATGCCTAGATGGAATCTCTTTTGTATCATGTGGTTTCCAATTGAAACCCCAATGAACCTTTGGTTGAAGCTTCTTTTGAGAACTGTACCCGTAAGACTGTTTTCTTGCTGTCTATAGCATCTGTGAGATTAAGAAGCAAGATTCATGCCATAGTCGTAGAGCCAGGCTGTCTAATGTGTAAGGTTTAATGGAAATTTTGAGTAGGTTTCTCTCCTTGCACACCAGGTTTCTTAGGAAATAACCAGTTTCCATTGCTAGTGCCATTCCCAGTCATTATCCCCAGTATCAGTCCCTTCTATGTTGGGGATTATCAAGATAGACTTTTATGCCCAGTTAGGGTTGTACATTTTTATTTGGCAACTTCTTTCCCTTCCCCTTTAGGTCTCAGCTGATATTTTGGCTTCCACTATATTGAGGTGGATTACTATAACTATCAAGAGAACTCATCAATCTCTTTCCAAGAAGGACCTTTTATTCACTTTAACTCATTGGTCTTTGAAGGATGTGATTAATGCCGCCTAACTCATTGGTCTTTGAAGGATGTGATTAATGCTGCCTAACTCATTGGTCTTTAAGAATGTGATTAATGCCGCCTACCTCATTGGTCTTTGAAGGATATGATTAATGCTGCCTAACTGATTGGTCTTTGAGGGATGTGATTAATGCTGCCTAACTCATTGGTCTTTGAGGGATGTGATTAATGCCGCCTAACTCATTGGTCTTTGAAGGATGTGATTAATGCGGCCTAACTCATTGGTCTTTAAAGGATGTGATTAAAGCTGCATTTTGGCATCTCACATGATCTTGTTGACTCACCAAAGTGAAGGCTTATTTTCTTTGGGGCTGCTAGTCGTAGGACAAGAAAAGGCCCATGCAGATTCTATCCAGCAGTTTTCTACACCTCAACAGTAAGGGTGATTATTTCTTTATATTTCCTTCACCTGGTTTTGGGAACATCGTTCTCTAATTGAACCTGGCAAATGCAGCTATGAAAGAGCAACATGTTATGAATTAATGATAAAAAATGTATTTTGGGGGCAGGATAAAACTAATTTTAATGATGTAATACTTACCTGTTGCTATTGCCAGATTTCCTCCTTCCACCCCTCTCACATGTTCACTAGTTTTACGGCTACATCCTGAAAAGAACGAGGGCCAGGGTCATGGGTAAGACTTCAGGATCAGTCTCAAAATCACTCTGTGGTAGGATGAATTCTCATGATATGGCAGAGGGTGTTTTGCATTGGAAGAGATTAAGCAATGAAATTACATAGGTAAGTATTATATCATTAAAATCAATTATCACACCCACCAAAAAACTACATGTTTAAAGACAAGCAGGGTTTGATTATTTTCTTAACAGTTTCAGAAACATTACTGTGGCTGAAACACAGTTATAATTGTTTTTGCATTTACATTGTAGTATGATAGGGAAATGATATTGTTATCAATGTTTTGGAATAAGCTCATTTTCAGGACCTGTGTATCGGCCATGAGTTTAAACAGTTATTTCTTTTTATAAAGCCACTCAAGAAGAAAATGTTTGCATTCAACTCTGTCATTTTCCATCATTTTTTATTCACTTTTCATTTTGTTTGCAAATGATAGGTAATATTAACTGTTTCAGATTATATAGGAAATAAGAAATGATTATAGTAAAATTTTCCAACTTTCTAGGCATGTGACAGAGCTGGCATCCAAAAAGTTTATTTTCATGCTGCTACAGAGTGAGTTGATGAAGTACTTCACCCCGGAAGAGGTTATCGAGTTACGGGAATTGGAGAATGAGCATATCAGAAGTCGCAACCGGAGCATGTACGATGACATGACGACTGTGGCTAGTAGCTACCCTTCAAGCAGAGGTGTGTTTTGTATTGTCATGGTGGCTAGTATTCATTTCAGTTCCTTGGAATAATTGCACCACTCAAATATCATTAAT
Organism: Sinohyriopsis cumingii; assembly: GCA_028554795.2. Taxonomy (NCBI): domain Eukaryota; kingdom Metazoa; phylum Mollusca; class Bivalvia; order Unionida; family Unionidae; genus Sinohyriopsis; species Sinohyriopsis cumingii. The sequence goes on from CM068838.1 coordinate 125,236,616, forward strand.
GGGTAAGTTTTGTAGGTGTTGTTTTTGTTAGGCATTGAAATATTCAGTAATTTTTTTATTTAATCCTTGTATTTATCTGCAGGTTTATATTTGTGCATGCAAGATATGGGTGAATGAAGCATGAGCAAAGTAGGCTCCTTTTAACCTTGGAATGAACATTGTACATTTTGACATTTGTTACTGTGGTTTTATAAATTCAGTTATCTAAATAAAAATTAAATATGGGATTTTTTTATATGTTTTTCTCAGATTCCTCCATCAGCATGGCAAACTTGGAGCACCAGCTAATGTACATGTATGACCCTGACATCATACGCCACCTAGTGTTTGAACTCATTAGCAGACAAGGGAAGTCACCCTCACAGGTTATGTCACTAAATGAAAAGGTATGAGTTTCCAGTTGAGTTGTTTACAGGTGCTTTTATAAAGTTCCATTTGTAAATAATCCACTAGTTTTATGTTGGTACTGCATTGTTTCAGATTCATTGATCAAGTCACATTTAGCATGTCCAAAAACAGTTAATAAAGGAATTGACAATTATAACAGATTAGGAGTTGTGGTTTTCCAGGCTTGGTAAATACTCAGAAATGTAGGAGTAATTAAGATCAAAATGCTTAATGCACAGCATTGCCACATTCTTTGACCTGAATTTTTTGTATTTTAATTTTTCCATTAGCCTTTTTTTTCCATTATCATTCATCACACATGCAACATACTCCAAAGATTATTGTAAGATCATGCTGTCCATTCATTATTAGTTATACTTGTTATAGACCATAAGAGCTTATGGGATGGTCTGTTGTCCATCTTCCAATATTTATTGTTTCTCCTAAATGAATGGTCATATCAACATGGGGTTTTCACAGCAACAACAAAATTCCTTATGATGTTAAGTTCGTCCTAATGAAAATGGTGCCAATCTGAGATCCAATATGGCCACCATGACAGCCATCTTGAAAATCTTGTTATCACTGCTGTTCCCGAGTGGAAAGTCATACTGACATGGGGTTTTCACCAGATGACTTCTAATGCCTGAGAATGGTCCCATTTGGATATTAAATACAGCCACTGTCTTGGAAACCTTTTTATTGCTACTTCTTAGTGGATGGTCATATCATCATTGTGGTTTTACTTAAAGACTTCTTACGTTAAGTTGGTTATAAATGAAAATGGTGCTAATCTGTTGTCCAATATGGCACCCATGTTGAAAATTTTGTAATCACTTCTTGTCATGAACAGAACGTTATATCAATGTGATTTTTTCACCTGAAGACATCTTTCTGAAATGGATGGTAATAACAACATGAGGTTTTGCTTTATGACTTTTAAGTTGTGTTGGATTAGTCCTGAATGGTCAGAGGTGTGGCTCATTAATTTGTTATACGTCACAGCTTCATTTTCATTTTAAAACTTTTGAGGTGTTGAGAAAACTAGAAAGAACTTTCTATGTAGAATATAATCATAGAGCCATGGAATTTGGTTACTTTTTATGCCTGTATTATAAAGGAATCTGTCTTATACATATATGTCTGTCTTTTAAAGGTGTCTGTCTTATAAAGGTATCTGTTTTCAATATATGTCTGATTATTAAGGTTTCTGTCATGTATAGGTATCTATCTTATAAAAGTATCGACTGCTCCAATGGCCTAGTGGTTAGAGTGTCCGCCTCATGGGTTAGATCCCGGCCAAGTCATACCAAAGATTTACAAAAATGGTACTAACAGCTGCCTTGTTTGGCACTCAGCATTAAGAGGTTAGTGTTAGGACTGATCGGCCTGGTGTCAGGATAATGTGACTGGGTGGGACATCATGCTCACATGTATGCAGCATGATGCCCCATGTTAGACATCACTATAAAGTGCCACACTGCAGACATCTTAGCGATATGACTACAAAATTGTTCAAGCTACGTTAAAATCCAAATCACACACATATAATGGTATCTGTTTTGTATAGGTGACTGTCTTACAATCTGTCTTATAAAGGTATCTGTCTTATATATGTTTGTGCATTATAAAGGTTTATATCTTATATTGGTGTCTGTTTTATAAAGGTATATATGTTATATATGTCTGTCTTACAGGTGTATGTCTTCTGAAGGTAATTTTTATATAGGTGTCTGTCCTATAGGAGAATGTCTTGTAAATGTAATTCTTATGTAGATGTTTGTCTTGTTAAGGTCTCCATCTTATATAGGTGTCTGTATTATGAATGTGCCTTATATATGTCTGTCTTATAAATGTATCTAGGTGGCTGTCATATAAGGTATCTGTCTTGTAAAGGTAGCTGTCTTATGTAGGTGTTTGACTTATAAAGGAATTTGCCATATGTAGTTAGCTATCTTATAAAGGTATCTGTTTTATATTGGTGGGTAGGTTATAATGGTATCAGTCTTATACAAGTTTCCGTCTTGTATATGTGTCTGCCTTGTAAAGGTATGTCATATATAGGTGGCCTACATATAAAGGTGTATGTTTTACTGAGGTGACTGCCTTATAAAAGTATGTTATGTGAAGGTGGGCATTGCTGTTTGACACTACATACTAAAACTCAACTATTAATGAACAAAAAAATTAACATACTTAGTAATTAATGTCATATTTATCGAAGGGCTGCTGCTCATTATAAAAAAAAATTTTTTGTTAACTGTTTAGAAATAATTTGTTTATTAAGGTGCATAATTTTGTAGTGTTTTTAATGAAAGGTAAAATTAAACCTTCCATAGATAACCCCAATCATTTTACTGTGACTCTTCCATAAACTGGCCTGTCAGTGAATGAGGTACCAGAGGGGTTCAGTTGGTAGAGCAGCGGCCTAATAATCAAAGGATTACAGGTCTGATACCCACCCATGCTCTGAATGATATAGCCAGTAATGTTGAAAGCGATGTTAAAATGAACAAAAACAATGACAGAAAAAAGGCTTCATTCAGCAGACTGGTTTTATATTGTGGCCCAACAATGCCTTTCTAATAATAATAGAACTCCATACATGGGCCATCTCTTTAAATCAACCTCTCTTTTACCTGGATTCATATGCAGACTTACTATAATAGAACTCTTTACATGAACCACCTTGTTAAGTGGCCTAAATGGTTGGTACTAATGGTGTACAGTTTTAGGTTTCACAGTAAATAGTTCCCCTTTTTCAGTAGTTGGTGTTAAGGTTAGGAAAAGTCATCTTAGTACTAAAGAAGTGTATGAACTTGTAATTTCAGTGGAAAGTTCCCTTTGAAATCCTGGACATTCTTCGGAAGCTACCACCGAGTCCAGAGCAGGCATATGCCTTCATCCTGGTGGGGAAGGCGTGTCACTGCATGGAGGTCAAGGTCAGCAACACAGATGAAAAATGGCTGAACACAATACTATGTTACCCATAAATTGCTTAGACTTAAAAATAAACAAAACATTACACAAAATTGTATAGTTGATGAAGATGTTGTTGCTACTGGCAAATTTATATCCATATTATATATGCATTAAGAACAAAGATTCAGACCAAATATAATATTAAATTGGAATTATTCTCATTGCTAAATTGAGAAGTTTTATGTCAATCCAGACTTTAAACTCAATCAGTTGCCAGAAATACACATACCAGTGACTACACTGGTTATTCATGTTAGTTATTGAGGACTGCATGATTGAAACAAATCAAAGGACTTTAAATTCATATTAGTTGATCTGCATAAATTGCAAGTTTTAGTAATTATCTATGGGCCATATTGTTTCTCTAGCTTGTACAATTATAGCTTATGATGGGCAGGCTAGAAGGTTGGCAACATGATGGCATGTTCTGCAAGGCCGTATTTACAAATCAAACCAGTTTATAGAATTCTTATTACTGTAAATATCACTAATTATACCTTCTTTTTAATTATTTTTTTTTGCCAAGCCAGGTGTAAGAACCGAATAAAAGCAGTGGAGCTCCATATAGTGAAATGACAGCATCTCTTTAATTTTCTGTTATTAGAATCTAGTTTCTAGTATGATTCTTTAAACTAGTAGAAAAGAGTTGTCTGATAAAAATCATTCTTAATAAGTCTAACATTGATTTCTTTTCAATGTTAATTGGGTAAAATGACAAAATTTAGTACTCTACTAGCTGTCAAAAAATGTTTGTGTACTGGAATTTATTTATTTATTTATTACTTTATTTTATTTGGCATGAGTACAGTTCAGAACATGCAACAACTAAATACTAAGCAGCTAAACATACAGCAACTACTAAGCATCTTAATACTAAACACCTACTAAACAACTAAATGCTAAACAACTACTAAACAACTAAATACTAAACAACTAGATACTCAGTAATATGCATCAGTAATAAACTAAACATGTTTACCAGAGTAATGATGGCTTTGTTTGTATAAGATCACAAAGATGTGAAACTGCCAGAAAAGAAGAATTTGGTTTTAGGCACATTTTCAGACCAAAACTCATACTTTTTGGGTTGTGTATATGTTTTGTTTTGTTTTCACAAAATCCAGAAATGTGTTAATGGAAATCCATTGCTGATGATATAAAAATAAAAATATGATTTTTAAAAGTTTTATTTTACCACCTACTGAGGGGCCATATAATTGTAACACCTACTGATGGACCATTTCCAAATCATTTTTATTATTTGGGGAAAAAAATCTAAATAATCCAAGATGTTGGAAATGTACTGAGCATTAATGTTATAACTGAATTGATTTTGGAAGAGTTTTAGATGAGACATTAGCCTATTTATTTTATTGAGCTGAACAAGATTTTGTTTTGATTTCTTGCCACTGCAATTTTTCCTGTATCCTCAGCACAGGAAAGACCCGGAATAATTACATTGTTAACCTCTGAAGTTATCTATAAATATTTTTTTCAGATATTTGAGCGTGCACGTCAGCTGTTGGGAATAGCAGACAATGTAGTTGCTGACATGTCTTACATGCTGTCAAAACACATCCGCTGGCAGATCTTATTGGCAGACCACCTTCAGTATCTGATGAATGAATCCTTTGGGGAAAATGCCACGCTTCAAGACTTAATTAAGAAAACTAAAACTTGCATCACAACAGTCAGGCTGGGTCAAGGTATGGCTATATATACCTGTGGATATGTCCATCCAACTAATTAGTATTTATCTGGCCCCCTTCCAGCCACCGCACATTATCTTTATAAAGAACACTCATTATAACAGAATATTTGCTTGGATCCCAATTTTTTTATAGCTACATTATTTTATTTATTTTATTTTTTTCTTATTTTGAATATTTTTGTATTACAAGGAAGGTCATAACAATGGTATATGAATTTAATACCAACTCAGAGAATTGTAGAATTAAATGTTTGAGTATAGATACCTTAATTTCATTCTCTGCCATATGAAATGCAATTTAATCATTATTTATACTTACAGTCATTTGTTAGAGAAGTCATTGTCTTAATTACTACATGTAATACTTTTTTACTGTTTTTTGTGTGCATATTGTTCATAGAGAAATTATTTTTTTAATAATTATATCAAGTTTATGACCTATTTTGTAGTACTTAATGTCACATATATATGTATAATTGTTGTTATGAAAAGTTGAATTATTTTTTATACATTAAAAATCCAAAACACACACACACACACACACACACAAACACATATTGTTTCTTCATTCTTTCATAATATGCATTCCTTGCCACCATAAAAAATAATTTAATAGGTCATACATCTGAATGAGAACAGCACCATATTATTAACTATGTTGCTGTGACTTATTTCGATCTAAAGTGGATGAAGCCTTGGTGGAAGTTTGTCCATAAAATCAATTAAATCGTACTAGCAGAGGCATATTAATGAGTATAGCTAGCATGAGTATAGTACATCATCATCTTTATTTCCTTCCATGGAAGATTACATGATATAAGAATAAATCATCTGAATACAATCAATAAAAAAAAAAAAAAAAAAAAAAAAAATTCTATATTGGAATACAAATTCTTACACAATATCAATCAACAAAGTGTTCGTCAACTCATAAGTTGCAAGTTTCAGTACCTTATTTACAGAAGATAGCTGCACACTGCATGACAAAGTATGCTGCATACAGGACGAATAGCTTGGAGTTTTCTTTGTCGATTACTCCTGATGGTAACCTTTTACCTAAAAGATATTGTAGTTGCAGCTCATCTTCTGCATTAAATAACGTAATGTGCAGGCTCAGGGGAAATTTATCAGTAAGGAAATCCCAGAAAGAATTTCGAAAGTTCGACATATAAGGACAACTAACACAACAATGAAGTATCAAGTCTGTATAAACATTCCCACATCTAATACACATATCAAGCTGTGTTTGTGGAACAGCAGCCCATAGTTTAGCTGCATATGTAAATACCTTAGTGTGTTGTCTAGTTTTAGCCCACTGCCACACTGAGGCAGGTCGTAAGTATTCGTGTATCGAAGAGAATCTATCAAAATCTGCTTGATTAGACATACGAACTCTCCAGAGGCTATTTTCAAGACCAACAATTTTTGACCTTACAATTTCTTTCCAATTATGTTTATCTGGAATTTCAGAATAATGTAAATAATCAGTTAGATACCCGAGCAAGTCAAACTTCTTTGAGGTATAATATAAATTTGAAATTAACCCGCAGCTTGACATGCATCCGCTCAGAATGAAGTGAAATAACGCAACGTTAAACACACGTTTAGTATGTACATTGTTAGGCATCAAACACAATCTGTGTAAAAACATCAATTTTCTTCTATCAATTTCGGACTGCGCTGATGTCCATCCTAGCATTCCCAGGGCAATGTCTGATCTTGTATGTATTGGAAAACCTTGTAAATGTTTGGCAAAATACCTCAGAGTTTTATCCAATAAAGCGAGGTCACTTTTTGAAATGTTACACCATAATTCACTTCCATAAAACATTGAAGGGAAAATTACCTTTTTAATTACATTTGCAGCAACCAAAGGATTTAAACCATTCGGTTTAATGCCAATACCAAACAGACCGTGAAAAGATTTTTTCCCTTTCTTGCATGCATCGAGTATTGCGTCATGCGACGTCAGCTTTGAGTTAATCCGGTGACCCAGGTGTGTTGCCGAATCGGTGACCGGCAAACATGACAGGCCAAGATACCATTTCATATTGATAAAATTCTTGTATTGGGGTCCGAAAATGATAATGTATGACTTTGTAACACTAAGCTCGAATCGCCACTTATTACTGTAGTCGTATGCTATATCTAACAGCTTTTGTAGATTGCTAGGATATATAGCCAAAAGTGAAATATCATCAGCTAGGGTTGGATTTCCCACAGCTAAGGATCCAATCTTTGCTCCAAATCCACTATTTTCTAACTGTAGCAGCAAGTCATTTATAAATATTGTGTACATCAAGGTTGACAAAACACCCCCTTGTCTCACTCCTTGGCCAATTGAGAACCAATCTGAAAATTGCCCATTTACAAGAACTTTACTCTGTAAATTTGTATACATGTTAAAAAATATCAAAAGGGATTTACCCGTAATTCCCAACGTGAATAATTTAAAAAGCAGTCCTTCGTGCCACACGGTATCAAATGCCTTTTTTGTATCAAGAAAAGCAGCAAAAACCCGTGAACCCATGTTTACATTATATTGTACTGATTGCAACAGCACAAAACTCGCTGTTGTGCAGCCTAAACCTTTTTGGTAACCATGTTGTTGTGAACTGGGTATACTAGAATTAGTATCTTTGAGCCAAGTTACCAAACGTTCATGAATAATTTTCTCAAAGGTTTTGTAGATAACAGGCAGTAAAGTAACAGGCCTGTAACTTTCGAGGGAGTTCTTTGATTTTCTGTTACCTTTGTACAGTGGTATTACTAACCCTTTTTTGCAATCTACAGGTATGTAAGATTGATCAATCATCCGAGTAAATAAAATTGTCATACACTCGATGAGGTAGTCGCTGCCATAGATCAAATGTCCATTGCAAATTTGATCATGGCCCGATGCTTTTGATTTCTTTAGACCTTTAATGATTTCTCTTACTTCATTTAAACTGATACTGGTCTGTAAGGCCTCGATATGGCTTACTTCGTCCTGTAGACCCCGATTTAATTCTCTCTCTATAAATTCATAAAAGTTTCCGTCAAAACTATGGTTTAAATTCGGCGTGTGAATGTCCTCATAGTATCTAGCAAAGCCATTTGCGATGGAATCATCATCACGAACACAAACTCCATCAGTTGATAGTTCCTGACAAAAATTTGTATTGTTCCCTCTCTTAATGTTGATCATTTTCCAAAAGTGTCTTACATCGCATTCATGTGCTTTTTCAATTTCTTCATACACCTCCCCCATATATTTTTCCACAGCCAGTTTTTGAACGTTTCTAAAGTCTAAAGTCATAATATGCATTCCTTGCCACCATAAAAAATAATTTAATAGGTCATACATCTGAATGAGAACAGCACCATATTATTAACTATGTTGCTGTGACTTATTTCGATCTAAAGTGGATGAAGCCTTGGTGGAAGTTTGTCCATAAAATCAATTAAATCGTACTAGCAGAGGCATATTAATGAGTATAGCTAGCATGAGTATAGTACGGCAGTCATACCTTTCATATAGGTAAATGTGACCTATATTAAAGAATTCCATGGAATAGCTGACGTTTTGTGTTTAATGTCAGTTTTCTGGCATTTATAAAAATTTAGTAAGATGCATGTAAGTGCATCAGTTATTTCTACTAACTAGGTCACTGAGACCTGTATTTCATGTATCAGAGATGTGTGTTTACAAGTACCATTGTCACATTCCAGAGCTTTGTTTGTCATTGCACCCACTTTTCGTTTTGAATAATATTAACATGCTTACCATTGCTTTATATATGAACTTTTGTTTCCTGGCCATGCATCCCTTGTTTTTCTTTTCAGATATTCAGCCAAGCCCAGACATCCTGGAACACTGTGCAGCATTCCTGCTAAACATCCGTGACTGGGACTACTTGTTTAATATGGAGAACACTGACAGTGGTCACATTGAGGTAAGAATATTACTGAGTTTCTTTTATTATCTCACTGGAACCTGTTTTATTTGTTTGTTGAAACTAAATTTGGTTCAGAGTGCAATTAAATAACAAGTGCAGTTTGTGTATTGTATTTGATGGGCAGTATGTTGGCTTGAACAGTTCACTAAGGTATTGGTTCATCAGTATGTATTTTCTAAACCATTTAATAGATTCTCATCATGCATTATGAAAAGCTAATGATTATATGACCTCCTTTTAATTTGTGTTAAGTGTTTCTTTGATAGAGATTGTTCATTCTTTGAAAGAATCATTATTAATAATAATAATAATGAGGACTTTGTATAGCACCTAATCTTTAGAAGCTCTAAGTGCTTTACAACATTAGACAACACCTATAAGATAAAAAACATATAATGATATGATTACAAAAACAAACACCATGAAATGAGAAAACATTATGTATAAAAACCAAAAATAAACCAAGAAGCTTGGACAGTTCCTTCAGTCACATGTGTGTGTACCACTTTCACCTTAGGGTCAAGGTCACACCCATAAGAAATTTGTATTAAGGTCTAGATTTTTTAAAGTTCCTTATATTTTCTACATCTGTTGATGGAATTCATCATCCTTGGGTTCAATCATATTGAACCTAAGACAATAATGTAACATTCATTATCTTTCCTGCTTGGGGTGAAGGTCACTCATTTTACATTGCTGCTTTGATCAAGGTCTCGCATTTAGCTTTTGACCCTGGCTAAACTTCCTACTGTTAGAAATCATTAAGAATTTTAACAAATGTGATATCGAAACATTGCTGATGCAAATAAATATGTAAATATATCACCTAGGCCAAGTGATAACTGTTAAGTGTTTGTTATAATATTCCAGTTATGCAGATTGCTGTCCTGTTTGTGTAACTGTTAAGTGTTTGTTATAATATTCCAGTTATGCTGATTGCTGTCCTGTTTGTTTAACTGTTAAGTGTTTGTTATAATATTCCTGTTATGCTGATTGCTGTCCTGTTTGTGTAATTGTTAAGTGTTTGTTATAATATTCCAGGTATGCAGATTGCTGTCCTGTTTGTTTAACTGTTAAGTGTTTGTTATAATATTCCAGTTATGCAGATTGCTGTCCTGTTTGTGTAACTGTTAAGTGTTTGTTATAATATTCCAGTTATGCTGATTGCTGTCCTGTTTGTGTAACTGTTAAGTGTTTGTTATAATATTCCAGTTATGCAGATTGCTGTCCTGTTTGTTTAACTGTTAAGTGTTTGTTATAATATTCCTGTTATGCTGATTGCTGTCCTGTTTGTGTAATTGTTAAGTATTTGTTATAATGTTCCAGTTATGCAGATTGCTGTCCTGTTTGTTTAACTGTTAAGTGTTTGTTATAATATTCCTGTTATGCTGATTGCTGCCCTGTTTGTGTAATTGTTAAGTATTTGTTATAATATTCCAGTTATGCAGATTGCTGTCCTGTTTGTATAATTGTTAAGTGTTTGTTATAATATTCCAGTTAAGCAGACTGCTCTCCTGTTTGTGTAATTGTTAAGTGTTTTTGTTATAATATTCCAATTAGGCAGGTTGCTATCCTGTTTGTGTAATTGTTAAGTGTTTGTTATAATATTCCAGTTATGCAGCTTGCTGTCATGTTTATGTAATTGTTAAGTGTTTGTTATAATATTCCAGTTATGCAGATTGCTATACTGTTTGTGTAACTATTAAATGTTTGTTATAATATTCCAGTTGTGCAGACTGCTTTCCTGTTTGTGTAACTGATCAGTGTTTGTTATATTCCAGTTGTGCAGACTGCAGTCCTGTTTGTGTAATTGTTAAGTGTTTGTTATAATATTCCAGTTATGCAGATTGCTGTCCTGTTTGTGTAATTGTTAAGTGTTTGTATAACTGATCGGTGTTTGTTATATTCCAGTTGTGCAGATTGCTGTCCTGTTTGTGTAAGGAACTGCCCTCTGTAAAGAATGCTCGTAAACCTGCCAGGGATTTGTGGGAAGCTGGTAAATTGGATTCCTGTTCACATTTTTTTTCTCTGATTTTAATTTTCTGATTTTGTTGAGATTTAAATGCAGTAGATTCTTGATTATCAGAAGTCTGGGAGATTTGAAGAAAATTTCTGATAATGCCAGGGATTGAATAACAGCTAAACGGTTGCAGTTACTGAGTATTTTATGTTGCAATTACCCAGTATTTTATAGTATTTTATATTGCAGTTAGCCAGTATTTATATTCAATTACCCAGTATTTTATATTGCTATTACCCAGTTTATTTTATATCACAATTACCCTTTATTTTATATTGCAGTTAACCAGTATTTTATATTACAATTACTAAGTATTTTATATTGCAATTACTCAGTATTTTATATTGCAATTATCACTCACTATTTTATAATGCAATTACCCAGTATAAATTATTCTATCTGATAGCACACTGAAATTAATTTTGGTGACTAATTTTATAAAGACAGGAATTTACAGACATCACTGACCCGTTAAGTGAAGAGAAATATTAAAATTAATTTTATATAAAAAATTTTTTTACAGTTATGTGCATGTATATCAGAAGCATTATTTTAGTTTATGTATGAACTGAAGCAAAGGGTCTGTTCATAACAATCAACTGTTAATATTCTAAGTATTTATCAGAAACAAATAATATTTTCTCACATTTCATTTGGACAGTTGTGGTAATCTTTAGTAGCAATGTACAGCACAAGCGGTTGAACAGTGGTCGTGAAAGTGCAATGTACCGGGACTCTCAACAGGGTATACTATCCAGGGATTACTTCTCTCAGTTCCTCAAGAAAATCAAGGTAAAGACTTATAGGAAGTATATAAGATCCAAAAAAATACAATTAAACCTGCCTTTGCAGCCACCCATGAGATAAGACCACTTTCCAAAACAATCATGTTGTGTCATTCAAAAATACTCAGTAAATTACCACAACTTTTCATGCACCCTTTTTTACTGATGCATATTATGTTATGATGTGTTCATCCATGTTACGCGTCTGTCTGACTGATTGGTCATCCATTAATATTTGATCATCTGGCTGATAACGTCATAAAGGTAAGAAAGATTTGCGTGAAACTTTGTCCAACTATGTATCATGGCTAGACAGTTTGTTATGTATGGTAACCACATACCCTGTCTCTAGGTCAAGGTCACAGCAAGAATAATTGTAATTCTGTGACATGTATCCTTGCCTGTTGAAGATATTTTAATGAATCTTAAGCCAGTTAAATATCATGACCAAATGTTGTATTACATACCACTGCCATGCACACTACCTCAAGGTCAAGGTCACAGCAAAGGGAAAGTATAAACAGTTGACCTCTGTTCATGTTTTCAGATATCACTTTTAAACCAATGAAGATATTTATATATTTTGACTTGACAGTAACTCATATTCACAGTCATACCCCTTGATTCAAGGTCAAGGTAACATCATTGGGATTTTATAAGTGGCCTGTTACCTTATCCAGGCTGTCACTCAAATTCTACAATGGCATTCTTATCCAGACTTGATAAAACTCTACATAGGTCCACACAGTATCATACAATAGTCAGGTCCTTAGCTAGGTCAAGGTCATTAGTAGGGAGAAGGTGACGAGTGCATTGTGTGCCACTTGTGGTACACTTGTTATCTCTGTGTGTGGTCTTAATTGAAAGGTTATAGTACACTTGGTAAAATTTTGACCCCCATGATGTGTGCATTTACTATACAGAGACCGGTCTATTCTTTCCAAATTATTAACAGAAGTATATACACTAAAATGTACATGTTTGAGGTATAAGAAAAACTTTTTGATAAATCAGCTAGGGGAATCATACACAACTTTTTAAAGTAAAGGCTACCATATATTTTATGAAGTGAAATGTAGATCTATCTGAAAAGCTGTTATGGGCCAGGTTGTTTCCAAGTGACAATATATGGGTTTTTAAAATTAATAATTCTCTCTCTCTCTCTCTCTCTCTCTCTCTCTCTCTCATGCACACACACTAGATGACTGACATCCAGTAGTAAATCTCAGAATTTAAGCTGTAAAATTGTTCAGAGATTGTATACTCTACACAAATGAAATTAACTCCTTCTTTTTGTTGTAGCAGTATAAAATATTCTTTTTTTTATGATGTTGATTAGTTTCTACCCTTTGTTGTTTGTTTTCAGGATCCAATGGCAACCAGTGTACTTGTGTCCTGTCTGACAAAACTCTACAACATTATCAAGGTGGGTTAACCAGGCAATTTTTAAAGGCCCTTCAAGACCAGACATTGACCGTGATCAAAATATGAATTGACCAGAGTTTCATATATTCTGTTAAAGCAGAATATTTCTATGTCATTATGTATTCTCAATTTTATCAATTTTTCTAATAAACTGTATTCCCAAATTATAGATTCTCCATATCCCCCTTAATTGGGCCCATGCCCATTCCTGTCCCACCTTTCACTATGCAGAAAGTTTTACTTTGCTGCTTTTGTTTGAGACTGAAGTACATATTCTAAGTGAGATATACTTTTGGTATCTTCATGGCAAATAGATTTTATATCAGACTGCAATGCCTATTCTGTGTAGGATATACTTGTAGTATATTTATAGCTAAAAGATTTTGTTGGACTGCAAGGGGCCCCGAGTGGCCAAGTGGTCTAAAGCGCTTTCCGTTACTGATCATTGCCATCTCACCTGTCTGCATTGTTTCGAGTCTTGGATTCAGCCAATGTGGGTATGTGAGAAAGCTTGCCAATAGCTTCTTGTGGGTTGGTGGTTCTTTCCGGGGTTTTCCCGGGTTCTTCCTCCACCATTAATACTGGCCATCAAGTATAGCCTATCGTGTGCTGAAAAATGGCGTTAAACCCTACAACAACAACAACAACATTTGTTGGACTGCAATGTATATTCTGAGTGGAATATACTTATAATATATTTACAGCAGATAGATTTTATATTAGACTGCTGTGCATATTCTGAATGGGATATACTTGTAGTATCTTTATAGCTAATAGATTTTGTTGGACTGCAATGAATATTCTAAGTGGGATATGCTAATAGCATAATCATGGCAAATATAATTCTTGTTTTTTCTTTATATCAAATAAGTAGACCATTCTGCATAGTTGATTTTCATGATATTATTTGTGGTTTCAAAAAAGTATAGTTAAAACCCAAATTGATTTCTCATGTCTTCTTTGTATGCGTCCTCACTCTGCTGTATTTATTCAAGTGCCTTCAGCCTTGACCCAGATTTAATGTAAAATAATGTACTGGTAGGTCAGGGTTTATGGTCTCACTTATTTATCCTAGGTAGATTGAATAGGCTGGACATACAACTTCACATCACATAGTGTACTGGTAGACCTAGATCTCTCATTTCACTTACGAGTTGAATGAACAACCTGGCCACACCTGTGTCACATAGTATACTATTAGATCTTTTTCTCTCATTTCCCTTATGAGTTGAATGAACAACCTGGACACACCTATGTCACATAGTATACTATTAGATCTGTTTCTCTCATTTCCCTTATGAGTTGAATGAACAACCTGGACACACCTATGTCACATAGTATACTATTAGATCTGTTTCTCTCATTTCCCTTATGATTTGTATGAACAACCTGGACACACCTATGTCACATAGTATACTATTAGATCTGTTTCTCTCATTTCCCTTATGAGTTGAATGAACAACCTGGACACACCTATGTCACATAGTATACTATTAGATCTGTTTCTCTCATTTCCCTTATGAGTAGAATGAACAACCTGGACACACCTATGTCACATAATGTACTGGTAGATTTAGGTCTATGATCACGCTTTATATCATGGCTAGAAGGTTCAAATCAGGATATTGGCTTGTGCAAGTTTGGCTCAGATCCAGGCTTTCATAGCTGACTGTGGATATGGTAGGAAATCGAACTAAATTTACAGGGGTACTGAAGATACTTTATTCAACCCATGTTCATTATGGAACTCAATAAGGCCAATGTACAAATGTTCCACTGAAACATAATACATCAGACCACACTTCGGAACTTGTCAAACATGTTATCCATGTCAGCAATAGCATTGCGCTTTACTGAAAATTAGTCTAACTTACAACAAAATTATGGACTTATTTTATTGAGAGGTTATCATAAGGTTGTATGCAAGGTGACTCGGTCATTAGACATGTAGACTCCATAGTCAGCAGTTTGTAGAGTCAGATCTCATTGACAACAATCTGTTTTATGAAACTTTAAGCCAAGTGCCTTACCTAAGGGCTGTCCCATCTAAATATACATGTTACCCAGAGAATACTTTGTTTTAAAATATATTCCAGGGTCCTATTATTACTCAAAGAATTCACATGAAAATGATATTTTTTTTTAAATTTACTAAAAAAATTCATTTGAAAATGATTTTAAAAATTTTATTGCTAAAAATTTCACATGAAAAGGATTTTAAAATTTCTCAATTGCTTCTTATGTGACTACTCCACATTAAAATTTGCTAACCTTGGGTCCCAAGTATATTTTAGTGGCTCAGCCCTAACATCAACTTACTAAATGTCTTGTTTCTTGCAAAAATAGCTGATTGCTGCCTGGCATAGACCCAGATCTGCCAGTGTTTATGTGACAGCAGATCTGGGTCTGTGCAGTTTGGAGTTAGACTTGACTTGTACATACAGTAGTTTTAACTAGTTTACTTTTAAACAAAGTTTTATTATGTATTTTCAGGATGACATTACTGTTGAGATTTCCAGTGAATATCTGTCAATATGGCCAACAGTCCTGCCAAAGTAAGAAACTATTTAAATGTAAAATCTGCAGTGGAATTTGCTCATAATGACCAATACAATTTTTTTACTGTTAGCTCATCTGGCTTTAGGGACAAGTGAGCTTTTGATAAGACCCTGCATTAGACATGTGTTGTCTGTCACCTCTAAGCAGACAGAATCCTGGTATGAAGAACTTTCAGATTTGTACAAATAACACTGATCTTCCATCAGATCTGCCTGCTGTTATTAGAATTAATAAAAATGTTAAATAACTTCTTTTGAAAACTGCTTAGCAGAATTCAGCAAAGTTGGACATGAAGCATCTGGGCATAAAGGGCTTTCAAATTTGTACAGATGATGTTATTTTGCTATCTGATATAACCACCATTAATAGAAACCATTTAAAAGACTTCTCAAAAGTCATTCATCAGTATTTTACCAGATTTGATTGCAATCCTGGGATAAAGTGCTTTCAGGTATTTCAGATATGGTAACTGTTTACTAAAAATAGAGAAGACAAAAAACTTTTTAACTTTTCTTAAAACACTCAAGCAGAATTTGGCCATATTTGACTCAAAGCATCCTGTAAAGGGTTTATATTAATGGATACAAAAAATGTCAATCATTTCTAAATAAAGATTTATTGTCAAAACCTGCTTAACAGAATTTGCCCCAATTTGACAGAAAGCATCCTAGCATGAAGTGTTTTTTACGTTTGTACAAATGATGTCCATCGGACATCAGATGTCAGCCTTTAAATGACTTCCTCCACATAATTTTACCACATTTGACTCTTTCCATCATATTTTGAAGGCATTTCAGATTTATACAAATGATTCCGATATGCCATCAGGTATCCCCTCATGACTAAAAAAGAAAAACATTTTAAACAACTTTATGTCCGAAACAAAGTTGATTGACAGAATTTTACCAAAAACACCCTAGCCTAAAAGCTTTTGACACGGAATAAATGATGGTGATTTGCGGTCAAAGCAAGGTGAGCAATCTCATAGCACTCTTGGGCCTCCTGTGACAGAACATTGTTTAAAAGGTATGAAAATGCATAAATTATGTAATCACATAGATATAAAATAATGCTTTTCTATAAAGGGAAGTTCTTTCAAATCTGGACTATTAGACTATAATATGTTGCAAATATTATTTGTAAATCAGCTCAACGTGTGAATACTTAATTCTAAATATAATTTTTTTGTCTTAATGCCTGTTGTGAATGTAACCTGCATCTTTAGTAAGTGCTGTCTGGTTTGTTGAGATGATAATTATGAGAGAGAGATATTTTGTACAGAAAAAATTGTCACATTTGTCTTCTGGTTGGAAAGTTATAAATGCACAGTTAAAAAAATCTAAGTTTTCTCACAGAACTCAACAATGCTTTCTTTGAAATTGTAACTATAGGTAGATAGGTGTAGTTACCTTACAGGAATTCCTCCTGTCCATCGTCCATCCTTCCAACCATCACTCTTGAGAATGCAACTTGCCCCCAGTTTTGTATGGGTTGCCATGGAACATAAATACATGTATTATGGTCATCATCTGAATATGTACCTATCGACAAATCACATTGCATCTTTAATTTTTATAAGAATTACTGCCCCTTTTGCCTTGCAGCTGAATGTAGTATATGACAGAATCTTGCAAATGCAGCTAGACGATTTTTAATAGAGACTTGGAATATGTTATGGTCATCATTTCAAGATGTGCATAGCATCAAATCATTATGCTCATTTGATTTTTTGTTTAGAGTTATTTCCATTTGTTACTTGCAGCTGGATGAAGTATAGGGCAGAATTTTCTGAATCCGACTAGTTTCATAAATTTTCAATGGATCACAGTGAAACATGGAAATATTATGGTCATCATTTGATGGTGTGCATATAGACAAATCATTCTTCCCGCAACTTCTTCGAGTTATTGCCCTTTTTATCTTGGATCTAGATCTACTTTATGATAAAATCTTGCAAGCAGTTTCTGTTTTCAATAATTGCCATGAATTGGTATACATGTTTTGGTAGTAATTTAAAGAGTGAATATTACAATACTGTCCTCCTGCAAATTTTGTTGGGCTTATTTAATACAGTGCATGACAGAATTTTGTGAATACAAATGGACCTGTGTTATGGTTATCATCAGAAGATTCACATTGGTCTTCCTGCAGCAGAATATTTCTTGTCTTGCATATTTTGGGGATCACTGTGAAACGTGATATGTAATTATTGTCTTCATCTAACCAAAAAATTCTGACAAAGCTTTGTTTTTGTAATTAGTAAAAGAATTACTGCCCTTTCAGACCTACAGCAGGATGCAGTAGATGACAGAATTTAGTGAATGCAAATAATCTTGTAATTTTCAGAAGATAGCTTTGACATTTTGTAGATAATTAGAAGAGGAAGATATGCATGTTGACAAATTATTTACTTGCACTTTTTTCATAACAATTAGTTTTGTTTACTGTAGACTCTTCGCCATCATGAGAGTTGGTGTGGGAAATGGGGAGATGCATGGGTATATTTACAAGAGCAAGTTTTTCACCATTCCTCAAGTTATAATTCTGGATTTTGGAATTATTCAATTTTAAGAATAAATGTCATTTATCCAGATACATTTATATATTTGTGGTAATATTTATAGTAGATGTGTTGGAAATTTTCAAAATTATTTGCCTACGATATGTGACAGAATTACTAACATCCCTGTTGCAGCAACAATGCAATTCAGATTGGGGCTCTAGAGGAGGCAGTTACTATTCTGATGCAGCATGCTATTCAGATTCATCCCACATATGCCTCATTGCTACGCACTCAGGCGGACATCTACTATGGTAAGATTGTTTATTAAGTATGCATTATGCCAATATCAAGACAGTTACTACTTTTCTGGTGGTAGAGGCAACAGCAGTACTAGACTCTGATAAAGCTTTAAAGATTTTGCAAGCCATGTTCTATGTATATCTATATCACGTGTATTATTATCTTAATAATAATTTTTTTCAGGGGCATTTAGTGAATGACATTTTTAATACTAATATCCTGTGATCATAGTTTGTACTTTAAAAATGAGTAATGTGTCAAGTACATTGATTCGTTCATAAAGTTCCAAGGTTGATTTTATAGTATTAGTACAAGTAAGCATCATGGGATCTAACATGGTCATGATTTGTTGTGAGAGGACAAGTTGACATATTTTTTTATTAGCTAGTACAACCCACATGACCTTGTTTACTGATAGAGTGATTTGGAATTACAAAGATGATTCATTCAAGCCTCATATTGCATTCTTTCTATTGTGTTTTAGTATTCTTAGTATTTCCAGACCTAGAAGTTACATTGAGAGGAATTTATTTGTTTAATTTGATCATTGATTGGAATTACAGCACTTGAAATGTTTCAGATTAATTGAATAATAGCTGTAATGGAAATACTCTGAATTCATTTAAAGACATTAGGATTTATTATAGCTGTCAAAGAAACACTGTGAATTCACTTAAAGACATTAGGATTTATAATAGCTGTCAAAGAAACACTGTGATATGTGAATTCACTTAAAGACATTAGGATTTATAATAGCTGTCAAAGAAATACTGTAAATTCATTTAAGGACTATTTTGATATTTAATAGTTGTCAAGGAAATACTGTAAATTCACTTAAAGACTTTTGATTTATGCCGTTTTGGAATTATTGTGAATTCATTTAAAGACATTTGGGATCATAACATAGTGATTCTTCTGTATTGTGGATACTTCTGTATTGCGGATACATCATTACAATACAGACCCTTGTTCAAAATACCTTTGGAACTCATTGGTAATACTTGATACTTTTGGAATTGATAGAAGATTTAGGGTTTTAGGATTTCATTCACCATACTGTAAAGTATTGTTACTTCAGTTTGTGTTTTAGGGAAATAAATTTTATTTTCATTTATGCAAAACTTGATGCTTATCACTCTTTCTTGTTAGTTACTTTTAAGACCCTAGAGTTGTAACATAGGTACAATAGGAATATATCATTCAGAAACTTTCAGACAAGACAACACTATTCTGTTATTGTCTTCTTCCAGAGAAACTGTTTTTCTGCAGTACTGTATGGTAGCTATAGCAGAGTTGTATCTAGGATGAATGATTGCATGATTTCCACAAAATTTGAAAATGTGTGGTAAAATCAGTCCCCTTGAAATGGGGCCAAAAATACAATTTTTTTTGAAAAGTTTTATAAATACTTAACTTATTCCTTCTTATGCATGACAGTCAATGCTGGGGGTCTGTCTTGAAACATCGAAATTTCAGTCATTGGTATAATTTTTTAATGCAGAGTTTGGATTGACACTCATGCTTATTTGTACTACCGGCCTGACATGTAACATGATTGAAAAAAAACAGTTAAAACTTCATCCACTTTCAAATTTTTATTTTGAGAGATAATTTAAAAAAATGGGCAGAAAAGTATTGAGGATGAATAACAGTTTGCTTTCAAGAGTTTGCTCTGTCCACTTTGGACAGTTGATGGGCTAAACTAAATTTGCTTTCCCATTTTTATAGGTATGCATTAAGATTGTGTACTTAATTTGTATGAACTGTAAAGTCAAACAAGACCATCTAAAATAAGAACGTTTATTGAGGTGGTATTGGAGTCATTATGCCACTCTGTTAAACTCTGAGTGTTTTGATGATGAAGAAGATGCTTATTTAAAATAGTTTAGAAACAGATGCATTTCTTCTTCACCAACATGACTAAAGTATAAATTAGAGAGAGGGAAGAAAGACAGTAGTTGTTTTTAAAGTAAATGCTTGTCAGAAGTAATTTGTTTCTTTAACAATAGCAGTTCAAGGTTATAAAACACTTTTGGGAACCTTTCTGGTTAAATAATTGCATTTATCATTTTTGCAGTTTAACATTTACAGTTGAAGTTGATGCATGCTAGATGTATCAAGTGTTTGTTGAATTTTATGTTTTAATGAGAACAGTGCTAATCTGGATTTATACCTACAATAGTGTTTCATAGAGACTGATATATTATTCATGAAGATTGAAATATAAATACAGATTGCTGTGTGTGATGTGGACACACATTGTGAATTAATGTTTATGCTTGAAAAATACTTTTGATCCATATTTCCAAATGTGTTATAATTTTTTCTTTATTTCATTAGTTCAGAGTGAAGGACAGATTTATACATTTAAGTTGATATTATGAGTATGATGAAACTGCAAGTCATGTCAAGGTTTTCATATGCAGTTATTGTGATAAAATGTAGATAATGCTCTATACAAGCATTGTCTGCATATATAGGCAGTGAGTGTGTTTACACATTACATATAGGTAGCAGCTGTGTCTGCAGAGTTACATATATGTGGCAGTTGTGTTTGTGAAGTTGTATGTATGTATGTGACAGCTGTGTCATTAGAGTTACATGCAGCAGCTGTGTCTGCAGAGTTACATATAAGTGGTAGTCCTGTGTGCTGAGTTACATACATATGTGTCAGCTGTGTCAGCAGATTAATTATATGATAGCTGTGTCTGTGGAGTGACATGTGGCAGAAGTATGTAGAGTTACATATATGTGGCAGTTGTGACTGCTGAGTTAAATATGTGTGACAGTTTTGTCTGCCAGGTTACATATATGACAGCCATGTCTGTATGTGACAGCTCTGTAGTTACATGTATGTGGCAGCTATGTGTCAAGTGACATATATGATAGTTGTGTCTGTAGAGTTACATATACACAGCAGCTTTGCATGGAGTGACATATGCCGTATCTGTGCCTGTAATGATATATATATGTGACAGCTGTGTCTAGAGAGTTCCGTATAGCTGGCAGCCTTAATAATTTATTTTTCTTTATACTGTTTTCATTTCCAGCAATTTTTTTCATAATGAATACATTGTGTTCTGCCTCACATAGTTGTCTCCCCTGTTTTCAGTAGCACAATAATAGATTTGAATTGTGAGTTATAACTATTTATTAGCAGCTCATTAGTTATTGCATGATGGGAGAAACATTATAAGCATACATCAAAAGGAAAATCATTTTTTCCAGGGTGGTCTTGGATTCTGCAGGAGACAGTGGATGTAGTAATCCTTGATTATTCTGTGCCTTTACTTTTCCAAGTTACCCTGGCTGAATAAACATGAATTTTATGTATGATATCATTCAGGTAAAGGAGCCAAACAGGTCATTGTAACAGAGGTTTTGTTCTATTAATTTTCAGCACATAGTCAGTATTCAGCTGCTATGAAGTTTTACATGGAAGCAGGGGCTGTGGCATCCGATTTCTTTGCTAATGCAGTTCCTAAGGGTATATATGATGATCAGGTAAGAACATGTTGAAAGGTTAATTTTGTTGTCTTCTTATTCTCTTTGAATTTGATTGCTTCATATACTAAATTTACCATGTTTTTTTTCTTCTGAAACAACCCCTATGAACATTAAATGCATGGACTACATCTTGAAATTTGAACCAGCAGAGGTAAAATGCAGGGAGGTGGGCATTGTATACCAACATGGGAGATACATGAGGAAGCTTTAGTTAGATGTGAAATAAAATGATGCTATTTTCCTGTGATATTGTTTGTCTTTGCTTGACTGTGTTTACAAATTGTATAATTAGCTTGTTGCTGATTTTTTTAAAAATAACTTATGAATTGATGAATTAATTTTTTTAAAATGGAATCAGTTTTTATGGTTTTGCAAAAAAAATGACATTTTCACTGGGTACCAAAATTTATGGATTATGGAAGTGATTATTTTATTTCTATAGAATGGTCGTTGTTGGTTGGGTTCTTAAATTCATGGTTTATACCTGTGATGAATTCCATGAAAATTTGTATCTCGTGCAAAATAAGGACTTCAGTATTCAACTTTAGAAAGAATGTAATCTTTTATTTTCGAAGACAAAGTGGTTTATTTTTCTTGTGTGTTTCAGATGTACAGGAAGATGATGAAATGTTGTTCTTACCTCCAGTGTCACACACAGGTGAGCAGAAATGCATGCAAAGCACTTTTCTTATGAGTACACTCAAAAGCCGATTGAGGGCTTTTACTCATTCTCACATTTTTGACATTGTGAGGACTTAAATACGATAATAAAAAAGGCAGGTACAAAATTCCAGCCATTCAGTTTTTGGTGGAATCATTTCAATTTTTAACCTCAGATTCCAATATTAGAGTCACTTGTATGATATTCTGAGTTTCCAGTCAGATAAGGGTTTATACATTCAAGCTACAACTTAAATACTGGAATATCTCTATTTCCAATCTACTCATAACATCGGATGACAGTTCTTCAGTGAAACCATACCCAGATAGGCATGACAAATGTTCATTAAATATTGACCAGTCAGAAGTTACATCATCTTAAGATCCTGATTCTCCAAAATTCATGGAAGGCTTTAAATGAATGGCTACAGAGGATTATGCCTCGACGAGAAAATGTACTGCATAGATTTGAAAGTGAATATATAATGTATTAACATTTGCCATCTTTTTCTCAAAAAACTTCACCATGTCACTTGACAGGAATGATGACTGGGAAGCATGTTTCAACCAAAATGTAATTTGAATCAAGAATGTTTAATGCCTTTCAATGAGGTTTAATGTCAGTCTCTGAGGTTTAATACTAGTCAGACGTTTAATGCCGGTCAGTGAGGTTTAGTGCCAGTCTGTGAGGTTTAATGCCAGTCAGAGAGGTTTAATCCCTAAAATATGGTTGGATGCAAAATTTTAAGTATTTATTCAGATTTCGAATTTTATCAAAGTCACATTAGTGGATAATGTAGCATATGAACTTTTCCAACAGCAGCACTGGCAACAGCAGAAGCAGCAGCAATAGACTGTTTACATTTTGGTTTATTTCTTCAACCCCTTCACATTCTTCATACTTGATATGATATGAAGCTTATACAATTAATTCTGTGTCATGCCCACTTGCCTCTGTGACCTTGGGACAAAATACCCAGTCATTGAACATTTTTTTGGTCAGGTGTTGGTTAAAGTATTTTTTTTACTGTTGCTATATATCTTCAACCCTTTGATAGATTTAAACCTTACTTGTTTTTAATCATTATGAAGTCAAAATAATTTTGCATCGTGTTTGCCTGCCTTTGTGATATTTGGGTCAAGGTCAATTATGGAAAATTAGTGTCTATTGTTTGGTTCAAGTTCTTCTATTTGCTGGTATTTCCTTAACTCCCTCTTCATTCTTGGGATGAATCAAGGCAATTTATTTGTGATATGCATATTCAGCTTTATGACCTTGGGGCAGGTGTCATATTTATTACAGCAATGCTTTGATTATTGACTCAACATGCAGGCCCTGGCTTACTGGTTTAAAATTGATATTCCAATTTCATATTGGCAGGAGTTGGTGTGTGAGTAAATAGGATTAGTGGACAGGCAATGTATAGTGTTTTACCTGTGGATCAATGAACTATGTTGTATTCATGGATTGGGGTAAGGATCCAGTCATTTCTTTTGTTTGGCTCTTGCTTTTGTTTTATTTAAAAGTTTCAGCAGCAGAATATCTTTTCTGCAAATTGTCGATCAGTAAATAGTAGCATTTATTCTGCTCCATAATTGTACAATTTGAAACAGTAAAAGATCATGTAGACACATGAATTTCATATTAATGTTTGGCAAATTATACACTTAATGCTTGTATATGATAAACAAGATTATTTTTATAATCAAAGACATAGCTAATTTTAATTGTGTTCCCTTGAATGAAACACTTATAATGTCTGTTGCAGGTGGCTGTATTGTGCCAGTTTTTAGATGAAATAGACTACACTGCCGCTTTCAAAGCACTACAGGAGAAAACAGTATATGATGCCATGGACTCGTACTATGTCTGTATCTGGGACATCAGTATATTGGAGTATCTAGTCCGTATCCTTTCTCAGTGCTACTTTTCTCAGACTAAATTATGAAATTTATTCTTGATAATATTATATTTGTTTCTGTGATTGGTTCCACATGCTCATACAGTAGTATTCACCTGTATACTACATTAGAAGTAGAGTTTTCATGTAGATTGTCTACCTTGGCACTAAATTATGAGTTTTCATACAGCATTATCCACCTGGATACTGAATTATGAGTTCTCATACAGCATTATCCACCTGGGTACTGAATTATGAGTTCCCATACAGCTTTATCCACCTATGTAGTGCAATAAGAGTACAGTTTTCATACAGTAATGTTCACCTGGATTAAGAGTTGAGTCCTTGTACAGTATTATACACCTGGGTACTGAATTAAAAGCAGGGTTCATATACAGTATTATCCACCTAGGTAATGAATTAACAGCCGAGTTCTCATACAATATTATATATCTGGGTACTGAATTAAGAGTTGAGTTCTCATACAGTATTATCCACCTGGGTTCTGAATTCAGAGTAGAATTCTTAGGGCTGTACCAGTAAAGCATATTTGGGACCAAGGGAAGCCACTTTCAACATGGAGCAGTCACGCATAGAGGCAGTTTAGTATTTTTTGTTATTTTCATGTGAACTCTATCCTGGGATATATTTTTTTTTTTTAAACTGCCTTCCCAGGGTACCAGGTATGTCTAAATGGAACAGTCATCATACAGCATGACTTATCTGGGTACTGAATTATGAATAGAGTTCTTAGGAGGTGAAGATAATAAAATACCCATAAAAGTGATGATGCATAAATAGGCAACCAATGATTGTGGCATGTGAAATGCGAAAGGTTGAACCCAGGATGTATGCAGTGAAAGCCAAGTGCTTTACCATTGTATAATACTATAGCCTTTTCCTCAAAGAGAGCATGTACACCTTTCTAGGAAATTTCATATGACATGGTGGTGCTTAAAAAATGCTGCTTCAGACACTTTAAACAATTTTTTTCTGTATATACTTCACGCATAATTATTTGGCAAATACTTCATGCATGTTTATTTGGTATACACTTCAAATATGTCTACTTGGTATATTCTTCACACATGTTTACTTGGCATATACTTCACATATTTATCTTGCATACACTTCATATATGTATGCTTGGCATATACTTCACACATTTATTTGGCATACACTTCACATATGTTTATGTGGTAGAAGAGTTTTTTAAGAGTGTTTTGCTTTGTGGATATGAGTTTAATCTTGATTTAAGTTAAATCGTATAATCCTTAGAATTTTGTAAAAGTTATATACTGATATATGTTGTGGTTGATACTGTTGGGTCTTTCCTTATCCTTGGGTCAGACCTTCATTCTCGGAGAGGAGAGATGGAAAAGCGGCAGGCAGCTGTAAGTATTGAAAATAATGCCTTAAGATTTTGTATATTATGTGTAATCAGCTTTGCAGTAGTTGTGGCCAGATAGGCTGGCTTATGTACAAAAAAAATGGAACCTAAACTAATTTTGCTACACATTTTATTCTGTATCTATTGGGAGGGCATAACATATGTCTGTCATCATGTCTTGTCACATCCCATCATGCCATGTCTCTTCTGGTCATAATCATTACAAATTGTTTCTTCAGATTTGTTACTTAGTCATAATATTACATCCACTCCCTTGCAAATCCAGGCTACATCAATTCTGTACAAAGCCTCTGTCTCTGACTTATACAGGAGTATCACTTTACCTACAGCAGACAAAATACACCAGGATTTGGCCAATGTGGGTCGGTGGTTCTTTCCAGGGTTTTCCCTGGCTCTTTCACCACCATTTATACTGGTGCCATGTATAGCCTATCTTGTATTGAAAGATATCATTAAACCCTGCAACAGCAACAACAGTGAGATATATACCTCATCAGTCAACCCAAACTATCTGCAGTTCCACCACAATGGTTCAGTTTCTCATGACAGCTCCTGCTCTCATATCCATAAACAAGTTTCTGGTAATGTAGATTTGGTCATTTGTCTTAAAACTGTCTTCTTTGGATCCTTTGTCCATTGAGCATGTACAGGACACTACCAGGGCTCTATTGTGGTCCAATGAGTATCTACAGGACACTACCAGGGCTTTATTGTGGTATCCGAAGTCCAATGAGTATCTACAGGACACTACCAGGGCTTTATTGTGGTATCCGAAGTCCAGTGAGTATCTACAGGACACTACCAGGGCTCTATTGTGGTCCAATGAGTATCTACAGGACACTACCAGGGCTTTATTGTGGTATCCGAAGTCCAATGAGTATCTACAGGACACTACCAGGGCTTTATTGTGGTATCTGAAGTCCAGTGAGTATCTACAGGACACTACCAGGGCTCTGTTGTGGTATGTTGAGTCCACTGAGAATCTACATGACACTACCTGGGTGCTGTTATCTGAAGTCCAGCGAACATGTACAGGACACTATCAGGGTCTCTGTTATGATATCTGAAGTCCAGTGAGCACGTAAAGGACACTACCAGGGCTCTTTTTTGCTGTATCTGAAATGGACTGAGCTGATCGTCAGATGCTGCTTGTTCTAGTCACATGAAAAAGGAAGGGATAATAGATTGCTCTTTCTCACCCATGCAACAGAATCTAGCTGTTTTGTTTCTTATGTCAAACTGCTTGTCTCAGTCCGGTCATCATGCCTTAGGAACTAATTTTAAAAAGAAGAAAGTCATGTTCTATTCTGCTGTGCTTGATGGCGTTGTTATAAAATCAAACAAGAACAACAACAACAAAAGAAATTCACCCATAAAGTAATTTATGGTCTCTCCAACTTTGCTAACATGCAATACAACACATTTTGAGAGACAGACACACGTTGAGCTATTTGGTATTATGCTATAAACTACACATAGCATGGTAAATTTTATCCTATTTGGAACTTGGCAAATTTTCAGGTCATTGTCTTAAAGTTTCTAATTAGTTTTAAATACTTCACGTGAAATGAATTTGTTACTTATAGCTAGATTACATGACGCTAAAATTTGGGATGCTGTGTGGAATGAGCTATTAAAGAAAAAACTAGGGCAATACACATCACTGGCGACAAAAATTCCAAACTTTCTCAAGAGCAACCACAAAGTCAGCAACAAGGAGAAATGTGTTATGTCAGACCTGCATTCTTCAAACTTTGGCACAAGCAACCATCCCCAGCTGAATCAAACATTGTAAACGAATGAAAATTCCCGCACTAACTAATCAGAGTGGTTCATTCATGAGTCCACACACTTCTCCACAAAAAGATTCCCCTGTCGCATATCATTGTACCAGTAATAGCAGCACTTGCCATATTTCCAGGACAGAAAATATAAATTTCCAAGAATATCATGAATTTGACATTTCTGCACAGTCATTACACACTTTGTTAGAGCTGTGTAATTTATCATACAAATGTCTACCATAGAACTTTTTCCAAATTAGAACTGATGAAAGTCAAAAGTTATTGGTATGAAAAATATTAATTACATTTTGTCATTTTTGTATGACATCTGATGATTAAATGTGAATACAGTAATAATGTCAAATGATTTTCTGTTTCTATTTTCTCATGCGTAGAACTTGTGTACTTAAGACCCCATTGCCCTCATTAACATATCTGTATTAATGCATACTTTCAAAATAAAAGTTTGTGGCTTGAGACATTTATGATGCAGTACTTGCAACACATAACAATTATAACTTTTTTCTTGTTTTTTTCTTCTTTTCTAAGAGAGCATTTATAGCTAGATTCTACTTAGAGATATTTTACAAAAGAGTACAAAACCTCATCATCTGTATATAGTGAGAAGCAATAATAATACATGATGAATACTGTGTTTTGAATCTGCTAACTGTATTGCAGAAGTGCAGGGTTATTTTAATTGAAATGGGAAAAATTGTATCAGAGAAGTAATCTGAATACACACATCTGGTGCTCGTGGTCAAAGATGAGTCCCACAAGAAATTTATGGTAGGCTCTAGGTGAGCAGTAGTTTTGCTGGAGGAGGGCACTCGCATGGTTGTTGTGCTGCTGTGGGTGCTAGCTGCCAGAATCGTGTAATCTGTAAACGAGACAGTGCACCAGCTATAGTATTTTTCTTCCCTGGTATATGTTCAGTATAAATGACAAAGCCATTAGTAGCAGCTGTCAAAGTCAGGTGGCACATTAGTTCCATAATGTCAGGACTCTTAGATTTGCCTTTTTTCATTATTGCAACTGTGGTCTCATTGTCACAGTGGAAGAATCTTTTCATTTCATGCCATTCCTGACCCCACAACACTGCTGCCACCACTGTGGGATACAATTCACAGAAATCTATAGACAGTTTGTGGACCACTAAAGGATGTAGCTCCCCTGGCCATGAATTTGCAAACCAGCGATCTCTAAAATAAACCCCAAAACCAACAGACCCTGAAGCAGCGGTGTAAAGTTCTATATCTGCAGAATCAGAGATAACATCATCATAAAATAGAGAAAACCCCTTCCACTGATTGAGAAAACCACTCCACATTTGTAAATCTTTCTTGCATTCTCTGGAAATATGTAGGTGATGATGTAGCTCCCTAACGGACATTGATACTTGATATAAATAAGTGACAAATGTCCTGCCTGGGACATTTACAACATTTTTGTATGTAGAGAAAGCCTTACGAAATTCAGAAATAGTATGCCTGCCAAATGTGGGTCATTCCTTTCACTACAATTTGGTTGCCACCCTGATTGATACTTTTAGTCTCTGAGCTAGAGTCCATTCCCAGTATCAGCAGTCGGGCAAGATCAACATGCTTACCCTTGATTATGTCCTCACATATATTGCTGGGCACAGTGACCACTAGCTGAAGTTTGTCAACAGGCACAGCATAATGCAATGTTTGGGAGAATCTCGTGTTATCATCTCCGCGCCTAGCAAAGGCCAAGCAACCATAGTAGACAGAGATTGGTCCAACTAGGGGCCAGAGAAGGATGCACTGTGTGTTACTCAAACTATATTTAATCAATTAAATTACAAGATATTTTGTTTTTAATATGCTTTACCGATCACTACCTTTTCACCTCTGTCCACACAGGTTTGATTTTCAGGTTTGGCCAATGTGGGTATGTGAGAAAGCTTGCCAGCAGTTTCCCGTTGGTCAGTGGTTCTTCCTGGGGCTTTACTGGGCTCTTGGCACTAAACCCACAACAGTAACATGCTTAAGCTATTCAGCGGCTTCACAACAATGTCTGTTAATCTACTTTTAATAATTTGTGTGAAGCAAGTCGTTTTTAAAAAACCGTATCTATGTATTAGAAAAACTGAGCCAATGTAAATCTTGAAAGCTGCTTCAAATGCATTAGAAGACTGATGACAGTGCCAACACCATGTTAAGGGGACATAACTCCCTCCATCTCTTACTAGTACCTATTCTCCTAATATATTATGATCGTGTAACATAATTTGAAGTACATTTACTAAGTAAGATGGGGCCCCGAGTGGCCGAGTGGTCTAAAGCGCTCACCGTTCCGGATCACTGCCATCTCACCTCTGTCTGCATGGGTTCGAGTCCAAGGCTCGGCTAGCGTGGGCATGTGGGAAAGCCTGCCAGTAGCTTCTCGTGGGTCGGTGGTTCTTCCCTGGGTTTTCCAGGGTTCTTCCTCCACCAGTTATACTGGCCCCCATGTATAGCCTATCTTGTGCTGAAAAATGGTGTTAAACCCAACAACAACTAAGTAAGATGTTTCTTTAGTGATACCTGGTCATAGATTGGATGCAGCCTCTCAACCCATCCCTATATTTCATGGAAGATCACGAAAAAAAAATCAGCTCATGTAGTAACTGATGATGTCTGGGATTTGGTGCCAGTTACTATCAGATGGGAGTTTACTCTAGTCAAACATTCACATAGTCAAGCAAGCAACCTGTTAGTATTTTTGTTGCTAAAACTAGCCAAAGCATGTTTTGATTATCAGTTTTAGCTTGGTAGTTTGGATTTACAAGTTAGTGGATGTACTTCTAACATGCTATAAATGGGCAGGTATTATTGAAGGAGCATCCACTGTGGTGGCCTAAGTGGTTAGAGCATTTGTCTCGAATGCAGAAGGTCACAGGTTCGAATCCTGGCTGAGTCGTACCAAAGACTTACAAAAATGGTACTGACAGCTGCCTCACTACCTAGTGAGTACCTACTCAGCACTAAAAAGAAGTTCATGTTAGGACTGGTCAACCTGCTTTCAGGATAATGTGACGGGGTGGAACATCATGCTATATGTCTGTGCCATGATGCCCCAGTGCTAGACATCACTATAAACTGTCACACTGCAGACATCATAGTGATATGACTGAAAAATTGTTTAAGCTACATTAAAAATCCAAATCACACACACACATTGAAGGAGCATATTTTGCTTCAAAGAATGGTGTTCTTTAAATAATTTCATGAATGCATGGATTGAAACTAAATTTGATATACAGCTTCACTTTATGAATTTCAATAAAATTTAATATAGTTTGAATTTTATAGTTGCAGCCCTAGTTTGAGTAAGAATTTTAATGATAATTGCATCATATTGATTTTGTCACCTCTGCTTCTATATTTAGATATACAAGGGAGGTCATTATTATCCATCAGATGAAGAAGAGATTTTCGCATTTTGATGGCCATAAGATTGTAAAGTGAGTGTATCAGTATGTAGATATACGTAGACTGGAAAATAACGTTTGTATCAGGCTGAAGAGATCACTTCAAATCATATTCAGGAAAGAACTTTTATATTTTTGAAAGAATTTATTTGCATTTTATATACTGTTTATTCACACATAGATGAGGAGTCTTTGGACTGCATTAGTTATCTATTTTCTAGATGCGAGCCCTTGCCCAGCTTGACCTGAATAGTAACAATCCTGAGGACATAATTCAAAGATCAATTCAGATCAGGAAGAGAAAGTTCCTCCGAGCCCTAGCCAAGCAGTATATGTAAAAAGAGAAGGGTTGAGTTATTTGACATGAAATTACAGACTTTTTATCCTGGATATGCTGTATCAAAATTTGGAAGATAAGAAGATCAATATACCAGTGCAAAGAAGGAGTTCTGAGATTTGAAGAGGACTTACTTTTAAGTGGAATCCAGCTCCAAACAACATAGACCCAGATCTGCTTGCGCATAATTTGCCAGCAGATTAGAGGCTGAGTTTTTTTGTTCTCCAGTTACTACTCACAAATGACATACAGCCAGATCTTCGGTGAATTATGTGATGGTAGATCTGGGTGTGTGCAATTTGGATTTGACTTGTGAGCATATGCTGCCTGATCTAAGACCAGATAAGACATTGCATTGTGTCACCACTAAATGGATATCAGTCAATGAATAATCATAATGTATACAAGAATGAGTTTTATTTGTTATTGTTTATTTATGGTTAAGATTGTTGATTATTTTTCAACAGACTTTTTATAGTGTTCAAAACAGCAATGGATGTTATATGACAAATGAATCTATCAGTCGTAATGATGAAATCATTCATATAGTGTGAACTAATGACCAGACACAAAAGATATCCATTATTATATATTTGCATCAAAATTATCATCCCATAAAGTATTGTGCAATATTTTAGTTATTGCATCTTTCATGCAAAATCGTTTCATTTAAATATGTTCATGGCTATATTTGATTGTTAGCCTTGACTTTTTAAAAACAATATATCCCCCCATTTTCTCCTTTCTCCCAATTGCAAACATAAGAAAAACTTATGGAAAATACGGGAGCTGATTGGAAGTAATATGTCTTTAAGGAAAACTGTTGAAAGTGCCTACTATCATGGTCACATGTGACATGTAAAATATGAAATGCTTGCTTAGAGGATGGAAATTTTTTCATCCTAATAAGATTTTCTTTATAAACACGTTCTACCCTAATATAATTTTAAAATGAAATAACCTTTTTATGTCATACCTATCAATTTTTTTACTCTAGAAAGAGCCAGAATTTCACCATCATTTTCTAGAAGTAGGAAATCAATACTCTTTTTTTCTGATGTTGTATCACCATCCTCTCAAATGATGCTGTAACGTCTTTTCCTTTAAGGTTTCCCAGATACAGCAGAACGAGTGTGAACAACTATAGTCAACTCCACTTATATGCATAGACTCAGAACTCGACCCAAGCTATGCATATAAACGGAGTATACATTTAAGTGGATTTCATGTATATTTACAATATAAAATGGGACCATACTTTCGCTATGCACATAAGCAATCTATGCAATTAGGCGATATGTATTTAAGTGGAACCGACTGTATACCAAAGCCTCATCCAATCCTCTTGTAAATAACGGTCCAAATGCCATCATTCACTTGCTAAGTCACCATCAGAGCCTATCATAATGTCCTCCCAGAAACATTCCATCATTCCCATGCCAAGTCCCCATCAGAGCCTCTCACAATGTACTGCCAGGAACAATCTATCATTCACATGCCAAGTTGCCAATAGAGCCCCTCATAATGTCCTGCCAAAAACAGTCCATTATTCCCATGCAAAGTCTCCATCGGAGCCCCTCATAATGTCCTGCCACAAACAATCCATTATTCCCATGCCAAGTCTCCATTGGAGCCCCTCATAATGTACTGCCAAAAACAGTCCATTATTCCCATGCCAAGTCTCCATTGGAGCCCCTCATAATGTCCTGCCAAAAAGAGTCCATTATTCCCATGCCAATTCTCCATCGGAGCCCCTCAAAATGTCCTGCCAAAAACAGTCCAGCTACTATTAGCTTGGCCTCAGAAAGAAACTTTCAGAGACATTAAGCTGTTGAAACATTGATGCAAAACTTTACAACTGTAAATAACAGATATGGGTCTGCTGCCTCCATACATCAAAGAACTAGTGTGACAATCAGTGATCATGGTGAAAATTAGCAACTTCGTTTATAAACTGTGATATTCATGTGTGTCTCACTTGATTAATATGTAATTCAGTTCAAGATTTAAGATGAAGTTTGAGTTAAAAATGGTGAAACATGAAGCAGTTTCTTTTGTTCTTCATCGGGTTTTATATCCACCCCCACCGCCCATGTCTTCCATTTGCCATTATCATGAACCCGATGTATATTTCTGTATTTCAACAATGAAGTACAATGCCATCACAGATATTACAAGGTAAAAAGATTGGGGATGTCAGACCATTGTAAATTCTTGATTAGTGAAAGGATGTAGTTTGACAATTAAATGTGTTTATTTTCCACAAAATTTACAAAATAACGACAAGAGAAAATATATATTTTTAATACTTTGAGGGAAATGTTTTCCTGATTAAGATTTTATTCATTATTTACATGATGCTGATTAAAACTTAATTCTTGGAGGTTCCTCGGTGATGTATCATCTACCTTGGAGGTTCCTCGGTGATGTATCATCTGCCTTGGAGGTTCCTCTGTGCTGTATCATCTGCCTTGGAGGTTCCTCGGTGCTGTTATCATCTGCCTTGGAGGTTTCTTGGTGCTGTATCATCTGCCTTTGAGTTCCTCTGTGCTGTATCATCTGCCTTGGAGGTTCCTCGGTGATGTATCATCTGCCTTGGAGGTTCCTCGGTGCTGTATCATCTGCCTTGGAGGTTCCTCTGTGCTGTTATCATCTGCCCTGGAGGTTCCTCGGTGCTGTATCATCTGCCTTGGAGGTTCCTCTGTGCTGTATCATCTGCCCTGGAGGTTCCTCTGTGATGTATCATCTGCCTTGGAGGTTCCTCCGTGCTGTATCATCTGCCTTGTTGTCAACTTTTTCTTTCCAGCACATAAGAATGAAAATCCAAATTATTTTTCCTGTCAGGATGATAGATCAATTGAAATACTGTCAAGTTTTTATGGCGAGGTTTTGGATGATGAAAGCTCATGGTTTTCCGCAAATTTATTTCTGTGAAGTCCTACAGTTGCATCATTTTTTATGAATAGTAGAGATGTCATTTTCTAAATTGCTGATGACAATTTTTAAAGCTATCCATGATGGCAGACCATTTCCAGGGATAACTGATTTCCAGATTTGATGCTTTAAAAGTCTTATATTACTTTTTAAAATTCAGCAGAATTGGCAGGTTTTTCCTCCAATCTCAAAAATCTTATTTTTGCTGACTCGTGTTTTATTACTTGGGTAAAGTAAAGGGTTGAAACCAACTGTTGAAACAATGCATTTTTAGAAATGAGTGTCCCTTTTTCATTAAGTATCACCAAACTCTTTCCTCGATATGGATGTCATTTTTTTTTTCTTGATGCATCACCAGATTTTTTAATAATGTATTGCCAAATTGGTTTCCTTTTCTTGCAATATTTGTGGTTGTTTTTGTGTTCTTTTCAGATTTTCTTTGGCGATGATATTTAAATGATGTTTTTTACGATGCTTCCGAGGTTTTGGTCTGTACTTATAATTTGCAGCTGCAATGTACTGTTTTTTGACAGGTGACCTTTGTAAACAAGACTTTTTTCCGCAGTAAGGTAGCTTTATTGCACATAACAATTGTCAAATTCGTGTACTTGTTTATGTTGAGCCCACCTAGGCACAAGTTTGACATAGCAATCACTTCTGCATTTACATTCAGCCCTCTTCGGCAGAAGTTTAACATAACGTTCACTTGGGCATCCAAGTTAGTGTTGGCTCATCCTTTCACATACCAGATTAACCTCAAAGTCATTTTATGTGGTTTCTCAAAAGTATTTTTTGGTCGCATAGTCATATATATTTGGCATGTAGATACAACAAAACGTTACCATAAGCTTGGACAGGTTTGTCAGGATGGCATTGGCCAGCTTTTTGTTTCTAAGATCCAGGAGATAAATTGCTTCCAAATCTGTGATGGATAAAGTTTGTAATTTTCTTGCTTTTTTATTATATTTGTTGGTATTGGATATTGATTTGATGGTGTTTTTAGTGACATTTTGTTGGCTAAAAACCACATTCAGTATTCAGATATCATGTGTAATTAATAGTTGTCAACACAGAATTATACACATTTCAGGATAAGCAAGTGTTCATTTTATTTACATTTTCAGTTATAGTTATTCATTATGTGTGAGAGAATCGTTTAATGTCAAGCTTTACTTAGAATAAATTATATACCACTTCAATCCAAACTCATCTTTTATATTATTGCATCAAATCTTTCCTATTTCATTTCCTTGTGATTCATTTTCATGTTTATTTTTGCCAGCAGGAAACATAATTTAGCCACTCAAGTTTTTTTCTTCTAATAATTTGTTTCCAAAGAAAGACCCAGAAGAATGTTTTTCCTGTTGTTTTGTGACAATTAGACTAGTCTAAAACAAGTTTTAGTGTAAATAAAGATTAGACTAGTCTAAAACAAGTTATAATGTAAATAAAGAGATGAAGTTTTTAATAGGTCTACATGACAGTAAAAATGCAATTTAGAGTTCTTTAAATGCCAGCTATTACTATATATACTTGGTTATAAGTTGGGTCCAACTGCAAACAACATAGACCCTGATCTGCCCTCAGGGTCTGTATTGTCTGCTCTACTTATTACTCCTACCAAAGTGCACAGACCCAAATCTACTGTTGATTTATGCAAAGGCAGATTTGGGTCTATGGAGTTCGCATTTGGATCTGGTTTGTAAGCAAGTACAGATAGTAATGGATTTAGATTCATCTTCACTGTTTGTAAGCAAGTACAGATAGTAATGCATTTAGAGTCATTCATATTCACTGTTTGTAAGCAAGTACAGATAGTAATGGATTTAGATTCATAGTCACTGTTTGTAAGCAAGTACAGATAGTAATGGATTTAGATTCATATTCACAGTTTTGTATGCATAAAATTTCTCATTATATGGTAGTTCAAAAATCTTATCAAGCTCCTAAATATTCATGAGTTTAGTTGTCATAGACATGACAGTTTCTTTTAAGACAATGGAACTTCTGTTTGAAAACAGTGGTAATGTATTGAATGTCAAAGATTTCACAATTTCTTAAGAACAACTCTCATGTTTAATTATGATTAGATACCGATGTCACTTGAATACAATTTACTGTGAAAGTAGGCCGTCATTTCATTTTTAATATTATAAAGAATCAAATCTGTTTCACAGAATGAGTGTAGTGTTGAATAATTGATGACATTTTATATAATAATCACCACAGTTTACTTCTTTCCATTTTGAAAGTTGGTCAGCGTAGATTAGTTAAATGTTTTGTTGGATAAAGTATTTCTTATTTTTATACTTGGAATAAAAAACCAGAAAATAGGAGCAGAATTAATTTGTGAACTTGAGCCAATTAATGGGGTGATGTACAGTTTGAATGATGCAAGAAGCACTGCTGTAGAATTATAAAAATATATACCATATATATCTGCTTAGAAACTGATTTCAACTCCAGAATGCACAGACCCAGATCTATCATTGCATAATAATGTGCTGGTAGATCCGAGTCTATGCACTTTGTTAGGAGTAATCACTAGAACAAACATCATAGACTTTGATCTGCATGTGTATTATGTGACAGTAAATCAGGTTCTGTGTTGTTTGCAGTTGGACGTATAAGCAAATGTAAATGGTATTCATTTTGCTGTTGCGGTAATGGAAATCTTGTGATATGAATTAAAGATATGTTGAGCATTCTTTGTTTCATTTTCTTTTCAAAAGTCAACTAAAACGAATAATCCTTATTGGATTTTAAACAAATGTCTGTAATGTTATGTCGACTGAATTGACTTTGCCCAAAATTGATCTTCAAAATGTCATTTACTTGAACCGTGATCTGTCCAACTGAAGCCCTTTGGAGTTTCAGATCAAACCACTGATCTCTCTAATTGAAGCCCCTTGAAGGTTCAGCTCAAGCCACTGAGCTCTCCACTTGAAGCCCATTGGAAGTTCAGTTCAAACCACTGATTTTTTAAACTGAAGCCCCTTGGAAGTTCAGCTCAAACCACTGATCTCTCCAACTGAAACCCCTTGGAGTTTCAGATCAAACCACTGATCTCTCCAACTGAAGCCCCTTGAAGGTTCAGCTCAAACCACTGAGCTCTCCAATTAAAGCCAATTGGAGGTTCAGCTCAAAACCACTGATCTTTCAAACTGAAGCCCCTTGGAAGTTCAGCTCAAATCACTGATCTTGAACTGAAGTTCCTTGCAGGTTCAAGGTATAGAAGTATTACTAACATGAACCTACATGTTATGTCACTTTTAAAGCTTTTTAACTCTAAGTTATTTTCTTCATGGAGATTTTTAAGAAACCAAATTCAAGTGTCATTTCACATTGAGAAGTCCTGGTCATGGGCTGGGGGAATGATGCACATGTTGAAAGACTTGATACAATAGTGTGTGTGTGTCAAACTAGCCAGCCTTGCTTGTCTGGACCATTTAGCCTTGCAATATGTATGCCCATCCGTGAGATAAACATACAAGTTTTGATTCTCCATGGCAGCTATATTTAGCATTATTTCCAGTAACAGTAGTAATAATTGATGAAAATCAAATGTTTAATAAGGATTAACAACACTTAGATTTAAAATGTGATGAGTGTAAAGTGATCATGGGCTTCTGATAATCAAACTTGGAAGAGATGGGTCCAAAAAGATTACAACCAGTCTTCATAATCTTCTGCACCCCCATCTTTATTCAACTCCTTGTTTGAACATGAGTAAACAGCTATAACAGTGTTAGTCTGTAGTTTCTATTGTACAAGTAAACTGTCATATATACATTAAAGCTGTACAAATAGCAATGTGCAAGGTCTGTCCAACCACAAAATGATGGCAGGGTTAAAGGTTATTTGGAAGACTACTGTGTTCCAGACTATTTTTGCAGAGAACTAACCTGGTTTTAGAGTTCAGATTTTATTCATAAATACACTACTTAAAATATTAAAAAGCACAGAGTTATGCTCAGCCATAAATGTGTAAAAATGTTTTCATACAAATTTCAGTGGTCAGTTGTCCCAGAGCATTTAAATTTTGAAGGTTCAAATCACTACTGAACCAATATTATAATATCGCCTTTATCTATTATGATACATTATAATATTGTCATCTTTATCTGTTATGATACATTATAATACATTATAATATTATCATCTTCATCTATTATGATACATTAATTGTAAATTGGAGCAGAAGAATCACTGATCTTGATTGCCAAAAATAGAATTTCATCTCCTTTATTCATTATTCTTCTATTTATATTCATGCAACCAAATCCAACTGTCTGTGATGTGAAAATGAATGCACTAAAACAGAGTAGCTTTAGTTTTGTATGTAATGATTTGGTCATTTGTTTGATACAGCAACTTGCAGAGAAAGAAACTGTTGCACACCTTAATGCACATGGTGTTCCTCAAACAACATAAACAGGTAGTTAACCTTTTATTATGAGCTTCATTAGGGGTCTAGTCAAACCATAGAAGATTTGTATATCCATGTGCATACATTATGCTAGATGCAAGGATACAACTTTACCTATTTATCAATTGGACATGGTGAATATTCTGATACAAGGCTAAACTATAAAGTCATTCTGGTCAACCTACAAATGCATCACTTTTAATGTGCCATCAGTTTGTGTTTGGATAGAAATATTTTAACCTGTTACTACTGGCAGTTTAAAGATTTTGACTTGCACAAAACACATGAACCATAAGTGACTTTACATAAAAACAAAGTAGGAGATTTATATTCTGAAGCACAACAGTTGTCACTTTTCCATGAAGATGAATACACTTGCCATACAAAAAACAACAATGTTTTACTCAATTTTAGATGGAAAACTTTTTTCTCACAGAAACCATTTTGATTTATATTCCTAAAGTGTCACGTCCTGTTAAATAATGCATAATTTGTTAGAAATTATGATACATACTGTAAGTACCATATATCAAGAAAATGTATCAACTCACAAGTTTTTTAAATGAACAAAATGCAGTTCAATATAATAACAGTGGCAACATTTTGAAAACTTTAAGCTGAAAATTTATCCATATGCCACTGACACCTCCTCCAATATGACATTAATGTTCCAAGTCAAACAGAGGCAATAACTGCAAAAATGTCTTCCTGAATTTTTTTCTTCAAAAACCAATTACAATTAATTTCAATATAAAGTCTTGTACCAAATTTAGTTTCATCTCATGAAGTCCTTCAAATGTTACTTCGCAGCAATTGACATTCAAAGTCATAAAAGGGCTATAACTCTCTAAAATATAACCAGAAAACGGTGAAGATCAAAGTTTACTTTTGTCTTTCTAATGTAAAGCCTCTTACATTTTGTTTTAATCTATGAAGCCCTTCAAAAGTTACTGAGCAAAAATGAAATTTGTTACCAGCAAGACAGGATGTGATGTGACTAGATGAACATGGGTCACAATATATATCCCCTCCATAGATATACTGGGGGCATCAAAACACATCATTCCATATGAACTATCTACAATCTGTAACTCCATATGTCCCCTCCATAGATATGCTGGGGGAATCAAAACACATAATTCCATATGAACTATCTACAATCAGTAACTCCATATGTCCCCTCCATAGATATGCTGGGGGCATCAAAACACATAATTCCATATGAACTATCTACAATCAGTAACTCCATATATCCCCTCCATAGATATACTGGGGGCATCAAAATACATAATTCCATATGAACTATCTACAATCAATAACTCCATATGTCCCCTCCATAGATATGCTGGGGGAATCAAAACACATCATTCCATGTTGACGATCTACAATGGGTGACACAATATGTCCTCTCCATACATAAGCTGATGGCATAAAAATATGTTCCATGTTAACTATCTACAATGGGCAACACCATATCCCCCTCCATAGATATGCTGGAGGCAGAAAAACATATTTCCATGCTGAATATCTACAAAGACTAAATTCTGCATACATGTG
This sequence comes from Sinohyriopsis cumingii, assembly GCA_028554795.2. Lineage (NCBI taxonomy): Eukaryota > Metazoa > Mollusca > Bivalvia > Unionida > Unionidae > Sinohyriopsis > Sinohyriopsis cumingii. The sequence continues at coordinate 125,277,182 of CM068838.1, forward strand.
GCTATTGTTACAGTGCAAATGACATGAAATTGAAATGTACATTATTGCCAGTTGTAAACACAATGGTAGCTTTAAAATACAACTTCTGACATGTATCAAACAAAGATACCCTGTGATATGCTTGTACTAACTGATCCAATCATTTGGATTAATAATAGTAGAACCTCATTATCCAAACTGCTAAGGATTCCATGAATATTAAGATAAATGGAAGTTTGAGTAAATGAGTGAGGTTTATATAGCAATGTAGTTAAAATGAATGAAGTTCCACTCTATTTATTATGTACAGATTAGACAATAATCAATAATTCCATTGTGAAGAATGGAAGGAATAGGCCTTAAATATTATCCAACCCATACTGTGATTACTAATAAAACAAACACCGACACTAATATGTAACGAGAGTACCAACAACATGTTTGAATAACAATGTTAAGGTAAAAAAATTCCAAGATCATACATTTCTTGACAGAATTTCACCATTTTATCTCACAAGCATGTGGAATACTGTTTTTTTTGTTGCCAGTGGCTTTAAAATGCCTGCCTGTCATAACAATCGTTTAAACTGTTTGAAGAAATCAGCACCACATCGGCAAAAAACCAGTTGTCGATAAACAGCTTTTTTACTTTAATGACTTTGATGCATTATATCCTTATCATGAAAAATTGCTAACAGTAAATTTATGGGCAATAATTTGATTTGAACTGTACCGCTTTCTTTAAAAAACTAAAGGTAAGATTTTGTATCAAATTTGGGCAGTGAAGAAGCTCTATGGGATGTGGACTCGTCTATTCACTCCTGATTCAAGTTAATCTGATGTCATTAGGCGTTAACATTGACCTGAGTAGGCCTTTTTTTCATCAATTCTAATTTTGACAGAGTTGTGCCCCTTGACATTTATGTTTGCATCTTCACATGGAATGATGCTTGTGACCTGCGAAGATCTGCAACCATTATGCATAACTGCATGCCATTTGTTAGGTGAATTGTCCATTGTACATGCACCTTTTAAAGGTTTCATTTTTTAGGTCCAAACTTTAACAGTTATTGTCCTTTTTCCATCAATACTCTACCATATAGCAGGTGCTTGTAACCAGCATGAGTCAGAAACCATTCAACACATTTTATACAACTGGTGTCTACATCATCTCATATCCAACAGATTTGACTTTTTGTGTTTGTGTATTCCATTCTAGACAGAATTCTGACCCCTGATGATTAACTTCACATGGGTTGTTGCTTGTTTCTGGCTTAAGAACCTTTCGGCATATTTCAACGCTGTTTAGTTATGATCACTGTCCCAGATATGCATGTGACTTACATTGGTTTACTTTTATTTTCAATTGTTATTGGTCCCCTTACTGCCCATCAGCATGACTTTTATTTCTGCAATATAAACTTCATCAACTTGACCAAATTTGGCTTGAAGCTTTAGATTTGACAACGAGTTTGATTCCAACATTCCATAACATCATTTAGTTAGTATGTTCCCTGATTGGCGATCATCCCGATTCTGGTTTCCACAGCACAAGTTTACTAAGCTTTCTTCAATTTCAACCAAATTTACCATGCAGCTTTATGAGACAAAGTGTTTCACACTACCATTTGTAAGAGTTATGACCCTTGATTGCCCTTCCTCCTAATGTCGCTTTACACAGCATAACTTACAAAGCAATGTTACATTTCAGCCAAAGTCAATATGCACCTTTATGTTGATGAGATCCTGAACGGGTTAGATTTCCAGTATTTGTATCATCATTTATAAGAGTTATAGCCCCTGCTGTTTACCAACACTTTCTTTTTTCTGTTTAGGCCCTGTCCAGCAAATTGTAGAGTGCAAAGTTCTTTGCAATGCACCCATCACTAGTAGCTACAGTTCTGCTATAAGAAATGTTTTGTAAAACCAATGCAGCACATCAAAGACATAAATGTACTTATTATTTATCTTGACCGGCTTTTTTTTGTCTGACTGGCTCAGAGTATTTCAACTCTTGACCAATTGTTCAATCAGCTGAGAGTTAAGGGCAATGCAGAAAAGACCAAAGTCATCCAAATGCCTCTGACATAGAAAGGTGAGATTACTGGTAGTTAACCTAACATTTTCAGAACTGAACTGATAAAGCATGCCCCAATTTCGTATGCATTTCATGTTAGTTACTAAATAAATATCCAACAGTATTTCAAAAATGGTGGCCACCCTGGTAGTCGGGATAGCCTTGATTGCACAAATATTAAGCAGTAGATTCTTTAATGGGTAAAAGATTATTGCAGTTCAAATGTGTTCTATTTTACAAGGAAAGAAGCCTACGATAAGTTTTCTATTTACAAGCAAATAAGACCATGATGGTAATGAGATGTAAAATTCATGAAAGATTTTACCTAACTAGGAAACCAGGACAGCACAACGATAAGGTGCTTTTTTCATACCTATGTAGTCCTGAGTTCAATCCCTATTCACTGCACTTGCAAGGATATATAGTCCCCAATCTATAGTTTGTAATTAAATCAAGATTTCTCTGATCTGCTTTTTATTAACGACTGCCTGTACCAACATATTTGCAACAGTGTAAACTGTAAACAGGTTAAAAACATGGATTTTTTAATATTATGTGCATTTTTTAACACAGCTGCAGAACCCTGAATGGACAATTCAAGACAATGTTAAAAATATATATTGCTAAACATGGTACCATATTAATTGCTTATAGCTCAAGTGTAACAGGAAATGCATTGACCAAGATCTGCTGTTGCATAACGTTCCTCCAGGTCTGGGTATGTGCTGAAAGTAATCAATAGAGTAAACAACACAGATCCAGATCTGCTGCTGCATAACATCTCACCAGAGCTGGGTCTTTGCAGAATAGCACAGACCCTGATCTGCCAGTACATTATGAGATGGCATATAAGGGACTATCTTGTCTGCAGTACAACTCGGCTTGTATATTTATCAGCAAGTGTAGTGACTTCAAAACCTTGCACTGAAGCTTAGTAATAAATACAGCTCAAACTTGTGAAGTCGATACAGTAAATTAGTTGTGAGAGATGAAATTAATGCTATAAAAAATACACTGCTGGAGATAACGTGTGACCTCAATGTAGTACAGGAAGGAGAGGGAGAATTGTTTGTGTACCAGATGTATCGCTTGTTAGATGTATCATAACTGGCTCCCATGCCTAAGCTGTACAGTGTATTTACTTAATTTCTTTCCATTATGCCAAAAACAAAAAACAATGAAGCTCTCCATGAAAAGTGACAATTCTTCACTATATGTGATATTATTGGTGTGTGATATAGTATTACAAGAAGCATACAGAAGATTGCATTATTTTAAAAAAATTCTACTCTTAAACCAATGAATATAAATCACAATTCTATTTAGTGCCCAAATACCAAGACTATAGTATAGTTATAATGGTGTTGTGTTACTGTTATGCTGGTGTTGTGTTACTGTTATATAGGTAGTGTGTTACTGTTATGTTGATATACACCACACCCTCGATAAATTGCACCATGATAATTCGCGAACCCGTTTATAACACGGGGGTCAGGCATGGGTCCCATTTTTTAAACCAGAAAATACTCCCAAAATTGATCCCTATCTGTTGAACCTGAAGAAAATCGCAATCAAAATTGGTAAAGGAAACTTTGAGGTATTGCTCGTTTTATGATCAAAAAGGGTAGATAGGACCTGGAAATTTAAATCAACACTATGAAATATCAAATTTAAAAATAGGTCATACAATTTTTTTTACATTTTCTTTCCAAACGACATTCACAGTAAACCGCAATTAACAATATGTAAGGAAATTTTGATCAATGAAAATGTCACTTACTCAAAGTGGAAGCAGTACTTTAATAAATAAATACAAATTAAAGAATTTTTTATCAATTGAAATTTGTGTGTGTGATTTGGATTTTTAACAAAACTTTAAAAAAATTTCAGTCATATCACTACAATGTCTGCAATGTGACAGTTTATAGTGATGTCTAGCACTGGGGCATCATTCCGCAGACATGTAGCATGATGTCCCACCCAGTCAAATTATCCTGACTCCAGGCCGACCAGTCCTAACACTAACCTCTTAATGCTGAGCGCCAAGCGAGGCAGCTGTTGAAATTTGTGTTCTAGTTGTATCTTTTAGTTCCTTTTAACACATTAACCCCTGGAGGTTTTTGTCATTTTCACATGAAATTTGAGTAGGGAACACATTTTGAAAGCTATATCTGAATACATCCTAACACATAAACTTACAGGTGATTTTCAAATAACCTAATGCCTAGCTGTGTTAGAAACATTGTTTTTCATTGGCTCGCATGAGCAAAAGGTTAAAAGTTCCTTTTTTGTTTTTTTTGCTTAACGGACCCATTATTTTCATTATCAAGACCACTCTTTATTCTAAATGCCCATCTTATCCTACTTTTTTCAAAGGATCATCTGTTTGTTTGCAGTTCATACTGGTCTGCCTTAGATCTGAGACCAAAAGGTCTAAAATCCATACACAAAATCGGATTCCAACCACGGGCGAATTTTGGGTGGAAAAAAAATCGGGTCCAAAAGGTGAGGTTTTTCCCTATGTATTTTGTAATTCAACTAAACTTACAGATTATTTGGTATCATTATAGAGCTACATCTATCTACCTTTCTATAATACCACACACTTTAGTGTCTCTTACATGACCATGACACTAAAGAGCTCGGCAGTAGGCTACTACCTAATGCCACGTAAACTCATCGGCAGGGGTTAATGTGTTAAGTGTAATCGTCTTAAATGCAACTTGTCCTCTTGTAATTAAGCATAAAATGCATCAATCTACCGTAACAGCTGTGTCTGCAAGCATTTCTCTGACAACCTAAGTGCTGACTATGTTTTGATAACTAGCTTGCAGAAGTATTTGTTGTATTGTTGCATTGAATTAAAAGCTTCATTGTTACTTCCAATGAAATCACGACATTAATATTGTACAAACTGAACAATAAAAAAATTGAGTTTCGACGTAGACGATTGTCTGATGAAATAAATGTTGCATGTTTTTGTAAAAAAAGGAATCTTGTTTGGTGGTGTATCAACAGTTAGTCTAGCTCCCTGCTCTGTTAGTCTGACAATTTGGCAGGATACTACTGAACACCACACTCATCAAGAAAACAAAAATCAGTGATGTAATATAGATTTTTCGCATACACGTGATGGCTGCTGAAACCAGTTGGAACAATCTTTCATATGTTGAACATTTTCAGAATAACAAACAACTTCATTAGAAAAAGTGCGTTATTAAAAATTATTATCGACATGATTGTAAAACGAGGATTCAGTCATTAAACAGCCCAGTTCCAGACGCCCCACCCCCATGGTTTTCTCAATGTCAAAGTGATTCTTAAAAAGTTTTTGGAGGTCCCTCTGTAACTTGTGCCTCGCTTATAATGTCCATATTTGTGGACCCTGTTGTGTGCGTGTTATCGAGGGAGAGGTGTATTGTGTTACTCTTAAACTGGTGTTGTGTTGGTATTGTGTTATTGTTACGTTTGTGTTGTGTTACTGTTACACTTGTATTGTGTTACTCAATTATCTTTGTATTGTGTTACTATTATGCTGGTATTGTGTTACTGTTATGTTGGTATTGTGTTACTATATTATGTTGGTATCGTGCTACTGTTATGTTTGTACTGTGTTTTTGTTATGCTGATATGGTATTACAATTATGCTGGTACTGTGTTGCTCTAAATATGATATTGCTAGGTATTATTATGTGACATATTTAATCACCTGATGTTACAATGCTAATATATGTACCATATTTATATTAATCTTCAATTCTGAATTAACAATGGCATAATGTAAACATAAAAAAGTAACAGTTATTCAATATTACCATATTTCCTCCATTATAAGAAATGTATTATAAGTTTATTACAATGAACAAGTTTCAAAAACATTCACACTCAGGGATCGTCCTGGGCTTCGCCAATGTCGCAAATTGCGATTTTTTTTCCTTATTGGCGACAAAAATATCCCATCTGGCGATTTTTTTGGCGACAGACTTTTTGGTTATTTAATTTGTATATACAATCATGGATTTTGACTGGATAAATTAAAAGGAGAATGAAAGGAAGCCACAAACTTGACTAAGCAATGCATTGGAATCAATCTGTTACACAAACGATCCTTTGTTCGTATTGACAACCCCCATCTTTAGAGTGCATTGTTACATCATAATCTGCTTATGCTGACATCTGGGCCGAGTACTGTATGCTGTGATACAGTCAATCATGCTACCGAACTATACCTACAACTGACCAACTTCTGAAGACACGAATAGAACAGATACAATTAATTGAATGGCTAATCCTTCTGTTGGTTTTTTTTTTTTTTTTACATATACCAATGCAATAGTTTTGCTGAACCTTCATAGAAAACTGATAACCTTTGAAGTACCGACTATTGCGTATAAATACAAAGCAAATGGAAAAAGTCTCAATCACAATTACATCTGTCGCCAGTGCAGCATTTTACTCATTGATCTTTTCCTTTCGCCATCAATCCGTGTTATGGCTGCAGAGACTTAAACTCCGCAACAAGAAATAGCAAAAAAAAAAACAGTTTTGCATAATTAATAATAATAAGAATCCCTAAATTGGGTGTGAATTTATGCTTATATATACGGTCCAATATTGCCAGGTGTTGACTCATGTAAGTTTCATTCGTGGGAATGGAGATCCTAGTTTGCTTGTCGAGAAAATTTATACAGCATTCAGTGATCATTCTTGGGATTTAGAAATCAATTCACTTCAAGCTTTGTGAAGCTAGCCATAAGGGGGAGAGGGGGGTGGGGGCTGCCGAGAGACTACTGGTGTCACCTGTCAGCACTGTAGACTGTGAACGTGGATTCAGTAAGATGAACCTCATAAAAACTGACATCAGAAATAAACTCTGCATTTCATGTCTCAAGAATTTAATGAGAATCAGCATGTACAGATGTGAAAAATTAGACTTTGAAACTGCATTCAACAAGTTGGCAGCCCTAAAATCGCGACGGATCTTCATATAACACTTTGTAACATTTTGTTAATGCTTATTGTAATTAGAGTATTAACTAACCAATCTTTTGTAATTTTCATTGCCTGTTACATTAATAGACTAAATTAACACTTCAAAAAAAGTACACTACTTGTTCTGGCGACACTTTTTGAAAATTGGCGACAAAATATTGAGGTTGGCGATTTTTTTGGCAACAGCTTTTTAAAAGCCAGGACCATCCCTGACACTTGTAATTTAAACTGAAATTAACATTTTTTTAAGGATGTTGAAATTGAATAATAACCATAAGTGTCTTTATTAATACATACACCATGGCAACTGTGGCTCCTTTGTATCCTTGACGACATTAAGTGGGATACTCCATCTGTTAATAACCCTAACTCACTGTTATCTGTTCAGAAATTTCAGTAAAGGCAACAAACAAAATAATTCCATATTATTACATACATCTGTCAACACAAAAACATAAACTGTATTGCATATCGTTTTCCAATGTGTCACCAAACACCAAAAATAATATCACTAGATACAAAAACTTACAAATATTTGTATTTACTAGATGAAGCTTCATGCTTGGCTCTTGAGAGAATTTCAAGTATTATACTTGATGTGTGTGTGTGCAACATATTTTTTTGGAGAATTGTGTACAGATTCAAATTAAATATGAAACAAGCACATGTGCTGATATCTTCGAAACAAAATATTCATGAAAAACAGAGTAGCCAGGGTAAACTTTTGCAGCGTGTCCTTGGGGAAAAGAATTTTGGTCCCATTTCTCTGACATAACATAGTCAATAATGCAGCGGAAGTTCCATTTAGAACAACCTATCATCAAAATATAACTGTACAATGTATTAAGAACATTTTTAATGCACTGAAATTGCCACAAAAAAAACCAATTTAATTTCAGGTATCTAGCCCAAAAATGTCTGCATATGTCTGGCATATGCACAGACCATGTTTTATTTGCAGGGTGAGATATCACGGAATCATAAAAAAATTTAATTAACGAGTATCAAATAATAATATCAACATCAAATTATATAAAAGGAGAAGAAAAAAAATATGGAATGCATTGAGCTGAACAAAAAAAACAATATTATAAAAATAATTCTAAAAAAATATATTAAGATGAACACAAATGTTGAAGTGTATAAATCTGACAACTGCTACAGTATGCACATAAATAACAGTATATATATAAAAAAATTTTGACTATCACAAAATAACAATATATCTATAACAACAGTGTATCTAACAAGGTTTTGACTATCACAAAATACCACCAGTATTTTCTTTTGATAAACTCTCTTGTGGCAGCTAGCAGTCTCACCCATTACAAGTTCAGAGAGTATAGAAATCTATTTGCAATGTAAAAGCAATCTCCAAACTTTTGTATACAATGTGACCAGAAATATAAAAATGCCTAAACATACAAATATAATTATAACAGAAAACTAAAGCAAAAAGAATGTCAAAGGTTTAATCACAAATATCAGAACAGACTTCTGCCTTGAGAATTTGTCGCAGAAAACCAAATGACACGTCTTATAAAAGCCGAGAACCATGTCAGCAGGTTGTTAATGAATCTTAGCATCAATTATTCTGAATCTAGGCAGTCCAAATAGAGTGGATACTATGCTACTTCTACATAATCATATTTATATCGGATTACATATTACCGAGCCCCAGTGCTAGGCATCACTATAAACTGCCACACTGCAGACGTCATAGTGATATGACTGATTTTTTTATAAAAGTTACGTTAAAAATCCAAATTACACAAAAGATATTTCCAAGGATGCACCTTTAATGCAGGTTATTTGAAGAAAACTACAAGTTATTTCAGAATTATATGTTGGCATTAGTCCTTAAAAACCTATGTTGTTTTAGCTCAGTATCAAATACCGATAGACAAATCAGTCTAACTGTAATCTCCACAGGTATTAAACTGAAGCTCTCTTCACAGTACCTTTTTGCACTACCTTCAATTACTGATTATTAGTATATAAAAAATGGCAAAGCCCCTTAAAATTTACTTCAAAGATTAAGTGCTTGTGGATCTACATTTCTAACTTAAAGTGTTAGAGACACAGCATTTTAATAAGTTTTTGGATTCTAATACACAAATTTTGAAAATGCTTAAGTTGTATCTTATCAGAAAAGCTGTGCAGTGCTTGTTTTGGATTAACTGCATCAAAAATATTTCAATATTATGAAAGATACCACTTGCTCAAAAATGTCCTCATAAACAAGTAAGCTTTTTATGGGCACTGGAATAAATTTTAATGCTGCTTGGTTGATTTTGTTGTAGCCAGTTTTCAAATTGAATCACAATTTCTCAAGAATAAATATTACTCCCAAATTACATGCAACTTTTTATTCTCTTCATTATACTGATTGCCTCCTGAATCAAACAGACTGGTATATTTTTTTCTTTTCTTCACATTATGTTTTTACTCTATATTCAATGTGCCAGTCTATCATACAGGTGTTCCAATATTGTTCTCTCTACCTGTATCCACATATAAAACTCTTGTTCAAATTCTCTCCCTAAAGAGAGATAAGGAAAGAATTAAGGTTAACTTTTTTTAACTTTTAAAATATTCTACAAACTTCAGAATTTTGAGCACCATTATTGCATTCATGGTTCTACATACTGGTAAAGTAAAATAATTTTTAGCACCTTATAAATCTGGTAAAGATGTTATTTATTTTGTGGTGAAGTGGTAAAGATGCATTTGAGTGGTCAAGTGGTAAAGATGTGTTTTAATGGTGAACATCCTGGACTTTCATATGCTGGTCCTGGACTCCTCATCACTCACAGCTCTATGTAAGCACTGCAAGAACATCCTGGATGGACTTTCATATGCTAGTCCTGGATTCCCCATAACTTACTGCTCTCTGTGTAAACACCTCAAGCACATCCTGGACATTCAAATGCTAGTCCTGGACTCCCAATCACTCTGAGCTCTGTGTAAACACTTCAGGCACACCTTGGATATTGAAATACTAGTCCTCCCAATCACTCTGAGCTCTGTGTAAACACTTCTAGCACATCTTGGATATTCAAAACTGGACTCCCAGTCACTCTGAGCTCTGTGTAAACACTTCCAATACATCTTGGATATTCAAATACTAGTCCTGGACTCCCAATCACTCTGAGTTCTGTGTAAACACTTTAGGCACACCTTGGATATTCAAATACTAGTCCTGGACTCCCAATCACTCTGAGTTCTGTGTAGACACTTCAAAAACATCGTGGATATTCAGATTCTAGTCCTGGACTCCCAATCATTCATATGTCTCTGTAAGCAGATCTAACACACTTTGGATATTCAAATGCTAGTCCTGGACTTCCAATCACTCTGAGCTCTGTGTAAACACTTCTAGCACATCTTGGATATTCAAATTCTAGTCCTGGACTCCCAATCATTCACATCTGTCTGTAATCACTTCTAGCACATCCTGACATTCAAATGCTAGTCCTGGACTCCCAATCACTCAGAGCTGTCTGTAAATGTAAGCATTTCCAGCACATCTGGACCATCAACGGCAGGTTCTTGACTTCCAATAACTCACAGCTCTCTGTAAGGAATTCCAGCACTTTCAAATGTCCTGGACTCCCAATGTTCTAAGTATATTGCAGCATGTGGACCTTCAATAACTAGACATTAATGGCAAACTGTCACAAAATGTTTAAGCACATTTTCCCAACAGGTTAAGACAAAAATCCTTAGCTGGCAAGAAATGTTACCCAAAGAGAAATAAAGAATTTTATATTTAGAAAGTACAGTACAAACACTAAAATAAACCTAGAAGAATATTTCATTCAATAAGATTTACTCTCACATAGATGTGTCATTAGTTTGGAATATGATCTGACATCCACAACTGGATTCTGAAGACTGAGAGTCCATGACTTCCGGTGTCAAACTGCTACAGAGAGATCTGGGCACTATCCAGGAATTCCAGTGTGAAAGGGCTACACAGAGCTCTTGATACTACCCAGGTCTGGGAGCATGAAAGGGTACACAGACCTCTTGACACCACCCAGGACTGACAGCATGAAAGGGTACACAGAGTTCTTGACACTTCCCAGGACTGACAGCATGAAAGGACACACAGAGCTCTTGACACCACCCAGGACTGACAACATGAAAGGCCACACAGAGCTCTTGACACTTCCCAGGACTGACAGCATGAAAGGCTACACAGAGCTCTTGACACCACCAGGACTGACAGCATGAAGGGCCACACAGAGCACTTGACACCACCCAGGACTGACAGTATGAAAGGCCACACAGAGCTCTTGACACTACCCAGAACTGACAGTTTAAATGGGCCTTAGAGAGGTCTGAACACTATCCAAAACTACCATTGTCCAAGGGCTAAAGTTAAATCTGGACATTACCCAAAACTTCCAGTGTCAAAGGGCTGGACACTACCCATAACTTCCAATGGTGATGAGCTAAAGTAAAATCACTGAACACTACCTATAACTTCAGGCATCAAAACGGCTACAGATAGCTTTGGACACACCTAGGATTTCCAGTCTCAAAGTATTACAAGAGAGATCTGGACACTATTTCCAGTCTCAGAGTGTCACATATAGATCTGGACACTATTCCAGAATTTCCAGTGATTAAGGTGTATAGAGAACTTTGGACACTACTGTATAATCTCCATAATCCAATGCACCCATCAAAATAAGTATACGGAAAATAGGCACATACAGATCCTATTTTTTTGTTGCAAACAAAGACACAAATGAGTGTAAAAGAAAAACTAAATCTAAAGCACCAAATTTCTTTATCTAATAACTGTTATATTCCTAATTAAGAGATAATTATGGATTCAAGTGTTTGTACTGCTGTATATTGTGGCTAGTACAAGGAAGCAAGCCCTGTTACATGGGTGAGATCACAATAAGCAACAGATCAAACAACTGAATTTATTATGTATCCTCAATAAGAAAACAATAAATGGTTTTCAAATTATTTTTTTTTAAAGTATGAAGTTTCTAAGAATCTGTTTAAAAAGTTATCTTGTTCTAAATTCTATTGCCACAGATTCACGCATGAATGCACAGAATGACTTAACATGACTATACGTTGTTGGGTTATGATAGAACTGAAAACAAACATTGGGTCATATTTGTGCATGACAGAACTAAGGCTGCAACATTTACCATAACATGTACATGGTATACAAGAATGGAAATGATGGCATTTATTTGAAGCAGTTAAAAACTTGACCATACCCCCAATCTGCATGTTAGACTTACTGCTAACAGCAACTGATATGTAAGTCACTGACAATGTGCATGATAAACTTTGCTTACTGTCTGACAGTTTCATTTTCTGTATATATTTTGACTCTTAGGATTCACATCATAAAACATGTCCATGTTAAATATATGACAATTTACTAAAACATGTTTCCGTTTGTTAAATATATAAGACAATTTAGTAAAACATGTCTGTGTTTGTTAAATCTATCAGACAATTTACTAAAACATGTCTGTGTTAATATATCAGACAATTACTAAAACATGTCTGTGTTTGTTAAATATATCAGACAATTTACTAAAACATGTCTGTTTGTTAAATCTATCAGACAATTTAGTAAAACATGTCTGTTTTTGTTAAATCTATCAGACAATTACTAAAACATGTCTGTGTTTGTTAAATATATCAGACAATTTACTAAAACATGTCTGTGTTTGTTAAATCTATCAGACAATTTACTAAAACATGTCTGTATATTAAATCTATCAGACAATTTAGTAAAACATGTCTGTGTTTGTTAAGTCTATCAGACAATTTATGTAAAACGTCTGTGTTTGTTAAATCTATCAGACAGTGTATTAAAACATATTTGTGTTTGTTAAATATATCCAACAATTTAGTAAAACATCATTAGGACTGTCATGATATTATTTCATATTACTGTATATATGTATTTGATGAAAAACTGATGTGTCTGGACATACTGCCCAGACATGTGCTTGATGACAAATGGATAATGTGTCTGGACATACTGCCCAGAAATGTGCTTGATGACAAATGGATAATGTGTCTGGACATAGGGCCCAGACATGTGCTTGATGACAAATGGATAATGTGTCTGGACATAGGGCCCAGACATGTGCTTGATGACAAATGGATAATGTGTCTGGACATAGGGCCCAGACATGTGCTTGATGACAAATGGATAATGTGTCTGGACATAGGGCCCAGACATGTGCTTGATGACAAATGGATAATGTGTCTGGACATACTGCCCAGACATGTGCTTGATGACAAATGAATAATGTGTCTGGACATACTGTCCAGACATGTGTTTGATGACAAATGGATAATGTGTCTGGACATACTGCCCAGACATGTGCTTGATGACAAATGGATAATGTGTCTGAACATACTGCCTAGACACGTGCATGGGATTCTTTTATCAAATCTACAATGACTATGAAACTCTGCAGTGACTTACAAACTCAATCGGATTCAAATCAAGATCTCAGACACAAGATTCAAGAGGTAAATTACAGATTTCACACTTAAGTGAAAACTTCATTCAAAAGGTGTAATTTTTAATGACCACTCTCTCTCACAAAAGATGAAATACTTTATCTGATAGTTTACTAAAATTAAGTAGATTGGGAATTCCTAGGTTCAGAAGAACATAAACCTTCATCGGTGCCTGTCTGGATTTGAATAACCTTGTATTAATAAAAAATGAACTTTTCTTTCCTCAGGTAAATAAAAGAAATCATTTGTCAGCATTACAGCATCCCCATTTTTGCAATGCGGTTGTTCATAGCAGTGGCAAAATGTATTTTTTTTTTGCCAAGACATCATGGTTGCTGTTCACATTCAGCATGTAGTCACTCATGACAGAGGGTTTATATAATAAAATTAATCCATGCATTACGATTGTGGTCGGAAACGACAGGTGGTAACTCCTAGCAGAGGTCACTCATAACAGGTTTTACTGTAACAGTAAAATAGTGTTTAATGTGTAGTGCAAATAGTTCTCTTTAATTTGGGATTTTTCCTAGTGATGCTACATTCGATGTGAAGTCATCCATACTTTATAGCTCTCTTGGGCAGAGAGCTGCACAGTATTTAATCTGAATATGCGATTTCTGCATCACTGACAGCCATGTGAATAAGCTATTTACACTTGTAAATGTTTCAGCCTTAGACAGCACCCAGCAAGTGCCTGCCAGTGTGCAGTACCTGACGATGTCAAACAGGTAGACAATTTATTCAATCACAACACACAATGGATTTGCATAGGAAGCCACAAGATGGATATATAATAAGTGCAAATATTTGTCTGCTTTTTATTATTATGCCATCCTTCTTGTCTTTTATTACATAAAACCTAGTTAAATTTGATTAATAACATACAAAATCTTTACATCAAATAATTGTATTGGGATCCATTTTTACTACTGATAAGCACATAAATGAAATAAGTTCACATGATCTACACTGACTTGAAAAATAACATGTAATTGAATAATCATTCAGATTTTACAATAAGCAAGATAAAGAACTTGGTTTTATATCATACATGAAAAAATATTATACTTCCATCAGGTTCAAAGACTTTCGTTATTTGAGATTTCACTGGTGTATTATATACAGAGAATGAAAGTGTTAATTCTTTACTATCATCCAACAACATACATGTTTGCATCTGCACATATCGAGTTTCACAAAGGTTTGAGAAACAAGAGACCATCTAGCCCACTTAAAGATTTAAAAAAGATATATCATTTTTATAGTTTATTTTACCAGTTTTTTTTGCATGAAAAATGAAATAAATTGCCTTCTTAAAGATTCTTCTCTTTGATGCCTCTGACCATTATTTGTTTTATATGCACACTTCTGGCACATTGATTCTCTTTTCTGCAGGGTTTGGAATCTATTTTGTGCAAATCCGACAATGGCATGTCCTGGCTGAAACATCGCATGTGATCATTTTGTCTTTTGACAGTGTATGTCAAAAGGTGACAAGAATACTACTGGATAAAACACTGAATCTGTGATAATTTTGTCTTTTGACAGCATAATGTGTCAAAATGTGGTTATAATGTTAAGAATTCACATTTATTTGTGGGAAACTAAACCGAATTTCCATGGATTCTGAAGCTGCTATAAACCACAAAATCAATAATTTCAAAACCACAAAAATGGATACCCTCAAAAATAGCAAACCTAACAAACAATGAGTCATCGATGAAGGACTCCTTACCCAATCCATGAATTTAAGTACCTATAAACTCATGTCTGAAAAACCACAAAAATGGATATCCTCACAAATATATAAATTCATAATAAGTGACACATTTATATGTAACCAGTCTCTGTACAAGACAGCAATGTTTTTTTATAGGTAACCAGCCTCTCTCTACAATATAATACTATGTAGCATTTTGCTATCCATACAATTCAAGAAAACAGTCTAACAAAACTCTAATCAGCACAAAAGGTTTTCAGGACCTAAATTTTCAACTGCATCTCTCAAATTAACTGTAAATTATTGCATTTAAAAATCCATAAATTTCAATACAGGATTATTTCCATGCCAGTGGCAACATCTATTGAAGTGCATGTTGATGGACATGGGATGCGACAGTTCTTGTCACCATGGCAACTACATGTAATACCATAGAAGCTTGCTAACAAACATACAAATGCAACAAACATTTCCAGTGAAAATTTCAGAATGAAACTTTTTCCCCACCACTTTTGTTGTTTCTGACTCTATCTACTACAGACTGTATGACTAACTACTGATATTATGATTCATTCAACATGATTCATAAAATCCTAGAGAATAATCTATATTTTGAATCAACATTTTGCACCTTATATTTAAGAACTGTATTATATCACAAACATTCAGTGTCGTCAGCAGCAAACACAGCACCAGTCTAAAAACTTGCTGGCTGTTTATTCACTGGAAATGTTGTCTGCTTCTCATCCTTCCATTGGTGTCATCTACCAGTAATTACCCTTCAGTTTTGTAGTCTACTGCTAGTCATGCATTTTTAGTCACTGTCTGCAACCAATACTCCTGCTATTTTTCTGTTACTAGTGATCCCTTGACTTTTCTACATTGTCCCTTAGCATCTGCACTTGCTCTGAAATTATCAACATTAAGAATGTAGCTGTAACTAAATTATTACTGTAACAACACCATAGGGTTTGAGTAAAAATCACTCAAATCAATTACATTTAGAGTGAAGACTAAGGATGGACAAAATATGAAGACAACAGGCCAAGAAGACCTGAGATCATTCAGCTGTCAATCTACTGGCTAAAAACTATATAGTCAGGTAAGTTAATCGTGGTTAGCAGGATGCTTTCTATCAAAGCATCTTCAATTCTAATTTGTTCCCAAATTTCATCAAAACATTCTGATTGCTGTCAAAGCATCTTCAAATTCTGACTAAAGTACAAGTCACTAACTGCCACTGTAGTGCCAAAGTCTTGTAACTATGATCAACCATTTCTTCTTTAAAAGGACCTGTCACAGATGAACACAATCAAAGTTCTGTACTGTTAATATATCCTTTGTGAAAAACTGTGAAACCCTGATAATGCCCCCAATGAGAACTCTTGAGAGGGCTACTTGTAGCAGTCAAATTTGTCATTTGTCTTTGGAGTCAATCGGCAATGCCAGGAGTATGTGCTGAATGAAGTCTTAGTCCTTGTCTTTAATAAATGATTATGGTTTTCCAAACTCAACTGAGATTGCAAAAGGTTTGTCTTGTTTGCTGATTTTCCTATGTTACCATTATTAAAACCCATACCAAGTCATGATCAGTTCTGTGGTATAGGCTTTATAAACACCTTGTTATCAAGTTAACCTCTTTACATCATTGACATATTTAATATCATGGTTTTAACAGTCATAGTCATCCTGAGGGCTATATTTATGCAGTCATAGTCATCTTGAGGGATATATTTATACAGTCACATAGTCATCCTGAGGGCTATATTTATGCAGCCATTTAGTCATCCTGAGGGCTATATTTATGCAGTCATAGTCATCTTGAGGGCTATATTTATGCAGTCATAGTCATCTTGAGGGCTATATTTATAGTCAAACTGTCTTAATCACCATTAATAAAAAATACCATCTTAAGCACCATTAACAAGGATACTGTCTTAATCATCAACAAGGATACTCTCTTAATCATCATTAACAATGACACTGTCTTATCACCATTAACAAGGATACTGTCTTATCACCAGTAACAAGGACACTGTCTTAATCATCATTAACAAGGATTCTGTCTTAATCATCATCAACAAGGATACTGTCTTAATCATCATTAAGAAGGACACTGTCTTAATCACCATCAACAAGGACACTGTCTTAACACTGTCTTAATCATCATTAACAAGGATACTGTCTTAATCATCATCAACAAGGATACTGTCATATCACCATTAACAAGGATGCTGTCTTAATCATCATTAACAAGGACACTGTCTTAATCATCATTAAGAAGGATACTGTCTTAATCATCATTGACAAGGATACTGTCTTATCATCGTTAACAAGGATACTGTCTGAGCACCATTAAGAAGCATACTGTCTTAACCACTATTAACAAGAATACTGTCTTAAACACCATTATCAAGTATACTGTCTTAATCATCATTAACAAGGATACCGTCTTGTCACCATTAACAAAGATACTGTCTTATCACCATTAACAAGGATGCTGTCTTAATCATCATTAAGAAGGACACTGTCTTAATCATCATTAACAAGGATACTGTCTTAATCATCATTGACAAGGATACTGCCTTATCACCATTAACAAGGATACTGTCTGAGCACCATTAAGAGGCATACTGTCTTAACCACTATTAACAAGAATACTGTCTTAACCACTATTAACAAGGATACTGTCTTGTCACCATTAATAAGGATACTGTCTGAGCACCATTAAGAAGCATACTGTCTTAACCACTATTAACAAGAATACTGTCTTAACCACTATTAACAAGGATACTGTCTAAAGCCCTCAGTAAGATGATATATGTGTAACCAAATACACTGAGCTTAACATTTTGGGACTGGGCAAGAAATTTTGAAATCCATGCCTTATCAAGCGAAAATTGAATGGTTTTAATACTGAATTAATTACATGGCAAAGAAAATGCATATTTGTGGGTGGGGGTAAACTAATTTTAATTATGTAATACTTACCTGCTCTCCTTTCCAGTGCCTCCAGTCCCCTGTCCAAACTAATTATTTGTTCCTCCAGCTAGTACAGGAGAGCTAGAAAGATCCCAGTCTGCCTCCTTAATCACAGCCAACATCTGGAAATCTTTCTTCTTTGAATTTTGACCTAACCTAGAGTACAGGACATCAGAGTGGAGTAGGAGGAGAAGAGAATCCTTGCAAAAGTAGCAGGTAAGTGTTATATAATTAAAAAATGGTGCCCTGGGTCACCAAGTGATCTGAAGCAATCGCCTTTATGGACCACTGCCATCTCACCTGTTTGTGTGGGTCCAAGTCTCAAGCTCAGCCTATCTGGGTATCAGAGAAAGCTTGCCAGTAGATTCTTGTAGGTCATCGGTTCTTCCCAGGGTTTTCCAGGGTTCTTCCTCCAGCAGTTTTACTGGCCACAATTTATAGCCTATCATGTGCTTAAAAATGGCATTAAGCATACAACAACATAATTAAAATTTATTTTATCCACACACACACACACACACACTCACACACACAAAGAAAATAACATTTTAATAGCAGTAATACATTACCTGCTACTAATGCATCACAGACTTTGCCAGTTACTGGTATAGATAACTCAGTACTTTCCTTTAGAGTAGAAGTGTTCACTACTGCAGACTGGTCGACAGTTGGGCCATGTGTTATGCTGTCACTACATCACCCAACAGAAATATGCATTTGCTGTGATGTACCAAGGATCAAAAGTAAAGCAAAGGAAAAGTACTGTAATACCACCATAAGGTGGTTCTTGTAAATTGTCCAAAACAGTGGTTGCCTATGTGGTTAGACTGTCTGCCTCAGATACTAGAGGTCATGGGTTTAAACCCCAGCCAAGTCATACCAAAGAAACCATAATGCTTTAACTGAGCTAAGGAGCCTATCTTGATCATTCCCAGCACAGATAAAACAGATTGGGCCCAGCAGCCTAACCTGATCATTCACAGTACAGATACAACTGAGACTGGATATATAAATAGGAAGTGGAGCTAAAGCCACATACAGGCTAGCAAAGAAAAGAAACCACGTTGTAATTACCTTTGAAGAGTCAAAAATCTATTTCCACTGACAAGACATAAAGCTCGCTCCTTTTCCAAAGTGATGCTAAGCAAAGCAGGAAACAATCTTAAGGGTAAGATTATCAATGGAAGCTAACTCATGGGTTTATAACAGGGTTTGGACAATGCCCAAAGAACACAAGGATTCCATCAAGGGATTGGTGAGCATGATCCCAGCCTCTGAAGCTCAAAATGCCTGGTGAGATCAGACACAAAAGGGTCTGACCCAGTAGTAGAACCCCTAGAGACCTAGAAAGTTTCAGAAAGGGCTGCCTTACAGCTTCTAATAGTGAAT
The DNA here is from genome assembly GCA_028554795.2 of Sinohyriopsis cumingii. Lineage (NCBI taxonomy): Eukaryota > Metazoa > Mollusca > Bivalvia > Unionida > Unionidae > Sinohyriopsis > Sinohyriopsis cumingii. Next base: position 125,296,843 of record CM068838.1, read on the forward strand.
ACCAAGCATTTCCTTTCCATGAAAAGGAACAGAAGAAAATCTGCAACTGCACTAAAAGTGGGACAGTTAGGATCAATGCATTTCCTACTGCAACAGTCACAGAAAATTCTCCATTTCTGCATCACAAAACCCTGGAAGCTGATTGCTCCCTAACTTGGATGATACAGTTGACAACCTTGCTTGAAAACTGATCCTGGAAAACTTATCACATAAGATGAGACAAATGTGAAGGTGGAAAATCTCTGGATTGTTGTGGAGGAGACTCCTAATGTGCTGCAACTGCAGATCTGTGGTAAATTGATCTCTCAGGCTCATCTACCAACAGGTTGTGGGGTAGGTCACTAAACCATGACTGCTGGAGCCACAAGACACTACCAGGATGAGCTGAGCAATGGAGATCCTGATTTGATGGAGTACCTATGGAATTATTTTGAGAGGTGAGAAAGAATACATATACAGATGATCCCACTTTCGACCGAAAGCATCTGCTGCCCTCTAATATGGTACTGAAGCAACATAAAAGGGAAGTTTGTTGTTGTTGTTGTAGCAAACAAGACTGCCCCACAGCTGGAAAAGTGCTTTTATTACCAACTGGTGTAGAGATAATTTTGTGAGGACCATATTACCCAAGCCAAAGAGACTGTCTGCCAGGATATTCCTCTTGCCCAGAACATGGCAAACTTGGATTGTGATCTCCTCTGAGGCTGCTTCATCAGAGGAGATCCAGACTTCCACGCAAAGAGAAGTAGCCTGTGTAGCTACTGCAGCCATGTGTAGCCATAATGCCCATGGTACAATACTACTGATGTTTTGTCTAAGCAACCATAATACAAAAATGTCTTATGCTCATAAGCTAAAAACACTGCCAACATTTCTAAGGTGTTTATATAAAGGGTCACTTCTTTCTGGGACCAAATTCTTGAAGAACTACACAATCTGGCTCTAGTTGACCATCCAGAATCTGATGCACCAGTGCAGAGAAAAGAGTGGTCAAGACAGGAATGTCCTTTCCAGTATCTCATGTGAGGAAGTCGTCAAAATAACTTGCCACTGTACCGAAGCTGCTCTTGTGGGTAGGTGGGGCTGACCTCACTAGCTGTCCTCCTAGGCAAATGATATTGCTGACCCCTTCTAGATCATTTAGGAAGTGAGTGGTGGCTCCCCTCCTTTTTGTTGGACCAGGCTTTAGGTAACTGATTAGGTCCATGGCCTGTCACACATCTGCCCTACTTGAAACCAAAAAAGGTACATCCATGTCACCATGGATGGTGGGGGATGGGGAGCAGGGGTGACTCACCTATCAAAATGGGGAATATCCATTAATTACCCTGACTATATTATGTAAGTACAACCCACCCCCCATCCCCATAGGAATTAAATGGTAGTATAGAAATGGTGGTGGTGGAGGGGTAATCAACCCTATCCCTGTCCCCTAAAGTGATAATCGAAACCCAGTTCCAGGCACCTGGTCCAGCGAAAAGAGCTTCTGGTTGGCTCATATAAATTTATCTGATCGAGATCACTGCTCTTCCCTCTCAGGCAGGTGTGATTCACTTATTTTTGCCACCAGGATAATGACATTCAGAAATCGGTGCTCGTCCCTAAGGTGGAGATGTGGTTGGTTCTCATACTGATCACTCACAATAAGCATCAGGAATCCTTGGCCTCATTGGCAATCAATATGCATCAGGAATCCTTGGCCTCATTGGCAATCAATAAGCATCAGGAATCCTTGGCCTCATTGGCAATCAATAAGCATCAGGAATCCTTGGCCTCATTGGCAATCTCCAAACCATGGAGGTCACAGTCAGTTCTGGCCCACAGAAGCAGTTGTACTTCCCACCACAAAGAGATTTAGACCCATCCTGGGAAAGGTAGTGGTTATCGGTGATGACAAGTAGTAAGAGGGGCCTTTCTTCCTCCCACAGTATGTAAGGCAACATTGCATGAAGTTCCACATATGGTCATTTAACAGACAATGAAATGAACATCCATCCAGCACATGATAAGCAAGTAAGTACATGTCCCACAGGGTCTTCCCTTGCCAACACCCACTGACATAAACTTGAAAATAAAAAGGTCACAAAAAAGCAAAATCCCTTCAAAATTAACAAACGGAACACAGATACTCAAATAAGGCAATGAATGAGGAGATAATCATTTGATACAAAAAAGTATCTGATAAGCCAAACAGATATTTCAAGACCAAAATCAAGGTGAATTTTGCTGAGTGATATAGAAAATGCGTAATGTGTGTAATGTCCAAGGAAAATGAGGAGGGTATTCCAAATGCTGGCTGAGTATAAGGAGTCAGATGGACATTATGTTCTTCTCAATTCTGGCCCTGCATTACTAACTGGAGGAGTGTCATATGCCATTCTAAGTGATAACACAGTAGCACATGAGGTGTGATAACATACAGATGCAATCAAGGTTTTGAAAAATTTATTGTGGATCCTACTGCAACACATTTTGAAACTAAGCCAATCAGAAAGCCTGTTTCTTCCATATTTTTTTATGCAAGGCCAAAAAAAAAAGCCTGTTATATTTGCAGATAATTTGGTGCCTACCTTCTTTCAGACTGGCAATGGTGGACTGCTTGCGTAGAAATTCCAGACAGAGATCTTTTCCAAGGCCAAATGCCCTCATGTTACACGTGAAAGTTCTGGAATAATAATAATAATATTTATCAATAATAATAATAATAATAATAATAATAATAATAATACAGTGGAACCCTGCTATAACACGATAATTGGGGTCCAAAACATTGGATCGCGTTAATAGCGGGGTTGCATTAATGCAGGGTTTTATAGTATTTTACTTTCTTCAGACAACAACTCATTGGCACATATACGTGTGTATTTATGTCTAATGTATATGATGAATAGGGTATCAACACCGTTTACTATCATGCCATCGTGGCATGCAGTTAGTTCATCCATAATGCGTGCAATTCTATTGAAAAATTGCAAAAAGATTTACAATATTCAATAATTTTGTCCCGGATCATTGTGTCTGAATTCAACGTCTAATATATAGCATGAACAGAGTATTAACACCATTAACTTGCCGCCTGATATCATACCATCAGGGCTGCAATTAATCCATAATACATGTAATTCCATTGCAAAAAATGCATACATATTTATACTGTTCAATAATTTTGTTACACATCACTATGTGTCTGAATTCAATGGGAAAAATTAACAGCAAAATTAGGTTAAGAAATCCAAAGCACATGTACGGTTCATTACACGTATTTAAAATTACAGGAACCATGCCACGATCATATTATATTCAAATTCATACTCATTCTCTTCCCCAAAATAACAATAAATGTTTTATACACTATTTCATGTACTTTGAACCAAAAATATTTTTTCATGTATGAATGAATATACAAAATTTCAGGAGCCATGCCACATGACCGCATTATATCCAAATTTGTGTTACACGGGGCACGTTATGGCGGGGTCACACTGTAATAATAATAATAGTACATCATTGTAATTTCAAAATATATTCACACTAAATATTTAAACTCAAATATAATTATTATATACTCATGTTTTCTCCAGTAGTATTCCTCAATACAGCATTGCATCCTACTGTACAACATACTATCATGGTCATGTGTACACTCAGGTTATTTTTTATTTGTGGCTTATTTGCATACATTGTATATATACTATTTCCCTAGATTTAACAGGAATGAAACTGTGCAGTGCATACATTTCAACATTTGATAAATAATTCATTAAAATGTTCTATCTATAAATATTGGTTTTGATGCTGCAATTTCAAATAATCCCCATAGTACATCAGAATGTTACAGAATAAAGAATTCTACTGTTGGCGATGTTTGTGGCACTCAAAAAGAATCTGTTGTTAACTACAAATGCCTCTTTTGATCCATCTCAAACACGTTAATTTTATAATCATTCCAACATAATAATGTGCCTGCCTGTTATATAATATCTCTCTATTCAGATAATTTCTTTTACACACAACATTTCTCTACTTCCTGTCAGGATGACCTTGACCTTTAACCTTTTGAAACCAAATCAATAGGCTTCTTCCGAATCCTAATTTGCTAACTATCCACAAAGACTGGTCCAGGCCTGTTATGTTTTTGTGCAGAAACTGGTTTTCTTCTTTTAGCCAACGTGATCTTGGCCTTTTAATTTCTGACCTCAAAGTCAATAGGTTTTTTTCTTAACCCAAGTGCAACCCATCCACAGTGTTTGGTAATGTAGATGGCAGAAAACTCAGGTTATTGTGCAGAAACAATTATTCTTCTTTCAATCAAAGTAACCTTGACTTTTCACCATTCAAGTCCAAGATCGGTTAGGTCCCTGTGCCATGTGCAAGTCATCTATAAAGTTCAGCAACTGTATATGATGGAAAACTCGAGTTATTAAGAAACCATTTTTTTTCTCAGTCAGAATGACTTGACATTTTACCATTCAAGCCCAAATTTGATAAGGTTACTCCATACCCCTAGAGCAAGCAATAAACATACTTTAATAACTGTAGACAGTGGTGTACTTGGGTTATTTGCATAAAAACCAATTTTGTTCTTTCAGCCAATGTTACTTTGACCTTTGACATTTTCACTCTAAAATCTATAGGTTTCTTCCTTATTCACCAGTGCAAGCTATCCACAAAGATTGTTAAGTGCAGATGAAGTAGAACTCAAGTTACTGTACACAATTTGTCTTTTTTCTGTCACTGTGACCTTGACCTTTGAAATTTGACCCCAAGATTGATAGAGTTATTCCTCACCCCAAGTGGAAACTATCCACAAAAATTGGTAAATACAGATGGTGGAGAACTCACATTACTGTACAGAAATCAGTTTAAATATTTCAGTCTGTGTGACCTTCACCTTTGAGCTTTTGTGCCCAAAAATCAAAAGGGTTTTTCCTTAGCCAAGTGAAAGTTATCCATACAGGTTAACAACTGCAGATGGTGGACAACTTAAATTATTATGCAGCAACCAAATTGGTAATGAACAGATGGATGATCAAGAACAGCATAACAAAACACTCCAAATTATGATGGTTATATAATGAACAAGAATCCCTGAAATGGACCAACACTCTATCATACGAAAGAGTTTCCAAATACTCTAGCCATTTCTTCTTTTTCAACCACTGAGTGTTGAAACTATCTCTGAAATTCTTGAGAAATAATGTTGTTTTCAAATTAGCTACTGTGGCATCCACACAGGAAGTAAGATCAGCACTACGTGTATTTTCACTTAAAACAAAAAATTAGACACTATTATAAGGCTTTTGGGAAAAGCCCCATGTGGATATGACCATCCATTCTTAAGGATTCGTGACAAGTTTGCAACATTTTTATTGTGGCGGCCATATTTGAGATCATTCAGGACCAACTAGATATCATAATTATTCTTTTTTCAGATAAAAAGCCGCTGCTGCTGTTACAACTTTACATTTGGAAGGAGCAGCAATAATATCTTCAATAGTGGCTATAATTGTCATCTAATACTAACTAGACATCATAAGAAATCTTGCAGTGAAACTCCAACGGTGATATAACTTCCCATCCAGATGTAGTGCTAAGATTTTCATGATGGACACTGTGGTGGCCATACTGGACACCAGACGGGCACAATTTGTATTTAAGACCAACTACACACTGAGAGAAGTCTTCCTGATGCAGCTTTCTTTTCTGTTCAGGATGAGTACTGAAAACAAGATTTTCAACATGGCTGCTGTGGTGGCAATATTGGAGTCAAATCAGCATCATTTCATTTAGGACCAAGTAGACCTTTGGATGAATGTGTGTGTAAAGTTTGAAGGCAATCCACCAAGTAGTTTAGGAGGAGTAGCAAAAACAAAAATGAACTTGTTTTTTCTCCATTGTACTGCACTCCTGACATCAAGCAATGCCATTCATATAGAACTTTTTCATATTCTCCCATAGAAATGTAGTCATCAGCAAATACTGAACCCAACTTGTGATGCCATATGCAATATGTTATGGGTTCAACAGACCACAGACAAGTGTTAAAAAGATCACCACAGACAGTGTTACAAATGCAACCACAGACAGGGTTAAAAATGTGACCACAGACAAGTTAAAAATGTGACCACAAACAAGAGCCAAAATTGAGATCACAGACAGAGTTAAAAATGTGACCATAGATATGAGTTAAAGGGGACATTCTTGTAGCTAAATACTGAATCTACTGATTCAAAATACAAATATGTTATTAAAGCAGAATGCCAATTTGGACAGATTACTTTATTGTCTGTGTAGAACCCGCTACATACAAAAATTTGCAAGTGTAAACTATGACAGCAGCAATAGACAAAATGTTGTTGTTGTTGTTGTTGTTGTATGGTTTAACACCATTTTTCAGCACAAGACAGGCTATACATGGCGGCCAGTATAATTGGTGGAGGAAGAACCCAGGAAAACCCCGGGAAGAACCATCAACCCACGAGAAGCTACTGGCAGGCTTTCTCACATACCCACGTTAGCTGAGCTTGAGACTCGAACCCACGCAGACAGAGGTGAGATGGCAGTGATCCGTAACGGTGAGCACTTTAGACCACTCAGCCACTCTGGGCCCCAGACAAAAAGTCATAATGATAACCAACAGCTGCACAATAAAATATAACTGATAATGTTTTTCCAAAATATAAATGACAATGTTTTTCCAAAATATAACTGACAATGTTTTTCCAAAATATAACTGACAATGTTTTTCCTTTTAAGATTGGTTACATTTTATTTAGCAAAAGATTTTAATAGCAAAACATATGGAGGTCCATAATATCTTGATTTCTTATGCAGTGTATAACATCTGTCATTGTGTGCTACAAGTTCATTCCTTTGAACTTTGGTATCAATGTGTATTAATGTTTAACTTTTGCCTTTGGTGATAAGTAGCATGCATGTATTTACAAGGTTTATGCACATTAACTAACAACTTAAACTTTTAATCCTTTTAAAGTTCTGCAAAACAGTTAATTTTCAGCATTTATTCCAATGTTTTCTGTATATACTGATCCAACCATTAAGTGCAGCTAAGGTTTCATTACTCATGCATCTTCAATCCATAAAACTATGCTATCAGTGCAGATTTAGAATGTCTCTGCATGTCTGAAATAATAGTACTTTATCACTGAGTGAACGATCACTCAAAATGGACTATGTAATTAAATGCATCTTGAATTGGCCATGATCACTAGGCTGTTTGATCCAAACATCTTAAGGATTAAAACTCAGTCCAGAAGAGTAAATTTATCTTATACTGTGTTCCCAAAACACCCTACTGAATTTTCAAGGATGCAATTAGTTCCAATTCAGATATAAAATCCTTATCTAGAACTTAAGAGTGTTTTAACAGCACAGAAACAGAAACACTTTAAATGTTATATTGTGTCACACAAGTAGAGCAAGCATGCTAAGATGCCATAAAACACTACTATATACATACATATCTTTCAAATGTAACATCATCTGTGATTGGATAAAACAATAACTCAAGCTCAAAATTCAAGCTCAAGATTTTTATAATTTCCAGGCCAAGTCCTCTGGAGTCCTAAATAACCATTCTACCAGCTACATTCACCAACATTTGGATCATGATTCTATAGACCTTGCTGTAATACAGTAAGCCTGTCTTGAAAGATCACTGCTATATGAGACCACCTGTCCTGAAAGACCATATTCTCAATGCACAGATTTATTGATTATATAGTGGCATGACTTGTTACGAGAGACCACCTGGCTTAGAAGATCATAATGTTTTGGTGGAAGATATTGTCTTTCAAGAGAGATTCTACTTTACAGCTTTCAAATTTAGGTTCTTTATTTGCCAACTTGCAAAATCAACATAATATATTCTTTACTTATCTTGCCTAAATTTCCAACAGCATGTTAAAATCAAACAGAAGCCAACTGAGTTTTTAATTCAACCAACAAGACTTGCAAAAAAGTTGAACATCGTGTATCAGCTTCTTCAATACATTCTTGTTCAAAAATGCCACAAGTTGCTTCTCTAATGTGGAACAACTTTTGTTTCAATTTCAGATATCCCTCTGCCATTATGCATAGAGAGCTTGCACTGTGTGATTCCAATAATGATTTATCAAAGTTTTTATCCTTACCAATGAATGAAGTACCCTGCACACTTTTGTATTTTTCTGAATACTCAGTGCAGAAAGTGCACAACATCACAGCCTTTCTGGCTGTATGTAAGCAATTTGTATTCAGCATTTTTGTCCTTTTTAAGTCTTGTCTCCTGTCATATTTGTGATCACACTCTTTCCTGTCATCATCTAATTTCTGTCATTCTTGTGGCAGCTGTACAAACATTTCCTCATCTTTATAAACGTGACAACACAACTTACTGAATGTTTATTAAAACACAAAGTTTGGTATAATTCTGGATTATTTGTGAAGTTGGTGAATGCAAGCTTTTCTGATTGGTCAATACTAGTCCGAGACCCTATGCATTTGTTATCAGAAGAAATGAGATCAGTGCTTGGGGGCAGTACACCTGGCTAGTTCCAAGTACACAAAGACTATTTTGAATTTTGACTATAAACATGCTAATTTACATGAAGATTGAATTAGTGGATTACAACTGGTCCATTTGCACCACGAAATCTTATTGTACCATCTCAATTGCAGGGTGTTGGTACGTACTCAATTAACAGAATAAAACAGATCATTTAACCACTACAGAGAATGCTCACTCACAACCACTTTTTAAGTTCTAAACTGTTATGATATGTGACCAGTAGTAATTTTCATTGTCACAATGAAATAGTAACCTGCCAGGTTTTACTGACCCGTTGGCAAAATCTCTAACTACAGAGTAGTGGATTAGGATTAGTTTCTATCCCTGTAATATCAAATTAAAAATATCACATTTGGCAAGTCATTACAAACTGCACACACCTTTATGCCACTGAAGTGTACAATGGTAGATCTAAGTCTACACTGATTCTTATGCTTTTCATTTTAATGCATAGAGGACCCTGATCCACACATACAATTATATGGGTATATACTGTTCAAAACTATATAGATATGTACTATTCTATATAGGTATACACTTACTCAGTTCAGAACAATGTTCCAATCCTATAGGTGCTGTACTGTTCATGTTTTTATGGGTATACACTGTTCACAATTAGGTGGGTGTTGTATATTGTATATATGGTAGGTTTTCTTGTCTTCAAACTTACCCTAACTGACCAAACATGATGTTCTCCTGGAACCTGTTGTCATCATACTGGGTCTCCTGTCTGTCTTCACTGAAATGGTGGAAATTGTCTACTTGATATCTTGTATATTCACTCCATATCTTGTTAATTTTTTTCTTCAGTATCCTACAGACAAAGAAACAAACAAAACAAACAAACAAACAAACAAACAAACAAACAAGAAGCAAGCAAGCAAGCAAACAAACAAAATAAATAAATAAATTGAAGACAAATAAAACACAACTGATGCAGGGCTATACCATGACTTAAATCAGTTGCTGGAAAATCATTTAACGTTTGGATGATTGGCTTTTTGGTAAATGACATTTATAATATAACATGGCAAAGAATTTGGATGCTGCTCATAATTTTGTTGGTCTGATAATTTCATTACACAAACTATAGCAGACCTCTGCATCACTTTTGGTAGTCCCCAGTAACAGCTGTAAAAATTAATTATCAAACAGAAAATAAATTTAGGTCTAAGTGATTTTGAAGAAGAAAAAAACTGCACCCAATGCATGACCTAAAGTCACTGATACATGAAATATGTCACAAAGACCTCTTTTTGCAATAAGGGTGCTGTACATATCACAATGTATACATGCACCAAGTTTCATGATTATAAGTGTAACACTAAATATACAGGAGGGAAAAAGGTTTAAAAACAAAACAATCCAGAAAACCATGAAATGTAGGTCACTGAGATTTTTTTGTGTTTTATGGGTGTAGTACAAATGGATATGCATAGCAGGGTCTTAAGTCTTATCAACAGCTGGTCAGCAGTAAGTTTAAATATGTCTAATGGGGTCTTCTAATCAATAGCTAGTCTACAAAACTTTAAATATGACTAATAGTCTTCTAATCAACAGCTGGTCTACAGTAAGTTTAAATATGTCTAATAGAGTCTTCTAATCAATAGCTGGTTTACAAAAGTTTAAATATGTCTAATAGGGTCTTCTAATCAATAGCTGGTCTACATTAAGTTTAAATATGTCTAGTAGAGTCTTCTAATCAATAGCTGGTCTACAAAAGTTTAAATATGTCTAATAGGTCTTCTAATCAATAGCTGGTCTACAGTAAGTTTAAATATGTCTAATAGGGTCTTCTAATCAATAGCTGGTCTACAGTAAGTTTAAATATGTATTTAACTATGTGGGAACATGTTAAAAATTAAACTTTAAAGTCATTGGTCGAATAAATAAAAGATCATGTTTCTTGTATTCTTTATTGGTTCACTGGACAGTCCATGCAATCATGTTCTAGAATGCTTCAAAATCTTTCTTCTTGCTACAACCCAACTCAAACTTGCTTGCTTTATTTTATCAACAGAATCTTTCTTCAGATTTCTACATAGCCATGGTAATTAAAATAACAACACCATTATACTGTACATCTTTTAGTAAGCAACTAGATATTCTTATAAGATTTTAAATAGTGAATATTAAAATTAATAGTGCTTAAAAAACTTCTTGGATAATGACTACTGTATAATTATACTGCTCCAAGGAAGGGCAATAAAACTTAATCTGTCCACTAGAAACCATGGCATAGTAGCCAGAATGACCACTATTTCCAAGCCATATCATCCCAGCCACAATGACCACTATGCCCAAGCTATATGCCAGCCACAATGACCACTATGCCCAAGCCATAACATGCCAGCCACAATGACCATTATGCCCAAGCCATGGCATAGCAGCCACAATGCCCACTATGCCAAAGCCATAACATGCCAGCCACAATGACCACTATGCCCAAGTCGTAGCATGCCAGCCACAAGGGCCATTATGCCCAACCCATGGCATTGCAGCCACAGTGACCACAATGCCCAAACCATAGCATGCCAGCCACAATGACCGAGATGCTTAGTCTAGAAAATGTCTTGGATTTACTAAAATTTATGATATATGTACAGTAGACTCTTGCAACTGTACACATTTCAGATCACATTTCTTAAGCATGCCAAATAATTGTAATCTTTTGAATTTTTTGTTTTTTCCGGTTTGTCAAGAAAAATTAAACTCACTTCCTTAATTTCCTTTGAAACAAGTACATGTACTCACATAAGATCCTCCATTTAATTATAGCCCAGCATTTTCACTTTGGCTTGCATGACTGTAAATATGACAGCTGGTATTCAAATCGAATAAGTAATATGTGCTTCTACAATTCTCAACCCTTGTCTGATTCCCTGAGATTCTATTAAAATCCCATAGGTGTGTAGCTAGTTTCAAGTCCTTTAAAATCACATCAGAAAACCAGCCTGCAAATATCCCATAAAAACAGATAAATTGACATTTGTGTCAGTACCAACTGCTGATCCTGTCTAATTCCTCATTAAGCCTGCAGTAAAATAACATTAGCTTCATCCATGGAGGCTTAACAAAATCCACCTTCCAGTGCAAGCCTATTATCACAATAAACTGACACATAAACCTATAATTTGGAATGCCAGTAATGACCGATGGCCTAATCAATTTGGCTTTTTGAACCTAAAATTAAAATATCAATGCTGACAGGTGTCACTGTAATTTAGAATTTTGTCTGTGTCGTATGTCTCCAAACACGAGTTAAATTTGTAATTGCTCGACGGATAGATCAGTCATTAGAAAATGTTATGGTCAGTATTGTCCACCAACTCATCAAAGAAAGAAACTAGAAATACAACAGCCCCAAAAGCAGACATCAGACTTGACTATAAAAGTTTTATTTTGGAAGCAAGCATTGTTCAAGCACGATTCCATCAGTATTCTAATAGTCAAATGTGCTCCTACAGCCACTTCTGTGATTTGCATAGATCCAAGGAAATGGGCATTTTAAAATACATTTTGACTAATTTCTCTCAATTTTTTAGCAGAATTTTTTTTAACATGACCATGCATATACATTTGTCCAAAAAACCAATGTGCGGGGCATAGTTGTTTAAACAGCAACAATTTTCAGAAAACTTAAATCTATGGCCAGTCATGGGACAGTAATGGACAATATAAATTACTTATTGCTCCCCATTTATATAACAGTTCATACATCATTCTACTAGCTCATCGGTGAAAAGGATTATTTTGGTTTTGCAGGACCTTCACATGGCCACCATGGCATGGTAGCACCACCATGCCAGACAGGTGCTTGCCAAGATATGACAATGCCTCATTTGCTTGACAGGTGCCTGTCAGCTGCCACCATGCCTTACATGCCAGACTGGTGCTTGCCATCATGCCTTAATCTCTTGCCCCCATGCCTTCAATTTAGAAAATTCAAACAAAAATTGCAACAATTTTAAAGTATAATATGAAACAGAGCAATATTTTCTTCACATATGCACAAAGTTTCTTCGCTTTTTTATTGCCAGATTGACCTAAAGATAAATTTATCACTAAAACTGTTTTAGACTGGACAAAAATCCCTTAGCTGAATGGATTATAAAGGAAAGGTCTCCATGAAGCCCCATCTATGATATAGATCATCCCATAATGCCTCATCCATGTCTTCTTAATGGAGATAGTTGTGGTTTTGTCAAAAAAATTAACAAAAGAATATGAGAACCGCCATCTCCATGGGTTTAATAATTCCATCTGGTAACATTTTACATATGCATTTTGGGCATCAACTTGGTATCAGTTACCAAGCTTGAATGCCTTGACAAGCAACCAGTAACCTGCCCTGCCCTGACCAAGGGCACCAGACTACCAAACTTGAAATGCCTTGCCATAATGAAGGGTGTCAGACTTTACCAAGTTTGAAAACCCAGAAAGGTAACCAGCACACTGAGCTAAGCAAGGGTACCAGCTAGACTTCACGTAGTTTACAATGCCCTGGCAGTTTACCAGCACCTTGCCGTTAAAAAGGGAACCAGATTTTTACCAAGTTTACAATGCCTTGACAGTTGACTGGCACCATGCCGTTAAAAAGGTACCAGATTTTTAACAAGTTTACAATGCCCTGACAGTTGACCAGCACCTTGCCATTAAAAAGGATACCAGATTTTTACCAAGTTTGAAATGCACTGACAGGTAACTAGCACCTTTCCTTGAACAGTGGCCTAGAGTAAACACTTGTTAGATAATGCTGAGATATATGCACACAAGGATATCTAAAAGCACACAACTAATTAACATCATCATTTTGCTGATGACACAAGCGCAGTGTTCAAAGTGGATAATAATTTTTTAAGGAAATGAAAATATGAATATTGTGATGATTGAGTGGATGTGTGATGATGAGTGGAAGATGAGTGGATGTGTGATGATGAGTGGCTTTGCATGCTATGTACATGTTAATTAAAGGTCTAAAGCTTTAACCTGATTATCCCAGTTGAAACCAGTCTTGAGTGCAAGATTCAACAGGTGATATAAACTCAGTGAGGCTAACAATAGGAAAATGAGACAAAACAGAAAAGTTACAAAAGAAAAAATAATTAAAAATACTTTTTATTATACTTTAACATATCTGTGAAATGCAGTATCAAATTTACACAAATGAACAGTTTTATAATACATATTATTTAACATGTCAAATATAACTGAAAGCGCAATGATGGTGTAATTCATTTTATTACCTGTAGCAGAAATGTTCCACATTCTAATTAAGAAAATAATGATTAAGAGTTCACTTAATCATCTCCAATATCTAAAAATCCCTCGAAGTCTTCGTCTTCCATATCAGAATGAAAAATGGCGGTTATCTCAAGGCTCAGATCATTGGAAATGTTCTCATTATCGTCTGTCTCCATCTCATCATCCTCATCAGGCTTCTCTATCCTGCTGAAAATTTCTGCTTTAGCCAAGCCATTCACAACAGCTGATTCAAGAACCCTGTCCCATGCATCCATAACCCAATGTGCAGTATGGGATGATGTAGCGCTCCGCATATGTCCCGTGTTTGTGAAGCTGTGCTCACCTGCCGTCATCCAATGTTACCACAACATTCAAAGCTCAGCTTTGAAACAGCAATTAAAAGAAATGTCTAATAGTTGTAATAACTTTGTCATACCACCTGGGATGATGCCTAACAATGTCTTCTAGGTTTTAATGTTCACTTTTGTCTTGGCACTGATGTGTGCATGCAAAGAATCCATGAGAAGAGACTTCTTAGTGAGGAAAAATCCACCAACTCAATGTGCGAAACATCTATCTAACCACTTCCCCGTCATGTTATTGTCCATCCATCCTGTTGGATTTACTTCAATCATTATTCCACTGGGAAATTTCTCCTTTGGCATTGTTTTTCTTTTAAAAATCAACATTGGTGGCAACTTTCCGCCATCAATAGAACATGAGAAAACTACAGTGAAGTTTGACTTCTCATGACCTGTTGTCCTAATAGTAACACTGTTAGTTCCTTTAATCTCAACTGTTCTGTTCACTGGAATGTTGAATGTTAACAGCACTTCATCCATGTTTATCACGTTAGTCATTTCCAAATTCTCAGTCTTAATCTTGTCTTGGACGTACTCACAGAAATTGTTCAATTTTTCGAGAAAGTCTACTGGTAGTTTCTGTGCCATATTAGTGTGTTGTCTTAAACTAAGGCCCTTCTTTGTATAAACCTAAAACACCATGACGTACTTGTACTGAAACTTTCAATTCCTAACTTAGTTGCGGATTCCTTTGCCTTGAATCTAAGTTCAACAGAGTTCATTCCACGACGTGCAGCATGTTGTGTCAAGACATATTCTTCTAATTTATCCTCAATATTATTCCATCTTCCTTTGCAGCCACAATTTGCTTTCTTTGCTGTTTTGTTTGCAGTGCTTAGCTTTATGTCAATCCTGGACACATTTTTAATTTACACCATATTTCCTATGAGCAGTCATATTCCCACCTTTTCTCTTATGCAAACTTTACAACTTCCATCTTAAAAGCTGCTGTGTAAGACTTGTGTGATTTGACGGGAGGCATTGTGAGACAAGTTGTATGATTTGTACGGGAGGCATTGTGAGACAAGTTGTATGATTTGTACAGGAGACATTGTGAGATAAGTTGTATGATTTGTATGGGGATCTTTATATGAATTATTATGACTGAAAAGATTGATCAAAACATACCTCACTCATTAAAATGTGCCAGTACTATAGCAATGAAAACAATGCCCATGGCTAAATACGTTATTTACATCCAGAGAAAGGAGTGGGCATCATTTCCTGTGGTTCTTAATCCACTTGATATTAAAAACAGGTAGCATAATTTATGCAGATTAATGATAAAGAACAATGGGGTACCAGCAATACTGTAGCTAGTATCGGTAACCAAAGCCAATATCAGGGTTTAAACAACTGCGGCAACTGGCATTGATTGTTGTTGGAAACCAAAGACCAATCTATCAACTACCGGTATATTCAAAGAGAGACACCAAAACAACAGCTGGTTAAGAATGAATATAGGTGATGTGTTGACATTACAATTTGCTTTACATGAAATGCAAAACTAAAAATGGATAATTGATGATATATGAGTAGTCCATCTATATATCCGATTTTAGTTTAATTTAAACCATATTTATTTGAGAAACTTTGTCAAATACAATCATAAACATATGATTTGGGGGATTCAGTAGAAACCATAATCTACAGTATTTTATAAATAATCACAGAACACTCGAGTTAATATGGATTACATCCCTTTGTAGGATCAATTATATCAATGAAAAAGCTATACTGGTAATCGCTCGCGTTGTCCAACAGTATACTGGAAAATCAAATATAAATGGACCAGTTACTAAAATGTGATCAGGAATATTGAGAGATGGTTAAAAAGGATAAATGAAACAAAATTATTGCATATAATTTTTTTAAGGAACAAACAATATGCTTTAAATTAGTACAGTACACTACAGATTATAAACCATAAGTGTGCTATGTGGCCCTGTGAATTTTTTACCAGTAATTGTTTTCTTTTATTTCATGTTTGAGAAATAAGAAAATACACGCAGAATGCAAACTAAATAATGACAATACTTATAAATATAAACACAGTCATATTAGTTTATAACAATTTATTGAGATAGTAACTGAACAAGAATTGGTACTTCTATGTGACCTGTTTTTGATTATGACAACCATAGAGCAATTATAATAGCATACCGGGTACCATAATCCATATACAAGTAGTTGCAGTTTCAACGACATAATCCATATACAAGTCGTTGCAGTTTCAACGACATAATCCATATATAAGTCGTTGCAGTTTCAACGACATAATCCATATACAAGTCGTTGCAGTTTCAACGACATAATCCATATACAAGTCGTTGCAGTTTCAACGACATAATCCATATACAAGTCGTTGCAGTTTCAACGACATAATCCATATATAAGTCGTTGCAGTTTCAACGACATAATCTATATACAAGTCAATTTGGAGCATAAGATGTAGACCTCTAACTTTCAAGTCAAAAAGTATCAACTTATAGGCCAGAAAATATGGTAAGTGGAGGATGAGTGGCTTTGTGATGATGAGTGGAAGGGGAGTGGATGTGTGATGATGAGTGGAAGGGGAGTGGATGTGTGATGATGAGTGGAAGACGAGTGGATGTGTGATGATGATTGTGAGTGGCTGTGTGGTGATGAGTGGATGTCTCAAGATGAGTGGATGTGTGAAAGTGAGTGGATGTGTGATGATGAGTGGATATGTGATGAGTGGATATGTGATGAGTGGATATGTGATGAGTGGATGTGTGATGATGAGTGGAAGATGAGTGGATGTGTGATGATGATTGTGAGTGGCTGTGTGGTGATGAGTGGATGTCTCAAGATGAGTGGATGTGTGAAAGTGAGTGGATGTGTGAAAGTGAGTGGATATGTGATGAGTGGGTATGTGATGATGAGTGGATATGTGATGAGTGGATGTGTGATGATGAGTGGAAGATGAGTGAATGTGTGAAGATGAGTGGAAGATGATTGGATGTGTGATGATGAGTGGATATGTGATGAGTGAATGTGTGATGATGAGTGGAAGATGACTGGATGTGTGATGATAGTGGATGGGTGATGATGACTGGATGTGTGAAGATGAGTACATGATAAAACTCATGATTTCTTTCCAACAAAGAAAACTACATTTGCCAGAGAATTTCATAACAAGTGGTGCCGATGTTGATTTTCATATTACCTAATAAAAGTTCTACTATTCACCAGAGACAGAATAGCACAATATTACCTAATAAAATTTCTACTACTCACCAGAGACAGAATAGCACAATATTACCTAATAAAATTTCTACTACTCACCAGAGACAGAATAGTACAATATTAGCTAATAAAATTTCTACTACTCACCAGAGACAGAATAGTACAATACAAAATAATATACTTTTAAGCTCATGATATGCCAATGTTCATGGTTTAACATTCTTTTGGGTGATATGGAGTTTTCCAGTCTAAAATTTGGGATTGCTATTTGCAAACCAAATAATATGCTGATACAGGACATGTGATTCGATTTTTGCCAATCATAAAGTTATGATGTATAAATAGTACTGGACTGGTATCATGGTTTCAACATTAAATATTTTGTGCATGGTTTTCATGTTATCTATAAAATATTAGATGAATTCCTGAGTGTTTCCAAAATCTGTAAATTCAGGGTTTTGGACTGTAATGTTAACATGATAATCTTGTCTTCTTGTCATGGTCTGTAATATTCAGGCTGGAATGAACCCAGATATTTGCCAAAAACTCGAGAGATAAGTGGGTGGGGATTAAATAAGCCAGCTCGATGAGGTATGTCGCCCACTGAATCCCAAGTATTGTCTTATCCTACATACAAAACAGAAGGAGTTGAAATACACAATCAATGCAAGCAAGAAACATTTAACATACTGGCATTCAAAGGTTATCACATTAATGGAAATACAAATTGAAGTAGCTGTCTACATCTCTGCATCAGCTGCTGGAAATTAAACCAGCAATGACTCCAAATATTCAATCCATCCCACTCAGCATTCACCAGCCAATACAAAGTATTGGCAATCAGTTTTACATCAGTACAATCCCAGCAATTATTATCAACTCATGTCACACATCTAAGTATTGGCAATCAGCTCAATATCAGAACAATCCCAGAAATTATTCTCGGCTTATGTAAGTCTGAGGCTTATATTACATATCCTGCTATTGCAACAGCCATATTTTGGTCAAATCCGAAGTTAAATGATTAACTTTTTCAAGAAACGCTATACTAGCTGACTCTGGGATCTGAGGAGCAAGGAAATTAGAAAGTGGTAACAGTAACAACAATAATTCATTTTTATTACTGTTAAAAAATTATTTTGAATTCTGACTGGCTGAATAAGCTACAAGTGATCACAAGCAAGACAATGTACTGCATTCTTTATTTAATCATACACTGAAAGTAATAAAAATATTACTGGCTTTTGTTTCGCTCAATAAACTGCTTTTTAGAATTGTGAAATATAGATACTGGTCTACCCTTTTCCTTGGCCATCACATTTCACAGCTCTGTAAAACAATGTACTAAAGTCAACAAGAGCCCATAACTGTATGAATCACAACTGTATCAAATTTGTCAATCATCTATCAGTTTCAATTTCCTTGCAGTGTATAGTTTACAGTAATGTCATAAATTCCCTTACAAATATCACTGACTAGGTATATGTTACATAAAAGTGATTGTTAGGACAGGTTTGACTGTACCACTAAAAGAAATGCACTCCATAAACGCATGACAGTTTAATTAAGTAAAATAAACTGATAATCCACAATTTGCGTTCATAGCAAATATTATTCCTGAATACTTTACATATCTGGATGATTTTAGAACATTTACTGTATCTAATTTGTATGATATGTTGTGGGTTTGATGCCATTTTCAGCACACAATAGGCAAAACCTCAATAAAAACCACTGATTCACAGGAACCTACTGACAAGCTTTCTCTCATACCTACACTGGCTGAGCCTGGGACTCAAACCCATGCAGACAGGTAAGTGACATTGTTGTAAACATAGAGAAAAATGTTTGAGAAAGAAAACCTTAAAGTCAATTTAAGTATAAAACTTAATTTTAGTACAACAGATATGTACCTCAACAACATACCAAAAAGTCTAAGTCTAAAAACGTTTCTACAAATTTAGAATATTGTAAATATTGCTGACATTGCATGAACATAATCAGGTCCTCTATACATGCATAATAATATACATACCAAATTTCATCTGTCTTATTCAAGTTGTTATCACTCAATAGTGGTGGCAAGGTTTTCATAAATAACAAATTCAAAACGTTTAAAAATGTTTAAAATATATAATAAAAATATTTCATTGTCTCCCTCAGGTGGCTTTTCCCTAAACATGTGAACAATGTCTGGCCTAAAAGCAGAAGTCTAAAATGTCTCAAATGCTAAGAAGAAATTGGCAACAAGCATTCCTGCCACATCAGAACGCAACACATGAAAAATATGAACTTTAATTCCAATACCATCATTTTATATGAACATGATTTCAAGTAAATCTTACGAACAAAAAAAGAAAGAGACCTAAATGTTCCAAAATGTGCAGAAGAAGTTGGCAAAGAACATTCCTGCCAGATCACATGGCACACGAAAATATGACATTTTATTCAAAAACGTCCAATCCTGTCATGTTTATAAAAACAGGATTTCCTGTATATATTAATTAGAGAAAGGACAGAAAGAAACCTTTTGTGGCACTGTGATCTATGTGCAAGACCTTTAGCCACAATTCACAATCACAATATGCTTAGATTCATGCTAAATGTTCCCTATAATCCCTGCACAGTTTATACGGTTAATTGTCATAGAGGCGATTAAATGGTAATGGCTGTCTGAGGACTGAAAATAACAAACGTGATTTTGTGCTTGCTATTCCGTTGGGCACTCTAATTGGAAAGTCCATCTCGTTAATTTGCATACATAACGTATTCAAGGTGGAACAACCCAATTCATTTGAAGTCTGGGAAATTGCGATGGATGCTGACAAAAAACAAAAGTTATTACATTTAGTTACCTTGAATGAAAATATTTAAATCTTATGGCACAGCAAAACAGTTTGGTTATTTAGTGCCGAGGCAATGGAGTAAAGTGCCTTGCCCAGAACATAACACAGTAGCTGACCCAGGCTGGTCTGATAGTAGGGTTTGAACCCTAACCCTTTCAGCTATGAGTCTAGCATGTTAACCACTGTGCCACTGCGCTAAACAGAAATATTTAATCCATCTTTATTTAAGAACAATCATTAGTATATGATAGCAGCAATGTTTCCCTAGAGTTGGAATTTACTCCGTACATATATGTCATATCTAAGCATTATTTTACTTAGAATATGAAAGCTTGTATCAAGGATGTGTGATTCATTTTTCCTGACAAATGTCAAAACACAGCTATGATTCTGGGAAAGATGAGCTGCAAAATGAGCAGACTAAATTTCAGAGCTCCTGATTGACAGAGATTGACTATGTGAAGCTCAGCAGCATGGGAAAGCTTTCATACATTTCAGAGATACTACAAACACCCTACTGACACTGATCATTACAGAATAATACACATGACATCAACAAAGCAACATCATCATGCATTGTGGCGGATGTAGGAAAAATCAAACAATATCTCTGCAAAGTTCAAACAGCAGCAATGAAATAACCAATAAAGCCTATAACAAATTAATGCCAAACTCAAATAGATTTTAAAACAGAAACTGCGTATTGTTTTATTTATTTGTTGTTGTGATATGGTGTGTGTGCCAGCTGTATGTGTGTGTGTGTGATATGACAATGTAAATGTATCAGTTATTTTTTGTCTGGTGTGTAATAAATGCTTTATAGAAGAACAAATGTTTCATCCACTAAAATATGAAATTTAGGCATTTTCTATCCAAGCTTGGAAGTTATTCTCAATGTACAACATTGTTTATTTTGAGGCATTCACACAGCACCCCATTAGGGCCACAAAACACCTAGTCTAAAATCCCTAAAACACCATCTGGACGGTTAGCCCATGTAGGTAAATGCAAGTATGATAAACAGCACATCACTGGGATATGCTCAACCTCTATACAACACACCTCTCTGGAGTTGCAACTCATGAGCAATGGGCTCCAGAAACAATGACCACAACAAAAGCACTGGCATGAGATAACAAGCAGCATAATTCTTGGTAAAATGGCAGTGGACATTACTTGCAACTTTTGTTTACACATGAAAATTGTACCCTTCTTTGTCCTACATAAATAATCTACATAAATAGTATTAACAGTTGCTGGATCTTATAAGTCAAATAAAAAATAGTATATAGGGGACAGACTTTTAATTTAAATGATGTTGACATAGAGTTTTAAAAATCTACTACATCAGCAAACTTTTAAGTTCCTTTCTCTCAGTATCAAATGTGTATCCATCATAAGCAAAAGCCAATGAACTGAAGCTTTACATCTAGAATTAACCATAACACCAAAAACAAACCAAAAACAATATGGTTGCTGTAGTGATATCCTTAAGACAGCAGCTTTGAATGTCACCACTTCTTCACACATTGCAAACGTATCAGTGTAAAATATGCTGAACAATCCTCTGATTAGTCAAACGCAAAGAGGAATCATTAATAATAAATACGCCTGAGTGTTAATGTGATATTGGCATCAACAAAGTACTATAATTGACTGGAGACAAGAAACTCGTTAATTAGTCTTTGTCATTTGGTTTAAGAACCATTAGTTTTTCAAAAGTTGTTAAAATATAGCCAGCTTAGCCATTTGGCATTTAATTAGGTTTTCAAAGAAGCAATCAACGGTACAGCCATGACAGTCTCCCGACTATTTTCACACCTGAGTAGATGAGAGCATGTCACATTTATTATGATTATATTGAAAGCCTATCAAAAGACAAATTAAAACACTAATTTCACTTAGCAAAACCTCACTGATCAATATTTCATCATATACTGAGTTCTTTATTTAGAAAGTATTTTTGTTAATTTGTATGCACCAATGGCTGACCTCTTAATCTGTATTCTATTCATACAGTGTTACCACCATTTAGCATCTGTGATTATTAATTTTCAATATTTCATCATAAATTGAGTTATTTAATTAGAAGAAAAAAATTGTTACTGAAAACAATAAAAGTCAAATTGACCTTGGCCTTTGAACTTTTGACCTCCAAATCAAAAGCTCTCCACAAACTCTGGTTAAGGTACATGGTCCAGAACTAAAATAATTTATACAATTTTTTTTTCTTCTTCAATTCTTTGTTAGTGATTTTGACCTTATCACAAAATCATTAGGCTTCTTTTAACCAAATGCACAAGTAATCCACAACCAATTTTCTTCCTTCAGTCAAGATGATCTTAAACTTTTGATTACAAATTCAACAGAGCTTTTCCTTATCCAAATACAAGCCATCTTGTTATGTAAGTGTAGAAAATATTTGTATTCTTTCAGACACCAAACTCAACAGGGTTCTTTCTAACACTTTGTTCAAGCCATCCACGTTTGTTAATTGTTGATTTTGGACAACTAAAGTTATGCTCAAATAACATACCCCAAATCCAAGTCATCCACAATGTTTGGCCCAGGTATTGTGCAGAAGCCATTTTAATATTTTCAGTCACTATAAACAGTGTGGTTCTTTCTTACATTTAGTGCAATCCACCCACAACATTTGGTAACTCTAGAAACTGGACAACTCAAGTTATTTTGCATAAATAATTTTTCTTTTTTGTGTGACTTTTTGATGCCAAAAATAACAAGTTCAAGCCATGCACAATGTTTGATAACTGCAGATGATGGGCAACTTGGGTTATTGTGCAGAAACCATTTTTCTTTTGTTCACACTGACCTTGACCTCTGACCCTTTCTTCCTTGTCTCAAGTGCAAGCCATTCGAATAGAGTAGTAATTGTGGATGCTGGACAACTCAAATTACTGTTAATAAACTAAACTGGTAATAGACAACTGAATGGACAGACATCATAACAGTATGTATGCTCCACTTTATGGCAGGCGTAATCAAAATTGCTATAATGACTTGACAATCTAACTGGGTGATATACATATAAAATATGATATCCAAATTTAATTTCTCTCTGTTAAGATGTATGTGATATTCCTGCTAATACACGTCTTGGGATGAACAGACATATGGACAGACACATGGAATGGATGGTTATGACCAAATCAAATTAGCCCTGGTGAATGCAGTGGAGGCACACAAAATATCAATGCCCTGTATTTTCAGTACATCCAGGTAATTTGTACATTTTATCAAACAAGTTGTGACAAATATTTTTTCCCCGATCACTTAAGTGCCATTTAAATAAAATAAAATCTATTTCAACATTCTAGCATAACCTGCATCTTGAAGAACTCTGAAAGCATGGTTCGATGAGCAAGAAGTAGAGAGAAGAGTTAATTACGAAAACATGGAAGAAGACCAGAGTTAATCTTTTTGATGTTTCTTACCTTGTACAGACTGGTTGCCTGGCTCTCTCAGTCTGTACAGCATCAAAGAAAGCTGCATTCCAGAAACGGAGGGACTGCCAGATAGACTGTTCCTTCAAACAGCTGTAAAGAAAGGTTTTATATCTCGTCTTCCCACGCTGATCTGAAAGAGCAGGCAAAAAGTGTTGATCTTAGATCACATTAGCTTTGTTTGTTGATAAAGTAAATAGGTACGAAGGTAGACAGAGATATATGGTGATAGAGTGAGAGACAGTAATTTTTGTTGTGATGGGTTTCACACCATTTCTCAGCACATGATGGGCTATACACAACAGCCAGTATAAATGGTGGAAGAAGAACCTGGGAAAACCCCTATAAGAACCACTGACCCACATTAAACTATCGGCAAGTTTTCTAACATACCCAAATTGGCCGAGCCCAAGATTCAAACCCACTTGAACTGAGGTGAGATGGCAATAATCGGTAAAGGTGGACACTTTAAACTCCTTGGCTATCTGGGAACTAAGTGAGAGTCAGAAACATAAGGAAAGGTATGAGGAGAAAGTGAGCATGATTGACAGTAATAGAACAGCTAGCTACATACTTCAACAACATCATTCTTTTAATACTTAATCTGAGCAAGAGAAACACATTTTCAAAACTGAATATGAAGCAAATCACAGTCATAATTTAATTTGGCATTTACCAGTAGACAACTGACTAATTCTGAGGACCATAAACAGCGATTAGAAAAAAATTCAGTGTATCTGCATATATCCTTCTATAATATGAATAGATGATTATTATTTCTGTGATGCGTTCTGCTGTCAAAGACAATCTTTACATTATGAAACAATAACAATATTAGAACCTATGTCATACTGGCAGACAAGTTTCCAGTGAGACTTACTAGCAATGGGAACTGTTATGTATATTTAATTTGTATTGTGCAATTGACCTTGGTCCATAACTGAGTGTAGGAATTTCGGCCTAACTGACTAATATCAGTTACTGTAAACATTTTTATTTGGATCTAAGTTCAGGACATTGGTTTTCCCCTTGGAAATTCCTGGTCTGCCTAATGTTTGTCATGATCTTTATTAAAAGTTTATTAAAACACCAATGTGTGATGAAGAGACTCGTAGGTGGTAAACAACAAGATAAATTTATTTGTGAAAGAATTCTGAAACAGTATTATGCAAGTGTACTTTATTGGCAGGCAAGGATATAATGCAATCTAGTTTGCACACCTGTACAACTTCTGAATAGTACTGTATTTGCAGAGTGCAATGATACACAATCATTACAATGAAGATTTTAATTTTCAACACTTAAGATATCAACTTTCAGCACAAAATATTCAGGAAAATTTATCAATTAAATACACAAAATATACAGACAGAGACAAAAGTATTTTATTTGTGTCTTTCCAGATGTTAAGGTAAAGGTAAGTAATGAATAATGTAAATGCTGTTGTTTATAAAAATTTTCTTTTACAAAACTCAAACCAAAACAGCAGTGTATTAATTTTAGTGACATTCGAGGCACAGAATCAACATGCATTATCATCTCACTGTGTTTCAACAAAATCAGTAGCCTGAACAGAAAATGTCCATGGTTTGTTCTGCTTTTGTGGTGTTTAACAATTTTTCAGCACATGATAGGCTATAATAGGTGGCCATTACATTTTCGGTGGAGAAAGAACACAGGAAGAACAGCTGACCTACATGAAGCAACTGACAAGCTTTCTCACACACCCACGCTGACCAAGCCAAAACTCACTCATGCTGACAGACGAGATGTGTGAGTGATGTCTAAACATGAGCACTATGGACCACTTAGACCACTTTGGACCACCTGGAGTCTCACACAATGACCACTGAAGGCTACATTAAAACAATCTGAGAAATGTTGCTTCTTTTATTCAAATTTCTCCTATTCAAGTTCTGAGTATTCCCCATTATGTTGTGTGTTCTCCTTTCCATACTGACTGAACAATTATCTAATCAGTATTTGACTTACAAGTGACCACTGATAAGGAGGACATGAAGCGCAAGTATACAAATTATTTGACATGCGTTATAATTACGATTGAAACTTCATGCTGACATGGTTGGTATTCAGCAGGGTGCATATTAAATATTTGAGCATTGCAATTTGAATCTCTTTCTTTTGAGGGAACTCAACTGGTTGAGCTGTCAAAAGCACTTGCCTTCACAGACCACTCGCACATGTTTAAAAAGTAGACAGTGAGACTGCCTCAGTAGACGATGCCTTCTCTGTGCCTGTTACAAGGGAATCATGGTAATTATATTGAGATCATTTTTACACTCTGTTGTACTCTGTATGCCTATAACAAGGAAATTATGTTATCTTGAATTACTTTTTATACTTTGTTGTACATTACTCTCTATGCCTATAACAATGAAATTATGTTATCTTGAATTACCTTTTACACTCTGTTGTACATTTCTCTGTATGCCCTATAACAAGGAAATTATGTTATCTTGAATTACTTTTTACACTTTGTTGTACATTACTCAGTCATTACTCAGCATGTCTATTACAAGGGAATTATTTTGAATTACTTTTTACATCTTATACATTATTCAGTATGCCTATAACAAGGAAATTATGTTATCTTGAATTACTTTTTACACTGTGTTATACATTACTCAGCCATTACTCAGCATGTCTATTACAAGGGTATTACCTTTAATTACTTTTTACATGTTATACATTATTCAGCATGCCTATTAAAATGAAAATATGTTACATTTAATTACTTTTTATATGCTAAGGAATTTATGTTATCTTGAATTACTTTTTACACTCTGTTGTACATTACTCAGCCATTACTCAGCATGTCTATTACAAGGGAATTATCTTGAATTACTTTTTACACTGTTGTACATTATTTATTAGCATGCCTATTAAAATGAAAATATGTTAAATTTAATTACTTTTTACATGCTGTTATACATTATTCAGCAAGCCTATTACAAGGAAATTATGTTATCTTGAATTACTTTTTACACTCTGTTGTACATTATTTAGCATGCCTATTAAAATGAAAATTTGTTATCTTTAATTACATTTTACATGCTGTTATACATTATTCAGCCATTACTCAGCATGTCTATTACCAGGGAATTATCTTGAATTACTTTTTACACTTTGTTGTACATTACTCAGCCATTACTCAGCATGTCTATTACAAAGGCATTATATTTAATTACTTTTTACATGTTATACATTATTCAGCATGCCTTTTACAAGGAAATTATGTTATCTTTGAATTACTTTTTACACTTTGTTGTACATTATTCAGCCATTACTCAGCATGTCTATTACAAGGGAATTATCTTGAATTACTTTTTACACTGTTGTACATTATTTAGCATGCCTATTAAAATGAAAATATGTTACATTTAATTACTTTTTACATGCTAAGGAATTTATGTTATCTTGTATTACTTGTACATTATTGAGCATGCCTATTACAATGAAAATTTGTTATCTTTAATTATGTTTTACATGCTGTTATACATTATTCAGCCATTACTCAGCATGTCTATTACAAGGGAATTTATCTTGAATTACTTTTTACACTGTTGTACATTATTTAGCATGCTTATTAAAATGAAAATATGTTATATTTAATTACTTTTTACATGCTGTTATACATTATTCAGCAAGCCTATTACAAGGAAATTATGTTATCTTGAATTACTTTTTACACTCTGCTGTACATTACTCTGTATGCCTATAACAAGGAAATTATGTTATCTTGAATTACTTTTTACACTCTGCTGTACATTACTCTGTATGCCTATAACAAGGAAATTATGTTATCTTGAATTACTTTTTACACTATGTTGTGCATTACTCAGCCATTACTCAGTATAAAATGAAATAAACTAAATACAAAGAAAACACAACCATACTTACTTTCATAGTAGAAGGTGAAGCACATGTTCATCAAGGATTTGGCTGGGGAGAAATCCTCTGCTTCATTGCACTCAAACAGAACAATGGCAAAATACTGCACTAAGCGAAAAAATATTGACTCCTCCACCTTTCTTGTGTGAACCCTCTGTAATCAGGATAATTTAAAATTTAGTGCATTCAGTATTATCAAGTGATAAACCTCAGTTTATAATATTCATGAATTCAGTTCTACAAAACAGGCAAATCGGTTAAACGTGCACTGGTTGATGTTGCCCCACACTTCCTCAATATTCAAAGATGTTTCTTTAAATCTGCCATCCATTACAAGTTCCACAGCAAGTTTTAAAGAAAAACAAATATGTTTAGTTTATCATAATCATTAAACTCCAAACTAATTGCTCCGGTGGCCTAGTGGTTAGAGCATCCACCTCGGATGCAGGAGGTCATGGGTTCGATCCCTGGAAGAGTCATACCAAAGACTTACAAAAATGGTACTAACAGTTGCCTTGCCTGGCGCTCAGCATTAAGAGGTTAGTGTTAGGACTGAATGTATCAAGAATTTCATTCTATAACCTAAAATGACTAGAAGGTTAGACAGTGGATAAGAAAAAGTTACAAAAGACTTAAAATATTAAGATTTGATTTTGACCATCAAGGTAGGACCCCAATGTGAAATACCTTCTATTCATGATTTGTAAGTATACTAAGTTTCATGCCTGAATCTCAAATGGTTGTTAAAGTTACAAATGTATAAGAAAAGCATGACAGATGGATGGATGAAAACATGGAATGACTGACAAACAGATGCAAATATTATGGGTCAGATAAAATCCATCCTGAACATATCTTACCCCATTAGTAAATAAACTCACATACAACATAAATTACCTTCTTTTACTGTCGGGGTAGAAAAAGTCACACAGCTCACATGCTACATATCTACATTATCTTGCCCTAGGGGTATATAAACTCATGCTACATAATTACCTTAACTTACCCTAGGGGTTGCTAATCTCACATGCTATATACATTACCTTATCTTACACTAGGGGTATATAAACTCACATGCTACATAAATTACGTTATCTTACCCTAGGGTATATAAACTCACATGCTACATAAATTACCTTATCTTACCCTAGGGGTATATAAACTCACATGCTATATACATTACCTTATCTTACACTAGGGGTATATAAACTCACATGCTACATAAATTACCTTATCTTACCCTAGGGTATATAAACTCACATGCTATATACATTACCTTATCTTACACTAGGGGTATATAAACTCACATGCTATATACATTACCTTATTGTACCCTAGGGGTATATAAACTCACATGCTATATACATTACCTTATTGTACCCTAGGGGTATATAAACTCACATGCTACATAAATTACCTTATCTTACCCTAGGGGTATATAAACTCACATGCTACATAAATTACCTTATCTTACCCTAGAGGTATATAAACTCACATGCTACATAAATTACCTTATCTTACCCTAGGGGTATATAAACTCACATGCTACATAAATTACCTTATCTTACCCTAGAGGTATATAAACTCACATGCTACATAAATTACCTTAACTTACCCTAGGGGTATATAAACTCACATGCTACATAAATTACCTTATCTTACCACAGGGGTACATAAACTCACATGCTACATAAATTACCATATCTTACCACAGGGGTATATAATCTCACATGCTACATAAATTACCTTATCTTACCACTGGGGTATATAATCTCACATGCTATATAAATTACCTTATCTTACCACAGGGTATATAATCTCACATGCTACATAAATTACCTTATCTTACCACAGGGGTATATAATCTCACATGCTACATAAATTACCATCTTACTGTAAGGGTTACCCTTCAAGTTAACAAGTTCACAGTATAAAGTTTCTTCATTCACCTGAAGTCCTAATGTACATACCGCATTGCTCAAACCATACACTTATTTTGATATTATCAGGTATTTTTGCTTCAAAATAATTCATGTTGTGGTTGATAAAATAATTTTCCCGATATGTGTGGATAAGATATTGAGTCTAATCTTTGGGGGTGAGGGTGTTCTTGTTGGTAGTGATGGTAGAAATATCTGAACCTGGGCCCAGAAAAGCCAAATCAATGACCCTGTGGTTGGACTTTCTATAAATGGTCATCAACACAAACTTGAAAAATCCGCATGATTCCTATATGCATGCAAGCATCAGGATGACCATTACTAGAGAGATGACAGCTCAGGTGGCCTAGTGATTAGAGTGTCTGCCTTGGATGTTGGAACCCTGGCTGAGTCATACCAAAGACTCATAAAACTGGTACTAACAGCTGCCTTGCTTGGTGTTCAGCATTAAGAGATTAGTGTTAGAACTGATCGGCCTGGTGTCAGGATAATCTGACTGGGTGGGACATCATGCTACATGTCTGTGACATGATGCCCCAGTGCTAGGAATCCCTATAAACTGCCACACTGCAGACATCGTAGTGATATGACTGAAAAATTGTTAAAGCTATGTTAAAAATCCAAATCACACACATACACCCAAGAGATCTCTCCCTAAAATTCCCTTCATTACTAGAGACAGTATTCAATTAATTGGAAGAAATAGATGAGAGATGAGACAGCTATACTATGAAAATCTGCCACATCTATAACTTTCAAGTAATGTAATTAGCAAATGAAATGGGATTTCCACAGGATGATAATAAAATTGGACAACCAGTAATCAATTTGTTAAATATTTGGTCTTATTTTACAGAGTATGGCAGTAAATAAAACTCATCAGTTCATAAGTCTTGGTGGTTATTTTCCATGTCAGAATTAAACAGAAGCCAAATAATCCCTGACTGATAGGCTTGTTATTCTAACGGAAACTGCCAAGACAATAACATCACAGTAACACAGTGGATAAGCAATAAGTCTGCATTAACCGTACACAAGCCATGGTACACTGATCCACAATAATGTATTTAGGAAGGAAAAAATCCTTTATTGACAAGTTTATGGACAACACAGAACTAATACAGTTCTGTTGCAGACCAGAAACCAAGTCCAGGAATGTCTAGACCTGTGTACTGGGGTTGATTCTTAATAAACTCAAAACATTTGAAAGTTACAGAGGTTGTAGATCAAATTAAATATGCTGAGGACAGAATCCATTATCAACAAAACAATACTAATTAAATTGTTTAAAAAGATGAAGATGAAAACTGATTTAGACGGCAGCGTGAGCAATATCCAAGTGACAAATGCTGTTTTGCCTTCTCCTTGAGTTCTGGCATTCAAAGCAAACATACTTTTTGTGAAGTAGACTTGTGACATAAATTATTTTACAAAGAAGAAGCAGGTGGCCGAGTGGTCTAAAGCACTCACTGTTATGGATCACTGTCATCTCACCTCTGTCTGTGTGGGTTCGATTATCAGATTCAGTCAATATGGTTATGTGAGAAACCTTGCTTCTTGTGGGTCAGTGTTTTTTTCTGGGATTTTCCCAGGTTCTTCATCCACCATTTATACTGGCTGCCTAGCATAGCCTATCCTGTGCTGAAAAATGGTGTTAAACCCTACAACAACAACAAGGAAGAAGCTGCAGAAGATGAAAAAGAAAAAAAATAATAAATAAGATGATCATGATCGATGATGATGGAAGAGAAAGAGAGATGATCTGAATTATTATTTTATCTGCATTATTCCGTATTGTGTCCAATTAATAAAAATTACCAATCTGAAGACCAAAGCAAATCCTCAAAAGTTGATTAAATCTCCTTCAGTCAAATAAATTGTACTAGAATTAAGTTTATAATATTTTTTATTTTTAAATTTGAGGTGAAGATAGTTATGATGGTTTTACCACCACAATATTGAGCAAAAATACAAAACTACTAGTAACGTCTTCAAATCTGAAACAGAATACAAATGTATTTGTCCCCGATGTAAAAATTTATCTAAGCTGTTTTACACCAAGTGGAATGTCATGATATCAGAGTAAGATTCCTATTGTACTGAAAAATTTGAATATGTACTCAAGCAACAATGTCACCCCCATCTCTACATGTTCTTTTTCATGTGTTTCTGTTTAATCAATTCTCAGTCTGAAAAGACACCTCAATGCAAAATATGAATAAAGGTACTTAAGCATTACATGTAGGTCACAGTGATCAACTTTCTGTAGAATAGCATCACACTCACCAGGATGAATATGCACACAAAGTTGCGTGACACATGGGCTTACAGTTTCAGAGAAACTGACCTAAACACAAAAACTTAGCTGAAGCCAAGAGTGAAATTCAGGTCACAATGTCCTATTTTTAATTTACTATATGACTCTTGGGCCTAGTGTTTGAAAAAACTGCTCTAAAGGCAGAATTTAACCAACATGTAATGGATTACTGGATAGATGGACAAATGGACATATAAGCACATATGGAGGATGGAACTCTATCTCCCTTCCTCATTTATCAGGGCATAACTATATTACCGTTTTAGACACCATGCATGTACATGTTAAGATATGGAATTTTGGCTTTATGTGCCATATTATAAGACCATGTTTCAACTATACTAGTTTTAAATCAGTCTTAAATCATTCTCATAAGTAAAGTGCTGTGCAGATTTACCTGACTATTGACATATCTTGCAAACCATAGTCGTCCAGGTGCTTGCTGAAATTCCATAAATGAAGACATTGATTAAATAATGGAGCTAATACAGTAATCCTCTACATAATAATGTAGCTAACAGTACACCTGATAATAATCAAGCTAATAGTATACCTGATAATAACGAAGCTAATAAAGTGGTACTCCTCATAATAATGAAGCTAATACAGTGGTACTCATAATAATGTAATTAACAGTAATCCTCATGATAATGAAGCTGATACAGTGGTACTCCTCATAATATTGTAACAGTATTCCATAATAATGTAAGTAATAGTACTCATAATAGTGTAGTTAACAGTACTCATAATAATGTAGCTAACAGCACTCCATAATAATGTAGCTAATAGTACTCCATAATAATGTAGCTAATAGTAATCCTCATAATACTGTAGCTAATAGTACTACTCATAATAATGTAGCCAGTACAGTGGTACTACTCATAATAATGTAGCTAACAGCATACCTCAAAATAAAGAAGCTAATACAGTGGTACTCTTCATTATAATGTAGCTAATACAGTGGTAGTCTTCATAATAATATAGTAACATCACACCTCATTATAATGAAGCTAATACAGTGGTACTCTACATAATAATGAAGCTAATATGGTGGTACTCCTCATAATAATGCAGCTAGCAGCACACCTCATAATAATGTGGCTAATAGTACTCCTCATAATAACGTAGCTAATACAGTGGTACTTTACATAATAATGTAACTAATACAGTGGTACTCTTCATAAAAATGTAGATAATACAGTGGTACTCTTCTTAATGTTGCTAGTGGAACTCTACATAATAATGTAGCTAACAGTACTCCTCATAATAATGTAGCTAATACAGTGGTACTCTTCATAATAATGTAGCTAGTGGAACTCTACATAATAATGTAGCTAATAGTGCTCTTCATAATATTGTAGCTAATACAGTGGTACTCTACATAATAATGTAGCTAATACAGTGGTACTATTTATAATAATGTTGCTAGTGGTACTCTATATAATAATGTAGTTAACAGTAATCTTCATAATAATGTAGCTAATACAGTGGTACTATTTATATTAATGTAGCTAATAAAGTGGTATTTTATATAATAATGTAGCTAATAGTACTCCTCATAATAATGTAGCTAATACAGTGGTACTTTTCATATTAATGAAGCTAATACAGTGGTACTATTTATATTAATGTAGCTAATAAAGTGGTATTTTATATAATAATGTAGCTAATAGTACTCCTCATAATAATGTAGCCAATACAACGGTACTATACATAATAATGTAGCCAATACACTGGTACTATACATAATAATGTAGCTAATACATTGGTACTTTTCATATTAATGAAGCTAATACAGTGGTACTATTTATATTAATGTAGCTAATAAAGTGGTATTTTATATAATAATGTAGCTAATAGTACTCCTCATAATAATGTAGCCAGTACACTGGTACTTTTCATATTAATGAAGCTAATACAGTGGTACTATTTATGTTAATGTAGCTAATAAAGTGGTATTTTATATAATAATGTAGCTAATAGTACTCCTCATAATAATGTAGCCAATACACTGGTACAATACATAATAATGCAGCCAATACACTGGTACTATTTATAATAATGCAGCTAATAAAGTGATATTCTACATAATAATGTAGCTAATACAGTGGTACTATTTATAATAATGTAGCTAATACAGTGGTGTTATTTATAATAATGTAGCTAATACAGTGGTACTATTTATAATAATGTAGCTAATACAGTGGTACTATTTATAATAATGTAGCTAATAAAGTGACATTCTACATAATAATGTAGCTAATACAGTGGTACTATTTATAATAATGTAGCTAATACAGTGGTTCTATTTATAATAATGTAGCTAATACAGTGGTACTATTTATAATAATGTAGCTAATACAGTGGTACTATTTATAATAATGTAGCTAATAAAGTGATATTCTACATAATAATGTAGCTAATACAGTGGTACTATTTATAATAATGTAGCTAATACAATGGTGCTATTTATAATAATGTAGCTAATACAGTGGTACTATTTATAATAATGTAGCTAATAAAGTTGTATTCTACATAATAATGTAGCTAATAGTACTCCTCATAATAATGTAGCCAGTACAGTGGTACTTTTCATATTAATGAAGCTAATACACTGGTACTATACATAATAATGTAGCTAATACAGTGGTACTCTACTTTATAATGCAGCTAATAAAGTGGCATTCTATGTAATAATATAGCTAATACCCCAGTACTCTTCATAATAATGTAGCTAATACAGTGGTATTGTATATTATAATATAGCTAATAAAGTGGTAATCACAATAATTATGAATACAGTAGTACTCATGTTGATATAACTGCCCATCTAGGAGTAGCAAGAACAAAACTGACATTATGATGGCTATATTATACGTCAGATGAGCACCTTTTAAGTACGAATCAAATAAACATCATAAGAGGTCCTGTGGTGAAAACTTAAAGAAGAGTTGCAATATAAAGAATGTCAAAATAGCTGCCATGGTGGCCAAACAGAATGTTAGAGCGATACAATTATCATACAAGTCCAGCTACATATCACAATCAGACTTTTGGTTTAAACATCATGTCAATATAAAAATCCATCTATGATAAGTACAGTTGTAGTTAGAAGATTTTCAAAATGGCCACTGTAGCAGTCATACTGGAGGTCAGATCAGCACCATTTGCAGTTGGAACCATATGGATACTGTAAAAAGTCTTCAATTGTTGTTGTTGTTGTTGTATGGTTTAATGCCATTTTTCAGCACAAGAAAGGCTATACACGGTGGCCAGTATAACTGGTGGAGGAAGAATCATGGAAAATCCCAGGAAGAGCCAGCAACCCACAAGAAGCTACTGGCAAGCTTTCTCATGTTAGCCGAGCCTGAGACTCAAACCCATATAGACAGAAAGTCTTCAAATGAAAGACCTATTCCAATATGCATTTCCATTCAGGAGGAGCAGCAAATAAGATTTTCAAGATGGCTGCCATGGTAGTCCTGCCACGGTAGTCATATTAGATATCACACTGGTACCATTTTGTTTGTGCCAACCAGACATAAGATGACTTCAAGTGAATGTC
The DNA here is from genome assembly GCA_028554795.2 of Sinohyriopsis cumingii. Lineage (NCBI taxonomy): Eukaryota > Metazoa > Mollusca > Bivalvia > Unionida > Unionidae > Sinohyriopsis > Sinohyriopsis cumingii. The sequence goes on from CM068838.1 coordinate 125,332,272, forward strand.
CATAATGATATGTTTTTCCATTCAGTATAACACTATATACTTTTATGGCTTCCATCTATAACACAGTATATGTTTATGGCTTCCATCTACAACACGGTATACTTTTATGGATTCCATCTACAACATGGTATACTTTTATGGCTTCCATCTATAACACCATATAATTGTATGGCTTCCATCTACAACACGGAATACTTTTGTGGCTTCCATCTACAACACGGTATACATTTATGGCTTCCATCTACAACATAGTATACTTTTATGACTTCCATCTATAACACGTTATACCTTTATGGCTTCAATCTATAACACCATATACTTTTATGGCTTCAATCTACAACACAGCATCATTTTATGGCTTCCATCTATAACACGTTATACTTTTATTGCTCTCATCTACAACACAGCATACTTTTATGGCTTCCATCTACAACACAGTATACTTTTATGGATTCCATCTACAACACAGCATACTTTTATGGCTCCCATCTATAACACCATATACTTTTATGGCTTCAATCTACAACACAGCATAATTTTATGGCTGCCATCTGTAACACCATATAATTGTATGGCTTCCATCTATAATACCATATACTTCTATGGCTCAATTCTATAACACAGTATACTTATATGGCTTCCATCTATAGCATGGTATACTTTTATGGCTTCTGTCTATAACACCATATACTTTTATGGCTTCCATCTAAAACACCAAATACCTGTATGGTTCCCATTAATAACACAGCATATGTGTATGGCTCTCGTCTACAAAACAGCATACTTTTATAGCTACCATCTACAACACGGTATACTTTTATAGCTACCATCTATAACATGGTACACTTTTATAGCTACCATCTATAACACGGTATATTTTTATAGCTACCATCTATAACACAGTATACTTTTATAGCTACCATCTATAACACAGTATACTTTTATAGCTACCATCTATAACACAGTATATTTTTATAGCTACCATCTATAACAAGGTATACTTTTATAGTTACCATCTATAACATGGTATATTTTTATAGCTACCATCTATAACAAGGTATACTTTTATAGCTACCATCTATAACATGGTACACTTTTATAGCTACCATCTATAACACAGTATATTTTTATAGCTACCATCTATAACAAGGTATACTTTTATAGCTACCATCTATAACACAGTATATTTTTATAGCTACCATCTATAACAAGGTATACTTTTATAGCTACCGTCTATAACATGGTATATTTTTATAGCTACCATCTATAACACAGTATATTTTTATAGCTACCATCTATAACACAGTATATTTTTATAGCTACCATCTATAACAAGGTATACTTTTATAGTTACCATCTATAACATGGTATATTTTTATAGCTACCATCTATAACAAGGTATACTTTTATAGCTACCATCTATAACATGGTACACTTTTATAGCTACCATCTATAACACAGTATATTTTTATAGCTACCATCTATAACAAGGTATACTTTTATAGCTACCATCTATAACACAGTATATTTTTATAGCTACCATCTATAACAAGGTATACTTTTATAGCTACCGTCTATAACATGGTATATTTTTATAGCTACCATCTATAACAAGGTATACTTTTATAGCTACCATCTATAACACAGTATATTTTTATAGCTACCATCTATAACAAGGTATACTTTTATAGCTACCGTCTATAACATGGTATATTTTTATAGCTACCATCTATAACAAGGTATACTTTTATAGCTACCATCTATAACAAGGTATACTTTTATAGCTACCATCTATAACATGGTATATTTTTATAGCTACCATCTATAACACAGTATATTTTTATGGTTCCCATTAGGACTGTAACGAATACAGTGGGTGGCTAATCCAATGCATATAATGAATAAAGGGTGACAAAGACAAATATTTATTCATAAATATTCAGTAATGAAAAACAAGAATAAAAAAGAATGGGTCTTAATCAAAGGTTAGCTGACTCATAGTTACTCAGTGTATTTAGTTACTAGTCTCATAGTTACTCAGTGTATTTAGTTACTAGTCTTTGTAACATAAAAGCAGTTCAAATAATAAAATTCTTCTTTAAAAAGACAAACATATCAACATGCTCTGGTTTGAGACCTGCCATTTGGGCAGTTAAAATGTCCCCTGCAGTTATTGAATAATCTCTCACTTGGGACATGATTTCAACTCTATTTTATCAGATTTTAAGCTTTAATTTTATTAGTAAATTAATTCAATAAACCCAGGCTGCTAATCTAAAATTGTTATTGAAAGCATTTACGAATATTGGACTGTAAAGGTTCAAATTTATAGGCTGCTTAGATTGACAGCAACATCAACAACAATAGAAGTTTATAAATAAATAGTAAATAGTAAAACATCATTGATAATGTGTCTACATAACTTGCAGGTAGTTCCAGCTTCTTTCGTTAAATATTTATTGCCTTCTTTGCACTTCAGAAATTCCGTATTTCCATACAGTCTATTTATATTTAGCTGGAACTGAAAGATTAGTTCCTGACTGTCATAAAATGCATCCTTAGAGAATGAAATTGACTTTAAATATTTGGTCAATAATTGTATAACTATTGAACAATAGTGATAAAATTATTATTAAAAAACAGTAAACAGCTTTAATTAATAATTTATTAATTTAATTTCACAAGAGTAAGAAAATAGTCTTCTGACTTCCAGAATAAACAACATGCCATAGTATATGACATCTAACATGACCACCACAGAGGCCATCTTGAAGGTCTTATCACTAGTCCTCTTCAATGGGTAGGTGGTTCTTTCCAGGGTTTTCCCAGGTTCTTCCTCCACCATTAATACTGGCCACCATGTATAGCCTATCGTGTGCTGAAAAATGGTGTTAAACCCTACAACAACAACAATAACACTGTACACTTTTATGACTCCCATCTTTATCTTGGTTCACTTTCATGGCTCCCATCAATAACAGTATACATTTATGACTCCCAGACATAACACAGTGTACAATTTATGACTCCCATACGTAACAGTGTACATTTATGACTCCGATCCATAACACAGTATACATTTATGACTCTCATCTATAATACAGTATATATGTATGACTCCATTCCATAACACAGTATACATTTATGACTCCCATACATAACACAGCATACATTTATGACTCCCATCCATAACACTTGTTGTTGTTGTTGTTGTTGTGGGGTTTAACGCCATTTTTCAGCACACGATAGGCTATACATGGCTGCCAGTATTAATAGTGGAGGAAGAACCCGGGAAAACCCCGGAAAGAACCACTGACCCTCGAGAAGCTACTGGCAAGCTTTCTCACATACCCACATTGGCTGAATCTTAGACTCGAACCGCCGCAGACAGAGGTGAGATGGCAGTGATCCGTAACGAAGAGCGCTTTAGACCACTCGGCCACTCGGGGCCCCCATCCATAACACAGTATACATGTATGACTCCCATCTATCAGTATACATTTATGACCCCCATACAGTACAGTATATATTTGTGATGACTCCCATCCATAACAGTGTACATTTGTGACTTCCATACATAACAGTGTACATTTACGACTCCCATCCATAACACAGCATACATTTATGACTCCAATACATAAAAGAGTATACATTTATGACTCCCATACATAACAGTATACATTTATGATTCCCACATATAACACAGTTTACATTTGTCTCCCATATATAAGAGTATACATTTATGACTCCCATACATAATAGAGTATAAATGTATGACTCCCATACATAACAGTGTACATTTATGACTCCCAGACATAACAAAATATACATTTATGTCTCTCATACATAACAGTTTACATTTATGACTCCCATACATAACAGTGTACATTTATGACTCCCCTACATAACAGTGTGCAGTTATGACTCCCATACATAACACAGTGTACATTTATGACTCCCATACATAACACAGTGTGCATTTATGACTCCCATCCATAACACAGTATACAATTATGACTCCCCTGAATAGCAATATCATGAGGGACCACCGTAATTGGGATATACAATACTGCAAGATAAATCTTACCTGACAGAGTTGTCCAAACTCTGCTTTTTCTGTTTGAGAAATTTCTTCCCTGCAAAATGAAGAAATGAAATAAGTTCTTTAGCAGGGTGGATGAAATCATTCTAAGTATTGTATAACAATTTTAAAATTCTACACATTATAGAAAAAAAGTAATCAGTACTTATAAACCATAACATTTTAATAAAACTAATTACAATCAGTGTTATTTGACCAATAACTGGATTAACATCAAGATAATACACAGATGTTAGGTCAACATCAACTTACATTTTGATTCCTCAATCAGATTACAGATTTAATATTAATGAAACATGTTGTTTATAATAATAACTCTTGTTAACATGAAATGCATTGCTGTGTCCATTAGGTTAGTTGTACATGGACCAGGATATTCCCAAAGTCAGCAAAACATGAAGCTGTGTCAGTGCCTGCCAGATCTTCTTATTATGTGTAGACCTCAATTTGAATAAATAATACAAAATTTAAAAGCTTATCTATATGACGATCAAGTTACTTCTGCATTTTTACATGTTTGATATATGTGATGTTGCAATGCCAACCATAGTCAAATGTCAGAATTATACATGTAATTTTAAGTCAGTCACAGTCAAACATCAGAATAATACATATAATTTTATGTCAGCCATACTTGAACATCAGAATTATGCATGTGATTTTGCAATATCACTCATACTCAAACATAATGTAGTTCTGTAGGTATCTAATAATAATTTGTTTACTCAGTATTATGCAAAATTAACAATCAAACATGCTTTGTTTTTTATTTTGTTTTGTACAAATATTTACATTAGGAAAGGATTTTGAACCCTCAGGAATAAACTCTTCCCATTTGCACATAGTGAACTGTATGATTCCTGTCTATTGAATGGGTATAGTTTACCTCAATTAACAACACTAGATTAATGTATGATTCCTGTCTATTGAATAGGAACAGCTTACCTCAATAACACTAGATTACTGTATGGCTCCTCCCTATTGAATAGGTATAGTTTACCTCAATTAACAACACTAGATTACTGTAAGATTCCCATCTATTGAATGGGTACAGTTTACCTCAATTAACAATGCTAGATTACTGTATGATTCCTGTCTATTGAATAAGTACAGTTTACCTCAATTAACAACACTAGATTACTGTAAGATTCCCATCTATTTAATGGGTATAGTTTACCTCAATTAACAATGCTAGATTACTGTATGATTCCTGTCTATTCAATGGGTACAGTTTACCTCAATTAACAACACTAGATCAGTGTATGATTCCTGTCTACTGAATGGGTACAGTTTACCTCAATTAACAACACCAGATTTCTGTATGATTCCTGTCTACTGAATAGGAAGTTTACCTCAATAACAATGCTAGATTACTGTACGATTCCTCTATATTGAATAGGTACAGTTTACCTCAATTAACAACACTAGATTACTGTAAGATTCCCATCTACTGAATGGGTACAGTATACCTCAATTAACAACATAGATTAATGTATTATTCCCATCTGTTGAATGAGTACAGTTTACCTGGATTAACAACACTAGATTACTGTTAGATTCCCATCTTTTGAATGGGTACAGTATATTACCTGGATTGACAATACTAGAATAATGTATGGTTCTTCTCATTTGAATGAATACATTTTATCTTGATTAACAAGACTAGATTACTGTATGATTCCTGTCCATTGAATGGGTAGTTTACCTTGATTAACAACATGAGATTACTGGTGTTAACAAAATATCAGTACCAAGATTAAAACTGTGGAAAACATAAAGCTGCTACAATGTCAAAAACTAAACAACAAGCCAAATTCCACCTGTTGTCCATCAGCTATCAGCCATGTTTTGTATGTTTGAAATACTGCATGAAAATAGACGATTCTCAGGGCATTCCATAAAACTGGAAGCAGCAGGTAAAAATTTTAAAGTAACATGCGGGTTTGTGTCTGCCACAGTGGGGTTACAGGGGACAGCAAAAAGAAAGTTGCTCTGGCAGATTTAGGCATGTAATTAACTGAGTACTGGCACTTTGGGAATACCCTAACTTGTTGTTGCAGGTTTAATGCCATTATCCAACACATAATAGGCTATACATGGTGGCCAGTATAACTGGTTGAGGAAGAACCTTGGAAAACCCCGGGAAGAATAACCCACCAACGGGAAGCTACTAGTAAGCTTTCTCACATACCCACATGGGCAAAGCCTGAGGCTCAAACCCATATACACAGAAATTAGATGGCAGTGATCAGAAAAGGGGATCACTTAAGACCACTCAGTCACTCAGAGGTGAGATGGCAGTGATCAGAAAAGGTGATCACTTTAGACCACTCAGTCACTCAGAGGTGAGATGGCAGTGATCAGAAAAGATGATCACTTTAGACCACTGAGTCACTCAGAGGTGAGATGGCAGTGATCAGAAAAGGTGATCACTTTAGACCACTCAGTCACTCAGAGCCCCGAATAACCTGATTGTCAATAAGGGCTGAATGTGAATCATGGCCTATCTATCATAGCACATTTTAAACCTGGACTTGAGATGCTTTGTCAACCAATAACACATTTTAAACCTGGACTTGAGATGCTTTGTCAACCAATAACACATTTTAAACCTGGACTTGAGATGCTTTGTCAACCAATAACAGAAAACACTGAACTTGTTAAATTTTCAGGAAGCAGAAAGTCAGAAATCAAAAGTATTGAGTGTAATTTTTCAGATACTCTAACTTCTTGTACACCACTAATTAACATTAAAACATTGTTTAATATTTGTTATGGTGTCAATTTAATTCTGCGAGTAGCCAGTTAAATGCAATATACTGGAGGAATCTCAGGGACCTGAACTTCCAGGTCAAATACGAATAAAATTCTCAAATGAAGCACCATTTCCCTCTGTGCTGCATTCTTGTGATGCATCTCAGTTTCCCTCACGATGATTCCCTTTTTTGGTCAGGACCAATCTGCAGAATAGTCTGATGGTTAAATAAACTGACATGAATCCAGTGTGACTAATTAACTGTTAATTTTCTTTGATATGATGACTTAAAGAAATCAATGTTCTATTGAATATATATGTAAGCACCTGTGATTGTTCAACAATGCCCTTTGTTGTGTTAACTGTGTTTAAATTGGTGACAATGTGTATATAAATCATGAGTTTGAGTTGGACAATACAGTTAAATCAGCTAATAATAATAATAATAACATTAATAATAATCACATTAATAATAATAATAATAATAATAATAATAATAATAATAATAATAATAATAAAACTACATGTGGTATAGAATGTAGGGCACATATCAATAGTTGCTTTTTAAAGAACTGCATAGAAGTACTTTAACTCATAAAAATAGGTGACCACTGGTGGCCTAAGTGGTTAGATCGTCTACCTTAGATGTGGGAGGTCGCAGGTTTGAACTCCAGCTGAGTCATATCAAAGACTTATAAAAATGATTAAGCAAAATCTTTAACACTTTAACCCCTGGTGACGAGTTTACATGGCATCAGGTAGTAGCCTACTGCCAAGCTCTGTAGCGTCAAGGTCATGCAAGATACACTAAAGTGGGTGGTATTATAGAAAAGTAGACAGAAGTAGCTCTACAATGATACCAAATAATCTGGAATTTCTAGTTGCACTACAAAATACAGAGGGAAAAACCTCATTTTTTGGACCCAATTTTTTTCTACCAAAAATTCACCCGTGGTCAAAATCCGATTTTGTATCCACATTTTAGACTTTTTAGTCTCAAATCTAAGGCAGAATGGTATGAATTGCAAACAGACAGATGAACCTCAGCAAAAAGTAGGATACGATGACCAGCTGGAATAAAGAGTGGTCTCCATACGAAAATAATGTGTCTGTTAAGCAAAAAAAGAAAGAAAGAAAAAAAACTCTCAACTTTTACCCTTCTGCTCATGCGTGAGCCAAATAGCCAATGAAAAACTATGTTTCTAACAAAACTAGGCAGTGTGTTATTGAAAGATCACCTGGAAGTTGGTGTTTTAGGATGTATTCAGAAATAGCTTTCAAAATGTGTTTCCTACTCAAATTTCAGACAAAAACGATTAAAACCTCCAGGGGTTAATGTGTTAATCATTTTTCAGGAAACAGGCTGGAGATGAAAATAGCACTATAAAGACCAAAAACAGTTGAAAGGAAAGACAGGATGCTGATAAAAACGGTGACAGAACTACAAACGTGAAAACTTTAAATCTGAGTATGAGAAGCAGTTCTCATGGTTAAAAATAATGAATCAGTTGGTACATTAAAAGCAGTTTGTGAGTGGAATAATACTGCTGCAAATCAAAATCCTTTCACTCGAAATGGAAATACCGAGTTGCTGCTATCAGCCTTTTAGCCATCACGAAATTTAACCTGGATCATTTAATTGTTATTAATCGTTGCTGTGTTGCATTAATAAGGTGGACAATCCTGTATGCTGTCAAGAAAACTTAAGAAATGATGACTGCAAAGCTGGCCAGTTCCATATAATGTAACGGTGAATAAAGCAATCAGAATAATGGAGATGCATCCTGTACTTGAAGACTTAGATAACCAGAATGCCATACGTACATTTGTTACATCAAAGAACTGGAAACATTAAAGAAACTACTCTGCACCTGGAAATTACTGAAAAGAAAATTCTCTGTGATTTTTTGAGGCAGCTAATTTAAAATCCAGATATATAATAAAATAATGATGTTAAGTACGTGAAAGACCCAAAAGTGTGCAAAGCATAGGTAATACCAAGTTTATGTGTAACTATATGATAAAAATCAGTTCAAAAAAGAATTTAAAAGTATTATTTCTATTGTTTTATTATTAGAAAACAATTTACATAGAATTTATTACTTCACAAATTGGTTACATAATAAATATAATGAATACATGTATTCTGGTCTCGCCCACAGTACATGCACCTTAAAAAAATCACTGCTCTGTACATGTACTTAAAAATGTACATGCACCTTAAAAAGATTACTCCTCTGTACATGTACTTAAAAATGTACATGCACCTTAAAAAGATTACTCCACTGTACATGTACTTAAAAATGTACATGCACCTTAAAAAGATTACTCCTCTGTACATGTACTTAAAAATGTACATGCACCTTAAAAAGATTACTCCTCTGTACACATACTTCGCTCTATACAATATCCAACAGTACCAACCTTATAATCTACAAGCACATAATGAATAGGCAATCTGGGTTCTGTTTATCCATACATCTTCCTACCCAAGCAATGTCAAGAATATATTTCCCATCTCATTCTTGACAACAATTAATTATTCAGGATGTTCGGTTTTGGGATGAAAATAACCAGATTAACTGGGGTAACAATATGCAATTAAAATAAACTTTAAATAAGTTACAAATCAACTACCCTTCATCCAATTTTCATGAAATTTTTCTAAATTTGATGTATCACTATGTGGAAGTAAATTCAAAAGAAGAACTTTGTACAACTATGGTATGCTAGTTTGTACTCTGTAACTTGAATATGTCAATTTTAGTTCCATTCACTAATCATGATACTGGTGACTAATTAATGGTACTAACAATGCAATGTGCAAAGAGATTTAATATCTAGTAAGCTACCGATTCAAGCCCTGTGACACTGAATCAATTTTGTAAGCGATTCTCATCAATCGTTCCTTTATAATTACAGGCAGCAAAACAGCAGCTAGCAGCCGTGATAGGTCTTATTTGCTGCATCGGAATTTCTTTCAATGGAAAGCTGGCTTAGCCAAGGATTTTTGTCGTAAGCAGAATTGAATGCTGAGACTGTAGGAATGTGATCAATTATTGTCTGAAATCAATGCAAGTGGGTAGAAGCCTTGAAAAGGATTTCCAGAATGCAGTGAGGCAGATAGAAAGGTATTGATTATTGAAGAAATCGTGTAAAATGGCAGGTGCTTGTCTCTGATCAGATTGGTGCTTATGCAGGAAAAGTAATGCATGAACTTAATAGTTGCTTATTACAAGACTGCCACAGGCAATTTGAGCTTTTAATAGAAACAGTCAAGTCTGCTTATATGCAACTAAGCCTCGGGACCAGACCCAAGCTATGCATATAAACAGAATATGCATTTAAGCGCAATTCATGTATATTTAAAATATAAAATGGGACCATACTTTCGCTATGCACTTAAGTGATCTATGCAATTAGGCGATATGCATTTAAGTGAAGCCGACTGTATTGTAAAACACAGATAATAAGCACATGTAAAAATAAGCGTATATAGAAATCAAATGTACACACGCCCACAAGTAATAAAAAATAAGCACACCAGATTATTTTTCTTCCTATAACACAAAGGATATGATATGATGTTACTTTGCTAAAAATCAGAAAATTATATTTTTTCCAGCTACATGTATTGACTGAATGTTTCTTTAAAATAGTGTCTGGCCCCTGTCTCAGAAAATTAAATTGTTGGTCCCTAGTATAATTGCAGTATACCATGGCATACATCAATGATGTTAATAAATACCATGGTATACCACAGTAAAAAATAAATTTCATGGTACCAAGCTGTAACTAAGTAACCAAGTACCTAACCTAACCTAACCATACCATACCATACCATACCATACCATCCATACATACACAGGCATAATAAAACAATAAAATAGGACACCCATTTGTACAAGATCAATTTGGAGTCACTATAAAAGATGATAAAAACTATAAAAATATTCTTGCATTTTTTACTAAAAAAATCATTGTTCTTAAAATCTGCTTTAGAAGCTATTATCTTGACCATCCAGAGAAATCATATACCGTTTGCTGGCTTTGAAGTCAAGGTTCTGAGTAACCTTGAGTCACAAGCTGTAAGAATCACTGTTCATGCATTAATAATTACCTTGATTAGCTAGCACATAGGCCTCCCACTTAAAGCCTGCAGTTCACTCTAATTCTATACTCAATCTCTGTACAATATACTTGGGGGTGGGGTATGCCATCACAATACACAAGGTACAGTGTTCCAGTCATTAATATACCACTGAATAAACATATTGATACATACTTACATACTTCCAAATGTACTGGACAAAAAGGGCATTTTGAGTAGAGTAGGATGTACACTGTATAATGCATCGAAGACTACAATATTTACCATATATGTTGGGACACTGTATTTGTTGGGACACCATCAATTCATTTTTAAAGTAACTTTTTGTGCACTGTATGTTCTGGGATATGTAATTTTTTTTGAGTTGTAAGTTGTGGGACATCTTATAAATCAATAAAAATGTAACTGTTGGAAAATGCACTTCAACTGAACTTTTCTTTTAAAAAATATAAAACTGTATGTCTGATAAAACTCTAATCCCCTGCAGCAACATCTCAACACAACCCTTTTCATGCACACATACGATCCATTTTTTCATGTATGAATATTTGTTCATGCCATGAAAAATTATCGTTGTGGTTGATGCTGTCGTGGGTTTAACACCATTTCTTAGCACAAAATAGCTATACATGATGGCCAGTACAACTGGTGGAGGATTAACGCAGGAAAACGGTGGTAAGAACTACCAACCCACAGGAAGGTACTAGCAAAGTATCTATATAATCATGAGTTAAACACATGTACTTAACCCATGTCAGCAAAACATAAAACACTGATCACAGTGACCCTTTTGGTCACATGATAAAGTACTAATACAAGAGATACATACAATTATCAAGACTGGTACACAAACAGAACACAAAAAATGAAACATAAACACAAAATTTCAGTACAGTAAATGAAACATAAAATACAGGTCACACATTTTTTGCAATTTAGTGTAGTACTCATCAGGATTTATTCTCTCATCAAGTTCCTTTATGCTATATAGGATAGCATGCAGTTAGCATAAAAAACCATGTGTGGTCATTACATAGACAAAAATATAACAAAAGCCAGGAAAATATGGTTATGATGAGCTTCAATTGCTATAAGGGATGATAATGCACACCATAAGGCAGCTGTTAGTACAATTTTTGTAAGTCTCTGGTATGACTCTGACAGGATTCAAACCTGCAATAGCCCACTTCCAAGGTGGATGCTCTAACCAATGGGCCATTGGAGCAGTCTGATGATTCAAGCATGAACAGTTAAAAGAAAATTTAACCAAAGACAGTGCAAAATGAAAATATGGGTCACAGTTACCTACTTTTGCAGGAAACATTTAGTACTTGCCAAGTTTCATGATTCCAGGTAAAACAATATTGTTACAGTGTGCATAGAACCTGAGCTAAATGGACAAATAAATGTATAACTAATAAGAATATAGAACATCTGTCCCATTAGTGTCTTCCCATGGGGATAGGTGTTATGAAACCCATACTTAAATGTTGCCTTGGACCAAGGAAGAAAGAATGGTTGAGATACAGTGATTGCTTTCATCTTTATGGATGCTAATGCTAACAACAATGCAGATGTGATGTCATCACCATGGTTAGAACTATACCTATCCCCTACTTTGTCAAGTTGACATAAAAAAATGAAACATGTTACCAAACTGCAACAAATAAAAACAACCTGGTTTGCTTTTTACGCTTGTGTCTACAGGCAGGTTGTGTTAAGATATTCTGCAGCCAGGAAAACTGAATTTGTAAATAAGTGTAAATGATGTGAAACACAAGTTCTTCATCTTATATACTGTACTAGTAAATAAAGTCTGAGAATTATGTTTTAATGGAAAGCAATGTTCCAGGAAATAATATAAATGAATCGGTAAAGGATTATCTTTATTTCAACAAAGAATTACAAGGAAAAATATTTAAAGGACCATACAAGTTTTAGCTCCTTACCGAAATTCATGAAGGACACAAACATCTTGTTGCTTGAAATAATAGAACAAGACCATATGGTACTGTGACTAGTAGCTGATGACAGTATTTACAGAACAATCCCAGTGATAAGTGTTTGATAACATTAATTAGAGAACAATTCCAGTTTAAGGTTTCTCAATCTGATAACAATTCCAAGCCTAGGATTCTGAATTTGAGAACAATTAAGCTTAGATTTCTAATAACAGTAATTACAGAGCGATTCCAATTTAAGGTGTATGGATCTGTGAACAATTACAGTTTTAGATGCAAAGAAATCAATAACACAGCAATATAAAATGTACATATTTTAATTTAAAGGCTGATTAAAAGAGGAATTTATTATTTATTCAGGATTCTCTGATTCATCTCTCACTGATGTTCATAAAATGTCAGATTTTATGAATTTCACTTTTCCTATTTTGATTCCATAAAACAGGAGTGTTGAAAGATTTTGCATGTATAACATCTTTATGGTTCTAACTTAATACAAATAATCACCTTGGTGAAAGTGGAGCAAAAATTTTTATTGAACGATATATAATAATGTCATTTTTCCAACTTGCTCTATGGTCGCTGAAATTGTAAAACTTTTCTCTTGTTCAGTCTCCTTGTACATTCATGTATCTTACTTTAATGCAATTTAGAACACCAACCTAATTCACTAGATCTGCCAATACTGTACAATTCTTGTCCTCTGTGTGTGAGGGGGGAGGGGGTTTAAGGCCCATCACCTGACAAAGATGGCAATGTTGTACCAAGCAAAAATAGGAACTAATTGTGGTCTCCTAGCTCAACCCGTAGGATAACAAAGTCATCCAGCCAAAAATAAATCTACATTAGAATTAAACTGTTAAATGGTTACAACTGCTTCCTTGCGATTGATAATTCATGATCATTAGTCATTTCCCATACACAGAGTATACATATCAAATTCGAGTTTTACATTTTTAGCATTTTACATTTTCAGCAATATCACAATGCCTTCATCAGTGACTAATATTGATCATGTGACTTATCATGGTCATGTGATATGAGGAGACGTGTAGATGTGTGGTAATTCAGGGCACATGATCAACATTAGTTGCTGATGCTCTTAGTATGGGAAATTACTGATGATCATGGTTACAAGATGTTGCAAAACCTAAAATAAAAAAGAGCAAACTAAACATTGATGATAGCACAAAAAAATCGAAACCATTGGTCAAAAAAGATCCTATATCAACCATACTCTTAAAACAAAATCTCAGAGATCATCACAGGATGCATCCCATGCCAAACAGGCTGCCATCACTATCACACATCAAATGGGTTGAATTCACTATTTGACATCAAACAGGCTGAATTCTCAATCCCACACTGAACTGGCTGAATTCACTAGTTGCCTTTCACAACATGGATGAAATAGCAATGGTATCTCAGTGATAAGTGTGCTGGACTTGCAACCTTAAGTGTGTGGGTTCCAATTCTACTATCAAATCAACCTGGGTAGGCTACCATAGCTCAGGTTCAGGTAAACCAATCATCCACTCAATCCTGATCAGATTAAAATTGTCTAGGCACTGTAAAAGTTTACTATGTACTCATCCCAAGCAGATGTAAATTCCAAACCTTTGGAATAAATCAGAGTGATTTTCTTACCCTTAACAAGTGCTTAAGTTCAACATCGCTTAACATTTGGTGCATGTCAGTTATAAATAAACCCATGCCTAATTTGTTGTCATCATAAAACATTGTCCTTATTACACAGGTGCCTGATATAATGTTATTATGGGTAAATACTATGAACATAATATGTTGCAGTTTCACACTTAGTCCAAAATTTTGTAACAGTGTTTGCATTTACAGTGATATTTTACAGTAATTTAGGCATCATTTTGATGCAGAGAAAGATTCCATTCCAAAGAGGCATTACACATCTAAGAAGTGAAAAGATGGGGAATGCCAAAATTATTTGTGTGTGAGAGAGTGTGTGTGTGTGTTTTGGATTTTTAACATAGCTTTAACAATTTTTCAGTCACATCACTATAATGTCTGCAGTGCGGCAGTTTATAGTGATGTTTACCACAGGGGCATCACGCCAGACATGTGACATCATGTCCTACCCAGACACAGTGTCCTGTCACCAGGCCGACCAGTCCTAACACTAACCTCTATTGCTCAGCATCTAGCAAGGCAGCTGTTAGTATCATTTTTATAAGTCTTTGGTATGACTTGGCCAAGTTTGGAACCCATGACCTCCTGCATCCAAGGCAGAGGTTCTAACCATGACCTCCTGCATCCAAGACAGAGGTTTTAACCATTTAGGCCACCAGAGTGGTCCCAAAATTATTGGTGATTTTTCATCTGGTCAGGCAGGGGCCCCAAATGGCCAAGTGGTCTAAAGCGCTCTCCATTACGGATCATTGCCATCTCACCTCTGTCTGCATGGGTTCGAGTCTTGGATTCAGCCAATGTGGGTATGTGAGAAAGCTTGACAGTAGCTTCTCGTGGGTCGGTGGTACTTCCCGGGGTTTTCCAAGGTTCTTCCTCCACCATTAATACTGGCTGCCATGTATAGCCTATCGTGTGCTGAAAAATGGCATTAAACCCTACAACAACAACAACAACAACATCATCTGGTCAGGCAATGTTTCATTTGCAGGTCACCTGTATTTTCAGGAAGCTTTATTGATATACTGTCATACCTTATGGAAGATGTATTCAGATATTTCTACAAAAATGTAATTACATTTCATATGAAGAATGTTGCCAACTAACATTCCAAATGGGTAGTTTAAGTGTCTACGAACTTCCATACAATGCACGCCACTGTAATCTATTCATAAAGCAGATAATTTTGAGACAGCAGCTACCAAATGGGTGAAATCTATTTGACATAATGACCTAGATATGTTCCTATTCTTTCAGCCAATCAGCAATCTTCCTTTTTATGGTGCTAGTATGTAGCTCTCTAGAAAGGATGTTCAACAAAAATGGATCATTTGCCATGAAAACCAAGATGCAAGTTACTGATATGTGTCCTGTGAAAAGTAATTACATACTTATATAAATATCTACTGGAGTCTTTAGTTTGGCATGACAATGTATTAATAAATCTGCACAGTCTTGGGAATAATGGCAACCGGGTGGAGCAAACATTTTAATGCCTAACCAGACAAAAACCATATGTTTTTCACATTCTTTATCTCTTAACATCTGCAATATCTAACTCTGTTTCACTGTAAATGTAAATACCACAAAGAAATCAAGGCTGTGTGCAGATGCAATTTCTCAAATTACAAACCTTCAGCAGCAGGGAAGTTCTACAGACCCCCTGGCACAGACGAAATTAACCCTTCTAGACAAATAATTTCCGTAGAAGCCTCAGATTTCAAAAATAAAGCCTCCTACGCGAAATAATCTGAAAAATTCCCCCCAAATTTGCATTTTTGGACACAAAAAAAATGGCATCTTTTTTGGGGGGGGTATTGTAAAATTTATTTGGCATTGCAAATTCCGACTGCAATTTTATGAGTAAATTTGATCAAGACCGACTCGATACCTACTACGCGGATCATGAAGATTAATCGTGACAAATCCGTGCGGTGTCGCCTGAGCGTGACTAAAGAAAATTTTAAACTTATTTATATCCATGTCGCCATTGCACCAAGTTTGATGGATATTTCTTAGCGTGTGAGTATCAACGCCATTGAAAACTGATAAAATATTACAATTATCTCTAATAACCTTCGGAATTTGCGTATATCGCTGCGTCACGTAAATCACATCGGTGTTCTTATGTCGGCCACGCGAGAATATCCTAGCTGGGTTAGTTTGCTTATCCAGCATCACATCATCGAAAACAACAAGATTATTAGTATCGCCGTCTAAACTTTCTACTGATGGAGATTCATTGATATCCGTTATAAATTCTATTGTGCCATCCTCAGTTTTATCGCTAAATTCCTTTAGTACTTTATAACATCGCTGATCATCAACAGATGGTGCAATCAAATACAATTTATCCCATTTTAGCCATCGCATTATCAAATTCAACAACAATTGCGTTTTTCCAGAACCAGATGGTCCAATGATTATCATTCTAATCGAATTTGGTAATGCCTCGGTGTGCTTTACTTGCTCGCGTTTCTTTGTGGCTGAAAAATCAATTACATTCATGTTATTAGAATATTATGGATTCATATTGTGTTAAGTGTCGCACTCGAACTGCTACGATAAATCCAATCGAAGTCGTTACACGCAACAACAGGAATGCAATCAAGGGAGAATGTGAAGTTTGTAAGACAATTAAGTTTAGATTTGTAAAAAAAAAAGTAGAACCGGAGGAGACATCGCAACCTCCTTAACAAATCTGCCTGGAGCTCCCTGGGCGAAATATCCCGGAGAGAAACATTTACCAGGATATAATTACTGCGGACCTGGTACAAGGCTAGATATAAGACTTAACGATAATAATCAACCAAATCCTGGCGAGGATCCAGTAAACGCTATCGATAACGCATGCTACTATCACGATCTTGCATATCGCAGCGGAGATTTACAACAAAGACATCTCGCTGATATTAAATTAATTCACGCAATAGATGCTATTCCTGATAAAAATTTCAAAGAGAAATTGGCAACTTGGTTGATAAAAGGAGCAATGAAAGGTAAATTAGTACTAGGTGCTGGTAATTTATAATGGAGCAAATATATTATTCTCCGCGAGGATTCTGGAAGGGAAAATCAGCAATAGACAAACTTGCTAAGGCAGCAAAAGTAAAGCAATCTGTCGCTGAATCGTGGCTATCGAGGCAAGCAGTCTGGCAAATTTATCTTCCTCCGCCTAAGAAAATATCATATGCGAGTTTCTCTGTCAGCGTCCCTAATGAAGTCCATCAGGCTGATTTAATGTTTCTTCCTTACGATACCGTTGACGGAGTTACATACAAATATGTTTTGACGGTTGTTGATATTGCAAGTAGGTACAAGGAAGCGGAACCGTTATCGAATAAAACAGCAACAGATATTGCTAAGGCGTTTAGCGAAATTTATTCACGATCTCCATTAACATGGCCGAAGCTTCTCCAGGTTGATCCAGGACGAGAATTCCTCGGTGCGGTTACTTCACTGATGAAAAAGAATAATGTTAAAATCCGTCGCGGTATTGTAGGTGTTCATCACAATCAAGCTATCGTTGAGAGATTCAATAAAACTCTTGCAGAACGATTATTCGGATATCAGTACGCGAGAGAATTTATTCAAGATAAACGATCTCACGATTGGGTAACAAGATTACCTCACGTGATTAACGCACTAAATAACGAAGTAACACGAACAATATCAATGAAACCCGTAATTGCAATTACAAAGACAAAAATACCACTAAAGCGAGATTTTACTATTCCACCTGTGCTAGGTAGCGTCACGGTCAGATATTTATATAAGGAAGGAGAAGCCGAGGGTGGCAGAAAAAGAGCAACTGATCCAAACTGGAGTGTTACGACACATAAAATATCAGCTGTAACAAGATCATCAGGAAGGCCAGCGATTTATTTTCTAGATTCACTAGCGCCACAACGCGGATTTACCAAAGAAGAATTACAAATAATACCAAAGGATACTCAATTACCACCATCGTCGTTAATGTGAAATTTAATTCTACCTAACTGAGATAATTTTCTTACTCGAGACACGGCCAGATAAACTAAATTTGACCAGGAAATTCTATCATCGACGATCCAAACTTGGCCATCTACTGTTAATCCCTGTGATGAATGTATCGTTGCTGCGTATCCGAGTTTCCATGGCGATCTTTCAGCGTTTATTGCATCATTGACAAGATTAATATCAACGAAAATAATATCATTCAAAACTAATATTTTTTCTTCTCCACATGGCAAAATAACATTGATATTTTGTTTTCTAGTATCAGTTGGCCTATAACACAACGGCACCTGCAACGTTGGAAATTTCTCACAGTGAAGCTTAAATAGTATTTCTTGAATATTATCACGAATAATTTTTCTGCTAGCAACGATCAAATGATCTGGACGCCACAAATTTAGAAAATTATCCATCGAAGTTTCGTCGATTATTTTTCTCATCACATCACATTGAAATTTATTAGGTTGCAATCGAATCATTTTTTTAAACTCGGTCAGTAAAATATCATTAGATCTATAATCAGCGTCAATTTCTTCATAATAATCTACAAAATTTCTAAGCCACCTGTGAGGAGATTCACCATCAATAGGATCAGGTTGGCCGTGATCGCCGCACATTATTACTGCAGTATTTTTTTCTTCTAGCCAACTCAGGAATAATTTTAACATAACTAAATTTACCGTGCAAATTTCATCAAATATTATAATCTTGTTGATATATTTATTTCCCATTCGAGCCGGATCCCACAATCCACCACTATATTTGAAATAACTGTGATAAGTACAAGAACTAACGCCACGTTGTTTTATTTCTCGCGCTAATCTGTGAGTTGGAGTCAACACGATCATATCAGAGTTTGAAAATAAGTTTATTGCTCGTGTTGTTTTACCACTACCGCCAGGACCATTTAGGTAAACGAATTTGTTTCGTGAAATTGGATCAAACACTGATACTGCTGTTGATACTTCATCGCATTTATCTTTATGAAATTTATCGCAATCTTCTACATCCGCGTCCTCACAATAATCTAGAATATCCTCGTTTTTTATTCTCCAAGTTCCCCAAGAACCATCGGTGATTAAATTTTCTAATCTGCACTGGAATTTCTTATCGATATAAAATGAATCCGTTGCAACCCTTACCGCGATATCAGAAAATTTATTTATCATTGACAGCAAATTAATACTCACATAGGCGAGCATTGATGATCTTAAATGAGTATACTGCGCGGATTCTCCATCGAGATAAGTTATCACTGTTCCTAATTTTTCTCCATCAATAATAATATTTTCTCTACTGCAAAATATTCCACGAGACACCGTATCGGCAATAATAAAATCCATCTCAGCATCATTGATAAATAACCTAGCGTGGCGATGTTTATGATCAACTGATCCTCCTTGAGTAAATTTACCAATTATTTTTCTTCCAATATCTTTCGCGTTCTCACAATCCGTGGGTAACCACACCTCGGTCTGCTTTCTATACGATATAATCGCTTCACTTACCGTCAATGATATCAACATCGACGAATCCAGCATATATCTCAACAGCACTATGGGAATCCATCTTCGCTGAGATAAATGCCGACCAAACCAAATATAACAAATTTTATGCAAATTTTCAGCAAGTTCGAATGAAGTAACATGAGCGAATCCGGTCATAACAAAATCGGGTAATGGTCCGTTGATTGCAACTCTCGTCATCTCGTTGGTAGGATGGCCGAATTTAGCAAAGTAATCTGCACAATCGCCATATCCGAGAAAACTTCCAGGATAGCATGCGCTCATATCAACGGAGATCATATCTTCGAAATTGTATTTTGTATTCCACAATCCTCCGTGGCCGTATTCGATACAACTAAGTTGAATATCATTAAGAAACTCATTCCTTGTAGGTTTCCACGAATTTCTCTCTCTGGCGGCGTGAGCGGCAACAGATGGAACAGTAAAGCAATTTGTCAGCAACCGATCTGGATTTGACGAATACTTCTCCGCGATATTTTTCATCGAATCGTGTAATAGTTCATCACGGTAAATATCTCCGCACGGCAAAATAAACTGATCATATTTTTCTTCGCTGGAAAATAACCAAACTGATATTGGATCGGACTTGGCTAATAATTTGATATATCGGAACATTGCATCAGCGTCATTAACGGGATAGAATTTAACAACACGATCTCGTGGAAATATCATTACCGACTGAGTCCACGCGTGTGAGTTATGATCAACAATTTCGATTGGTGTTCCTCGGGATTTATACGGCGACGAGTATAATATTTCACCCGATAGCGTTTTAACCGTAATAGGAAATTTAAGTTTCTTACTTAACGCAGCAACATCGTCAATTGATGCGCCATCAACAACTGTCTTTGCCCATGAATTAATTTTATCCAATCTCAATTGGGTTAGACCGGATCCGCGACGAGCATTTTTCATGTGCTCGATAACTCTCTCAGCTACGCAATTTATCATCGGAGATTCTTTCATCGCTGGTAGATTTTTCGCGTCAGGATTATTATTCAGCCGATAAATTCCATAAACAACAGCACTAGAAGGATACGCCCTAGCATAATAAGGACCATCAATTCCCAATAACAATCCTGGTTTCGAATTCTTATCAAGAACGACGTTTTTCTTACCACCGCGTACTGGATCTCGTTTGTCGCGAATAATCCAAGTATCGTCCGGCATTTGTGCAATAAATTTTATTCCAAAGATAAATCGCTCATCTTTGTGTTCAGATTTTATGTGTTCGATTATCTTCTTCGCTCGCTCTAAATTCATAGTAGCATCAACAAAATTAGTTTTCCACGTTGACCAAGTATGAATCGCTCCATCATCAAAAAATTCTTTCTTTGCACGATCTACTTCAGGAATTATATATTCTGCCTCATCAAGATCAAATAAATCCATTATTATATTTTAGACAAATATCTAATTATATAATGAATCAATGTTCATGGATAATAGTTGGATCAACAAAATCATGTGACAAATCCTGTAGAGGTGAATATTGCGGTGCTCATATATATGAAGTTCGACGAGGCAATAAAGGGCCGCAACGGTGTTTAGTTTGTCAAGTTGGAACTCGGGGAAAGACAAGGTTGTGTTTCTCTTGTGGTGGAAAAAAATATCGTGAGTTACGGAGATATTATGAAAAAAGATCCTCCTCAGTGATAAAATGCGAAGAAGATTATATTAATCGTTTCAGAGCAAATTTCGATTTAAACAAAGAGAATATCATATATGGAAATGAAATCAGCGATTCCCATGAGTGAATATAAATCGCATCCCATCATCGAAGGTTACGAAGCATCTGAGGATGGTAATGTCAGAAACATCAAAACAAAGAAACGTGTTGGTAGTATTTGTAATTCGGGATATCTCAAATTTACAGTCCATAAAAGAAATGAAAGAACAGAATGTTATTCGAATCATAGATTTGTGTTCGAGTGTTATTACGGACCAATAGATATCGGACTTGTTATTGACCACATTGACGGTAATAAACTTAACAATAAACTTTCCAATCTGCGCGCGGTAACCCAGAGTGAAAATTGTAGGGTTGGTAATAACCGTGGATTTCCTAATTATTCGAGGACTGTTAAATCAGTGAATCAAACAACAGGTGAGGAAATCGCGTTTACATCGATGTCTGCAGCAGCAAAACATTTCGTTATTGACTCGCATTCAGTAAAACGAGTGGCAGAAGGAAAATACAACGCAACATTTTCTTATGATGCTGATTCGTGGATCAAATTCTCCTATGTACCAATAATATTTGATTCGGAGAGTGACGAAGAATAATTGAATATCTCCGCAAAACAAAAAAAAAAGATTAATTTTGAAAATTTCCCTGGATTTTATTTATTTTTTTCGCCCATTTTTTCCTGGGAGATAGATTTAACAAATTCACTTGCGATTTAAAAATCAGAGATTCTCACGATTTCACCAAAAGATTGATACTTACAGTTTCTCCGCGTATATCAAGTAAATTTCCTTTTTGATCCGTTAGTTTGAAATTTATTCTTGTCAATAATCGATTATGACATCGCAGGTAAAACGGATTCATTGGTTCTTTTATTATCAAGTAACCGGGAGATGCGCTAGGTGAAAATGAATATAAAATAAAACCCTGATGGGCTTGATTTGACTCTGACGCATCAGTATTATAACTACCCTCGACAACATCCGCGTGAAGATAAATCGCGATAACTTCCGTTATATTAACGATACCCGGCGATATATGTCGTCCAAGTTTGGAAGGATCATTATTGTGTTTAAGAATCAATTCTGAATGTATTTTTTTGGTCCATGAAGCATATAATTTCGGAAATAAATCATCGATGGTATCAGTGACGGATTTTCTCATCGCATCAAAATCAGAATTAGGAAATTTAAATTTTGGCAGTGTTTCCTCGGTTAATTCAAATACTCTCATGAATTTTTGTTTCTCACCCGAGTTCTTGATCAACTCGAATTTGCTGATAGGAAGAACATAGTCGGCAATTGATATATCGTCGACTATCGCCCGAATAAACATATCATGATAATATTCAATATCATTCGCGAGTTGATTTAAAATCTTCACGTGCTTTATAATTTCGCTACATGAACTAGATTTATTTAGGATGCATTCATGAAATGATCCTCGCAATAAATTTAATTGTAATTCGTGTTCTTGAATAAACTCGTCTAGTGTTCTTCTTACCAAGATACCGTCTATGGGGGCTATTATCCTGTTAATGTGGGTAGCGTCGAAGATTTTCACATCTGGGGGGATTTTAGGAAGAGGCAGCCATGAGAGAATTCTTTCGTTAATAAAAGTGAAAGCGAATATTACTAGGTTAATTTTGTGGTTATTCATGAGATTGATGGCGCTGTGGATCAGAGGTTTGTGTTTGATATCTCCATACCATCCTTCGTTGGTTGTAAAATCTTCCTTTTTTGGTTCCGGTAGTTCTGGAAGGGTTTCATCATACCAACCTGGAATAATAACATCCGATTTCTTTGGTTTTATCAGAGGTGCGACCTCGGGCCAACCTAATACGGTTCTAATCGACGATTGGTAAATATCAACAATATACGGCGATTTTACTTCGATGATCGATGACAATGTTGGTTCGTGCGCAGATATCTTTATGCCCGGTTTAGCATCGCCGGTTAAATTTGATATTCTAGTGGTAAACTCATTATTCAGCTGATCAATTTCATAACTGCCCGTTGGTATACCAACGACGATCCAATCGGGTGTTCCATCGGGTTTATTTTTATTTGCAAAAACAAGTGAATTATTTGGCATCAAATTACCGAATAATTTTGATCTAACATTAGGCCAGCTGTTGTAGACGCGTAATTGTGTTAATGCAATTTCGTTAACGTTAATTGGTGTTGAGAAATTAATACTAAACTCGGGTTTCTTTGAACTTAGCGATATTAACGTTGTTGTCGGCGGCGTCGTGTTTGTCACGATCTGGGCTAACTCGGACATTATTAATATTCATTTGTTCAATCTCCGAGTAAATACTAATCATTGAAGAAAATTCTAGATCGGATATAATACCATCGTTGAGACTTTCAGAAAGTAACAATGATAACTTCGAGTACGCGTCATTGATTTTAGTTAGTTTATTTTTGTACAAAGATAATTTCTCACTTGTGCACGAGGATATCTTTTTCGCGATGATATTAAGAACACCCGCGATTGCTGTTGTTGACGAGATTATTATTGTTGCAACGATTGGCGCTATCATTGTTACCGCGGATAGAATTATTCCTGCACCAGCGACCACAGCAGATACCGCGTACACTGCAACATCAATGATAACTAATTTGCGCTGGTATTTATTTATTTTTGTTTGATAATCGTCAAGTTGTTTTCGCAACGAATCCTGCCATGATCTCGCCTGATTGTAACGGTAATCCGATGCGGTCATTTATTAATCTACGATAACAATTGCGGAATTACTGCCTATATTCGGATAAAAATTCGAAAATTGCAAAATACTTCACCGGTCCCATGGTGGTTCTATCTGGCGGTTCTAGCGTGAATGTTGGATTGCCATATTCACTTAACGAAATAATAAAAAATCCAGGGCAGAATTCATAAATTTTATTATTCTGATCCGGTTGTACCTTAAATTTTATATCGGAGATAATATGTGCTCGATATACGCCAGCAATTGGCGCGGTAAAGCTAAATGTGTTATTCTGGGGTGTCCAGGTAAGATTATTTATGGTTAACACAAATGTTAGATTGCATCGTATAATTCTGTCTATCAAATGATCTGGCACATAAAATTTCGCCAATCTTGGGATATTCAATGACGATATTTTTGTGTTGATATTGTTAATTTTTGTGGTTATTTCGATAATTTCCTTATCTAATTGCTTTACGTCAGTGACGTGACCAGTTTTATCGACGGATTGATCAATTTTTGCTGTTGCAGCAAGAAGTTTCGTGTTTAAATCTCGAATTTCTCCGTCGTACGTTGATATATCTAACTTTTGACGCGCTAATTCACGTACCACGTTAATTTCATCGTTGATGGATTTTATTTGTCCTTGCATCACGTTAATCCCCTTGGTAAATTCAGGAACAACAACATCGCCGAGTTTAATAATTTCCTCGTTGATTTTTTTGCTGAGATCGTCGATTGATGGTTTCTCACCCATCGAGATATTTACTTCGTTAATTTTGGCAAGAATATTAGTAATTTCCTCGTTGATTTTTTTTATTTTTTTGTTGAGATCGTCGATTGATGTTTTATCGATTTTCTGACTCATCGAGATATTTACTTCGTTAATTTCGGCAAGAATATTAGTAATTTCCTCGTTGATTTTTTTTATTTTCTCGCTGAGATCGTCATCGGCTTTCTTATTTGCTAGTTCGTTTGCGGCGGAGGAAGTATCACTGGATGTTTTTATATTCTCGTCAAATTTTTTGCTAAATTTATCTAAAACATCGTCAAGTTTTTTAAGGTCGTTATTTAGCCTATTAAGTCTTTTTGTCATTCTGTCCTGAAGATCGTCGTGTAATGCTTTATCGGCCTTCAGGGGTAACTTTGCTATAATATCGGCGATATCAGCAACAGATTTTAATACCATCTCCGATTGGCGAGTAAATTGACTAATATGATCGCGGTATTCGTCTCGCTTGATTATGTCAGTTATTTTAACGTTACTAGTTTGTAATCGCCCTTCGGTATTTTGAAAAACAGCAACTTCACCAGGATCAACTTCTGACAGCGATAAAAGATTATTAATATCACTCTTGGTTGCAAACTTTGATGTATCGATGTCGACTGCATCTTTTTTTTCTTTCCTAAAGAGAGATCTACCGTAAATGTCAACCATGATATTTATCTAAGGTATATTCAAATAAAATTTTGCGATAAGGGTTGGATGATTTTGAAATTGCATCAAGGACGTTAATTGTCTCTGGACCGCATATTGGTGGATCCGCTAATGTTTGTGTTGGAAGCGTTGAATACCAAACCGGAAGTTTTAGTTTTGACACATATTTGATAAATTCGTTTGGTGGTGCTAATCCGTATGAGTCGAAGTAAATGATTTCGCGAGGATTAATCGCATACGCAACCCAGTGAGTGCCAGGGCCGGAATTTTTATCGAGATTTATTATTCCTGTCTCGGTGGGATTTGGTTTGTCCGGTAGTTGATCTCGCATAAATACGCCTCTGAAAAATTTTATTTTCTTTTTTTTTGCTTCACTTATTAAATCTAAATTTGAGGCTGGTAGGCTCGACTTAGACCGGATCCGTACGGGGGTCGTCTTAGGTAAAGTCCTGATCCTTGTTGCGGCTGCATCAATTTTGCGAGAAGAGGGAGAAGAGGGAATATCCCTCCCTTTTTTTTGCGATATCTTCCTCCGACGACCTTCCTTCCTAATGCGGAACCTATCCCTCCAAGTGCACCTAATCCTACTGCCTTTGCAATCGCGGGAGCCGCCGCAGCTATCAATCCCGGAATAGCGGCAAACAGAGGGAAAATACCACCTACTTTGATCATATCTCTGATTGCTCCTATCGAGAGATTCAGGCGAATACCAGTATTTGCTGATCTGGCTCTGGTGAAATGTCCATGTTGATTTTTAGTTAACGATAGTTTGTTAGGTCCACCGTGAAGTTGATTACTTTTTAAGGTTAAACTTAAACCTCGTCGCGCTGTTGTTGCTGCATGAAGTTTTTTCACCTGACCGGGGGTCAGAGTTACGCTGACGTGATCGTATGGCATATTAATAATCACTTTATCTAAATTTAGAATTTATCACATGTTCTCTACGGGTGCGTCGATAACTCTCATTCTACCGCTGATGCCTTCCAGGATCATCGTTCTATCACTAAGAATAACCGCGATTGCTCTTGCTGGTCCTCCTGTGTTAATTCTGGCTTTGAAATGAATATCAACGACAGACTGCTTTACCAAATCGAGATGTTCCAGGGAAAAGTAATAGATGGGATAGAGAGTATTAAAATCTAACTGTGATATTTGCAATCCGGTATCAATATTTTGATCACGTCCCATAAAACTTAATAATCGATGATACGCGCGTGCCGTCGAATTATTCTCAAAATCGATGGCTATTTCCTCGGATGGCTCCTGTTGGCCATTTATTCTCAACGATACATTTGTTGCCTCTAATCTATCGAATATCATGTTACTATGTAATTGATCGTCTCTAATCATGCTTTGCAGAGCAACAAAGATATGTCTAGGTGCGGAAGAGCCCTGCTGTGACGCAATTCGCCAAGTAAATATTCCGTCCAAATTAACATTTTCGTTGGAGTCAGTCATTGTTGTCAACCAAGACATGATGGATTTTCCTCCTTGATTCATAAATGATAATAATTTTTCTTCTATGATCATCGATGGAACTATTGCTGGCATCCACAAGGTAATTTTTTCAAGGACAACTTTACCAGGATCACCAGGATCTCTCCAAATGGCTCTGTCATCATTGGCATCTCGAACGAAAGATATCGTATGCTTCGCTCCGTAAATAACTTTTCTGAAATGTCTGCAAAATCCAAAAATATGAGATAATGGAATTGCACAGGAGAATTTTCGTTCATCTCCCTTCAACATATTTTTTCTTATGGCAAATCCAAGATTGTAATTGCCATTGGGGGCAATCATCGCTGAACGAACATCAGCGGGGTTGCCAGCGGGGTCTACCGGTCTACCAATATCAAATGGTAAATGTTCAGGGTAGTTGGAATTATCCTTGGCAAACATCATACTAGGACCGGCTGATCTGGTAAAATCATCCGAGTATCTCGCTAGACCTATGATAGTCGTTGCTATATCAACGTTGTTCGTAATTGATTCAATCTCTCTTCCATCAATCATGTAAGTGGCATTCTTGAATAATGCCATGATACCATTATTGACAAAACCAACACCAAAATCCGCATCGTAGTTGGTACCATCAGCTGCCTTTACAATTTTACCAACAAATTCGATATAAGCCTCAGATGGAAGAAAATATCTTGTTGTATCGTGGACTTGAATTTCCTTCCGATTTCTTGAATCTGGCTCAACTACATCGTACGAGAAATACTGAAAATCTCGCACTGATGTGTCCCTACCTACTGGCTCGTCCATATCAAATACTTCATTTGACACTTGTGCGAACATTTATTACTAATAATATCGTCTAAAACGAAGACCACTACCTGAAACAAAACTTGTATTTGCTAAATTTGTATTAGCAACATTCTGTGCTGGATTTGTATTAGCAACTTCCTGCGCTAGATTTGTTATAGCAGCTTCCTGTGCTAGATCATTTATTTTTTTATTTGCCGCATCATTTATGGCCTTACTGACTTCAGGTGGCATTTCTCTGGTAATAGGTAATTTAACAGGTTGCTTTTTGCGTACTAAACTTAATATTTTATTTTTGATAGCGTTGAAGCCTTTACTGGCCAAATTACCGATACCAGAAATAGCAGTCTCACCGATCTTTCCTATCGCTTTCAACCCAAATTGCTTAATCACGGGTCCAATTTTAGGTATTACTCGCGTGACAAGACTTCCAATGATATCGCCGAATCCATTACCGTGAATATATTTGTATACTGGCAATCGAGAGTTTACTATGCGGACCTGATTAGGTCTGCGTTGATGTTTATGAATAATCATGTTATTTCAATTGTATTGATTTAATCGATGAGTTCATCGACAAACTCCTTGTAAATGTGAGAATCGATGATACCACCACGGAATAATCGCTGACAAATATCTGATGCTTCGTTGACTATCTCACGGGAGTTATTTCCGGCTCGCTTTCCTCCGATTAATACTTCGAGGCGAGATACATCGTTGACAACACTATCGGGACAAACTGAATATCCACTTCCTGTTTTTTTTGTTTCTGGAGATTCCAATGGCGTTACGTAAAATAAATCGTCTGACGGCGTTGAAGATTTCTTCTCCTCTGATGATGATCCCGGCGATGTTCCCGACGACGTCCGTGGTGAATATATTTCTGGTGGAGATGGGGGAGTCCCAGCCGGGTGTCTTTCTAGTTTTTTACCCTCAGGATCGTATAATAAATATTTCTCAGTGGGACCCCTGTAGTTTGAAGCTGTTGGTTCCGGAGGTGGGTCCATATACCAGGGGCGTTCTACGTGAGGATAAAACTTTTCACGTATTTCAGGAAATTCAATAGAGTGGCGAATATCAAAGGAGGATGAATCAGAACTTTCATCTTTAGGTGACGAACTTTTACTTTTAGGTGATGAACTTTTACTTTTAGGTGATGAACTTTTACTTTTAGGTGGCAAACCCTCAGGTGGTTGTCCTGAAGGGGTATGGAAGGAAGGAGGAGGAAACTGGGGGATAAATGTCTCTTTCGCCATTACAGGTGATTGACGAATTTTATACTTCTCATCTATTATTTCTCTTCTTTTGTTACCAACATCCCTTATAAATTTCATAAAACTTTTATCTCCATAAACTACTGGTTTTTTCAAACTACCAAAATACATTACCGCCAGCCATTCAGCATCTTCAGTGATTTTATCAAAAATTTCTCCTTTCAAAAAAAATCTTTTATTATCTTCAGAATCATCCGCAGCCATTCCAACTGTTGAATCATAGTTACTGATTAAATGCGAAATTCCACTCCTCAAATAGTTATCGGCGGATAAATTAGGATCGAATTCATACAAATCAACAGCGGGTGATTTGGATTCATCACTCTGATCTTTTTTCTTTTTCGATTTTCTCTCCTTTTTCTGAGGTGGAGTTCTTTCTTTTGGTCTAGCTCCTAATTCCTCTGGTTGAATTATTGGCTCCTGTGGTTGAATATCTTCCTGTGGTGCTGCTTTTCTTCCTCGTTTTTTAGGTGTTGGTCTAACTCCTAATTCCTCTGGTTGAAATATTGGCTCCTGTGGTTGAATATCTTCCTGTAGTGTTTCTTTTCTCCCTCGTTTTTTAGTTTTTTCCTTCTTCTCCTGTTGTTTTCTTTCTTTTTCCTCTTGTTTTCTTTCGTCCGCTACTTGCTTATTAAATCTTTGTGTATCTCTTGCCGCTTCTAAAAATCTTCTGTAACGCGGATCCGTTACTACACTCACATGTGTTTTTCCCGTATAAACTTTATATACCATGCTGTACCAATTATCACGAGTCCCATATCTTTTTTTTCCTATTGGAGTCAAATATTCATTTCGATCGCTAAAATAATTTTCCGCAAAATCACCAATTTGTTCTATAGTATACAATGCCGAGAGAGGTCGCGATATCATATTCCATCCCTCCTCGGTAAAATTTTCTCTTAAATTCTCAATATTAAACTTTCCTTTTATCATTAAAGGTTTTCCTTTTCCAGGTTTTTTTCCTCCAGGTTGTCCTCCATCATCAATTGCAAGTTGTTGCGCCGCTGCTGCTATTGCTAATCGCTCGGGTAATGTTCGTGATTGATCCTCAATACCTTTCAACATAGGAAAGATTCCACGTTTTCTAGCATCTGGATCTTTTTCGTCGCCATATACAACCTGCTCAATTGTTCCGGTCACTGGCTTCAACCATTTTGCCGAAGTTTCTGAAATTCCATGTTGCATATCTTCGTAACCACGAACATTTCTCTTAAATAATCGTTTTGTCGGAATTAGCTTCTTTAATGCCGCTAATTGATCTCGCGCTAATCTAGCAGATTGAGGCTCTCCAACTGTGCTAACTTTTCGACTCATCTTATTTTCAACTATATTGTTTTATTGTGAAATAAAATTAGTATCCGCAACCCAATCTTGCAATCACAAACAAATTTTACAATACCCCCCCCCCAAAAAAGCTGCCATTTTTTTTGTGTCCAAAAATGCAAATTTGGGGGGAATTTTTCAGATTATTTCGCGTAGGAGGCTTTATTTTTGAAATCTGAGGCTTCTACGGAAATTATTTGTCTAGAAGGGTTAATTTCGTCTGTGCCAGGGGGTCTGTAGAACTTCCCTGCTGCTAACCTTCAATGTCATTTATTATGTTTATTCAAGCAAGTATATATTTGAATATACTGTGTTTATGGCTCTGACCCATTTTATTATCAATCTTGCATCAGGTACCTGTGGTTTCTTAGCAAAAACACAAGCAGTGGAGTAAAGAATTATACTGTGTTAAGTACAATAATTGTTGTTGTTGTAGGGTTTAACACCATTTTTCAGCACAAGATAGGCTATACATGGCGGCCAGCATAAATGGTGGAGGAAGAATCAGGGAACACCCCGGAAGGAACCACCAACCCACTGGCAAGCTTTCTCACATATCCACATTGGCTGAGCCTGAGACTCAAACCCACAAGACAGGTGAGATGGCAGTGATTAATAACAGTGAGTGCTTTAAACCACTCAGGGCCCCATTAAGTACAATACGGACAAGGACAAATAACTCTTGCAATTCACTCATCCCAGGACAGAGAGCTAGGCAATATTTTTCCTGAGCCCTGACTTGGCTGATATAACCTACTTGTGTTGCTGGGCGGCCAAGATGCAATGCAAATTTACATATCAAAGTCTGCAAGGTAACAGCAAAAAACGACCATCTATAAAAATGACAACCTAGACACAAGAATGTTTGAAGAACATCTTAATATACTGACACATTTACACTGCAAATCAAACTAATGGAGACTTCGTATGTATTCAAGGAATACCTGAATATACTTAAGCTTGGATATAACCCATCAATCAAACTAACTTGCATGTACTTGAGGAATAGTTTAATACATTGAAGCTTGAGTGGACCCTGTGAATTAAACTATTGGAGGGACCCTTTATGTATTCAAAGAATACCTTTATATAATAAAGCTTTAATGAGGACCCTGTATATACTCAAAGAATACCTTAATATAATGAAGCTTTAATGGGGACCTTGCATATACTCTAGAGTACCTTAATATACTGAAGCTTTAATGGGGAATTTGTATGTACTCAAGGAATATTTTAAACTTTCAATCTTGACTGCAACTGCTAACTGAAGCTAATGGGGACCTTGCATATACTCTAGAGTACCTTAATATACTGAAGCTTTAATGGGGACTTTGTATGTACTCAAAGAATATGTTACATATTGAAGCCTAAATGGGGAACATGTGTGTACTCAAGGAATACTTTAATACTTTTAATCTTGACTGTAACCAGTAAGTCAAACTAATGAGGACCTTGCATGTACTTAAAGAATACTTTATATATTGAAGCTTTAATTGGGACCTTGTATGAACTCAAAGAATACCTTAATATAATGAAGCTTTAATGGGGACCGTGCATGTACTTAAGGAATACGTTAATACTTCGAATCTTTGAATCTGTAAGTCACACTAATGGGGACCTTGTATGTACTCAAAGAATACCCTAATATAATGAAGCTTGATGGTATTTGCTAATGGTTAGTAAAATGTGCCTAAGTATTATAGGAAAACAACAGTGACCACTTACCAACCATAAGCTTGTAATAGGATTTTTGTGCCCACCAAACTGTATAAAGAGGGCTGCTCCAGGCATGAAGAGTTCCAGTATGATGAGAAATTGCTGCTGGGGATGATGTCCTCATTTCAGATGCATTCATTTTATCTCACACCACCTTGACCATAATTTACTACAAATTATCCAGAAGATGACCCTACATGGATTTGTTTGTTGAAAATAAAGTTACAATTTTAATATCATTAACTTGACAATTGACCTTTATGACTTCAAAATTACTTGGAAATTAGCCATTAACATGGTGGAACCAAAGAAATTCATGAGAAAAACTCTTTACATGGATAGCATACTTACGACAATCAATAATTGATCCAAACTCCTTCAGAGCACTTTACTTCGACTGGTTCTGAATCCTTAAAATAAAGGCAAACCACTTGAAGCCAATCAAGCCAATTTGCAGCAATCAACATTGGGCAGAGCTGTATCCAACCTATCTTTATTTGTTAAAGACAATAATTTAGAAGCATTTAGTGAACCAGTCATGATTTGGATCAATTAACCACTTCCCCATTAGGAAATTCTAATGCATCTAGATCAATCTTTTCAAAACCAATAGGAAAGCGTTATGTATATTTGATTTAATTTATATTTGATTTAATTTAATTATTTTTTGTTAGTTTTAAAAAAAATTATTCCATTAAATGCTTTTGTATTGTAACCTTATTTACTGGATTTGATTTTTCCAGAAATTCAGTTCAGTTTGACCTGACTGTTTTTCATAAACACTATTAATAGAAACTTTGTATCTAATACTGACCTAGTTCCTGACCCTGATTCATATCTGTTTTGCGCCGTAGCTAGATTTATTATTGATGTATTGAAAAAGAATAGTCATTCTTGCCATGACACTTGAGAAGTGTTTTATGTTGTGACCATTTCTTTTTGGCTAATTATTTTGTTTTCTTTAAATTAGTTGGATTCTAAGAGATTATTTTTCTCTGGAAATACCCAAAATTAATTCTTGGACAAGGACAGTTATTGAAATTTACACAGCATTAAAAAACTGGAATATATAATTTTCTGTGATTCAACAGAGAACAGTTGACACATCAGTACAACACTGACCGCAGCATACATCATCGCCTTCCATTCTGGATTTCATCGGGGGTTCAAACTCATTTTCTTTAGGACATTTTATTACTAGGACTTCTATTTTTTTAATTTTTGGATTATTCTTGGATTATTTTTGGATTTTATTCGTAGAACCTAAGTTCTTTTTCTCATTTTTACCTTGTTTTTCTAGGGAAATAAATTATTTGTTAAATTTTACAAAGCTTTTTCACCACTCCGGTGCCCTAGTGGTTAGAGCGTCTGCCTCAGATGCGGGAGGTCGTGGGTTTGATCCCCGGTCTAGTCATGCCAAAGACTTACAAAAATGGTACTAACAGCTGCCTCACTTGGCACTCAGCATTAAGAGGTTAGTGTTAGGACTGGTCGGCCTGGTGTCAGGATAATGTGATTGGGTGGGACATCATGCTACATGTCTGCAGCATAATGCCCCAGTGCTAGACATCACTATAAACTGTCACACTGTAGACATCGTAGTGATATGACTGAAAAAATGTTAAAGCTACGTTAAAAATCCAAATCACACACACACACACAGACACACATACACACACACACACATTGTTGCATTTTGTAAGAGCCTAAACATAACAAAAAGAATTTTACAATGTTTAAAATGATTTCCAAAAATGCCAAAAACAATAAAGAACTTTTATTTACAAATGTTAATGATTCTAATGCAATACAACTTAAGAACAATAAACAAATGATTGTGACAACTTAGTTGCAGTAGTGACCATACAGAGGAAAAGATATATGGATGATATTTATTATCCTTCAAGTCAAAACTCACATTATCCTGACACCAGGTCAACCATTCCTAACACTAACCTTCAAATGCTGAGCACCATGAAGTGAGGTAACTGTTAGTACCATTATAATAAGTCTTTGCTATGATTCGGCCAGGGTTCGAACCCGTGACCTCCTACATCTGAGGCAGATACTCAAACCATTAGGTCACAGGAGCAGTGAAAGAGTGAAAAACAATGATGTTGGTTGGTTGGTTGACTGATTTATAATTTTTAAAGAAACTTGGATAATGAAAAATTTCCTATTTCTTCATCACCAGAAATATGCACCAGAACAGTTGTCTGGGTTACAGTCCAGTCAATTTTCTGAAAGTTTTAGACTGAACCTGATGATCTAAGTATGGTACCTTTTGAATGATAATCTATTTTTGATGAATAATCAACCGGGGAATAAAAAGAAAAGAATAGATTGGCAAATCAAACATATATTGATGGCTGCACCCAAGTTACAGAACAGTATGCATGATAACACCCTTTCATTTCAATTATTCATTTAAATCCACCATACCTTATCACTATGACTTCATTGAACATGCACATTTGCCTCCTAGACTCCTAGCATCAAATCTATTTAGCTACGTTAAAATCCAAAATCACACACACACACACATTTGCTTCCTAGCCTCACACCTCAGGTGGTTAAAAATTCTAAAAGGAACTACATGTATTGATATATTTTGTACGAATTCTGATATAAAAAGTTTGGTGAAAAACGTGTTAGCCTTATGTAAGTCCCAACCGATAATGAACTCAATATTGATCACACCTTTTGCACATGTATGTACAGATTAGATTAAAGAATCTACTTCCTTGGACTTCAGATGAATGTAAATGTGAATCAACATCCAGTAACTCAAAGGGGTATTCAGGAAGTAATGGCTCAGACAGCTGCCTTTAAAACAATTGTTTTTTGAGTATTTACTTACTGAATATGACCTGTTTAATATTTTTAACACCAGGTAAAGGAATTAACATAATAATTGTTTTGTACACCTGTTCTTCAATATACACTGAAATTAAATCTCTTCCCATTCATAAAATCTATTCAACTGCTTCTGTTATTACAGGGGGCCCCCGAGTGACCAAGTGGTTTAAAACGTTCTCTGTTACGGATCACTGCCATCTCACCTCTGTCTGCGTGGGTTCGAGTCTCGGATTCACCCAATGTGGGTATGTGAGAAAGCTTGCCAGTAGCTTCTCATGGGTCAGTGGTTCTTTCCGAGGTTTTCCCCAGGTTCTTCCTCCACCATTAATACTGGCTTCCATGTATAGCCTCTCATGGGCTGAAAAATGGCATTAAACCCACCACCATCCCCAACAACAATGGTTATTACAGGTAAATGCTGATAGTTTTCAAGGACACATACATTGGTTTGTTTAAATCTTGCAAATTATACAAGGAGCAACCAAGCATGCACCAAGATTTACATATTAAAAGACTTAAATTAATGTGCAAGGAAAACAGTATGATCATAAATACAGAAAAAAATGAAAGCCCTACTAATTACAATTCAACAAAAATGAGCAAGGCTAGATAGCGACAAACTCCAGTTTCTATTTGACAATGTGAGCCTTAATATGACCTCTCAGGATTAAATTCTTGGTGTATTCACAGATAACAATCTTACTCGGTCTATTCACATTAAACTTGTTTCCAAAAAAGTTACTTCTTATCTTTGGTAACTGAGGAAAATCAAAACATACATTCCATTTCAGTATATGATAATCTTTTATTAAAAGTTATATTCAGCCATATCTAGACTACTGTAATGTAGCTTGGTGTAATACCTCTAATTCAAACATAACAACACATTTAAGACTCCAAAAGAGGGCAAGCCATTTAATTCTAGATCAATGTATTGACAGTTTCCAGGATGCAATGAATAATAAAAGATTTTAATGATACATGAAAGAATATTTCTTAGAAAGGCCAAATTGATGTATAAAGTATCCAGAAAGGCCATTCCTGTCTATCTAAGCAATATCTTTCACCAAAGAGATGCTGATGGTACTCCAAATTTAATGTCCGTTAGAAGTAAAAATTACATTATACCAAGGCCAAAGAAGGAATTGTATAAAAAAAAGTTTCCAATATACTGGTCCACTGGTATGGAACAGCATTCCCAGTGACATAAGGCAGGTTCCAAGCATTTCTTCTTTTCATAATCAATGTCTCAAATGGATTAAATCTTTAGACATCTGAACAGTTCTAGCAATATAAATACCGCCTGCTTTTATGTCATTTTGCATCATTTTCACAGCTGAATTTTTCAATGCAGGTTGATATTTTATATTTTATATATGTTTATGTGTTCACAGATGCCTGTGAATATGTTCCAGGCTTGATAGTTTGACTTTTACAATCACTAAATTATTTAGTGTCAAGACAGATTTTTCATCATGTTGTATATACATGTACTGTATTTATTGCACATAACAGATAGAAGGCCTCAAGGTAGATCAGTTCTGTAACTGAGTTACCTTCTCTAAATAAAGTTATTATTATTATTATTATTATTATTATTATTATTTTAAAACTAAAGGTAAGATTCAACATGTACAGATACATATACACTGTACATATAGGGTATGTGGAGATGATGTTCAGGTGATTCCATATGTACATATATGTATGCATGCACAGCATGTGGACATGATGTTTGGGTGATTCCATATGTACATATATGTATGCAAGCACAGCATGTGGACATGTTTGGGTGATTCCATATGTACATATATGTATGCAAGCACAGCATGTGGACATGATGTTTGGGTGATTCCATATGTACATATATGTATGCATGTACAGCATGTGGACATGATGTTTGGGTGATTCCATATGTACATATATGTATGCATGCACAGCATGTGGACATGATATTTGGGTGATTCCATATGTAAAAATATGTATGCATGTACAGCATGTGGACATGATGTTCAGGTGTTACATCAAGTTTCTCCTAATTGGTGGATACAGTTTTGTTATGCTTTGCAGAGACTGCAGTTGTTGTCTTGATTATGCAATCATGCTCTGGATTTAGTTTTTTCCATGAAGGGTCGCCCAGGGACACAGATGGAGAGTTTTTTCCTCCGTCCGCCTCCTTTGGACCCAGTTCCAGATGTAGTGTTCTTAAAGATTAGAGAAAACAATATTCGAGTTTGGGAACCAAATTTGCTTGCCAATAAGATTATTCAGTTGTGTGACCTTTACCTTCATCAGGGAGTGTCTTTTGTCTGTGTGGGGTCCATTTTGCCTCATTTTCTTGTGGTATGAGGTTTGACTCGTTCCCAGTACAGTCGGCAGGCTCATCAAGTAAACATGGAGTTGGCCAGGGTATTCAATGGAAGTTGGATTTTGTGTACTACATGGATTCCGGAGTGTTTAAATGGATCCAGATGGTGTACATCTAACTGCACAGGGCAATCGTTGTCTCTATACAAGGATAATTTCTTCGTTTTGTGCCATGTTTATGTTTAAACAGTTTGAACAATATTAATAGAGGCAGTAGTCCTCAAACTTTTGGAATAAGAAACTCATTTTCGTTCAATATTTTTAAATTCTAAATTCACTTTTAATTTTGTTGAAATTCGTTTTGTTGAATTTATTTCTAATGTATCGACGGTAGCGAAATCCCTGGATTGGGGTCTTATTAAAGTGCCAGGGTGTGGCTTCTCCAAACCAGGAACCCCGCCACTGTCTAGATTTGTTGTAAAATAGTTGATAAATGTTTATGTTTAGCCAAATCTAAGAATATCTGTTTAGTAATTTAAATTTTGTGATTAAAGAGCCAAATTTGATTTACTTGTATTAGGACAAATTGGGTTTTGTTGAGGTATTTTCAGCAGCGGAGTCCCCATGACCTGTGGTCTTTTTAAAGTGCCATTGTAAGGCATCCACAGCCTGGGAACCCCACCACTGTATTTTCCCTCCTTTTCTTTAGGAAGAGAAGCGTCATATTGTTGTATACTGAATAAATTTTTTGTCTGTCATGCTTTGTTATTCCTTGTATTTCTGTCAAGGCAACCCCCCCCCCCCCACTACAATCTATGTCAACCTGGTTTTCAATTTCAAGGTTATTTAGGATTGAGATTTGGGATTGAAATTTTCCATCATGCGGACGTGATGGAATACATGTGTTTTCCTGGTGTCTTTCTACAAAGACAAACAAGGAATGATTAAGCACTATTTTCAGGCCAAATTAAAAGATAATGTTTTCCATCACGTCTGCATGATGGGAAATTTTGATCCTCTTCTGGTTCGCAAGACATGTTATTCAAAATTCCTACATAATTTTTATAGTAAATTGACTGCAGGGCTTCTCAAATAGAGAAACCATAAATGGTACTCAAAAGATACTCTAGGAGAGGGTCCTGCAGTCATAACATTTTAACAATTATCAAAGCCAACATGAAAATAACCTTTTCTATTAATATTAAGCGCCAAGGCGCTTTACAAACAAAACTAAAAACTAAACAAGGCGGATGTTTTCCATCCCATCTGTGTGATAGAGAATTTCAAATCCCCTACACCCAAGCTTGAAATTATTATGCGCTAATGCACATTCAATTAAAACTTTTTAAAAAAACCTGCAAGATGTTTTTTATCACGTCTGTGTCATGGAAATTTTCAATCCCTCCCTACACCATGCGCCCAGGTGCAATCAAATAAAACTTAAAACACAATGGAGTTGGCATACAAATAGATCTAAAAGTGTAATGCTAAGGCGTAATATAGGATACAACCCAGATTTGACACTGATATGCTAAGGCATATAGATACAACAAAAAAAACAGCAAATAAATGCACATCACACACCAACATAAAACAAGCAACTAGACACCTTATTTGTTTTAACACTAACTATTTTTAGGCTTAAAGGGATACATTTTCAAAATTTTCTCAACACAATAGGAATTAGGAGAAAACAACCAAGATAATCTGATATAGTTAGAGCCATCCTAACAAAAAAAATCATACACTGACAACGTTACAAATATTAAAACACCACAAAAGGACATTTAACTCTGGTGGAGTCACTACCAATAAAGAAAGCAATTTGGGGCTACAGGAATGGAATCCAATCCACAGCCTTAATAGACTGAAGGGCTGGTAGTACAATGCGAAGTTCCAAGCAAGGTTGTTAGAAATCAGGCCCACTGTCAGCCTAGGCAAAGGGAAGAGAGTACATCAACTGAGCTTTATATCGGGATAAATAAAACTCATAGGCTTGATGAACAAAACAGAGAGCAACCCTGACTAAATTTATATTACCTGCACTATTGTTTTCTGAACAAAAACACTATATAATACTGATGGAATGGACAGGGGAAACCCACACCAAAACACATCTTTAGAAAAACAAGGTGTCACTTCTAAGTTCTAAACAGCAAGACATGCTGGGATGGAGCTAAGGAGTGTCAACAAATGGGATGATGTTCGGGTGATTCCATATGTACAGGTATGTATGTGTGTACTGCATGTGGACATGTTGTTTGGGTGATTCCATATGTACAGATATGTATGCTTGTACAGCATGTGGACATGTTGTTTGGGTGATTATGTACATATATGTATGCATGTACAGCATGTGGACATATTGTTTGGGTGATTCCATATGTATAGATATGTATGTGTGTACAGCATGTGGACATGTTGTTTGGGTGATTCCATATGTACATATATGTATGCATGTACAACATGTGGACATGTTGTTTGGGTGATTCCGTACATATATGTATGCATGTACAGCATGTGGACATGATGTTTGGGTGATTCCATATGTACATATATGTATGCATGTACAGCATGTGGATATGATGTTTGGGTGATTCCATATGTACATATATGTATGCATGTACAGCATGTGGATATGATGTTTGGGTGATTCCATATGTACATATATGTATGCATGTACAGCATGTGGACATGATGTTTGGGTGATTCCATATGTACATATATGTATGCATGTACAGCATGTGGACATGATGTTTGGGTGATTCCATATGTACATATATGTATGCATGTACAGCATGTGGACATGTTGTTTGGGTGATTCCATATATACAAATTAAAATGCATATATCATTATATGCCATAGGTGACTCCATATATATGCTGTGAAATCTATTTAGATGAAGCCATTATTTTGGTTGACATATGTATCCCTATACAAAATATATATAAACAAAGGGACTAATGCTTTAATAGGCATCCCTTAATTGAGGATAAAATTACTTGTTCTTTAAAACTGCTGAATGGTGAAACATTCTCTAAATTTTTCATCAAAAACAAATTTTTTAAATTAGTTACTCTGGTACAGTAACTGGATGTCAGCTGTGCACATCTTATATGTCCTTATGACAGAAGTCGTTTGGTGAAAACACCATGTTATATTAGGGAAGTAGTGACAATAAGATTTTTTACAACAATCGTCATGGAAGCCATACTGGATACATGACTGGCACCAATTTCATTCATGACTTTGTGAAAACCCAATCATAATAATCATTTTTTTCTAGGGAGTAGTGATAAGATTTTAAGATAATCATCATGGTAGCCATACTGGATGTACGACTGGCATCACTGACATTTAGGACCAACTAGGTATCATAGAAGTCGATCAATGAAAACCCCATGTTAATATAGCCATTCATTCTGAGAGGAGTAGAGATAACTATTTTCAAAATATGACTTTCCTGTCAGGAGCAGTACCAATAACAAGATGACTACTGTGGGGGCCATAATAGGCATCACATCTGCACCATATTCATTTCAGATCAACTGGACATTATAGTAATACTTCGGTGAAAATTTTAAGTTAATATGATAAGAAAGTAGAGCCTTGATAACAAGATTTTTAACAAGGTTGCCATGGTGGCCATACTGGATGACAGGTCAGCATCATTTTTATTTAGGACCAGCTCGACATCATAAGAAGTTTTTTTACTTACAATGATGGTCAGTATGGTGGCCATATTGGATGTCAGATTGGTGCCAATTTCATTTAGGACCAACCACATATCATAAGAAGTCTTTTAGTGAAAAGCCCATGTTGATATGACCATACATTCAGAAGCTGTGGTGATAAGATGTTCAAGATGGCCTCTGTGGCAGTCATACTGGATGTCCATTTCTTTTAGGAGCAGCTAGACCATGAGATGAATGTAAACTATATATAAAGTTCAAAGGAAATCCTTCAAGTAGTTTAGCAAGAGTAGTCATGACAATCATGTGCTAACAGACAGACAACAGACAATCACATAAGCTCCTCTGGATGCTAACCAGTAGAGCTAACAAGAGTACCCTGAAGGCCATATTTAACAAGAGTACCCTGAAGGCCATATTTAACAAGAGTACCCTAAAGGTCATATTTAACAAGAGTACCCTGAAGACTTAATTTAACAAGAGTACCCTGAAGGCCATTTTTAACAAGAGTACCCTGAAGGTCATATTTAACAAGAGTACCCTGAAGGTCATATTTAACAAGAGTACCCTAAAGGTCATATTTAACAAGAGTACCCTGAAGGTCATATTTAACAAGAGTACCCTAAAGGTCATATTTAACAAGAGTACCCTGAATACTTAATTTAACATGAGTACCCTGAAGGCAATATTTAACAAGAGTACCCTGAAGGCCATATTTGACATCGGATTAGCATAAGTTTAATCTAGAACCAACTAGATATCACATTCTCTTGGTGAAAACTCATGGTCAATATGACTTTCCATTAGGGCAAGTAGCAATAACAGGATTTTCAAGTTGGTCACACTTGATGTCAGATTGTCACCATTTTCCTTAGTACCAACTAATCATAGTTAGTCTTCTAGGAGGTGCAGCAACTAACTAAGACACCAAAGGAAGTCTTCAGTATAGGACATTGTGTGTGTGTGATTTGGATTTTTAACATAGCTTTAATAATTTTTCAGTCATATCACTACGATGTCTGCAATGTGGCAGTTTATAATGATGCCTAGCACTGGGGCATCATGTCACAGACATGTAGCATGATGTCCCACCCAGTCACATTATCCTGACACCAGTCCAACCAGTCCTAACACTAACCTCTTAATGCTGAGCGCCAAGTGAGGCAGCTGTTAGTACCATTTTTGTAAGTCTTTGGTGTAACTCGGCCAGGGTCCGAACTCACGACCTCCTGCATCCAAAGCAGACACTCTAACCACTAGGTCACCGGAGCAGTCCAGAGTATCAGATAGCAGATTGACACTATTTTCATTTACAACCAACTATATAATCTCATATATTTTAGTAAGAATCCCATGTTCTTATGAACAATTCATTCAGGAGATTTACTGAAAACAAGATTTTCAGGACAGTTCACAATGGTAGCCATTTGTGTGTTTAATCAGGAGCAACCAGACAGCATAAAGAGACTTCTAGTGAAAACCCCAAGTTGATATAACTTTCCATTAAGAAGGAGAAGCAATAACATGATTTTCACACTGGCTGCCATGGTGACCATACTGGCCGCTTGATCCACACCATTTTCATTCAGGACCAACTAGACATCATAAGAAGTCTTTTTGTGAAACTCCCATGTTGATATATGATCATCCATTTTGGCAGCTATCATGGATGTCTTAGCAGAACAATTTAGGAGCAACCAGGCATTGGAATGAATGTGCATGTATAGATTTATGAGGAGAGTGTTATAACTTGTACTAACGGATGAACAGATGGAAAACAATCCATTCCGTAAGTTCTTCTGGACTATTACTGCTAAAAATAAATATTTTACATTAACACGTTAAAGGCTACTAGTATTCACATGCTCCCATCCCATTATGTTAGCAATATTTAAACAGATGCGGCTAAAATAAAAATATATTTCAGAGATACAGCTAAAATAAATAAATTCTTTTGTATGTCGAGGGCCTCAAGGTAGATTAGTTCTTAGCTAATTGTGTCACCCTCTTTAAATAAGGTCATTATTATTATTATTATTATTATTATTATTATTCAGCCAAAGAGTCTGTATTTTCTGTGCATCCTTGTGCTTTGGATACCTACAATCGCATATGCAAGGATGAACCGTCACCAGCTCCATGGAACCTTGACCTCCTGTATACATATTATGATACTTTTAGTCCTGATATGAGGCAACACCTGCTTACAAGTCTAGGATGTACTTAATTTGTTAAGTCATACAAGATAGTTCCCCATCCAATCTGCAAGTGGATACACCTGAAATAACTACACTCAGCAACTGAAAAAAATCGTCTCATGTCTGCGTATAAAATCACATCTGTATTCACACATCTCTATTCACACACTGTATTTACAGTTATTGCAAATTTTTCCACATCCGTACTTGCATGTGCATCCGTACAGATAGCAACATAGCTTTGGTTGGGATAAATGTAGGTCATTACTTCCAAATACAAAAACTTTTTTGCAATTCATCAAACAGCTGCACAGTCACACAAAACTCATAACGTTTTATGTTGCATTGGTTTCTATAAGAAAGAAAGGATCTGGAAAAGTTGAAAAAGAAGCAGAGCAGAAGGTAGGGTGGAGGCAGCAATGGCTGAAGCAACACCCACTGTCAAAGCAAAAATGAGGGAACTAATCAGCAATGGTGTGGGTGTATCAACTAAAGTTAGTCTTTCCCTCCTTGTAATTAGAAACTTGCTTCCAACAAACCTTTTGCTTAAACAATTTTCATATGGCTGATTTTTAGCTCGCTGGTTTTATCTGGTGATAATATAACATTGGATCAACAAGCCATGAGAGTAGCACTAAACTAAATACATGTAAAGATTTGGTAAAAATAAATAACTGGTGTCA
This sequence comes from Sinohyriopsis cumingii, assembly GCA_028554795.2. Taxonomy (NCBI): domain Eukaryota; kingdom Metazoa; phylum Mollusca; class Bivalvia; order Unionida; family Unionidae; genus Sinohyriopsis; species Sinohyriopsis cumingii. The sequence continues at coordinate 125,376,538 of CM068838.1, forward strand.
ACACAGTGCTATAAAGATTTATGCAGCCAAATCAAAAGCCATGATCATAGATAGTCAAGCACGAGTAAAAGCTGAGAAAAATGATTTCAAAGTAATGATAAAGAGAATGGATATACAACAGTCTGAAAATAAAAAACTACTTGGTATCATGATGGACAATATCTTGTGCTGGAATGTACAGGTTGAAAAGGTCACCAAAAAGTTGTCTCATTGCTTTATCTCTTGAACAGAATAAAATCTTGTCTCCCACAAGAACACAAAGATATTTTACAATGCCTGTCTCATGTCACACCTAAAATATTGTTCTTCTATCTGGGATAATAGTGGTACAAAAAATCAGGAAAGATTACTGAAATTTCAAAAAAGAGCAGCTAGAGTTATTCTTGATGCTGATTTAGATACACCATCAACAAATCTTTTTAAAACCCTGAAGTGGCTTCCATTTCAGCAGACAACTCAATTTCAAAAGGGTTTACTAGTCTATAAATCCTTATATGGTTTGGCTACTGATTATCTTAAATGTAATTTTTTAAAAATGTACATATGTATGAACTAAGCTCCTTCTCAAACAACAAGTTATATTCACCTAAATCAGATGCAGAGTTGTATAAGAGATTTGCTTTTTTTGGAGCCAACCTATGGAATTCCATACCTCCTTATATAAAGTCAGCTGACTCAAGCCAAACTTTTAAAAACCTTTTTAAAAGCATCTACCAAAACAATCATTTGTATGATTTCGTTTAATTCAGCACAACTACTTTTTACAACATTGTTATCATATACTCAGCCAATTTTACATGTTTGCTACTACCATTTGTATGAATCCTGTATGTACTCATCCTTGAAGTCTTGTGCATGCTTTATTGTAGTGAATTGTCTAGTTTTTAATAGCATTTATTGTCTAAAGAGACCTCATCTTGTCAACATTGTACATTATACATATATATGCACAAATGTTATTATACAAGGCCTCATGAAAGATTGGTCAGTTGACCAAATGAGCTTCTTTAAATAAAGTCTTTAATATTATTATTATTATTATAATTATTATTATTATTAAAAGTTCAATCACATTCAAAAGGAAATAATGTATCATGCACAATCATCAGGTTTACAATACTGACAATGAACCATTCCAATACATTAATATTTGTTTCATACTGATATTCAACCATTCCAATATATTAATATTTGTTTCATACTGATATTCAACCATTCCAATACATTAATATTTGTTTCATACTGATATTCAACCATTCCAATATATTAATATTTGTTTCATACTGATATTCAACCATTCCAATATATTAATATTTGTTTCATACTGATATTCAACCATTCCAATACATTAATATTTGTTTCATACTGATATTCAACCATTCCAATACATTAATATTTGTTTCATACTGATATTCAACCATTCCAATATATTAATATTAAGACAGCTACAATGAACCATTCCAGTATACATGTATTAAGATACTGACATTGAACCATTTCAATATATTACCGGTAATATTACGATACTGACATTGAAACATTTCAATATATTAACATTAAGATACTGACACTGAACCATTTCAATATATTAAGATACTGACACTGAACCATTCCAGTATAATAAGATACTGACAGTGAACCATTCCAATATATATTAACACACATATTAAAATACTGACACTGAATCATTTCAATATATCAAGATAGTGACCCTGAACCATTCCAATATACTAAGATACTGACATTGAACCATTCCAGTATATTAAAATACTGACATTAAACCTTTCCAATATACTGACATTGAACCATTCCAGTGTATTAAAATACTGACACTGAACCATTCCAGTATATTAAAATACTGACACTTTACCATCAATGTGATTGTGATTTTGTGTTTACACATGTGTATGGTGATGATATTTGACAATGCTAAATCTACGACTATTTTTGTCTTTCTAAGCGTATTCAATACTTTGAAGAAAACAAACAAGTTTGCACTGAACATCCTTGGGAACTCAAAACACTTTTTGAGTCTCATCCCACCTACCCCCAACACTCTCTGGGAATATCGCAGGTATGCTAATGTTGTACTGAGGTGGAGATAATTTCCTACTGATTTTTCCATATCGAAAATCATAAAAAAATGCATAAACAATATCTGTATACATTTATATATACTATCAAACCAAAATGATGTCTGCCAATAAACACTAACTGCTGAAAAAAGGCATCTTCATATAAAAGGCTGATGTTTTAAAAAAAAAAAGCCTAGATCTACACACCAAATCATGCACGTGTTGGCAATAGACAAGCAGATTTTTTTCTTCTCCAGTCCGATAATAACATCCAAAAGCTTGACTTTGTTATCTTAAACTGTAAACACTTCAAACATTGTTTAGAAAAAAAGTTATCTGAAGTATATGGATATCTTGGCAACACCATATAGAGCAACATCTCAATCTCTCTCTGACACCAATCACTGCAGGACCTAAGAGGAATTAAAAAAACCTCAGTTTGGGGGGGTCCCTATCAAAATACAAATTGTGGGGTCCTCTACACCTCTCACACTCTTAAAATGGGTTCAGAGGCTAAATCCAATGGTCTCTCTAATGAAAAACATAATAAATTTCACTAAATATGGGTTTTGAAGTCTATCTATTGATCATAAATCTTCCTATAGTGCCTGTACCAGATGCATGGAACCCAGTTATGATATAGTCATTATAACTACTAATTTCTGCCTTTCTACAGTACATTTTAAACTGGCAGAAGAAAATATAAGATGCAATATATGGTACATTTCATCTCTGCAATAGAAATACTGCAAAGAATCAAGAATAATATCATATTCGTGCAGTAAATGGTTTCGAGCACAACTGGTACAAGCTATCCAGCAGCTAATTCTTACAAAGCCAAACTGAAACTGTTTTAATGTTATATTTCTTTATTAAAAAAAATTATCAAAAATATTTAAGAAATCTGCAGGTTACCATTTACAAACATTTTTATTTAACTGGTAGGTGACAAACAAATTGAACGATTAATTAATTATACATGAGGTATAGTAGAAACACGCTGCTTTAATTTCAAGAAAATTGCATATTAACATGATGTGTATTAGTTAAAAATGTGAAAGGACTTTTTGTGCCTGGAGTTCATTATGCAGTTCTTTGTATTTACATATTTAGAACTTTACCTTTAATTGATACCTTGTCATTAAAGCCTAATACATATTAACACATTTAAATGGGCACCATGTATTTAAAGCCTAATACATACTAAGGTGTTTAACCTTACTACATACAAAGGCATTTATCTGGCACCATGTCATTAAACCCCAATCCATAAAATAAGGCATTTAACTGGTACCATGTCATTAAACCCTAATACATACTAAGGCATTTAATTTTGCACCATGTCATTAAACCCTAATACATACTAAGGCATTGACTAAGGCATTGAACTGGCACCATGTCATTAAACCCTAATACATACTAAGGCATTTAATTTTGCACCATGTCATTAAACCCTAATACATACTAAGGCAATGACTAAGGCATTGAACTGGCACCATGTCATTAAACTCTAATACATACTAAGGCATTAATTAAGGCATTTAATTATCCACCATGTCATTAAACCCTAATACATACTAAGGCATTAACTAAGACATTTAACTGGCACCATGTCATTAAACTATAATAAATACTAGGGCATTTAACTGACACCATGTCATTAAACCTAATATATACTAAGGCATTTAATTTTGCACCATGTCATTAAACCCTAATACATACTAAGGCATTAACTAAGACATTTAACTGGCACCATGTCATTAAACTATAATAAATACTAGGGCATTTAACTGTCACCATGTCATTAAACCGTAATACTAAGGCATTTAACGGGCACCATGTCATTAAATCCTAATACATACTAAGGCATTTAACTGGCCTAATGCATTTAATTTTGCAACATGTCATTATACCATTAAGGCATTTAACTGGCACCATGTCATTAAACCCTAATACATACTAAGGCATTAACTAAGACATATAACTGGCACCATGCCATTAAACTCTAATAGATACTAAGGCATTTAAGTGGCCCCATGTCATTAAACTTAATACATACTAAGGCATTTAATTGTACACCATGTCATTAAACCAAAATACATTCTAAGGCATTAACTAAGGCATTTAAATGGCACAATGTCATTAAACTATAATACTAAGACTTTATCTGGCACCATGTCATTAAACCCTAATACATACTAAGGCATTTAACTGGCACCATGTCATTAAACCCTAATACATACTAAGACATATACTAAGATATTTAACTGGTCCCATGTCATTAAACCCTAATACATACTAAGGCATTTAATTTTGCACCATGCCGTTATACCCTAATGCATGCTAAGGCATTTGACTGTCACCAAGTCATTAAACTCTAATACATACTAAGGCATTTAACTGGCACCATGTCATTAAACCCTAATACATACGAAGGCATATAACTGGCACCATGTCATTAAACCCTAATACTAAGGCATTTAATTTTGCACCATGTCATTATACCCTAATGCATGCTAAGGCATTTAACTGGCACCATGTCATTAAACTCTAATCCATACTAAGGCATTTAACTGGCACCAATTCATTAAACCCAAATACATACTAAGGCATTTAACTGGCACCATGTCATTAAACTTTAATACACATTAATGCATTTAATTTTGCACTATGTCATTAAGCCCTACATACAGTCATATTAATCCATGTTAGCCAAATTATTTATGTACTGACATTGCTTAAGTTTGCCTTGTTTAAAACTTGTCAGTTTTGGTAAAACATACTTGAATATATTGGACCAGCTGCCAGCCTGTCCATCATACATGTAACTTGTCAGTTTTGGTAAAACATACTTGAATATATTGGACCAGCTGCCAGCCTGTCCATCATACATGTAACTTGTCAGTTTTGGTAAAACATACTTGAATATATTGGACCAGCTGCCAGCCTGTCCATCATACATGTAACTTAGGCTTCAAATCATCTGCTAGAATTTTCTGGGAGGTGTATATACTGAGAGAGCTTGCAAAGTGAATGGAGTTTGAAGTAATTGTTTTATTTCTGCTTAAAACCCATTGTGTATCAAATATCCTATCTGTCTGTGTCTAATCAAACTGAACAGATAATAGCTGGTCACTAATTTAATGTAAACTTTGGTCAGTAATATGAACATAGGTCACAGTGGGACAGTTAACTATTTCCCAATTGAATTAGTGTTGAAAGCTATAATAAAAAATCCATAGAAAACCTTGAAAGAATGTGCAGGATCCATCAAACCCTTTTGCTCAGAACCCAGGGCTACCAGAATAGAGAGTCTGACCTACCACAAGATGAACTCAGATAGCCATGGAGCTACCAGAACACTGAATATGGGCTGCCACAGCTGGATTAAGATAGTGCAATGCTAACAGAATGCAAGGTATGGGCTACCGTAAGTTGAATTCAGTTAGCCCTGGGGATACCAGGGCACATGATATGTGCTACCACAAGCAGTGCCAACAAAATATGCTAGGTCTGGGCTACCACAAGTTACATTAAGATTGGTGATATATAAGTATAAAGTTATGCTACACACAAGAATAATAACTAATGGTTCGTAAGGAAAAAGGAAAATATCTTAGGCTGATAGTTTCATGCATGAATGCTTTCTCTGAATCGCATGATTTAAGCTGGGCTTCCCAATTCTTGGTAGCAACATTCTAATTATGGAGTATATCATATTCTCAGATAGGGCTTGTTTTGAGGTCACCAAGGTCTATGCAATGCTTAAGTAATTGCTTCATGTTCCAATGGTTAAGTTGCTTATGCATATACATCTCTGTAACAGACTGGACATGATAATCTTCTAGCCATTGGACTAGCCATTGGGCAAGACATGAAACAAGCAGCATGAACATCACCATTTAATGAAAGCAGAAGGTTGCAGTGACCTACTTTTGGCAAGATCATGTAACACTGTTTGAATGGTCACCATTTACTAAAAACTGCAACAACAGCAGAATTTACATTTTCTTGAAAAACACATACATTTACAAATTTAAACCAAAGCCATATAGGATTGAAGAATACCAAAGATATACAGATGAAATTGTTATTAGGAGTGAGGATGCAGCAAACTAACTAACCATATCATGTATTACTATGATGTAAGATAAGGCCTAACCATACCATACCATGTATTACTATGATGTAAGATAAGGCCTAACCATACCATACCATGTATTACTATGATGTAAGATAAGGCCTAACCATACCATGCCATGTATTACTATGATGAAAGATAAGGCCTAACCATACCATACCATGTATTGCTATGATGCAAGATAAGTCCTAACCATACCATACCATGTATTGCTATGATGCAAGATAAGGCCTAACCATACCATAGCATGTATTACTATGATGTAAAATAGGGCCTAACCATACCATATCATATATTACTATGATGTAAGATAAGGCTTAACCATACCATACCAAGTATTACTATGATGTAAGATAAGGCCTAACCATACCATACCATGTATTGCTATGATGTAAGATAAGGCCTAACCATACCATACCATGTATTACTATGGTGTAAGATAAGGCCTAACCATACCATACCAAGTAGTATGATGTAACATAAGGACTAACCATACCATACCATGTACTACTATAATGTAAGATAAGGCCTAACCATGCCATACCAAGTATTATGATGTAAAATAAGGACTAACCATACCATACCATATATTACTATGATGTAAAAATAAGGACTAGCCATACCATGCCATGTATTACTATGATGTAAGATAAAGCCTAACCATGCTATACCATGTATTACTATGATATAAGATAAGGCCTAACCATACCATACCATGTATTACTATAATGTAAGATAAGGCCTAACCATACCATACCAAGTATTACTATGATGTAAGATAAGGACTAGCCATACCATACTGTGTATTACTATGATGTTGTTGTTGTTGTTGTGGGGTTTAACGCCATTTTTCAGCACACGATAGGCTATACATGGCGGCCAGTATTAATGGAGGAAAAACCCGGAAAGAACCACTGACCCACGAGAAGCTACTGGCAAGCTTTCTCACATGCCCACATTGGCTGAATCTTAGACTCAAACCGCCGCAGACAGAGGTGAGATGGCAGTGATCCGTAATGAAGAGCGCTTTAGACCACTTGGCCATATTACTATGATGTAAGATAAAGCCTAACCATGCTATACCATGTATTACTATGATGTAAGATAAGGCCTAACCATACCATACGATGTATTACTGTAATGTAAGATAAGGCCTAACCATGCCATACCAAGTATTATGATGTAAAATAAGGACTAACCATACCATACCATGTATTACTATGATGTAAGATAAAGCCTAACCATATCATACCATGTATTGCTATGATGTAAGATAAGGCCTAACCATACCATACCATGTATTACTATGGTGTAAGATAAGGCCTAACCATACCATACCAAGTAGTACGATGTAACATAAGGACTAACCATACCATACCATGTATTACTATAATGTAAGATAAGGCCTAACCATGCCATACCAAGTATTATGATGTAAAATAAGGACTAACCATACCATACCATGTATTACTATGATGTAAGATAAGGCCTAACCATACCATGCCATGTATTACTATGATGTAAGATAAGGCCTAACCATACCATACCATGTATTACTATGGTGTAAGATAAGGCCTTGTCATGTTTACCCCGACCCAGAGTAGCCCAGTTTGAAACATGTATAATCAAGGCAATTCTGACGGGTCATTGTTTGATGTCGAACATTGCCGAAGGCTAGCACTAATCCGTTACGTAAGATTGTTGTGGCTAGAATCGAAGGACCGGACATTGGAGTTGCACACAGCCAATTATCACCTAGGTGTCGAAATGTTTCCAAGATCAAAAGAAATTGCCTGAAGAAGTGGGAGTGTCCTAACTTCTTTCCCCTGCAAACAGACAGACAGGTTGAACTGGCCACTAAGACGATTGGACAGGGGCACAGCGCCACCCAATCAGAATCGAGATGGGGGGAGACCTTGATTTGGGTAGAATGATATCTCTGAGTTTTCCGGCAAAAGTTAGTTCCCTGAGAGAAATTACCCAGAGAAGAGGTTAGCGTAACTCCGAATAGCCATTCGTTATTGGCGGGAAAATCTTAGAGCGGGAAGGTCTAAGTACAGAAAGCTTCAAAAGGTCAGTAGATATTTGTTCGGTCTTTGTGGAATGTGACTGCATTTTAATTGTAGGTCGTATGTATACTTTATTAGTACTAGAATCATAGTACGAAGTATTACTTTGTTTTGTTAATATGTTTGCATATTTTGAAGAAATGAGTTGATATTTGTAAAGAATTATATAGCTTGCCAGCCGTCGTAAGAGTTAATATTGTAATTTACTATGTGGGTATTTTATAGTAGACTAACACATATGTTCATATGATTATAGATTTTGCCATTGTTGAATATTTGTAATGTACAGACATGCGTCTGATTTTGTCAGATTGTAGTACGATGAGATTAAATATATGTGTATATACTGACGTGACGCAATGTATTGATGTCTGTATAACAATTCGCTGATACTGTGTTATTACGCCATTGTTTACCCTGCAAGAAGTGTGTGGGAATTTCGATGTGTATGCATGCGTGGCCGAAACAGTGACAGCTATCTGATGGTTAATTGTCGATATAGTGTGAGGTGAGGTTCGATTAAACCTTTGTTAACGCCTTGTGGTTTTTCACAGGAAGCTTTGAGGGACAGACCAGTTAAAGTTTGGTTCCGTTGTCTCGGATAGAGAGACGGAGGAAAGGAAGGAAGGAGAAGAGGTGAAGTTGAAGTCTGGGAGCGGAATTGGAGGAGATAATAGAGAGGAAAAGGAGAAGTTGAAGTCTGGAGCGAAGCCGGAGGAGATAGTAGAGAGGGAAACAGAGACAAAGGAGGAGTTAGAGGAACAGAAAGAAGGAAGAATCAGCGGGAAGAAATAGATGAGTAGATGCAAGGACAGGGGGAAAATCGAACTCACACTGTAAATCACGGGATGAATTAGGCTGTCACTTGGTCGAGGGAAAGACGAGTGATTGGAAGTTATCGTTTTTGAATTATCACATTTATTAAATTGTTATTGATTGAATTTCATCTTCGTGTTCTCTATAATTTAACCGTCGGCATTGCTGACTGGGGGCTCAGAGCTGTAAATCTACATCATCACTAATTTAACTTTCTAACCTAATGAGCCAGGGTGGAACTTTCAATTTAATTTAATTAAATTATATTGGGAGAACCCCACCCCAATACGACAGAACGCCACAGTGGGCGCCTCGTCCGGGATTTGAATTAGACATAAATATTATTTTACGACCTAAAAGTTTATTTGTTAGGAAGTATTAGTGAACAGTGTGAGATATTTTCCATCCTAAGTATTTTGAATTTTTATGATTTTCTCATCTTGTGTTTGTTATATTTGATATTTGCATGTTTGGTAGATCTTTAATTACTTGCAGTAATTGTGAAGCAAATATCGAGCAAATATCTTACCTGAACGAAATTAGTTGTTGTCGACAGGTAAGTATTTGGCTGGGAACTTGTAGTATCTGTCCATTTTTAGTAAGGTCGAGACAAGGTATCACTTCCTATTAGTATAACAATATGGCTACAGAAAGGCAAATGATCAAGGAGTACCGTGCCATGGGTTCGGAAGATCTCGGCTACGAGGGAGATCGCCTGGCAGCATTTATTGAAGAAAGAATCAAGGAATGGAAGGCAGAAAAAGCAGCAGACAGAGAGCTGGAGTTGGCCAAGATATCCGCGGACAGAGAAACCCAGAAAGAGCTGGAGCTGGCCCGGATAGCCGCCGAAAGAGAAACACAGAAAGAGTTGGAGCTGGCCAGGATATCAGCGGCCACAAAAGAACGAGAGCTTGCTCACTCTCTCGAAATGGAGAAGGTCAGGTTAGCCGCTAGGGACATAGATCGGGATGACGCTAGCACAAGTTCTGGAGGGACTGGACGACCTTTCATCGACCACCGAATGGTCCAGATAAGTATGCCGCGGTTCAGCGATAAGGAGGAATCTATCGACGATTTTCTTGTTCAGTTTGAGAAACTCGCTCACGCTCATAAAATTCCTGAACAACATTGGGCGATTAATGTCTCAGCTTTTTTGCAAGGTGCAGCTCGTGAAGTCTACCACGGCTTAGCTGCAGACGATGCTGATGACTATAATGCGCTCAAAAAGGCCCTTCTCTGCCATTATCGGCTGACCGCCGAAACATATCGCAAACTTTTTCGGGACTCGGCGAAAAAGGCAACGGAGACCCACTCTCAATTCCACACCTGTGTTCGAGGGTTATTTGAGAAGTGGATGAAGATGGCCGAAGTCGAACAATCGTACGACGGGCTACGCGAGGTTATACTCAAGGAACATGTCCTGAGTACTTACCATCGCGAGTTGACAGTCTTTCTAGCAGAGAGAGAGCACCGGACGCTCGAAGAGATCGCTAGCATGGCGGAGCGATACGAGCAGGCACACTCGAAAAGTGGAGGTTCTGGGGGTGCGGACCGACCCCGACCCACTGAGTCGCGCCGTGTGGTTGAGGTGGAGCCGACAGTCCGTAACCGTCAGGGCGACGGGAGGGTCGGAGGGGGATCTACAGGTAAGGATGCCAACCATAGACCTGGACAGGCCTCACCCACGAAAGCGGGACTTGCAGGTCGGCGAGGGCCGCCGACGTGTTACAACTGCAAGCGCCCGGGGCATATTGCCAGGGACTGTCCCAAGGGCAGGCAGACCCAGGTGAATGCCGTCGCTAGGAAGGAGCGCGAGCCGGAGGCAAGCTGTAACCCAGCCAACCTCGCGTCTGCTACTGTCAACGGAGAAGGTGCCACCATCTTGTATGACACTGGGTGTAGCGTCCCAGCCCTTGTCGACACGAAGTACGTTAAGCCCGAGGATTACACAGGGGAGGTAATCGAAGTTCAGTACGCGAACAGCGCGCGTGACTCATTGCCAGTGGCTGTCATTGACCTCGATTCACCGTACGTGAAGGGGAAAATTGAAGCTGCATGCTTGGATGGTTTGTCGCATGACGTCATACTGGGATGTCGTTATGTGTTGCCACAACCGAACCCCGAAACCTGCACACCGATGCCGGTGAGTGCTGTGGAAACCAGGTCCAAGAGTCGACAGACGGAAGCAAAGCCGATGGAAGTTACATCGACACCGGTGAGTAACGTTCTTCCGGCCGAGCTGAGGAAGCGGCAACAGGAAGACGCAACTCTGGCGCAGTTGCACAAAAACGCTGCAGCAGGAACGGAGAGAGAAACTCCGAATGGCGGGGTGAAGTTCGCATACAAGAAGGGGATCTTGTATCGCCACGCCAGGAAAGGCCGCAAACACTTGAAGCAAGTCGTCGGGCCGAAAGAGAAGCGAGGCGAAGTGTTAAAACTCGCGCACGAAAGTCTCATGAGTGGACACATGGGAATTGCCAAGACGCTTGACCGTCTTGTCAGAGAATTCTACTGGCCAGGGGTCCAGGGAGACGTTAAGCGGTTCTGTCTCTCCTGTGACAAGTGCCAGAGAATGGCACCGGAAACGGCTCATCGACCCGTCCCCTTGGGGAGTACACCCCTTATTGATGAACCATTTTGATGTGTCGCGATGGATTTAATCGGATCGATAAAACCCGCATCGTCGCACGGGAATCGTTATATGTCGCGTACGGTAGTCGGAAGTTGTCAGCTGCCGAGAAGAACTACTCCGTATCAGAGAGAGAATGCCTCGGAATTGTGTTCGGTATATCACGGTTCGAGCGGTACTTATACGGGCGGAAGTTCATCTTGGAGACCGACCACCAACCACTCGCGTATCTCGCGCAGGCGAAATTGTCGAATGGACGATTGATGCGATGGTCGCTGTTCTTACAACAATACCAGATGTAGATCAGATACGTGAAAGGAACTGAGAACGTAGGCGCCGATTTCATGAGCAGGAGCGCTGGAATGGTATAGATCGCTGTATATATATATATATTCATGTTCGCACTCAGTGTGTAGTATCGCGATAATTTTGTTCTTTATTTCGTGTATTAATGCCATTGCATTTGAAGTAATTTTGAGGGAATAAAATCCCGATTTTATTCTCAAGCGTGGGGGGGTGTCATGTTTACCCCGACCCAGAGTAGCCCAGTTTGAAACATGTATAATCAAGGCAATTCTGACGGGTCATTGTTTGATGTCGAACATTGCCGAAGGCTAGCACTAATCCGTTACGTAAGATTGTTGTGGCTAGAATCGAAGGACCGGACATTGGAGTTGCACACAGCCAATTATCACCTAGGTGTCGAAATGTTTCCAAGATCAAAAGAAATTGCCTGAAGAAGTGGGAGTGTCCTAACTTCTTTCCCCTGCAAACAGACAGACAGGTTGAACTGGCCACTAAGACGATTGGACAGGGGCACAGCGCCACCCAATCAGAATCGAGATGGGGGGAGACCTTGATTTGGGTAGAATGATATCTCTGAGTTTTCCGGCAAAAGTTAGTTCCCTGAGAGAAATTACCCAGAGAAGAGGTTAGCGTAACTCCGAATAGCCATTCGTTATTGGCGGGAAAATCTTAGAGCGGGAAGGTCTAAGTACAGAAAGCTTCAAAAGGTCAGTAGATATTTGTTCGGTCTTTGTGGAATGCGACTGCATTTTAATTGTAGGTCGTATGTATACTTTATTAGTACTAGAATCATAGTACGAAGTATTACTTTGTTTTGTTAATATGTTTGCATATTTTGAAGAAATGAGTTGATATTTGTAAAGAATTATATAGCTTGCCAGCCGTCGTAAGAGTTAATATTGTAATTTACTATGTGGGTATTTTATAGTAGACTAACACATATGTTCATATGATTATAGATTTTGCCATTGTTGAATATTTGTAATGTACAGACATGCGTCTGATTTTGTCAGATTGTAGTACGATGAGATTAAATATATATGTGTATATACTGACGTGACGCAATGTATTGATGTCTGTATAACAATTCGCTGATACTGTGTTATTACGCCATTGTTTACCCTGCAAGAAGTGTGTGGGAATTTCGATGTGTATGCATGCGTGGCCGAAACAGTGACAGCTATCTGATGGTTAATTGTCGATATAGTGTGAGGTGAGGTTCGATTAAACCTTTGTTAACGCCTTGTGGTTTTTCACAGGAAGCTTTGAGGGACAGACCAGTTAAAGTTTGGTTCCGTTGTCTCGGATAGAGAGACGGAGGAAAGGAAGGAAGGAGAAGAGGTGAAGTTGAAGTCTGGAGCGAAGCCGGAGGAGATAGTAGAGAGGGAAACAGAGACAAAGGAGGAGTTAGAGGAACAGAAAGAAGGAAGAATCAGCGGGAAGAAATAGATGAGTAGATGCAAGGACAGGGGGAAAATCGAACTCACACTGTAAATCACGGGATGAATTAGGCTGTCACTTGGTCGAGGGAAAGACGAGTGATTGGAAGTTATCGTTTTTGAATTATCACATTTATTAAATTGTTATTGATTGAATTTCATCTTCGTGTTCTCTATAATTTAACCGTCAGCATTGCTGACTGGGGGCTCAGAGCTGTAAATCTACATCATCACTAATTTAACTTTCTAACCTAATGAGCCAGGGTGGAACTTTCAATTTAATTTAATTAAATTATATTGGGAGAACCCCACCCCAATACGACAGAACGTCACAGGCCTAACCATACCATACCAAGTAGTACGATGTAACATAAGGACTAACCATACCATACCATGTATTACTATAATGTAAGATAAGGCCTAACCATGCCATACCAAGTATTATGATGTAAAATAAGGACTAACCATACCATACCATGTATTACTATGATGTAAGATAAAGCCTAACCATACCATACCATGTATTACTATGATGTAAGATAAGGCCTAACCATACCATACCATGTATTATTATGATGTAAAATAAGGACTAACCATACCATGTACTGTTACTGTATAATTAAGGATTAACCATACCCTTCCATGTATTGTTATTATATAAAACAAAGACTAAACCATACCATACCATGTATAATTAAGGACTAACTACATCATACCATATGTTATGATATAAAATAAGGACTAACCATACCATATCATGTATTGTTAATGTAAAATAAGGACTAACCATACCAGATATTGTTATGATATATAATAAGGACTAACCATACCATTACATGTTACAATATAAAATATGATCTAACAATACCATATACTGTTATAAGCATGCACTAAATATACCACATATTGTGAAGATTTTTAAAAACAAATTAAAAAAATATTTAAAATACTGTTAAAATATTTAAAAAAGGGTTAACTATGACCATAATATTGTTATAAAGATCAGGACTTAACATAATATATATTATTTAGATATAAAACCAGGACACTGATCAGTAGTATCTTTTAATAAGTATAAAGGGATTTAGGCCCATATACTTTTATCCCCTTTTTTTGTCAAATTCCTAAATCGGCTCTCAAATGCATTTCCAATCATATTTATATATAAATACCAAAACTACATGAAACTTGAAGGTATATGACATACAAATCCTTAGAAAATGAAAAATTCATGCAAAAGCAGTTCAATAACTTGTGTAGATCATTTCAAGCACACAAAACATTACTCAATTTGGCGAGGAAGCATTTTCATAAACAAAATATTGTTTAGACAAAACTGACCATACTGATAATATTACCTGAGAAAATTGCATTACCCTAAAATGGTGAACTGACCATCTTAGCAAAATTGTATATTGGTAAATTACCACAATTTACAGTATTTCAGTAATGATATGTGTAACATCATTTTTGTTATTTTGTGAAAACATTAAGAAGAAATTATTATACTGAACAATGCAGTAATAATTCTGAACCTATATGGAAATATGTGAGAGGGATAAAATACATTTACATAACCATTATGAATGGGCAAATGAAGAACACACAAAACAAAGTACAAAATTCTTTGGTGCTACTAGGACTTACCTATTCGTGAAGATCTTCTCCACAAACTGTTTCATGAAGGACATACAGTCCAACGTCAAATCATCTGGCTGGCTGTCTGTACTGAATGAGGAACTCCAAGATTTATCTGAACCACGGGAACCTGTTCGACGGAAGGGAATTCCACCAAATTCAACGTCTGAGGAATCAACACTGGTCTGATTATAGCTACTTGTTCCAAATTCCACCTCCGATGAATCTAAACTGCTGACACTAGGCAGTGAGATTTTTTCTTTACTGTCCCGAGTCCGAGGATGGAAATCTTCAAGTTCTGGTTCATCGAATGATATCAAGTCACCCATGTGTAAAAGTGTTTTCTTTTTGGTCACAGCTTCATCAACAAGTACTGGTTCAGGCTCAGGCTCTGGTTCTACATAGTCATCAAACAACATCTCATCCACAGTACTTGATCTACGCTTTGTGACCATAAATTTGGGGGCTCGCCTATCTGTGGATGAAGCCATATCTGCACCATTCTGTTGACCTGAATCAGCCACAGTGACTGCCTCTTGGGATTTATTCAATCCTTGGGAAACTGCAGGGGTTTGAGACAAATCAGGCAGAGTGATCACCCTTTGAGCCAGCAGTGATGTTACAGTAGGCAAAGATTTGTCCATATTAGCTGAGTTGGATGAATAAGATATTTTACTTGGAGAGTACAAAGGCTCATCAAAACTTATGTTCACTCCTGTCGGAAGATGTGACTCCTCAGAAGTATTGTTATCACTATAGTCCGATGAACTCTGGTGTTTTTGTAGATGACCTGATACGTGTGCATCAGATGTCAATTTTGCAGCAACACTGTCTTGCTCTTTACGTGTTTTTGTCCATGTTAAATCAGCACTATATTGCAATGAACTTTGCTTACTTGTCTTGGGATCCTCTTCACCACTACTGTAACTACTACTACTACTATTACTTGGACTACTCTTCATAAGTGAGGCGCCCACGCTCTCAAACTTTGATGATAAATCATTCAGCAGTCCGTTCTTTTTGGCAATCATGGAGGAAAAAAATCTGGAAGTGCCTTCAGAAAAACTGGACGAAAGCTGTGATCTCTGTTCCTCAATGCCAGTACCGCTTTCCGATCGACGCCTATTGAGAAATTCCATTGTTGTCTGCTAAAACTGATTCCACTTCAATACTTAAAAAACATCAGGGGATTCTAATATCTTCATGTGACCTAAAAAAAAGAATTAAATATTCACTATTTGGCTTGTGCCTCTATGTCCCTTCAATTCTTCCACTAACAACTCTGATAACGATAGCCAAATACAAAAACATCAATACTTGGACTGTGCCTATGCTGCTGTTTGGAGTTTTATATGTTCTCTGTCAATATCCTGTAGTGGAATTCTCTAGCAGGTTGATTGTTCCAAAAACTGAGCATCTGAAACATGCAACATTAACATTATATCAAAGACTGGTACCAGATCAATACACTATTCATCTCCCTTTCCAGCTACAGAAACCAGAAACCAATCTAAAAAGTTCAAGCATATTGACAACATTATAATTCATTTTGTCATGCTTACTGATGGGATGTTACTTTGGAAGTGTTTCCTATTAAGAACAATTTATAAATGGATTGATTTACAGGAAATATTAATACGTATGAAAACTAATTTAAAAAAAGACTCAAATTTGATCAACTGACCTGGTATAAACCTTCAAAAGACCTATTTCACGATACACACGTCCAAAGAGTTACTGTTCCTGACATCACTAAATTAAAATCAAAACAAGACCATCAGGCAAAATAAAATGTGTGTTTCCAGTCAGCCAACCATCCCGGTTTTTCATTCCTGACCCTGGCATTTTTTTCCCCAGGGTTAAAAAAAAGTAAAAATAACAAAAATTCCCTAAATTGATTTGTGCATCTAACTTAGCCGATTTTGCCCAGTACTTGAAGCACTTGTTACATTATAAATGTTAACTACCTATCCAGAGCAATAGGTAACACATTTTTTGGGGAAATAACTGCTTGGTTTAGGTTGTTTATATTGACCAGGAAGTGTAGACCAGCATTGGAAAATGATGCAAAAGTTCGAAAGAAATAGTCATGTTTACAATTTTACTAAATTGTTCCATTGTTGCTTTAAGCAAACAGATGATGTTTTTGGCACAGGATTCTTCAAATAGATATTCCTGTTCTGGAAATAGCACACTCAACTTTTAAGTGCCTTTACATAATATAATTAGTATCAACTATTTTTCCATCTACACTTGCCCCGATGACATGACTGATTTAGTATTTTATTATGCCTGTTCTCCTGACCTCAGCTGATGCATTGTTTTAAGTTTCCTTCTTTGTATATGCAGTAGGTCTTAAATGCCACGTGTAATGGAGTATTCATACAAAATGGAATATCAGCATGCAAAAATGAAACCACAGAAATATACTTTTAGTGTATATCTATGAATTTAATAACATAACTATAATTATTTTTATTGCGATGGCACTCAGGGTGACCGAGTGGTGTAAAGTGCTCACCTTTACTGATTTCTACCATTTCACTGCTATGTGCATGGGTCTGAGTTTTGGGCTTGGCCAATATGTGTATGCAAGAAAACTTACAGTATAGCTTCCTGTGGGTCAGTGGTTGTAATTCCCAGGGTTTTCCCGGGTTCTTTTTCCTCCAATTATACTGTCCGCCATGTGTAACCTATTATGTGCTGAAAAATGGCATTAAAGCCACAACAATACTGTGTTTGCAATAATTATCATTGAGATATTGTTACAGAATAATTAACATGTTCTGATCATATTTTCTCAAATGAGAATAAAGGCTATTTTTCTTTTGGTGAAAAGCTGTCATTATGCAAAACAACTCATTAAGAAAATGTAAATGCTAAAGAGAATAATCAAAAAACTATACATTTCATAAATATTTTACAACTGTTTAATATTATTTTAATTCAAATTTCAAGCAAACATTAGTCCATTTGACTGTTAAAGACAAAATGCAGTCAGCATATTGCAAACTGGAAAATTGGCCATGTAAAATGAAACACTGACAATTAATGGTTGCTGTTATACTACTCCTTCAAATCATGAAATTTTAAATTTATTTTCATTATTTAAGTTTAAATTTTAAATATTCTATTTCAAGTTCTTCCAAATTGTTAGGATGTAAATTCATGACGCCAAATGGAATTTTGGCATACAAAATGGAGTCATGTCTGTGAAAGTGAGACTGGTGTGCAAAAATGAAATCATAAAACAAATAAATCTATAATGATGAAAATAAATTTATTCAATACATGTATTTGCAGAATAATCAAGATAATTACAGACAATTCCAATTCATATGGTGAAATTCCATTCTGCATCACAAACTCTGGACTCGTTACATTAATGTAAATTGTTTAACATTATTTTAGTTTATAATGGCCATAAATAATGTATTATTAATTAGGAATGAAGCAATTAATCAATATATCAATGCATTAATTTTTTTCCATACTGATACCAATATCGATACAAGAGATCATGCTTAAATACAAAATGATGCTTACCCTATGTAAGTTACTTTAAATGTCATGAACAATTATTTGCTGCTTGCCTACATTTTTATACTTTGAATTCATCTACAACAGCTGTTGCAGGTTTATGCACTCATTCCTGTCATATTAAAAAAGAACTATTGGCAACACCCACATGCCAGTTACAAATTAACACAAGATGGTTTGAACTCGCTGGTCTGAAATCTCCACCCTCCCGCCAAGTCTATGCTAATTATTTCATTCCGACAGCATGCTCAGCCACTGATAACATCTATCAACATTAGCCAGACATTCCAGACTTGTTCTTCATCTATAATTTAAAGTAAATAATTTACTATCATTTAATAACCATTTTTAAGTGAAACTTCCCCGTTGCTTCATAATCCTGTCAACCTGGATTGAATTTGAGGGATATGTTTCCAGTGTGTCATGCACTAAAATTTGTTTCATTCAATTCTAACTGGTGGTTATTGTTTGTTGAAGACCAGAGTAAAACAATAACCACCAATCAGAGCTGTAGTTTATTTACTGCATGACAACTGAATCCAAATATATACAAAGCAACGGATAAGTTCCTCACAAAAGTAGCTATTATATGATCTGTAAAATACATGAACCAGGGCCAGGTCATACCAAAGACATATTAATGGTACTAACAGCTGCCTTGCTTTGTGTTCAGCATTAAAAGGTTAGCATTAGGCCTGGTCGGCCAGGTGTCAGGATAATGTGACAAGGTGGGACATGATGCTACATGTCTCGGCATGATGCCCCAGTGCTAGCCATCACTATAAAGTGTCACACTGAATACATCATAGTGATATGACTACAACTGTTAAAGCTACATTAAAAACCTAATTCACACACTTACATGCACTTAGCAAGCATACTGAATAATAAAACATTAGCACAGAATTGGTGAGGGAGTAGATTCCAAAAAGGATGAGTTACAGTCATCTTAATTTCTAGAAGGCGAGTGGATGTTGTGAATAATTTTCTTTTTCACGAACAAAAGCAAGTATCTGTGGCTGTGGCAGTCATTTTGCATATGCAGAAAGTAATGCAGGTATACTACAAGTACAATATGATGGATTCAGTTGTTAGTCATCTCCACTCCCACACTTGGACTTGTTCTATATAAGATTTTCCTTGCACAAGTAAACTGCCCTATTTCTTCTGTTCTGAAGATAAGATTTTTTAGTGCCCTTCCAATTTAAATGACGACAAGAAATAAGACATTTAAAAGTATTCATCAAGTGAAAAACAAAAGGGTGTGGTATTAAGATGTTGTTGTTGTTGTTGTTGTGGGGTTTAACGCCATTTTCAGCACACAATAGGCTATACATGGTGGCCAGTATTAATGGTGGAGGAAGAACCCGGGAAAACCTTGGAAAAGAACCACCGACCCACGAGAGGTGACTAAGATGAATCCTGCATCTGATTAAATGGCCTAAAAGGTGGAACTGCGGAAAACTAACAGGTGGTCTGTCTGAAAATGTTTTTTATACCTTGTCAAGGATGAGAATGGCATATGAATAGAGGCGTCTACATCTGTCCGTAATCTGCATGCTGGAAATACAACCAAGATGTCAACACATCTAAAACGGCACCACCCTTCCAGTGACACCTTTCAAAGAAGGAAAAGACCAGGAAGTTGATTATGTGCATCTACCACGTTTCAGTCATATCATAGGCTTTGTACGTGAAACATATCAATATGCAACATAGTTGCATTGTTTCACACGTGTGAATTGTTTTAATCCTATTATTAATCAAGGCATTAGGCAAAGGGAAAAAAATGTGAAACGTAATTTACTTATCTCATATATCTGCATATAAGCCACATAATTTAGGAAATTATAAAAGCCTTTAAGAAGGGAAGTTGGGTTTCTGCACTTGGATTACCTGCCCAAATGTTTAAGCTGTTAGTATTGTTTAATTTAACTAGATTTTTGAAATAAAAATCAACATGCTTTAGGCATACATGTAGTTGTTTTTTTAAATGTATAAAAAAAGCCAGATTATAATATTAATCTCCCAGCAGGGAGCACCTAGGTTTGGAATTTCATGATTTTGCTAGATAATGCCTGATCATTATTTTCTGGTCTATAAAATTACAAACAGGATTTATTCAGGCTTGTAAACAGTCAGCCTAATTACAAAATGGGAATGTGTGTGTGTGATTCACATTTTTAATGTAGCTTTAACAATTTTTCAGTCATATCGCTATGATGTCTGCAATGTGGTAGATTATGCTGCGTAGGACATCATGCTACATGTCTGCGGCATGATGCCCCACCCAGTCACATTATCCTGACAACCGGCCGACAAGTCCTATCACTAACCTCTTAATGCTGAGTGCCAAGCGACTCAGCCGGGGATTTAACCCACAACCTCCTGCATCACAAAATGGGAATGATTCAGGCTTGTAACCATTCTGCCTAACTGCAACACAGGATTGATTCATGCAGGTAACCAGTCTGCCTCATTGCATAACATGACTGATACAATCTGGATTAATGCCAGCATCACTAATTATATTTGGAATTCTATCTGCTAGTGCAGGGAAACAAATATTTGTGATAATTGCCATATTGATTTTTGCACAGAAATTGGTAAAACTGTTTATCTCATAGCACAAGATGGTTTATGTTATGCCATCATTCTTCTGTAGAGCAAACAAGATAAAAGTTATCACTGTTTTGCATCAACTTACTCGGCAGTAGAGAAATAGTAATAATAGTCCAACCAATAGTTATATTCAAGTCTATGTCATTAATAAGGGTCCAATCTACACATCTAAATTCATGTCAGTAATAATAGTCCAACCAACAGTTAGTGTCAAATCCCTGTCAGTAACAATGGTTACATGACAACACGAGATACATCAGAAACATCACCAAGGTAGTATGCACAAGAAGGTTAATGACCCAAAGTGTCTAATGTCACTGATACATCTACTTTCGGCAATCTGATTAAAATCAGATTTGCGCTGTATGTGAAGATCTGATGACGACCGCTTAAGGGTCATGCTCTAGTGACCATTTGAAATAGCCAATGGAAATGCAGCTTTAAAAAATCTTAAAGTGAATCAAATCATTCAGTACACATTCATGCTCTTCATCCACACTGCTCAGTCTCCAAACATGAAGATATAAAAATTGATCTGATTGGTAGATGAAATTAGCAATTATGGTAATAACACAGGTTGCCAAAACATGACCCCTACATGGTTGCTTAAGATCTTCATGTATAACAGTGGAGATGTGATTTTAATCCGATTGCTACTTTTGGTACATTTGGTACATTGTCAGAGACTGTAATTGTGAAACTTACTCTTACCAATAAAAGTTTGTTTGGGTTGGTATGCATATACTTTGTACAACAGTTGAAAAGCATAGAGGTTCTATAAATAAATGTTTGGCATACTGTTGTACATTTAATCTCTAAATAGCAATATGGATACACTTTAGTTACAATTTAACCTGGAACCTGGATACACTTTAGTTACAATTTAACCTTGATACATTTTAGTTACATTTTAGCCATATATTTTGATGTGCATTTTGTTAAATGATAATTGGTAAAGAATAATAATTAAGTTCAAAGAAACCTTTCCAGTGTGATGAAAATATACATTTCTAGGCACTTTAAACCAAACAATCTAAGCCTTTTAAAATTATGTCCACGTCTTCTACACACTGGCAGTACACTATTGTCTGCAAGCTCCAGAATCTGTGAACATTTATTATGTCACATGTTGTTGTTGAAGGTTCAATGCCATTTTTTAGCACACGATAAGCTATAAATTGTGGCCAGCATAACTGGTGGAGGAGGAACCAGATAAAACCTAGTAAGAATCAAATGATCATTGCAAAGTCACATGTATTTGCAAGATGCTATGTCAAATTAGAAATGTCAAGTTTGTCTGGATGCTTCTCATGAAATCTTCCATTCAGAAATGGTTTGTAGCTACCACATGCTGTCAGCCATTTCTAAATGCAAAATACCATATCATGGTTGATATAATTTAATTTTTACTTGTTTAGGACAAGTAGTTTTTAAGAAAACTGGTCCCAAATACCTTTGACTTGTCCCAAAATTTAAATCACCTGCACAGTTTTTAACATGTATGCACTTTAACCTATCATATCAACAAAACAATGCATATACTACATACTTATTCCTTTACTTTTTAAAAAACATAATGTTGATATTGTGCATCTTGCTGCATTCATTATATCTGTGTTAAATGATGGCTTTGAAAGAATGTCAGAGCATTTACACAGCAGTTGATATATCTGTATATGACATAATGTTATAACTGCAAAACATAATTCCTTCCGTGTCACTAACTTCAAGCCATGATTAATTATCAACTCAATGTGGCTGACAAATTTTCTGACTCTTTTCTGGGCCATATTTGCCATTTTCTGGCTGTTACAGAGTCTAGCCTACATCTCTGGAAAAATATTTACTTCCAACTCAGTAGCAGCCATATGTTTTATCCCTACACATTCAGGTGAATTATTTTTCTCTGAATCCACCCACAAGTATCCGGGTAGAGTAAACACAATATAACAAAGCCGTTGAAAGCTAAGCAATCTGGCTGTTTTGTTTAAAATGTTTTGATTGGCCAATCATTGTTGTCCTTTATTTTCTGATGGAATGCATTCTGTATGACAAATTCTCACCATTTATTTTAAGGATTAAATAATTTTTACCTTTACAGCCTCTTACTTCTTTACCTTGTAGTACTACTTGCTTACATTTGTTTTGAAAGGCTTTATCCTCCAGGGTTTTTCTGCAATTCTTTATCTTTACATTTTATTCAACACATTATAACCAGTACAGTGTCAACATGCCCTAACATGTACATACATACATACATACATACATACATGCATGCATGCATGCATGCATACATACATACATACATACATACATACATACATACATACATACATACATACATATAATGACCACAGAAACAATTTTTTGTTTAAAATTTTTTCTTCTGCAAACATCCTGACATGCATGCATGCATACAGCAGGCACACATGCATACACATATCAATATCAACATTCACATGTTAAAAAAAATTACTGCTGTATTAACATAATTGCCTGACAGGGGAGAAACTAAAAGGTTTCCAATTATCGACTAATACATGGGCATATATTATGGGTTGTTTTTATCAAACAATTTCTAGTTCATTGAAACTACTTTTGATTCTCCATGTGTGTGTGTGTGTGTTTGTGTGTGTGACAGAAAAGGTTCATGAAATCCTCATTAATGAGAACCCCTGAAATAATGTACAGGCTCCAAATCATTAGGGTCTTCATTATATAAGGGTCTTCATTATATAACGGTTTTCATTATATAAGGGTTTTCATTATATAAGGGTTTTCATTATACATATGTTCCTGCAGTTTATTCATCTTTCTGTTCTCACGATATCATACTGCTGTCTTTTTCTCCTCTCATTCAATTTCTCTTTTTATGAAATCGTGAGCAACTGTTGTACACTTCCTTAAGGATTCCAATGGAGATTAATTTTGTTAACTTTGAAAATAAAGACTGTCATCATTATAACAGATGTGGAAATTTCAACATGGGTTTAAATTTATGCTCAAACAGTACCATGGTAACAGAGCCTAAGTCTACATGTTGTTTCTGCTCAAACAGTACCATGGTAACAGAGCCTAAGTCTACATGTTGTTTCTGCTCAAACAGTACCATGGTAACAGAGCCTAAGTCTACATGTTGTTTCTGCTCAAACAGTACCATGGTAACAGAGCCTAAGTCTACATGTTGTTTGTGCTCAAACAGTACCATGGTAACAGAGCCTAAGTCTACATGTTGTTTGTGCTCAAACAGTACCATGGTAACAGAGCCTAAGTCTACATGTTGTTTCTGCTCAAACAGTTCAATGACTATAAGAGCCTAGAAGCAAAGTTTATTTACAGTTTGATGGAAATTTCTATTACGGTGGCAGAGTAGTGGGGATTTATATAAGATTGTTTATAACTTAGAATTTTCTGGAAATGAACTTTTGAACCTCAACCTGGTTTTTAAAATGTCTTAGGTTTTAATATTAAGATTGATTTTGTTAAAATTTTTCATTCCTATCTTAAGAGCCAAACTGGAATCAGTCTTATTGTTGTGTTCAGTTTTAATTTGAGAGGATGTATTCATTTAAATTATTCACTGGAATTACAAAGTGCTCATTAATACTTCTTGCATTGAATCACTATTTTGGGATTTTTGAGAATTCATTCAAGGACATTTGGGTTATATCATTGCAATACATCAAGGCTGCTGGCACATTAGCATTTTCAAGGCTATAGACATATCAGCACATTCAAAACTGGATTTCATTCAGATCACCACTGAAATTCATTCGTAACTCTATATTTGGACTTGTGCTAGAACTTCTAGGTCTATTTGGGATTTAATTCACAATACTAAGTTCTTTTACAATTTTTATTTTGTATTCTAGGAAAATAAATTATTTGTTGAATTATACTATTTTGTTGTTTTTCTCTCTTTTCTGATACTTAGTTTTAGACCATAGAATTGCTACACCATGTTCGTTTGTTCTCAGCCAGTTCTGTGATTACAAAGTGTTTCTGTGTTACCTGTACTCAGACAGTTCCATAATTATGGGTCATGGGTCTTTCTTGCTTGTGCTCATGAATACAGGACATGTGTCTATGTTGTTCATGCTCAAACATTTCCATGACTTCTGGGTCTATGCTATTTGTGTGCTCAAACAGTTCCATGACTACTGGGTCTATGCTATTTGTGCTCTAACAGTTCCATAACTACTGGGTCTATGCAATTTTTGTTCTCAAACAGTTCCATGACTATTGGGTCTATACTATTTGTGCTCTAACAGTTCCATGACTATTTGGTCTATGCTATTTGTGCTCTAACAGTTCCATGACTATTGGGTCCATGCTATTTGTGCTCTAACAGTTCCACGAATACTGGGTACATGCTATTTATGCTCTAACAGTTCCATGACTACTGGGTCCATGCTATTTGTGCTCTAACAGTTCCATGACTACTGGGTCCATGCTATTTGTGCTCTAACAGTTCCGTGACTATTGGGTCCATGCTATTTCTGCTCTAACAGTTCCATGACTATTGGGTCCATGCTATTTCTGCTCTAACAGTTCCATGACTATTGGGTCCATGCTATTTGTGCTCTAACAGTTCCATGACTATTGGGTCCCTACTATTTGTACTCTAACAGTTCCATGACTACTGGGTCTATACTGTTTGTGCTCTAACAGTTCCATGACTACTGGGTCCATGCTATTTGTGCTGTAACAATTCCATGACAACTGGGACTGCAATTGCTTTCATGCTCTGGATAATTCATGATCATTAGGAATTTTCCATATTGGATAATTCATGATCATTAGTAATTTCTCATACTGGATAATTCATGATCATTAGTGATTTCCCATACTGGATAATTCATGATCATTAGGAATTTCCCATACTGGATAATTCATGATCATTAGGAATTTCCCATGCTCAGAGCATAAATATCTTAACGAATTCACAATTTTCAGCAATATCACACTGCAACTAATGTTGAGCATGTGACTAATAATAATCACATAATATGAAGAGACTGGTGTAGATGGGTGGTAATTCAAGCCCCTTGTCACTGTTTAGTATTGACCTCTGCTGTTGTATTTAGATCGCCTCCATCACCTTACCTTTTCCATGCGTTGTCCTCAGATATGATCACCATGGTTTGATTGGGAACAGTGGAATGTCCCATATTGCTACAGTGTTCATGCATGACCAATGACTCCCTGCTGATGCATTCCTGAGTCCTGGTTTCTAAGACTCTGCATGTTTCCCCAATGTATCCTTTCTCAATTACAATCTATTATAGGTCACATGTTCAAGTCATTAGTTGCTGATGAAGGCAGTGTGATATTGCTGAAAATTTTGAACTCTTAAGATATTTATGCACTGAGCAAGGGAAATTACTAATGATTACAGGAACTGGTTCAAAATTGCTTTTCTCGTACAGTTCCATGACTACAGATTCTGGGGCTATGTTGCTTAACTGAATTTTAATCTATGTCTAAATTTGTTCTTGTTACTTTCGTGATGTTATTGATAAATGGATTGACTTTCTAAAACCTATGTTTGTCTAGTAAACATGACCTGCAACAGTTTCATCACTTGCATTGCGAGTTACATGTTAGTAACCTGATGATAAACAAAGTATAAAGTAGATAAATATCAATTATCAACCTAACAAAGGTTTTCTGACCTTGCTAAATTTTTTATGTAAAAGCACAGTTTACATATGATTTATATTGATGCACATGACTAAAACTTGGGGGGAAAAAATGATAAATCTTTTCAGATACACGTAATAAAATGTATTCAGTTCTATGATAGGTAGCCACTGATATTGCCAAAATTTACTGGCAAAAATCAGAACATGGTATCAAGTTCATACTAAATCAAATGGCAGAAAAAACATAACTGCAATAATGCAAAGATTTTTTCTAAAATAACCGGAAATGGGAATCCTGACCATAATTTACACTGAACATCTGGGAACATTTTATTTGAGAGTTAAATTACTATTTTTTATATATATATACAAATCCAAGTGAAAATGTTTTTTTATATTGGAAAAGGTATTGACACTCCCCCATCTTGACTTGGATAAAAATATGAAAAGTATAAACGACTCAAAATATAATTAATTTCTTCCTGAATTAAATAATTATATGCATCATTTGCTGAACTCATACCAGTCAGTCAATTCCATACAAACAGCTTTAGCTTAGAAGAAATAATCAATATTAAATGGTGTGTGCTTGGAAAACATGTTAATGGTGCCAGTCCATATTTACACTGACTACAGATGCATAATTGATCCTTCGGCTATTAAGGCATGGCTCTAACAAAGCACAAATATTGCCTACTATATATAATGCGAGTTGAGTCATAGTGTTGCAACTGTAATAGGTCACTTTCTGACCATCCTAGCAGTCTGAACCTAAGTCTTACAGTATACATCCAATAGCAATGGACCTGACAAATGCATTTGCCAAAGAACTGGGGCAGGCAGGGCTTATTACTGGACAAGGGGCCAAGTGGTCTAAGGCATTCTCCTTGACAGGTCACTGACATCTCTGTCTTGCTCAGCTAATAGTGGCATGTGAAGAAGCTTGTCAGTAGCTTCCCATGGGTCCTTTCTGGGTTCATACTCCACCAAATATACTGGCCACTATATGTAGCCTATCAAGTGCTGAAAATGGCATTCAATCCATAAAACACAAACACATCTTGTTGGACAAGGATATATTTAGTAAATATCTGCATAAATTATTCTGGAAAAAAATGATCAGCTGCTGAAGTTCAGTTTGATATTTATCCCTATACATTACGTTTTTGGCACTCATTCATTGCTCTGAAGTAGATGACATTATTGGAGATGACTGTTGATCCCTCTGGGGATTAATCTGGATGAAATTCAGTGTTTAATCTCTCAGAAAATGGAGGAGAAGGTTACAGCCAATGATATTGAATGCATCTTCATGCCTTAGACATTTCTCAATTGCTACTAGTCCTCTTAGGCAGACACCACAAGGGGAGTATTTCATTTATTGCAGAAAATGCTGCTACTTGTTACTCATCATGGCAAAAGTCGTCTACGGCGCTCACCGTTACATATCACTGCTATTTCACCTCTATCTGAGTAGGTTTGAGTCTCGAATTCGTTGTTGTTGTTGTTGTTGTGGGGTTTAACGCCATTTTGCAGCACATGATAGGCTATACATGGCGGCCAGTATTAATGGTGGAGGAGGAACCAGAGAAAACCCCGGAAAGAACCACCGACCCACGAGAAGCTGCTGGCAAGCTTTCTCACATACCCACATTGGCTGAATCTTAGACTCGAACCGCCGCAGACAGAGGTGAGATGGCAGTGATCCGTAACGAAGAGCGCTTTAGACCACTCGGCCACTCGGGGCCCCGTCTCGAATTCGGCTAATGTGGGTATGTGAGAAAGCCTGACAGTAGCTTCTCGTTGGTCGGTGGTTCTTTCTGGGGTTTTCCCCCATGTTCTTCCTCCACCATTTATACTGGCCGCCATGTATAGCATAGCTTGTGCTGAAAAATGGCATTAAACCCTACAACAACAACTTCTTACCCATCCAATACAACTCATTGGAAGTGGACAGGTGGATTTGTCAATTAGTCCATGAAACCTTTTTAATCAAGTTATACGAATGCCTAATGTTGTGACAGGCTTCTTTATCAGCTACAACATAACATCAGCCGACCTCATAGTCATTGTGTAAGGTGCATGAGACAAAACCAGTCTCAAAACATAAATGCTGCTAAACACTTTATTTTATTTTGTCTTACTCTATCCTTTTGTTTTAAATCATTCTACGTCAGCAAGTGACATTCAAAGTAACGATGACTATATTGAAGGTTAACGTGTACATCCTATTACGCAAATTATCATATAATCTGAGAATTTTCGAGAATCGATGGTGTCACAATTGAATAACTCGTATGTAAACATATGCCCCAAGAGTTCATAAAACAGTCCAGATTAAAACTGGAAATAATACCCTATTCAATGCATAAACAAAATCGTGCACACATCTCAATAGTAACGTACCGGTCTATTGGCTTAGATTATAGCGGTCAAGTTCCTTATTGTCATACCACATGCACGTATATCACTAATCCGAGTTTCCCCTGGGCCGATCCCCACACACACACTCACTTTTTTTTTTTACTTGGATATTTCATGTAGGGGTGTTATTAGACAGGCATGTAGATCTCCGCTTTTTTATATCTGACATTATGGTTTTTAGAAAAACAGCGATCTACTTGCTGGTCTAGGGGTCTACCAAACATAAAATGTCCAAGCATAAAAAATGGGGTGACAAAGGTCAGAGGAAACTCGGATAAATACATCACCTAGTTCGTTTTTATAAGAATCTCGAATACTTTTACTCGGTTACTGAAGCGGAGGGCTCGACTGATAGTTCCAAAAACTGTACTTACCGTACTGCAGATTCAAAACCTTATGACTGTATTTAGCGCTTTACATGGAAAACCACAGTTACGTGCAGTGGACATGGGTAGGTCTTAATCCAGCGTATGCCGAAGATGCACGAAAGTATTTTCCTCTTGTGCAATGGCCGCAGGTTTAGGATGTACGTCAACCGGCTTGAACGCATGGGAAATTAATGCTAGTCAGTCACCTGGAATCAATATATACTGTCCGACACTTACTTAGGCACGTGAAGATATGGTAAAAAAATAAAAGTAAATTCAAAACTACTTACAGTAATACACCAGAGTTGATAATACACCTGATTGAACTAGGTTTCATCTTCGTTATGTCATCTGCATCGACTAATCACTCGCACGACTATTTTCATATTGTACTTGAAATCGAACGATAAGTTTCACCTTTCAAATGCTTAACTGGAAACGTTATGCGGTGTTTTATTTTCCACACACACACACACATACACCACCACCACCACATGAGAAATATTAAAAAGAATGCATCCATCTGATCTCTGTTTCTAAGAGTTTTGTTTATTTAACGAATTATCGACCATCAAGTGCCTTGTAAGTCGAGTCTTTGACATGCTTGGACAATCGTATGTTTCCCGTATAATCTGTATTTTGATGTTATACCATTTATACCTTAATGCATCACACTATGCAAGAACATATATCGAGCTTTTTTTTTATTTTCGTGTACCAGAAGACACTATTTTTCAACTTACACAGTGAATTCAGATTGTTCTTTGTTCTTCTAAAAATCAAAGCAAAATTATTTTTTTGTATCAGTCTATATTATAATTAGCGGCCGGAATTTTATTTTCTTAGAAAAATAATGCTTGGCTGCTCTCTCTCTCTCTCTCTCTCTCTCTCTCTCTCACACACACACACACGCACACACAATCCCCCCCCCGAAAAAATAAATAATTGTCATATGACCTAATACATGTATGCATACGGTTACAATAGTTGCCAAAGATATGAGTAGTCAATCACTGCTCATCAGGCATATTGTGATCTACTTATGTTAGAATTTTCTTGTTACACTCAATCATTTGCTATTAAAGTTTAAAATGTAATTATAAGGCTCTCCCTCTTAGCCTCTCTTTGGAGTGCACATCTTAGATGGCTTGACTATTAGGAGATCACCATTTCTGTTTTTGTATGTAAAGGTTATTTACATATTGCCTCAGTCAGATAGTTTCAAGACTTTAAGTACCTTGCCACTTCAGGAGGGATTGAAATTTGCCATCACACGGACGTGATGGAAAACATGCATCGATCAAATGCGCGCCAAATTATAGTGTTGTGTACATATTAAAATCCTGTGTCTTAAATAAACCAAGTTCATCGTTTGGCAATCTTGATTAGTAAATCATTAATCATTATCCTCGAATGGTTTTGTTTTCTGTCCATTTGTAATCTGGTTCTATATTTTAATAAGTTCCAGTGTCTTATATAACGCTCCCAGAGATCTCGCTAGGATTTTAAAACAAGGAGTACAAGACTCCCAGTTTGGTAAAAATAGGAGTCCCACCATTAGAAGTTGCAGTCCCTTCTTTCCTATAAAATCAACACAGACGTGAGTGCATCTATTTTTAGATGGAGAGGTTTCTGTAATGTAACCACTCACTTTAATATAGCTTCATTACAATAGCCCATTGACAGGATTGCAAATTTATGGTTTATTTATTTGTCTACGTCCTTGTAGTAATTTTAGGCAATGGTTAAAAGTATCTAATTTGCTGTTTTTTCCCCCCGTATTTTCGCAAATACGTGTCAAGTCGGAAAACATCTAAGACCTTAAAGCTCATATCGCGAATTCAACAACATAGCACTGTCCTCTACGTTTCTGGCCTACATAATTTGCAGTTTGAAGTTAAATCTTTAATAAAATAATACCTTGGCTTTGCTTTCAATGATTTGTATATTTTTCTGAAAATATTTGCCCGATGATGTACGAAAACAGACAATCTAAAAAAAACTGGTACATCCCAAATTAGCGAAGTCCGCCATTATTTCCCGTTAGGCCTACTGCTTCACTTTCAGTTTCAAACTAATTTTATGACGAAATAGTGTACAAGAGGCAGTTAATATATATCCAGATCACCGATTCTAATCTTAAAAAACATGTTTGTATGTTTTATCATCAAAGGATATCATGCAGGAAATTGATAGTTGCTACCTAACTCGAAAAAGGGTTAATGGTCAATCAGCTATCAAAACAAATGCTTGTGAATGGGCATGAGGTTGTTTGTCAACGTAATTGATATCAAAACTTGGCCTAAGTACTGATCTGTTGATGAATACATTTCGCTACAAACACTAGAACTAACCGGGCTAAGGCGAGGGGCATTTTAAACAAAGTATGGTCAGTCAATGTACCTTTTAAATAGCTCTTGTTCGTCCATCAGAGTGATACTGAATTTTGTCAATCCAAGTAAGGATTTATTCCAAACACTAAGCTAGGCATCACACACTTTCTTACACTTAGCTACTGTCCTATCCGAACTATCAATTCTAACAGCTTTAGTACTCTTCTGTATCTCGTTACAATCTTCGTAAGTTTGCCGTTTAACCCCAAAATACTTTTCCAAATTTAAGAATGGCATTTTGTCTAAGTCTCAACATATCTTGCTTCTCGTGCACTACTTATTCCGATACATTCAGAAATGAACACAATAACGAAAGCTAAAGTTGTTTATTTGATGTACTTTTATAGATGAACACATGTACATCTCAGGGTCTTTCTGACTCTGAATTCAATCACTGTAAATGTCAGTACGTTTTCCCACCCGGCCGCCAGTTAAAGTCTTTGAACTGGCCGTCCAGCTATTGCATCATGTTCTTTTTGACGTAATCTTATAATGGCAACATGTATGTACATCAAGGGGTCTTTCAGTCACTGAATTCTGTCATTGTAAATATTAGCACAGCTGATTGATCAACACATTTTCCAACGAAGCAGGTGGCTGAAGCAGGACTGTCAAGTCTTTGAATTTGCCGCACACCTATTACATGCCTACGGAGGACTCCCGCCTCAGTGATTTTCTGAGTCCCAGATCAAAAATAGGCGTCCAAATACGCGTAATTAAGCGTTTCCGAGATCTATGTAAGAGGAATTCATCCTTTGGCAATCTCGATTAGTAAATCTTCAATTATTATCATATTGTAAATAAGTATCTGGTATCGTTTTCCTTTATTGATTTTGGGGGCCCCGAGTGGCCGAGTGGTCTAAAGCGTTCTCCGTTACGGATCACTGCCATCTCACCTCTGTTTGCGTTGGTTCGAGTCTCGGATTCAGCCAATGTGGGTATGTGAGAAAGCTTGCCAGTAGCTTCTCGTGGGTCGGTGGTTCTTCCCGGATATCTTCCGGGTTCTTCCTCCACCATTAATACTGGCCGCCATGCATAGCCTATCGTGTGCTGAAAATGGCTTTAAAGCCCACAACAGCAACAACTTTATTGATTTTGTTATCTATCCGTTTGTAACCAGTTTCAAAATTCTTATTCATTTCAGCTGTAGATTAAAACTTTTAAAGTTCCATGTGAATCATCCTGAATTCTAGCTCAAAGTCCATTTTCATGTCTATGTTCGTTCCATTACTATGATATCTTCCTGGGTTAGGCTATTCCATGTCATTGTCCTTCTGGTTTCATGCTTTTATCGGTTGTACCTTGTTAAAGGTACTGTGAGCATGTTATTTTAAAATTCCATATGAATCATCAGAAATTCTAAATCCAAGTCATTTTCTATGTTTATTCCATCACCAAGAAATTTTCTTTCCTGGGTTAGAAGATTCCATGTCAAAGTTCTTGTGGTTTCGTGGTTTTATGGTTTATAAGGTACTGGAAACGTGTTGAAATCCAAATTATACCCCTCCGACCCTCCTGACGGATGGGTCTTTTGTTGTAAATTCAGATTCCAATTGACGATTCTGCTCACACTGGTAATGTACGAAAGAATGCCACCACTCCAGACGGGTAATCGGAGTCCTGGGTACATGCCCGTTTTGAACAATGGTCACTCCCCGGGGCGGCTATGTGGGAGGCGCTGTCTACGTCTGATTACAATAACGGCATTTCGCCCACATCTTGTGACGAGAACAGGTGAAGGTAATGAAAGTGAACCGCCGTTATTTATAGTGGAAGAGCGGATCGAAACGGATTAAGTGTTTTCACCAATATAAACACGCGTTACAAAATTCAGTCACAGTGCGGAGTCTGTCTTCCAGTCCAAAGAGAGCTGCATGTAACGTGACATTCCCTATATAGATGAGCAAGAATTTGTTCCAGTACCAGTACCTTCACCACATTGTTATTCTTTACCACACGTCGAGGATTTTAAACAGAGACAGAAAGAAGAACTGGAGAAATTTTTACAACAGTAAAAAGAAGCAGAACAAGCTTTTCTCATTCAACAGCAACAACGAGAAGAAGAGGCAAGAAGGAAACGACAAGAAGAAGAAGAAAAAGAAGATACACAGAAGAAACAAGATCTAAGAGAGAAGAAGGACGATGGAAGTCAAACGGTGACGGTACTCTTAGACATTTTGGCAGAGGTAAGGAGCCTGAAACAAATGTATCAGACTCCTTTACTACGATTCAAGAGAAAAAGACATTCCCGAGCCAAACAGCCCATCCCTGTTACTACGCCTAAGATACCCACCCTAGTGATTTCTACCAAATCATCGATAGAAGCCAGTCCAGAAGTAGGCCTTGGCCGTGGTAAAGACTTAAGGCAGATAAAGCGGATCACGTCCGGTTCCTGAGTTGTTGTTTTTTTTTTATAAACAAAAATAATTTTTTTAATAAACACCCAATGGTCCTTTTCAGGGCCACCCACTTCTCTCGAAAAGAGATATTCATTTTGCCAAAATTAATTAAAACTCAAAATCCCTTTTCGCCTATGATGTACGTGTGAATGCGTGAGTGTAGATCCTTAATCTAGAAACACAGAACCAAGAGAAACTTACGTTTTCTGTCTGGTCTATTCTGGTAAAAATTTACAATCCAATTCACAACACTTTAAAAAGTTCATAGACTTCTTCTGTGTCTTTGTTCACTCTCTCTGTTTTTTAAATTTCTTCACTTTCACTGGTTTTTCCTCCTATTCTTTCTCACTTTCTCCTAGCTTCCTTCCTTTTTGTTCTTCTTCTCTTTCTGGACGTGTCTGGGTTCTTCCATTGGAGAGGGTACCTCTTCTTCCTGTTCTGAACCCCACTCTGCCTCTTGCTCCTGATGTTTTTTTTTAGGCCATTCTGAAGAAGAATGTCGTTTCTCTTGTCAATGATAACAAGTATCTTGACTTTTGTCTCTTCTGACACCTGTCTTGCTTTTTTGACGGTCTGGACACTCTGAAGCCCAACGCCCTTTCTTCTTACAGATATAGCAAGTATCTTGACTTTTATCTCGAAAGGAGGGGGAGTAGTCCATCGGCTTGTCTGAAGAAAACTTATGACCCCTCGCAAAGCTCTGATCAGAAGTTCGATCTGTGTGGGCTCTTCCATCGTTCTGGTCGATTTGAGAGTGAAATGAATACTGGAAGGGAAGACACTTACCCTTTATATATAAACTGGTCTGACATGAATATATAGGGGACCATGGCGTTTAAAATGTAGTCATTTGACTTTTTGCAGTCAAGATGAAACGATCTCGTCATTTTTTGGAGAAAGAAAGAGGCAGAAATGTGGTTTATCGCCTCGCACAGTAGCTGAAGTCCTGGCAAAAAGTTCTGCCAGTGATTTTGATGATGACATGAGTGAGCTAGAATCTAGACCCAGAGAGTCTGCACCCAATCAAAGTTCACCACCATTAGTAAATCCTGAAAAGTGCTACCATATTCGAGAGACGAAAATGCGCTCATCTAGAAAATTTAGATCTACGGCCTGCACGTACACGGTGAAGTTTAAAGATGTTAAGTCTGATGTACCATTACAGAAAGCAGAACATTTCATCACCGAGGTGTGGGATTCTTTGTTACCCACACTGAAACGACAATGTGAAGCCAAAGAAGATGATCGATTGAGACTTTCCATTCATCACGACAGCTTGAAGTCCACCGTTTGGACGAGTTTAGCAGCCAGGCAGAACTGTCACCTTCCAAAGTCATCGACAAGATTCAACACGTGCAACAATCCAACGACAAGTTTCACATCACCGATGGAAAAGTGACACTGTTCATGATCCACGTTTCTCTTCCACAACGAACAGGACGCAAAGGGTGCTACTGGTGGACGAACTTCGCAGCACCAAAAAGAGTCTCGTTCGAGTTAACAACCTTCAAGACAAGATGTGTTTAGCCGGGACCATCGTGGTGGGACGAACGTACGCCGACAAGAATGGAAAAATGGAAAAGAGCTTAGGAAACAATGCAAAAATCGAGCCAGGCCAAACAACGAGGAAAATCAGAATTCCTGTTACAGCAAGAGGGGTTATCAAAAGACACGCCCTGTGGCATTCCTGAAATGCAAAAATTGCAAGACGTCTTGACTCCACGCTACACCTTGAAAGCAGACCCTCAAAAAGTGTGCGGACCTCTGTTGTTTCGAGGCAAATATTTCGAAGACGGAAAATACATTCACGTCTATCATCAAAATGAACATTTCGATGACATTACTAGTACTGAACCATTCATGGGATACAGTTATTACTGTGAGAAATGTGACTATGGCTATAACAATCGAGAGCAACACAAACATTTTGGATCGAAATGTTAGGGATGTTTGTCCTCTCAATCCTGTCTAGACGAAGGACAAGTACGAGTTCATTGCCCTGCTTGTCAGCGCACTTTTGTCAGCTCCGCATGCTACCAACAGCATCTAAAGACGCAAGGTTCACAGAAGAAAAGTGCTTGTCAACTCAAGCGATTGTGCTCTACTCGTGGACAAGGCATATGTACCAATAGTGCCAAGGCACACGTATGTTCAGGAAAAGAAACCATGTCACTTTTGTCACCGAATCGTAGACATGCAACACGAATGCTACATTTAAAAATATCATTCCAAACGTCAAGAGGAAAACGATGACCAGAAGAAAGGCAATTTCGTCTTTTTCGATTTCGAAAGCATGCAAGAGGCCGGCATTCATATTCCTAATTTCTGTGTTGCTCATCCAGCGTGCGATAAATGCATCCCAGAGCCTATCTTTAGTCATCGTCCTCAATGTAGCAAGATTCCTGGAGGACATGAACAATCTTTCGAGGATCGAACACACTAGCCGATTTCGCCCAATGTATCTTAGGCCCCATCGACAAAACGTGGACCCAAGAGGAAATCGAACGTTACAGAGATTGTCATCGCCATGCCACATTGATGGCTCAAAATTTATCTGGATACGATGGGCAATTTCTTTTGAGGTACTATACGGAACAAAGTACCGAACGCTCCAAAGTGACTTTGAACTGAGTCAACATCATTTCCATGCAAGTGGGACAAGTGCAGTTTCAAGATTCGATGAGATACTTGGCCATGCCTTTGAGTCGAATGCCTAACATTAAATTCACACAGTCAGTACGAAACCTAGGTGTTACTCTGGACAGTACTCTCACATTGCACCAGCATGTCATGTTCATATACAACGCTGCATATCTTGAGCTGAGGCGCATCAGCTC
Organism: Sinohyriopsis cumingii; assembly: GCA_028554795.2. Classification (NCBI taxonomy): domain Eukaryota; kingdom Metazoa; phylum Mollusca; class Bivalvia; order Unionida; family Unionidae; genus Sinohyriopsis; species Sinohyriopsis cumingii. The sequence continues at coordinate 125,413,879 of CM068838.1, forward strand.
CATTCGCAAATAACTTTCAGCTGATGCCATTAAAACACTTGTGTTCATTAGTACTTTCAAGACTGGAATATTGTAACTCAATTCTGGTTCTCTCTGGTTTATCTCAATATCTATCCCAGAAACTTAAAAAAAAAGTTCAAAACACAGCTGCTCGGATCAAACTTAAAGTACCACGATCAGAGCACACCTCCCCGCTGCCCTGTACCCTACACTGGATATCCATTCGAGCCAGAATCAAACACAAAATTTTATCTCTGTGCTACCTTTCACTGATGGACTCCAGTCCAACATACCTATCCGACCTCAACCATGTGTACACTCCAGCAACATATTTACGCTCCTCTTCTGACAATCGTATACTCGTTATTCCCACTATGAAAACGAAGTCATATTGACAGGGTTCTTTTGCATACCATGGCCCAGCAACGTGGAATGTATTGCCCACTAGGCATAGACACAAAGTCACAGTGATCCCAATTCAAGAGTGCACTTCAAACTCACTTATTTCGACTGCATGAACAAACTAAAATACCTAATAAGGTCTCGTACTTAAATATTCTCAGCATGTTTTTTATGTTTTCTAATTTCATGGTGTTTGTTTTTTTTTTGTAATCATATCATTATATGATTTTTCATGTTATAGGTGTTGTCTAATGTTGTAAAGAGCTTATAGCTTCTAACGATTAGGCGCTATACAAAGTCCTCATTATTATTGTTATTATTATTATTATTATTATTATTATTATTATTATTAAAACGTTTGGAATGACAGATATGGTCAAAGGTTATTTTCCACACTTTTTCAATACCGAAGCTAATCAACACGCCGTTCTACCCCATTTGCCTGAGGATCACTACCACGACCCCGACAAGATGCACACCGATCAACGAAAAGCTTTCTACACTTGGTACCAGACTCACGCTTCGGACCCCTTCGACTTTCAGGAAGAAATGCTAAAGTATTATCGTTCCGAAGTGGATATTTTATGGCTTTGCTGTGGAAAATATCGAGAAATGTTCATGGAACACGGACAGATCGGTCTTTTGAAAGAAGCCTGCACCATCGCCAAAGCGTGTTCCTTAGTGTACCGCCAATGATTCATGCCCGAAAACACCCTGGATGTCATCAGCAATCAAACGACGAACTTTGTCAAACGTCAATATTCGATCAAAGCCCTACGCTGGGTACATTACTTGTGCGACAAGGAAGACAAATATATTTAACATGCCCGCAACGGAGGAGGCGAAACGACCATCGGAAAGTATTCGGTGGATGGCTGAGACTTAGAAAACCCCAAGATCGTGAACGAGTTTAACGGATGCTTATTTCACGGATGTCCCCTTTGCTACCCTCAACGTGAAACTAAAACTTAGTTTTTACAACGAATCATGGAAGACTTGTACAAGGCCACTTGTCAGCGACGCTTGAAGTTAGAACACCAATGGTACCAAGTGGTGGAAATGTGGGAACACGAGTATCATCACCGTTTGGAAACCGATCCCGAGTTTAAACGCACCGTGGAACTTTACAAGCTGGTGGACCCTCTGAACCCACGGGACAGTTTTTACGGAGGACAGACAAATGGCAGCTGTTTACTCTACCAAGCCGACGAGGAGAAAGGAGAAGAGATCAAATACTTGGACGTGTGTTCCCTGTATCCTTACGTATGCAAATATTGTTTCTTTCCCTCAGGGCATCCGCAATTGATGACCGAACACAACGACCTGTATAACATTCGATGATACGAAGGAAAGATCAAGTGCAAAGTCATGCCTCCCAAGGACTTGTACCATCCCGTCTTACCTCACCATTACCAAGGAAAAATGATGTTTCCCTTGTACCGTACTTGTACAGAGACGTGCAGCCAAGACCTACCTTGTCAGCACACACAGGAAGAACGCGCCTTGACGGGAACGTAGGTCAGCGTGGAATTGTTTAAAGCTCTGGACGTGGGATACCAGCTGTTAGAAGTGTACGAAATTTACCACTTTCCCAAGACAATAAAAAACCACAAGGGTGACCAAACTCAGAAAGACATTTTCGCAGACTATGTGGATAGTTAGTTAGTCTAGCGAGGAGGCCTCGCCATTTTTATCATAGACAACCTGCCAAATATAATACTAGTTGACATAACACCAACACCAGGGAGCAATGAGGCATTTGAAATTCAGTCCCTAATAGTTCAAACGGGAAGGGTTAATATTCAAATCTGTAATATATACGACCCGGGGGGAAACGCTCATGTATCCAATCTGACCACCTAAAGACAAATTACTAAGCATAAATTAGAAGACCATATTGTCATCTGTGGATACTTTAATGCTCACAACGAGCGGGTGGGGGGTAGTAGGACAGACAAAAGAGGCGGGTTGGCTGAGGCATGGGCTGCAGAATCCAACCTGACCATCCTCAGTGATGGGACAAAAACACGTCTCAACCCGGTGGATGGAACTCTGTCTGCTATCGACCTAACTATATGCTCTCCAAATTGAGCACAAATGATTGTCTTGGGGTTGATCAGACTGACTTGCTTGGCAGTGACTACTTTCCAATCGTGATCACTCTGCAGATGACAGTCCAACATAACCCCAACAAAAACATACCTACTATGGAAATACGACAGTGCTGATTGGGGAACATTTAGGGAACAACTAACTAACAACTAACAAACAAAAATACCAATAGCTTAGAAAAAGAGGATATAAATATTTTTTAAGAAAATATAATTAATGCTATACAAATGGCGGCAACTACCAACATACCTAAAACCAGTGGCACAAAAGTACCCTGGTGGAACCATCTATGCAAACAGGTTCATAAAGGAAAAAGACAGGCACTTAAAAATTTTAAACGATCAGGCAATTCCATAGACTTTACAACTTATAAAGAAAAGGAAAATGAAAACTTTATAGATGTAAAAAAAAAAACAACATTTCAGCAGGATAAAGAAAAATCATGACAAAATTACTGCTCAAAATCAATATTAGGACTAGTTCTAAAAAAGGTTGGGATAAGATCTGATCAATTAGAGGAAAAACAGTGAATACCACTCCCAACATAGCAGGTGCACTCACAAATAAGGAAAAGGCAGACAAACTAGACAAACATTTATCAGCTATGTGATGTGATGTGATGTGATATGATTTTGATTTTTTACGTAGTTTTAACAATTTTTCAGTCATATCGCTACGATGTCTGCAATGTGCCAGTTTGTAGTGATGTCTAGCACTGGGGCATCATGCCGCAGACATGTAGCATCATGTCCCACCCAGTCACATTATCCTTACACCAGGCCGACCAGTCCTAACACTAACCTCTTAATGCTGAACGCCAAGCGAGGCAGCTGTTATTACCATTTTTGTATCTCTGATAAGACTCGGCCGGGGATCGAACCCACGACCTCCTGCATTCGAGGCGGACGCTCTAACCACTAGGCCACCGGAGCGGTATCAGTATGAGTAGCAATCTAAATCACCCCCCAGCCTTTCAACAACACAGGGATATGTGGGGGAAAAATACATAAAAACCTTTTTAATGATCTAGGCCCTAAAGAATCCAACCTAAATAGCGAAATAACATTATATGAATGGGAGAATGTACTGAAATCAAAAAGGAAACATCACCAGGTGAAGATCAAATAGGCTGTATGATATATAAAAACTTACCTGAAAACATTACGTACACCATAGTGAAGCTGCTTAACAAGATATGGGCTGTAAGCAAACTACCTAATAAATGGAAACATGCCATAGTAATTCCAATCCCCAAGCAAGGTAAAAACCCTAATGACATAAATTCTTATAGACCCATCTGCCTGACTAATAATATTTGCAAAATTATGAAAACAATAATAACTAATCGACTTAAATATCACTTGGAAAGTAACAACTTAATATCCAAAAACCAATGCGGATTTAGAAACAAACTACGGACCAACTTCTACGATTGAATCAGCAATTAAACTAGCATTTAACTCCAAACGAAAGATAGACAGAAACCTAATTGCAGTATTCATAGACTTAGAAAAAGCCTTCCATCTCGTTTGGACAAAGGGCTTATTAGCCAAACTAAACCACTTTGGAATCGCTGGACGATTGTGCAACTTATCCAGAACTTTCTAACTGACCGCAAAATTATAACTAGAGTTGGGGACACTTACTCTGATATATACTCACTCGAAAATGGTACCCAATAAGGAAGCGTACTCAGCCCCCCCCCCCCCCCCACTCTTTAACATTATCATTAATGACTTGGATCAAAATATAACTTCAAAGCTAGTTGAAATATAACGATTTGCGCACGACAGTGGATTATGGAGAGCATAAAACCCTACAAGTCATAAAGTCATCAGTGAAATGGAAGATAGTTTAAATTCTATATGGAGATGGGCAGATAAATGGGGATTTAAGCTATCACATGAAGAAGAAAAAAAAAACAACTACTGCAGTCCTTTTTACAACCAAACGTAGTTATAAATTTAAGTAACCTAAATTTACCATTCAAAATAAAATTATTAAATTCGTAAAAGTAGCACGATTCCTGGACATGTATTACGATGAACAACTTAACTGGAGACACCACATACACGACCTAGTAAATAGATGCAATAAAGACATAAACCTATTAAAAAACCGTAGAGGGACCACATGGGGATCCAATTAAGAAACACCCTTAACACTATACAGGGCATTAATAAGATCCATATTAAACTACGGGTGTCAAATATGTAATTCAGCTCCACATAGACACCTAACAAAACTGGATCTGATACAAAGAAAAACGCTAATCACCTGTATCGGTGCTCTGCCGTCTGTATCCCTAGCTGAACACCAAATACTAACTGCCCCTACACCTAAGAAGGCAGGTGTTAACTTTAAGATGTGCAGCTAGAATAACTAGCCACCCTATCTCACACACACACACAAACACAAACACACACACACACACGGGCGCGTGCGCGTAAAACCATCATAAAATGCAGCACACCATTCAGTAATAATGAGTATCTACCGTCCATGCAGGTAAACATATTATACATCAGTTGAATAAACAACTACCAATCGACGATTATCAGGCCGAAATAACAACAAACTATGACACAACGCCATGGACTAATGTCAAACAATCAATCAACACACAAAACACGGAATTTGGCAATAAAAACGAACAGGAACTCAAACTTAAAGCAATTATCACAACGGAAATTATGACAAAGTACCCTAATTCAATTAAAATAACATCAGCAGCAGTGGCGATACCCGAACTGAACATTTAAATGGGCAAAGGGTTACCTAACCACTGCTCTATTTACACAGAAGAATTCTGGGCCACCCTAGAAGCCCTCAGATGGATTAAGGACAACAACATACCTAAAGCAGTGATAATAAGTGACTCGCTGAGAGTCATATCATCTATACTAAATAATAATACTAAATCAAGAGAAAATTTCCTCAGGCAAACATTTATCAATCAAAGAATTATATGACAACAAACAACAAATCAGATTCATCAAATGGATCTCAGAAACAGCTCCCGTCCTATTTATACCCATACCTTCCTACCCTCAACTAGACATTCAGTCATACTATGCTAGCACGTATTAAACCTACTACCCCGATGAACGTGTCATCATGGTACTGGAGTGGCGCTATAAGTGGGGTGTAATTTCCCAATAAGCGAAGCAATTGATACAGAATAAAAAGGATGAGCTTGGATGCTCCTATTCCCGCTAGTCGTTTGTCCCGTGAGATTACATTATCCCGAAATCGGACACAACTAAGTAGTACGCTTTGTGTGCATTAAAGTGTTGGTGGATGAGACTCTTTTTCCGTCCCCCTCGTACAATTAATTAGTCTGCTATTGCGGAATTTAAATCGTCGCGCATACACTATGTGCGCAAGCGACGCTAATCAAATCTCATCAACATCATCATCAGTTTGGCTACATCAGCGTTGACTAGTCAACACCTTAGGAAAAATGGATTTGTTTAACAACTTGAAAGACAGTTGGTATTGGATGGTGGATGGAGCCTATGTGGTGGAAAGGTTCGCAGATGAATGGAAGTTTCCAAGTAGCCTAGACTGTGTGACCAGTCTGAAAGTAGCGAGATATCTGGTAAAAGGCATGATAGAGGATAAAGTGAAGAAATTAATACGCTTCATCAAACCAAAATATGCTAGAGTTGAATCATTGAAGGGAGGCACTTGATGTTATTATCAAAGTCAGGTGCTCTTTAGAAGAAATACTGAATTTGACAGAATGGTCTTTTGTTAAGTGGGGATTAGACCAATTAAAGAAAGCTGAAGAAATGATGAGAAAGGTATTGAAAGAGGAGGTGAAGCAGATAAAAGATAACTGGGCAAAGGAGAGAAAGGACAAAGACAACAAAAAGGAAAAATTGGACTTTGAACGACTGAATCAAAACTGGATGAAGGGGCAGGAGAAGTTTAGATTAATGGGACATCCTTACTGGATGTCAGACAAAGAAAAAAAGAAAGGAATAATACAGAAAGTGAGAAGATGATGGAAGAAGTGGAGAAAATAGAAGAAGAAGAAGAAAAAGAAGAAGGCCATTTGCAGGGCCACTCATATGCTTCGAAAAGATTTGCTTTCTTGCCTACATTTTTTTTAGTCGTTTCTATAGTTGTTTGTTTGATAGATTGATGTTCATTCGTCTATATCTGTATGTTGTATGTGTTATATATGTATATGTCCAGCCAAACGTTCAAGGATTTTCCCCCGCTCTTTGGGCCGATTGCGGTCAGCCCCATGCCACGTTGTTACCAATCTTCAGTACCGTGACGTCACCTCATGTGTTCCATTCATATTGCCCTTATACAACAATCCCACTTTCTCTTGTCGTACACAGACCCAATATTCCCCATGTTCAATACCCCTTGTCCATAAACAGCTCCACGACCTTTTTGACTGAATTTTCCATTGTCCATATAAATCTTGTCCGTAATCGTGCCCACGAGTTTTTTTTTTTACTGTGATTTCCATTGTCCGTAAACAGCCCCCATTAACTACTTATACTTCTGCCAAAAGAAAAAAATATTTATTTAACAAACAGGTTTTAATTCGTGCAAAGATTAAAAACAAAGACTTCACATGTTGATGCAAAAGTGTATATTATAACGTTATAATGCACCCCACGAATATTTATGTTTCTATGCAGGGTATATGTAAAGTGTCGAATTTTGAATAGTATTGAACATTTAAGCAAGAAAAATCTTTGTGAAGGGTCACTTCGACCTTTCTTCTCCCCCCCCCCCCCATGTCAGTGTTAAACTTGAAAGGCCAACATCTACGACTCGTTGCGATTTGACCAGGGCATTGCAAAACTGTCCTGAGAAAGCAAACATTTAAGCTACCAACCATAACCGCTTGATTGGAACCCATGTCAAATTATCTTGAAAGAGAAATTGATATGCAAAGTAGTTAAGAGATTCTAGGCTACCAAAAATCTGACGCAAGAAATGATTATCTTAGGAAAAGTTTAGGAACCGCTGCGTACGATCGGTCAGAGTACATTAAGGCGTACACTTTGGAAGTAATGTGAATTTAAGGTGACGACCTGGGTCGAAATTCTTTTAGTCCGAATATCCTGAGAGAGGAGAAGTTTTGCTCCAAGGAAGCCTAAAAAGAATATTGCTTTCCTCATTAAACAAGAAAAGGGGACCAGGTGGCTGTCTTGCAAGAAAAGACTGGGTTTAGTGCTATGACGCACAATTTCTGAAAGAGAACAGCATTAAGGCCCGCAATTTTAATTTTTCATGCAATTTTCTTTTTTGATTGTTTATTTTGCGCAAATATGTTTGATATGACTAGGATCCATATTATGTATCGTTTATTCAGTTTCATGGAAATCTGTTGATGCTAGAGTTGTTATGCAATTTATATCTTTAATTTTACAGTTACTAGTTCATTGATAGACGAATTGCATGCCATCCAAATTCTCATATTATAGGATTTCATAGAGTTATATGAAATAATTTCCTTTGTCTGTTAAGACGATACTGATTATCGTGAGTTAACGATAATCGCATATTTATATCTGATTTTTGTAATGTTTAGATAATTTGGTAGGTTAGGAATTGCTGTGAGCTGGAATTTTATGAATTTTATACAATAGTAATCGAGCATCCGGTAGCGTATGTAAAGAGATACGGTAATTTTATATATACCGCTCACGTGTTAATTTATGGTCGGTCGCTGTGAAGTGAGAGTGATAATCTATCGAATTAGGTCAGAATTTATGCAGTGTTTGGATAGCTAGTTATGATCTGAGTAATGTAAGTGCGGAAATTGTATGTACGTATAGAAAGTGATACGTATAGAGATTTAGGGGTAATTTTGTCCTTTATTGAAACAGTTTTCTGTGAGAGACAGGACAGTCCGAAGTCGGAAGCCCGGAAATAGATTAAGTATTCAGAATAAAAGAATAAGAAGTCCAGAAGAGATGACGCGTTCAGAATAGGAATACTAGAGAATAGGAAGACGTGATACACGGGTCACGAGAGGAAGGTGATGCAAGCAATTGTTCGTGGACATTGTGCTCTTTTCACCACTCGTTATAATGATAAAATAAATCCAAATTAGACACTGCTATTAAACTATGTTGACATAACTTAGACTGAATTGGAGTTGCCGCTACTAATTGTTATTGCTTAAATTTTGTTATTTTTCTTGTCTAAGTGGGCTCGTATTGCATTATTTCTTCCCAATAGTCTTGCTCAGTTCTCTGTTGTTATTCTATCTGTCCACTCCCACCGGGCCATGAAATCGAGTTAGATCATCGCCTAGATAACGCCAGTCAATCCGAGTAATCTCTCTCTCTCTCTCCCCTCCCCCACCCCCTCTCTCTCTCACGGACACGATTAATTTGCGTTTGATTCTAGCTTACGGTTTATGGTAAATTTACGGTTTATTTTGTGCATACAAGTACAAAATGAGAACAACATCTGAATCGTTTGTTTGGTTTTTTTTTTTGTTTCTTCGAATTCTTGCAGTACTTGATGAAAATTTCCCAAAAAGGTGAGATGTGAAAATCTGTTGGATGTCAGTTGATGCCACACGTCTGCGGCATGATGCCCCAGTGCTGGACATCACTATAAACTGCCACACTGCAGACATCGTAGCTATATGACTGAAAAGTTTTAAAGCTACATTAAAAAATCCAAATTACACACACACTCTCTCTCTCTCTCTCTCTCTCTCTCTCTCTCTCTCTCTCTCCAGAGCTCTGAACCACGATCGGTGGCTTAACCTATTCCTTTAGTCAACGACAGCTTTGTTTGCTTTAAAGCTTGTTTATTTACTTTGGGTGTTTTGTGGGGTTTCGGATTTTTTTAGCATCTTGTTAATTGCACTTGTGAGTTAGGTTTATACTACAATCATATAACATAATACGTACTTTGTATATTTAGTCCACACGATAGACTCTTGTTCACACCACTTTCCACCCGCCGAGTTGATTCCGCCCCATCTATCAGTTAGTAGCAACTTCTTCTTCTTCTTCCTGTCGTTTTGACCCATCGAGTATCACAAAAGATGTTTCTTTTGTTGTTTTGGAGTGGATGAGTAGGTGGGTAGCCATAAGTCCGAATCCTCACAAATTTAAAATAAATTTACTTATGCTGCAGAATATCGGCTGAGTGATATTGAAACTGGAAAGTACTGTTTTGTAATTCTCAAAAGTGTATGACATTTTCATTGGCAGGTAAACTCTCTCGAAGTTCTCAAAGTAAATGATGTTGTAACTGACAAGTACTGTTTTGTAGTTCTCAAACGTTATGATGCTGTAACTCGCAAGCACTGTTTGAAATTCTCAAAACTGTGTGATAATTTCTTTAGCAGGCACTGTCTTGATGTTCACAAAAGTGCATGATGTTGTAATTGACAAGTACTGTTTCGTAGGTCTCAAAGGTGTATGACGTAATTGGCAAGCACTGTTTTGTAGGTCTCAAAGGTGTATGATGTTGTAATTGGCAAGTAATGTTTTGTAGTTCTCAAATGTGTATGATGTTGTAATTGGCAAGTAATGTTTTGTAGTTCTCAAATGTGCATGATGTTGTAATTGGCAAGTACTGTTTTGTAGTTCTCAAATATGTATGATGTTGTAATTGGCAAGTACTGTTTTGAAGTTCTCAGATGTGTATGATGTTGTAATTGGCAAGTAATGTTTTGTAGTTCTCAAATGTGCATGATGTTGTAATTGGCAAGTACTGTTTTCTAGTTCTCAAATATGTATGATGTTGTAATTGGCAAGTACTGTTTTGAAGTTCTCAGATGTGTATGATGTTGTAATTGGCAAGTACTGTTTTGAAGTTCTCAAAAGTGTATAATGCTGTAAATAGCAATTACTGTCTTGAACGTCTCAATAGTGTATGATATTGCGCTAAGCGAGTAATAAACCGTTTTATTTAAAAGGGCAAAGGAATGAAAAAGAAAAGAAAATCAATAAAGCATGGACAAATGCATCGCGCTCACCATATATATGAATTAACTTCATAACAGAAGAGTCATTTTTAGGTGGTATGATTTCATGTACATAGTAAAATCCAAACAGCTATTGAAAAATATTACTACGTACAATCCTTTCTGTGATGTATTAATATGTGTACTAAAATATAATTTAAGAAAAACACAACAACAAACTTTGTATGATTGCGTATTATTTTATTTACTGTTGTGTTTTCTTTTAATCTGCTATAACTGTTGGCATTATTAACGTTTTATGTGTATTGTTTCACTGTGAATATGTACTGTGTATATGTTGAATTATTAAACAATGTTGTCATGTCTTGTAAGTAAAATAACTCGTACAGAACTAGTGATTTATGTATTTATCCAGACTACCTATGGTAAATAAATGTCTTGTCTCTTCTATCGAAGTTTTCGTATACTAATGCACGGGGAACCGCCTTAAGGTTAAGTATGACCTGTGACAAGCGTGCAACTTCGACTCTCTGAAAGTCCATAATCTAGCATGCAACGGAAAATGTTGAGGACGCTCCGACTGCCGTGGAATTGAATGCCAGTCGCATGCCAGTGTTGTGTTATTATGATTACGTCAGGCATTCCTTTCTCGCGGAAAATCACTTATACGTTGTATTTTTGCAGTTTACCAGTGAGGAATATCCATCCAGATGGCTAATAACAATAATTGTTTAATGCATTTAACTTAGCTGTCTTCATGGGCGCCCGCAGCATAGGTCGGGGGTGGGTGGGTCGGTTTACGTAACACACACACACCCAATCATACTGCAAATAAATATATATATATATATATATATATATATATATATATATATATATATATATATATATATATATATATATATAGATATATAGATATATAACAATGCTTTCAAGTGCACTGGATCCAGCAAGGGATTACGTGTGTTAGGGATTGATTAAGATAACTATAATTAAATGACAACGAACAATGCGAAACTAGTATATAACTAGCGTGCCCGCTTTCGACTCTTTAATGAGTCTTTTTCAAAGACAAATACAAAACATAGTCAAGACAAACAAATAAAACAGAAAAACGGTTATATTTGCAAACTTTACATGAATGTTTTCACATGAAATAAACCTTTAACTTTATTATGTTTCAACTAGTTTATTTCAACTTGTTGCTGATACTGTACAATATTAGTATTGACAGAAATCGATAAGCCATAACGACATCTATTTTCTGTAAATTTATGTAATTGCAAATTATATCCCGGATATTTCATTGTTATAGTAGTCATTATAGGCTATTAAGCAAATTTAGAGAATTATTTAAAAGAAAATGTGTCGGTTGCAAAAGAAAATTTTCTTATTAAATATTGGCTTCAGTTTCAGACTGCTTACTTATCTAACTCTCCCGGCCGTGACTGACTGACCCCTGCAAAAGATCCTGCCCCTCCCCGCATAAAAATTCTGACATATCTCCCAGCAAAAAATCCTGCGGGCGCCCAAGACTGTATTTGTATTTGAAAATAACGTTATTTTTTTTGGGGGGGGGGGTCTTTCTTTCTATTATTGTTGTTGTTGTGGACAGGATATGTCCGATAGTGATATTTGTTATAAGGTCAAACAGGGGCGTATTAACCATTAAGCAGACTAAGCACGTGCTTAGGGCACCAGTGCCAAAGGGGGCACCACAAAGTTGAGAAAAGGGTGAAAAGAAAACAAAAACGAATGAAGATTTGTAAAAAAAATTGATAAAACTAGTGCAAATTGATCATAATGTTCTGTTTCTTGATCATGGTGCACCCTAGGGTTATCTTGCCAGGTGTACGTGGAAAGGAGGGGGGCACCAAGATTTGTCAGTGCTTAGGGCACCAGTGAGCTTTAATCCGCCCCTGAGGTCAAAACTGTAGTAACCACAAACTCAAAGACGAGCTAAAGAACAGTTTTAGTTCCAAGACTGCTCAAGGGAAGTAACTCTTAATACTAAATTGACTTGATATTGTACGAGTTGCATGCATACAGCTTTTTACCGCGTTGTTCTCTTTGTGTACGTGTTTGCCAATACAGTATTTTGAACAGTTCATTCGCAGTCTCAAAAAGCTCACCGAGTAATAGTATATGTAGACTATATGTTGTGATAATACCAATTGTTCAAGTGGAAATTCTCAAGACATTATCATGCACGATCGAGGTGTTGAGGCATGGAGCAGATATCGTCTACGTTGCAGGCAGTATGACATTCAATTGTATTCAGGCAAAACGAATGCAAATCTTAAAACTATAAAGACAGCGATAGCATATAGTTCATTTACTTTAAGACCTTGAATTGTGAATGCCCTAATATTATGAACTGTCGACTCAAGCAATGGCCTAGCTGATGTTAGAGCCCAGAAGTTTGAGCTACCACTGGCATAAAGCCTTTTGGCAGTTGCACGCATCAGATTTACAACACAGGTATCTTCCATACAATTTTAAACTTAGCCACGCGGTTGAAATAGTTAAACGGGTATGTGAAAAATGGCCGGATTTAAATCGAAATGTAAAATAAATGTATCTTGTCAATAATGGAGCACTTTACATCCAAACAAAAAGAAGCACCCCACCCCCCGAAAAAGAAAAAAAAAACAAACATTACTTTTATGGTAGTTCACTTCTCTGGAACAAAACCCCTATCACGTCATCATTAATTTGCAAAAAGGTTAAACGTATTCAAAATTGTCAATGATTTAGAATAATTTATTCTAAAAACTGTTTGAGATTGTTTCTACAAATTTTTTCTGGAATGATTTTGCTTTTTTCCCCCTCATAATTCACGTACATCTTGTTAAACGTTTTGAGCAGGGTACATTTCAAATGTGTTTTGTAATGTTTGCATACATTTTTCTTCCCTTCTTTTATTTTCCACTGCTTAAATCATTTTGAACATTTTAGAATAAAAAAGAAAACTTAAAATACAGGGAAGGGGAAAATCTAGTTAAAAATGGAATGCAGGTCTCAAATTCATTTTAACTAGATTCTGACGAAATACAAATTTTGACTTTACATAGCCGCTTTTCCATTTTTCGTTACACGGAGAAAATAACCCTTAGCCGTTAATAAAAGCACAATACACTTATGTGTTTCAAAATTAATACAATGAAATTACTAATTACTCATTTTCACTCGGAGTTTAAGTCCAAATTCCAATACTTGAAATCGTTATCTTGATGGACCAGTTTGAGGAATTCCGTCTTGTCAACAATTGCGCGGGCCGAAAATTTTTTTTATGCCGGCTTTGGATTATTGCATAATAATAATAATAATAATAATAATAATAATAAACTATCTTTAACGAGGATAACATGGCTGACTCATCTGCCAGGTGGTCCTCAATTTTTGTATATAAAAAAAATAAAAAAATAGAAGACCATGCACATAACCATGTATCGTCGCACACTCATTGGTACATATTTGACATGAATGACTATGTGTGACTATACTGGGAAACATACAAATATATATCAGTTATGGATATGATTTTAAAGTTTTCTATTCAGAGCTTTTAATATGTCATTCCAGCTGGTCTAGAAGGAATTTTTTTTAATGATATTTTAAAAGAAGCAAGGGAAGTTGAATTACGTATCCTGATTGGTAAAGAATTCCATACAGTAGGTGCTGATACAGTAAATGAGCTTTTGTAATGATTGGTTTTCGACCAAGGAATCTGGAGATCGTTGTTAGTCGTCGATCGGAGATTACGCTCAGTATTCGATGATCTTAGTTCAGTTATGTTAGAGATATAATCTGGAGAAAGACCGTTTAAAGACTTGTATGTCATGATTCCTTTAAAATAAACAATACGTTTTTGTATACGTAGCCATTTCAGACGTGAAAACAAAACATTTGAGGGAGTCATAACAGGAAGTTTCAGTATTATTCGAGCTGCCCTTTTCTGGAGTCTATCAGTTCTGGACAGATTATAATTTGATGTGTTTCCCCATATTGCATACATGTATGAATATATATATTCGAGCATTTCTTCACGAGAAGTAACGATAACTCAACTGTCCAGACATTCGCAATGGCGGCCATACTGGATGTCCAAGTGGGACCAGAAGACAATGAGATAAATATGTTTGTAAAGTTTCAAGGTAAACCTTGAAGTAATTAAGAACTTGAGATACCAAACGTTGCTAACTGGCAAAGGGACGATAGGCCATCCCATAAGCTCTTTTGGTCCATGACCAGTATAGCTATAGATGCTGTTTGAACACGAACCCGCTACCGCTGCCCCGAAAGCGTATTTGCTAGAATTCACTGGAGAAAATTTAATTATTTTTATGCAATCATAGTCGGTGCAAATTGTGCATTTTATACTTATTTTCATTATTGTACCCATTATTAAACAAGAATCATTACAGGCGTAGGTTTGTCGTAATGTTTTCTATCTACAAAATATAATATTGAATGATCCTTGAAGACCATATTTATATTATAAAGTCTCTAACTTTTAAGTTCGATGCCTCATTTAAATTTTTATACAGCCAAGACAGTTTGGCGATTACGAATTAAGGACCCCATACTTAATAAATTCCCCATTTCCACTGCACGCCTCACTTGCAATATCTAAAGTGTCTGATTGCCAGAATCATTTAAAAATTAGCGTGGTAAATGTGTAAATTCAGATAACAAATTGCGAAACAAGTACCTGCTTTAATTCAGTAAAATATCTCAAATGTTGCGTTAATTTCAGGTTTAAAATTTGAGTCTCTCCGTAAGCTGAAGTCTATGTACTTCAAAGATACGAGGTCACGCTCTTTCTTTAGATACTGATGCAGGGAAAAGTTTAAGTTAGGCTCTTTTTTACATTGAATAGTGTGTGTGTGATTTCGAGTTTTATCGCAGCTTTAACAATTTTTCAGTCATATCGCTACGATGTCTGCAGTGTGGCAGTTTAAAGTGATGTCTAGCATTGGGGCATCATGCCGCAGTCACATTATCCTGACACCAGGCCGAACAGTCCTGACACTAACCTCTTAATGCTGAGCGCCAAGCGAGACAGCTGTTAGTACCATTTTAGTAAGTCTTTGGTATGACTCGGCCAGGGAACGAACCCACGACCTCCCGCATCCGAGGCGGACGCTCTAACCACTGGGCCATTTACATTGAAGAAATAGTGTGATACACAGTTACAGTCGTTTATAGCGGAGTGTCTGCATTCAAGGTTGGATTAAAAGCGGGAGCATATGAAGCAGTATTCCATGGTCCCCACTCTGCGCAAGGCGCCGCAACGTGTGCGATTCTCTTTGTAAACTATATTATTATGTTTTTGTTAGTGTAATGTAATGGATAGTTAAGACAGGAGTCTTGAATATAATTAAGTTTCAAAGCTTAAAGGTAAGGGAAAAGACATTTTTGTGTATGACGAAATGAACGATTGCTTAATGATTCTATCATGTGTACGATTTCTTTCGATGATGTGAATGATTTCGATCTTCAGAGGCATATGCACAACGAATTTGACTGAAAATTAAAAGTCACTATACTTAACTAACTTTAATGCATTTGAAACATCTGAAGAAAAGTCCTTTAATGATACCTTTACAACATTTTTGTGGTTTTGGTGGTTTAACACTCGGCTATATCTGGCGGCTAGTCGAACCCACGCGGACAGCGAGGAAAACCCTATCTACAAAGAGGGTTAACATATCTGAACCTTGGCTAGTGAAGATGGCGATGAGATGGCATCATTCGTTAAAGGCAAACACTTAGAGTAATCGGTCACCGGAGGACCCCTTTACAGCAATAAGTGCATTAATATGACCAATACTATAAAACAGTCTTCACACCGATGACTATATGATCAATAAAAACCAAATTTTGATCGAAGCCGAATGATGTTGTTAATTTGGTGATTTACGGCACAGCAACACAATTCGGTTATTTAGTACCATGGCAACTGGAACAAAACGCCTTGCCAAAGGACACGTCATGGTAACTGACCCAGGCTGATCCGATGGTAGGATTCGAACCCGCACCCTTTCTGGTCGCAAGTCTGATAAGGATACTTCAAAGTACCTGGTTGCAACAAAAACAAAAAAAACAACCTAAAAATAAATAAAAAATAAAAACAAAAAGAAAAAGCCCGATAAATCGAGTGAGTGGACAGTTAATCTCAATGTGCCTGCTAGTGCGAAGTATGGATGCCTAAGGGGCAAAAGAACACCTACCACGAGGTTTAAGGTACAAAGGGAGAGAGCAATATATTTCAAAGTATAGTTTAAACAGTGAAGGAAAAACATTTATGAACAAAGACTTATGTTTCAGTTTTTAATAAAACAAGTCATGTTTTCTACAACAAATGTATGTACACAAATGAGAAGAAATTGCTGATTACATCGAGAAAACCGTGCAAAATAAGTTCAGGTAATAGGTGGTTTATCCACCTGTCCATATGGAAGGAATAATACATGTGTTGATCCAGTCTAGATCTCTTTCATCTAATAATAAAAAGGTAACAATTTACAAGCAATCACCTCACTGTATTTTGCTTTCTTCTTAAAAAAAAAAAGTTTTAAAATATTAAGAGTATCTTGGATAACCGATAAAGTTTACATTAACATAATATCTAACAGCATTTAGGTTTAAGAATAATATTATTACCGACGAAAATAGGGGTGAAAGCGATGTCAGTGACACATATCGGTATGTATCGCGATACACAACCTATGACAGACTAATACACGTTTAAATAATAGACAGGAAATGGGTTGCTGAAGACCAAATGTTACTTTTAAGATGAGTATCATTTTGTATCGATTTTCCACCGTTCGTATCGATATGTGTATCAAAATGGCACTCATTGATGTGTTAGTGAATCCTTTCACTCTAGCCAAAAGTGTAACTTACAACTGCATAGTAGCAACGCAAATAAAAGCAAATTATCAAAACTTAAATTCTTTTGACTGAAATTTATCGAATATATAATACTGTCTCGTTACTGAATGTCTCCCTGCTGCTACACTGAGCACGAAGTATGCATTGACAGAGTACAGATTGTGTATCGTTCCTACAGGGGTTCGATTTTGATTTTACATGTATGTTCAAAGAAAAGTAAGAGCCCTTTAACTTACCTAAGCAAAAGACTTTAAACACGGCAGGCAATCCACGGTATGGACGGAAGCAAGGACGGGCATGCAGAGGGACACCAAAGTGATTGTGGCATCGATCTTCCACCAATATGGGCATAACAAAATTATTTTCCTCCTGTGTGTAACCAAAACAGAAGACCTCTCTTCTAATCAGTATCGTTCAGAGGGGAAAACAGTTCTGCTTCTTAAAAAGTGTTGGGATGTTTATTTACCAAAATTTACATACACATCCTAGAGAAGGGTGTCTCATGAAGAAAACATTTTGTGTCTACAAAATATTTGCCAAATTAATACCTAGACTTCCTCTCGTAACCCCGGGACCGCCACCCCAACCTACCCCAAAAACCCAATGAGATATGAATGATCTATATGCAAATATACAAGTGTGATCGCAAAGCTTATCGTGCGTATTCCACGATTTAATATTGAAAATGGAATCTAGGACTGGACTGTCTCGTGTTCACATCACCATGATTCGACCATGCCAACAGAAATGAATGTGCCAATGATATCTATTTTATAATCATTTCCATGATTCGTGCTTTTCATTCCTGCTCCCAAATTCACCTTTTCTCTTCCGCGTCTTCGATATATGTCTTTTTGTCACAGTTCTAGGAACAAACCTGCATTAAAAATAAATGAAACACTGTTAAAAAACTAATCGGAATAATAACAAATAAGCAAACGTCCCTTAAGGATACTAACGCTCTATTGGCTTAAAATAATTTCCATTAATTCAATACAAGACCATTTCTTCTTTGCAACTACCAATTGTTGAAACTTTCTGATATTTTTGTCAGCAATAACAAGCTTTACAAATTAGCTGCAATGATGGACTAAAGCGCTAAAGACGTGAGAGAACGCAATAAAGAAGTGAGGAAATGCAAGTTACTCAGATGCCAGGGTGGGGTGGGGGTGGGGGTTTACAATGGCGAGCGCAAAAAAAGAGAACGCGCAAGAAAGTTAGGGAACGCCGTTCCCACAGCACTTCACCCCTGACTTGACGTTAGATTGGCACCAAGTTTTATTTAGAATAAGACATTAAAAATATATCTTCTGGTTGATATCACATGGTGATAGACCAACTAGACACCATAAGAAGTCTCTCAGCGAAAACCCTATTATGATATATGACCATCCATTTAGGAGAAGTAGCCATAAAAAGATTTTCAATGGACAACAGATTCTCACCATTTTTATAAAGGACTAACTAGACATAAGAAGTATTCTGGTGAAAACCAACGTCATCAATTCCGGATGAGCGGCAATACTAAACGTCACGTTGGTACCACTTTCATGGCAATCCTTCATGTAGCTTAGAAGGAGTATCGATAACAAAATAATGGATGCAATGAATTATGATGACGGACAAAAGACCATTCTATAAGCTTTTATGGTCTACGACCAGCTAAAAGAATATAATTTTTTACATATAAAAAACGTCTTTACTGAGTAAATATTGCCTTAAAAAAAAGTGAAAATATTACAAATTTATTATTAAAATTACTCTGAAAGAATGTTTTATCTATATCGGACTAACGAATCTGACAGAGAAATGATGAAGTTAAGAATACATAATTGTATCAAAGATGGCTCTCAAATAATGTATGGAATATGAAACACACTTTTGCGTCTATGATAATTATTTGTACAAATTTTTCACATATAAAAGTTTGGAAATAATTCCCTTATTAATGTCTAGCCAATGACGACTGTTCGTGTAGTTTTGGTCATCCGATACGAACTGAAAACTTGACAAGTAACCGAAGGTTAACTTAACGTTTGACCTTGTGATCATGAATACATGAGAAATTTCATGGCCCTGATAAACAAATATTGAATGTCCATTTGTGCAATTAACACTCTAAACGAGAGATTTCGTCCATAGAAAATAAAAGACTAATAAATAACAAAGAAGAAGAATGTTGACCACGAAGGGTCTGATGGGCAGTTGATGACAGACACAAGTTCGTGTTTTGCAATACTCTCAACAAATAGGTGCTCTGTAATGAAATAATATACACAAAAATCAGAAACGGCATGTTACCTTACTCTGCACTGTCGTGTCGAAGAGTGACTTTGTTTGCGCGCACTATGTTGCCATCGACTCCCCTGATGGCTTCATCTGCGTCTGCTTTAGAAGCGAATCCAATCAAAGCGGCAGACTTTCCTTGTGATGGCGACGCATTGTCAACATTCAGTCTGATTGTTTCTGGTATAGGATCATATCCTCTGAAAAAATTGAGAATTTCTCCAACCGTCACATTGAATGGCAAGTTCTCTGCTTTCACAAAACAGTGCTGTTTTTTTGGCTCCAAGAGCTCGATACTACGTGCCTTGCGAAGCTTCTCTATCATTTCAGCTTTAGTAATCAAAGTAATATCCACATCGTATGGACCAATTTTCCGACCTCTTCGTTCAATAGCCCGAGAAGCAGTTTCTGCAGAAGCAAATTCTACAAAAGCATCACCAGTAGGTCGACCGAAAGCATCATGACAGATTTGAAGACCACGTGGAGCAATTTCCAGACCAGACAATAGATCACGCACATCTCTCCCTGTGGCAAAAGGTGGCACATGTTTGATCTGAATACAAAAGCATTGTCCAATATTTACGTCATTACCTTTACCATTAGGCATTTGGTGCTTTTTCAACATGTCAGGGTTATCTTTCCACATTTCCTCTTGTCGAGCGACCAAAGCTTCAATATCTTTGACAGATCCTGCCGATACATGGATAGGGCGGAAACTAATAGTTTTGCAATCATTCTTCAAGGCATTTTTGAAATCCTCCTGAGTTTCAAATTCAACAAATGCGTTTCCCGTTGCATTGCCTTTTTGATCAAATTCAATGTAAACGCAAGAGCCATTATTTGCAATTGTTTCACCTTGAAAAAACTTCTGAATGTCCTCAACAGTAACATCTCGAGGAAGACCATTTAACTGAGCAATTCGAAGATTAACATCATCCGTTGGCGATGGCTTGTTTAAATCCTCTGAAAATTCTTTCTTTGGCACATAAGAATCAATCGCATTTTCAAACTCCTGACGAGGGCAAGGATACACTTCCACAACACGATTGTTCAATAAACTCCCATTCTTTTCCAGCGCTTTATAATATCCATCAGGAGTTATGAATTTTACCAGTGCAACACCAATTCGATCGCCTTTACTGTCATTTATAAGTTTGAGACCATCTCTCGGAATTTCACAATTACCAAATAATCGCCTTACATCACGATAACTGATTGTTGTTGGCATTCCTTTAGCTATGACTGTCAGTGGAGGTGACTGTCCACTTTCATCTAGATGTGGCCTTTTCGTTCCCCTCGCTTCTACTGGACCCAAGGGACGAGGACCGACAGGTCTTCCGAAATCGTTTACTTGACCCAAAGTTGGACGTATATCAGGGGAAGGGAATCGCTCTGACGGCCCGCGCCAGTCCATGAGTGATGGCGGTCCACCCGTTCTGGGCAGCCGTATGTGTGGTGATCGCTCTCGGAACCCCATTCCCATCCCTGGATTCCGTCCGGGTCCTGGCACCCATTCGGCTGGGAAAGGAGGCTTGCGATTTTCAAAAGCATCTGATATCGGAAAATTACCTTCATCTCCCATCGGAATACCCGATTCTAAATCTCTCGGGTGCATAACATCTCTTTCTTCTCTATGAAATGTATCATTATGAAGTCCACCTGATTCTCTTTCTCTATGAAAAGCAAGTGCTTTATTTTGTCCCACTGGAATACTGTCAATGATTTTAGCATCATTCTTAAAGTTTCTCCCTCCCCGAGTCATATTACCATGAGCAAACTTTCCAATGTTATTTGAAACACCGCCACCTTCTTGTGCAACAGATGGAGTAGGATGAGCATGTTTAGGTTGTCCTATTGGCATGTTCAAGGAGCCACTCCCTGTAACCGGAGTTTTATTTTTTGCGTCTACATCCGGAAACAGTACTGGGAAACCTTCGGGTGCTGGTCCAAGCAGGCCAAGTTGAGACTTTTTGTTATTTTCCTGGCGAACAACTGGTGATGCAACTGGTCCTTTCTTTTCCTCGAGGGCAGCTGCCTTAACTGTGGCCGGTGAGACTGCAGGCGGCTTTGAAGGCGCCACTTCTTTGTTTGGGGCTGAATTTTTCTGATCGCTTGATTCAATCTGTTTCCGATCTGCTTCGCTGCGTTCTCCCTTGTCTTTATCATCCTTTGACCTACTGGTTCGTCTGTCTCTGTCATGGTCATCATCCTTACTCTTTCTCTCTCTGTCTCTCTTATCCTTGTCTCGATCTCTGTCCCGATCTCTGGAACGACGGTCTCTATCCCTGTCACGGTCTCTCCTATCCCTATCACGCTCCTTATCTCTTGACTTCCTATCTTTATCCCTGTCACGTTCTCTATCTCTAGATCTGTTCATCTCACGATCTCGATCCCTGTCACGTGTCCTATCTCTTTCCCTAGACCTAGAGCGATCTAGGTCACGCGATCTTCTTCCTGGTACTGATGTGTCAGGCTCTCTGCTGCTTCTCTGTGATGACGACCGTGCATCAATATCCGACTCCTTCTCTCGTGACTCGGTTTTAGCCACATCTGTTGAAGAATTGGTGCTGGATACATTCAGAGGTGGAACACCTTTTTGTTGGGTAGTAGGCATCTCTCCTGCTGGGCCAAGTAATGGCGGGCGTCTCCTGTCAAAATCTGCTATAAATCCTTTTGATTCTTCGAAAGGACGAGTTGGACTACCAAAGGTTGAGTTGGGAATAGCATCTCTAAATCTAGGATCATCCAGCTGTCGTTCAGATAGGTTACTCGGTCTACCAGCAGGTGATGCCATGTTGGACAGTCCATGGTGCACTTCACCAGGTCTTGGCCGTGGTCCACTTCCGTCAGTATGACGTGGATCGCCCCTACCAGATAAAGGATGTCCTTCAGGATGTAGATGAGGTGGTCCATCAAGTCTGCCGTCTGGCCGAGGAAAACCAGGGGGCCCAAGAAGAGGTTTATCTGGCCGTCCCCCCTTTGTCACATCTGGTCTTTCAGTATTTCTTCCTGCCAGTATATCATGATGGTCAGGTCTTCCTCTGCCAGCAGGTGGAAGGCCAACATCTCTGACACCCAAATGATCTGGAATTTTGGAAGGTGGACCGTCAAATCTATCTCGATGCATACTATCTGCATTTGAAGCATAATGTGGTCTGTCGTTCCGTGCAGGCGGTGGTCCTCCGAATCTCTCGTCTGGATGGCCATATGGCGGTGCCCCAGGTCGACCATACGGAGGAACATCAGGTCGTCCATGCTGAGGACCATCTCTGGCTACTAAAGGGGGGCCATCAGGTCTACCGTACAAATCAGCTCTATTTGGGGGTGGTCCACTAACTGGGCCAGATGCTGTGTAGTCTGTTCTATTTGGAGGTCCTCCGTCCATTCTTCTAAATTGTTGCACATCTGGTCCTGCAGCATGGGGTGGTATGTCCGGTCGCTGTATTGATATATCAGGCCTTCCATGTGCAGGGGCATCTGACCTGTTCTGAGAGAGTGGATCTATTCGTCCGTCTATTCCTCTTATTGGCTGTGGGCCTTCAAGTTTGCTGTGCTGAAGGAAGGCTCCCTGGACATGGCCAGGCATTAAATTACCCCTGTCCATTCTACCACGAGGAATGTCATTCTGACCAGGATAGAGACGGTCATGACCAGGAGGCATAGATCCTTCCCATGGGTCCCTTCTTGGCGGTCTGCTAGCGTCCAAATCAGGCGTGCTCCCTGGATACATAGGTCTAAGAGGCGGTCCTCTACCCTGATCAATTCTTTGGGGATCGGACTCCTGGAATGGCGCAACGGAGTCGCCTCGTTCCCAGTGTTGTTGAGAAATGGGCGGGTTTGCATCTGGTCTTGCCTGTCGAGGATCCCTGAAGTTAATGTCATGGACTGGACGTGAGGCGGGAGGGTAACTTTTTCTGTCTTTGGGATCTTGCACTGAAAAAGGGAACGGCTCTGGACCTACATAGCCATCTCGCTGATTTATGAACTGTGATGCAACACCAAAACCTTTATCCTGGCTTGGATGTGGGATGGGTTCATCTCCTCTAGAACCTGCTACATGGTTATCATATGCTTCTCGTGATGGGGGAATTCTTGACCCATATTCATTTGGTGCACTGGGCTTTATTTGGCCACCATATATTTGTGCTCCTGACAGCTGCTGGCTGTACACTGTGTCTTGTACTCCAACGACTGGTCTCTCTGGACCCCTACTCATATATCCCTGTCCTTCAGGCTCAATAGTGTGTGGGAATCGAGTCCCCAAAAACGGGTCTTGTTGTAGTGTCAGCTGCTGGGGTTGAGCCGCTGATACACCTTGTGCTGGGGGTGGCTGTGTGGATGATGCTATTGAACCGCCCGATGCAGAGCTGTGGATTTTTGCCTCTTCAATTGTTCGCTGCATCTCCGCCTTGCTGCTGAGAAAAAGGAGTATCTGACCGTCACCTATGTAGCCCATGTTAAGCATCATGGCTTGCCTAGCGTCCTCGTCGCTGCTGAATGCTATGAAGGCGTCTCCCTTGTCACCGCCGATAATGTGAACGCCCCCAGGCGGGATGCTGAGCCCTTTGAAAAAGTTCCTGATGTCCATGGCACTAGCGGACCAGGGCAGTCCTTGCAGGCGGATGATCACCGACATATTGAAGCTTTTCCTTCTAATTCAACTGCAAATACAGAAAAAGTAAATCTTTTATCTCTGTCTTATCGAAGAAGATTTGACTATAATTTTATAATTATTATTATTATTATTATTTATTTATTTATTTATTTATTATTACTGTTGCTGTTGCTTTTACCGTGGTTTTACGTGTTCGTGATACCGATCCTGTCGAACGCTTGAACATCTCCATCATCACTACAAAACTTCGTCAGTATGCGTCGTATACACATATACGTATCAAATAAAGTGTCTTCTTAAAATTTCTGTAAACAAAAACGAAAAAAAAAAAACAGCAGGAGAGATAAGCAAGACTGCGACTAGAGGCGTATCAGCAAATAAATACTGGACTCGTATTTATATTATCCTAAATTTTCTTTTAAACAGAGCCACTGATGTAGAAGACTTTTAAAAAATCTAAATACAGTGCTTAAACAACCTTCACCATGATGCTTACGCAAGTGAGACAAGCAGGACAGGAACTTCCAGCATACCATAACATACACTTCAGACATGCATTAATAAAAGAAAGTCCTTGAATGCATCAACTAATGCAGAATGTGACTTTGGAAAAGTTTTACGCGAAACTAATTGTTCAGGCTATCGCCGCCAGCGGAAATGTGACTCTTCTATTCCCTCACAATTACGCAGATGAGACAATAAATAAAAAGAAAATGAAAGATGCATAACAGTCAACATGTTTATCTTGATAATATATTACTTATAGACCCTTTCGGTAACATAGTTATCTCCCTCTTGTATGAGGTATTTACTACATCCGGCTGGTAATTTAGCCGTTGTATAAGAACATAACTGCTATCGTTACTAACGATTCCATCTTTGTCAAATGTTTTGTAATTATGTTAATTATGCCGCATGAGTGATTTCATTCCCCTCTCATCGTATAGAATTGACAATTGCATTGGAGGAGAGAACTAGGGAAATAGAAATGTATATATGTATACAGCGACGCAATAAAGAAAATCTCTCCCTCTCTCTCTCTCTACACACACACACACACACACACACACACACACACACACAAGCAAAACAGAGAATGTCATTTATCTCATCACCAGCAACATCTGTTGTCTTCGGTATGTCTGAGAAACTGAAAAGCTACACAAAAGGATCAACCTTCACATTTCTGATGGGATGACAAAGAAGCTGTACAGAAACCCGGTCGCAGAAAACTTATTGCAATTACTCACAACCCCAACTGGAGTTCCCAGACAAGAAATGAAAAGGAATCGTACTAGATACGCCGCCTTACAACATCGAAACCAAGCGGTTTAAACCAAGATGACTGTAAAAAAAAAAAAAAGACAACCATGCACAAATAAAATTATCTTTTGCAGCCAACACATTTTCATTTAAATAATTCTCAAAATTTGTTTAAGAGCCTATGACTACTATAACAATGAAATATCCGGGATATAATCGGCGCTTACATAAATTTAAATAAAATAACAGATGTCGTTACAGCTCATCAATTTCTAGGTCAATACAAACATTTTCCAGTATCAGCAACATGCTGAAATAAACAAGAGAAAAAGAGAAGTTATTTGGTAGATGGTGCTTAGCCAAGAAAGTTGAACAAGATTATAAAAGTCTCAAACAACTTATATTACTTGAAGAGTTCAAGAACTCTGTCCATGCCGACATTAAGACCTATCTTGAAGAGAATAAGATCAAAACCATGAAAAATGCTGCTGGTGTTGCTAATGTGTATTCTTGAACTCATAATGTTCCTTTTCTAAATACGACTTCCACTCCACAGTATTTTGGAGAAAAAAAGCATTTCAGCCTAAAACAAGCCCTTCTAAATCTCAAACTAGCACAACTTTTAAAAATCAAGCTTCAGATAAGCTTGCCCAAAGATTATTGTCTCTTCCCACGTGTATCTAATGCAAGAAATGACACGTTATTTTTCTGAATGCTACCAGTTGGAAAATAGGCATCAAAATCAAGACAGACCTATTCCAAATGCTCTTATTTCTAAGAGGTCAAGGTCACGTATTGAAAGCAATGCATTTGTTGGGTCTAATAAACCCTAGTCTGATCTTATTATAGAGAATTGTGAACCATTCATATCGAAGAGTTCTATATCACTCTTTGGTGATATGGCCAATCGTACGCCTATTAACATTGTAAGGGACACAGGAGCTTCTCAGTCTTTTATTGTCAGATACTTTTCTGAGGAAGTCTTCTTCTAACGAGAGTGTTCTTATTCAGGGAGTAGAGTGCGGCTTTGTTAATGTTCCTCTCCACTGTGTAACTTTGTCATCAGACTTAATTTCAGGACCCGTGACAGTCGACACTGTGTATGTTTTACCCGTTGAGGGCTATCATTTATTACTAAAGAACGAACTAGCTGTGACCAAGGTTGTGGCTAATCCACTTGTAACTGGCAAGCCTACTTTGGATCAGAAACTTTATCTAATTGAAAAAGAATTCCCTGATTAATACACAGCTTCTGCAGTTACCATAGCTGTATCAAAGAATGCCCTTAAGCATAATGTTGATAAGGAAAGTATTCCTTTAGCTGGCACATGTATTGGTCAGGTTTTTGATGAGGTCACTTTCACTCCTTGTTTGGATCAGCCAGAAGGTACTGATCACAGTGACCCTCTTTTAACTACTCGTTCGTTTTATTTTAATCAGGATGATAAACGACAATCACACTTGTCGTCGAAGAGGAGAAAGATCCTGAGATCTCCTACTTGTTTCAAAAGGCCAGTAGTGAAACTGAAGCCACTGAAGTACCTGTCTGTTACTGCATTAAAAATGGAATTCTTATAAGAAAAAGGAGACTTCCCTAGGTTCCCTGCTGATGACGAGTGGTCAGTGAACTATAAAATTGTAGTTCCAAAACCATACAGACAGGAAATACTTAGTCTGGACCATGAAACTCCTATGATGGTCAATTACGGATTAATAAAACTTATCACAAGATCTTGACTCACTTCTATTGGCCAAAAATCAAAAGTTATGTTTGTAATTACTGTAGATCTTATCATAATTGCCAAATGGTAGGAAAACCCAATCAGAAGATACCTAAGGCTCATCTACAACCTATTCCTGTCTTTGACGAACCATTTAGTATAATATGGTAGACCTAAGACCAGGTCAGGTAACCAATATTTGTTAACCATTATGTGTGCGTCAACAAGGTTTCCAGAGGCAATTCCTTTGATGAATATTAAAACTTTGATAAAAGTTTATATATATATATATATATATATATATATATATATATATATATATATATATATATATATATATATATACTCTCAATTTGGCCTTTCCAAATCTGTCCAATAGAGTCAAGGGTCAAATATTAGGTCTGTAACTTTCCGGCCTATTATACCTGAATTTGGCATTCAGCAGTTCAAGTCAAATGTGAAATTATGGTTTGACAGAACTACACTGGAGATGACTTCGAGTCTGGCAATAAAGTTCCGTCTCTCTTGCTCATTCTTCAAAAATTTTCTTCAGATTAAATGTTATGGCCCTTACAAAGTTAAGAAGAAAATGAACGAATTATATTATAACATAAGTGCTCCTGAGATCTAAATAAATTATAGGAGTACCAGTATATTTAAATAAATATCCAGGTTAAACATGCAATTAATTTAGTTGTACCTGTCCCACTCAGTTCAGATTTAAGTGAAGGAATGTCATCGGATCCAACTGATATTGGAGTGACAAATCTTCGGAATACAGAAATTATGAACAATCTGAACCAGAAACTTTCACATTTGCAAAAGCAAGAGAATAAAGAAAGAAAAAGAAAAAAACGTAAACAGTCATTATTTGAATATGAGCACTAATTTCCAGATGTTCCTACAGGAACAAACAAAATTTTCCATGAAAGTTGAAATAGTACATTCCAAACCTGCAAAACAACACCCAAACAAGATTACTTCAAAAAAGAAATTCGGTATTTGATGGAAAATAATTTTATAGAGCCAATAAAAATGACTGTCGTTCACCATGTATACTTGTTCCAAAACCAGACAAAACATTCCGTATGTGCATTGATTATAGGAAGGTGAATAGTGGGACCAAAACTGATTTATTTACATTACCAAGACTCGATGACTGTATTGATGAGATCGGAAATGCCAGTTATGTCACCAAATTTGACCATCTGAAAGGATTTTGGCAAATTCCACTAACGGAAAGAACAAAGGAAACTTCGGCATTCGAGACTCGAGATGGACTTTATCAATATAAAGTAATGCCGTTTGGGATGAAAGGGTCACCAGGTACATTTCAACGTCTCATGAATATGATTACCTCTGGTTCAGACAATTGTGATGCTTACATCGATTATGTCATCATCTACGACGACACCTGGAAAGAACATTTAGCAACAATTCGGAAATTCTTTGACAGACTCACAAATGCAAGTTTGACAATTAATTTAACCAAAGGTGAGTTCTATCGTGCTAGTGTAACATTTCTAGGACATATCGTGGGACATGGAGAAGTTAAACATATAGATGTTAAGGCCAAGGCCATCTCTGAATTCCCTGTGCCTGTTAATAAAAAGCAACTGATGCGATTTTTAGGTACGACTGGATACTATCGGAAATTTTGTATTTGCTGTTCCAAATTTTTTATAATTACTGAACCCCAGACAAAGTTATTGAGTAAGAAGTTCCTTTAGACTGAAAAATGGCAAAAGGCCTTTGGCAGGTTAAAAGCCATACTTAAAAGCGCGCCAGTTCTTACAGCTCCAAATTTCAGCCAATCATTTAAACTGTCGATTCATGCAAGTGATGTTGGAATTGTAGCAGTTTTGATTCAAGATGAAAATGGTATTGATCAAAAATCGAGAAGCTATGTTTGGCTTTGATACTGGCATTACATTTTGAAGTGTACCTTAGTTCAGCTCCTTCGATTATTGTTTTCATTGACCACAACCCCCTTACAGTCCTCGGCAAGATGAAAAATAAAAATCAAAGACTACTATGGTCGAGTTTGTTGTTACAGGAATATATTAACATCGGGCAAATCCCAAGGGAAAAGACAATTTAATAGCTGATGCACTTTCCCGTGTATAACTATATTATTTCATGTACGCTGTGTAATTTATAAGAGTTCTTACTATCCTCATGTATAATTAATCTTTGGTAAAAAAAAAAAAAAAAAAAAAAAAAAAAAATTACAAAAACGATTTATCATATAAATCTTTACATTTCTTTATGGGGGAAGTGTGTAGATTTCATTTAATTTATAGTTCATTTAAATGCAAGTTTTAACAACTTCTTGTTTTTAATTTCATTACATGTCAAAGTAATGTAATTTTATTTACTGGGAATTTGATATTTTCCAGATATCAGTTTGACCCGACTTTTAAGTCGTAAACACCGAACTTTGTATGTTTTGCTGACCTAGTTCCTGGCTTTGATTGAGAATTAAGTAAATATTTTTTTAATTCATTTTTAATGTGTGACTGATAATAGTAAAATCGAGGCTGTACTGGAATACGTGATCTTCGACATGCGAATTCCTTCTAAAAATGTTCTGGAATGTGATCACGTGACCCTCATACGGGTATCTGTTTTGCGCATTATTTGGCTGTATAGCTTTGTCTAAAGAGAAATAATCTCAGTTGGCCTTTTATCTTGGACACTGAAAAAGTGTTTATTTGTGACCAGTTTGGAGTTCCATATTAATTTTTATTCAAATTATTTAGATTCTAAAAGATTAATTCTTCTTCCTGGAAATATTTCAGTGTTCATACAAAGACTTTTCTTTTAATTTTATTCAGAAATCCAAACACTGGAACATTATTGTCTGTGGAATAACAAAGAACTGTAGACACTACAGCACTATACTGACTAGAGTATTCGTCATCGCCTTCTATTTTTTGGATTTTTCGTCGGGAATAGAACTCAAATTCCATTACATTACCAGTACTAGTGGATTACTCTTGGATTACTTTTAGATTTGATTCTTAAACCGTAAGTTCTTATTTTGTTCATTTTTACATTTTTTTCAGGGAATAAATTGTTACATTTTTCAAAGCTTGTTGTTTCTCGCTCTTTCTTTAGTTACTGTTTATTACAGCCTAAACAGGTTAACATAAGACTATAAGAAGTCTTTTGGTTGAAACCCTGTGTGATATTGCTCATCCATTCAGGCAGAGTAGTGACTATTTTTCACGCGGTCAAAGTGGCAGCCATATTGGGTGTACGACTGGCACCATTATTACTTAGGACCAACCAAGTATCATATGAGGTTTTTATGTGAAAACACCATTCTGATATGGTCATTTCTTGGAGTGGGGAGTAGAGATAATTTTTTCAATACGACTTACCATTCAGGAGGAGTAACAATAACAAGATTTCCAGAATGCCTGCTTTGACAGACATAAAGGACGTCAGATCGGCACCATTTTAATTTAAGGACACCCTCACATACGTACACACACACAAACATAAAAAGCAAAAGAGAAAAACGAAATGTAAAAACAAACAAAAAATTAAAACGACAAACAAACCCCAAAAGCATCATATGCAGTCTCTTAGTGAAAACCTCAAGTTGATACAATCATCCTCTCAGGAGGAGTACAGATAACAAGGTTTATAAAATGGTCATTCAGGAGGAGTAACAATAACAAGATTCCAAAATACCTGCTGTGACAGACATAATGGACGTCAGATCGGCACCATTTACATTTAAGGTCATAAGGACATTTTTTAAAAAAAAGTTTTCTGGAAAAATGCCCACGTCAATATGATGTTTTGTTCTGGTAGAGTTGTGTTAATATTTTTAAGATGGCGGCCATATTGGATTTCAGGTAGGCACCATTTATAAACAAGTAAATATCACGCGTCTTAAATTAAAAACCCCATGTTCATATGACCATCCATTCCGGATGAGTAATGATAACACGAGTTTCAAGATGGCTGCCGTCACGGCCATATTAGGCTTTAAATATCGCCATGTTCATTCATGATCAACTGGACGTCATTTAAAAAAAAATATTTTAGTGAAAACCCCACGTTGATATGAATAATCAATTCATGAGTAGCGATAAGAAAATGTCCGAGCAGCGTTTCCGTTTAAGACCAACTAGACCATGGGATAAATTTTAATTTTATAATTTGAACGAATTAAAGAGTATCTAGCATACAGGAACCATGTTTTTCTTTCTGACCATATTTCCGGTTTAATCATTACGGTGCGCAATTCAGAACAGATAACAATATATTTAGTTCGATCGATTACACAACCCAGATAATAAGGTAATATTCATTACATCTCTGTACTTCCTGTCAATATGTGTGACAGTATTACTTCTGTATGATTAAAGTGTTGGTTTGATGAAAGATTGATTTAAATGAAATTCTTCTATACCTAAGAAGTACTGTGCAGAAGTAATTGTAAACCCTAAACCATAATTATAAGCTATTTACTTTTTGGAGACCAGAATGAACATGTTGTTCCGTGGGCAACAACTTATATGCAATATAAAAAGCTTAAAGAAGAAAATAGGGAAGTCATTTAGCCTCGTATAGAATGTATTCTGCGCATAGTATCGTGAAAGTTTATAGTGATCTCACTCTGCTTGTAGTACCAATAATTTGATTTATTGTTGACACAAGTTTATAATTCATAGGTTTAACCGTTCATCTATCTTGAGACCTCCTTATCTCTTCGCATTAACATGGGCTCCCCCGCCCCCCTTCGCCTCTAAACACGTTTTGGCCTACATCCGTAAAACTTAACAGCTGACCACAGTAGCGTACTAAGGTGGGGGGGGGGGGGCGTTTGTCCTAGGCGCCAAAGGACTTCAACCGCCAAAACCACTTTGGGCCTTCATCTTCGCCACGGGCGCCATTTACCCATAGTACGCCATTGCCTGACAACTACATGTTTGCCCGGGGCCCCGAGTGGCCGAGTGGTCTAAAGCGCTCTTCGTTACGGATCACTGCCATCTCACCTCTGTCTGCGGCGGTTCGAATCTAAGATTCAGCCAATGTGGGCATGTGAGAAAGCTTGCCAGTAGCTTCTCGTGGGTCGGTGGTTCTTTCCGGGCTTTTCCGGGTTCTTCCTCCACCATTAATACTGGCCGCCATGTATAGCCTATCGTGTGCTGAAAAATGGCGTTAAACCCCACAACAACAACAACAACATGTTTGCCCTCCACGCCCTCCCCCAATAAAATTAAAAGGTTAAAATATCAATATTTTTTTCCTAACTCTATGATGGCTCGTTTATTTAAACAAATAAGACTAAAATTGTAGAACTTTATGGACATGAAGAAAAAGATTATGTAAATGAAGGTGGGTGGGGTTTGGAGCCAAACACTGGAACCCTTATTTTAAGCTACCTTCACCGAGTGAAAATTTACCGCTAACAGTCCTGAAGGGGAAAAAAAAACTTGTTAAACGTTCACATATTCAAGAAAGTAGTCCTCCAGTAATTTTTTTTTTAAAAAAAGATCTTCCTTTGGTTATGGCATGAATTCTAGATAATTTTACCTAATCGAGAATGGAAGAATACATATCGTGGAGCTTTGTGGATTTTTCTTTGATAACATTTTTTTATACGCGAATTACTGGTGAGTAAAATTTCTAAAATTTCTGCCGATTTTGGTTCCTCTGTTTACACGTACAGCACGCGTCCTTCCACGAAATTAATTTCTCCACTGCCTCGTGTATTACGGTCCACTTTCGTCAACACCAACATTGTCTGATGGGGAACTTGATTACAGTCAAAAGGCGCCGTGTTGTCCCCAGTTGTTTAGACTTCGTGCGACTCTAAAACTTGATCAGGCATATTTGGTGACCGTCATAACCCGTGTTAACAGGGCAAAGTAAAACAAAAATTCCCCACCCCCATTTTTCTTCAGTCGTTACCACAGACTGCTAGACTTTGAGGGGACGGTTGTACTCCACACATTATCATCAAAAGTAGACGCACACCCGAACCGAACACCGTCGAAGGCACTAGCTGCCTTGTGTATTTATTGATAGTCCTACTTCGACGAACATAGTGAACCTGTGATTCTACACACACACACACACACACACACACACACACACACATATAGATACATACATACGGTTTCTTCGATCCTTTCCAAATATACACATACATTCACTTTCTGATGCATTAATATGCAATATCGGACACAAAGGGAAATTACACTAAACGCCGCTTCTGAACAACTCAAAACCGAGTGTCGTCCCTTAGGAAATTGAATGGACCGTCTTCTAACAGCCGCATACATTAGTTTCTTAGAAACTTGTTGTTTTCATTTTGTTACTGTCTCGAAGCGTTAAGCGAAAATTACATGATAACCAAATATGTTCTAGATCAGATTTACTATTTATGGTTTCTCCAAACCATTTGGAGATGTCGCGTTATTCCCGAGAATTTGAGATGATTTATCTCATCTCCTCATAGCTACGATGTCGTAGCCTCAACTTGGTTTGTTGTGGTTGAGGCTACGAACTGATCCCATATCATGTAATGGAGCAAAAAAAAATCATCACTAACGTCAGAAAAACAGACAGTTTAGAAATCAACTACATAAATATAATCATGTTGTGAAAGAAGTTTGGCTTATTTTGAATTTATTAAGCCCTTACACGATAAAATAAATTGGTATGGTTACTCTAACCTTATCCTGTCCGCCATGACAGATAACGCGAGACTCTCGCCGTGACCCCTTTTCTACGTAAGGCTTGCCAGACCATATTTTGGATATTCTACGCTATATTATTATCAATCAAGTGCGAATAATCGCTTCTTGGTGGAATTTCAAAGTTGCCGATAAACCGTATTTACTTTTAATGCGCTGAATTTCTGACCCAAACGGCGCCAAATTTTTACTACGATTTGTTTACATTTCCAAATAAGGCGTCAATGTCCTTATATGGCACACAAACAAACGAGGCTGAGAACGGAAGTAATCATTATTTGAAATAATATGGCGGACGATCTAAACGAAAATATCGGCTAAAAAAAGGTAAACGAGATTTTACAACTATTTCTACAATGATTGTCGATACTTCCGGTATTAAAAAAGAAGACTACTCAATTTATTGGATTATATGCAAGGAATATGTTTAAAGTGTTATTATTAGGCTAAAAGAGTGCCGGGTGTGAATCACACCCGGCTTGCTCCATTAACACGTATTTGCTCATGTTAGTACCCTGTCCACGAGGTACGAGTAAGGGTACTAATATTAGTACTAATATCCTCATTGCAATTAATTACTACGTTGCATTGAATAATAGAAGTCTAAATAATGCAAAAGTGCCAAATGTATTACCCCAGCCAAGCGTAAAAAGGTCACACTAAACCACGACTAATTTCCATCTCCATTATGTTATCTATCGACACAGAACATTTATGAAATTAAGATCAAAATATTTCCAATTCTCTATCGTGGTGTCGCATGCATCTTAAACAAATTGTATTGTGTATATTGGGAACTTGAATTATCAAGGCGGGTATATTTTCCAAGCAAAAGTGAAAAAGAAAAACCAAGGAGAGAAATTAAGAGGAAAAGAATTGACTTGGCTTTTAACAATTACGAGTTTTATCATCCTGAGTAAAAGCATTAGAGATATTAATGTTTCTAAGTCCCGCCACGAATGAAGGATCATATAATTACATTGTCCGTCAGTTCGGTTTAATGTTGCATGTAGGTCGCCAAACATTGGGGGTATTCGTGTTCTTTCAACACATTATACGTTTTAAACAAATAATAACTGAAATCTACGTAAATGGTCAAAAATAGAATTCGACCCGACTTGCCGGAAACGGATCATCACATCCACTCTCCATGGCCTAATGTACATACATCTCCAGCTGTGATCCGTCTAAATAAGGAAGTGGGTTTATGTTATAGTGTCTTCAAAGAAGGACCTCGGCGACAACTGCCACTTTCAACGCTAACTATCAGATATTGCACTTTTTGTGGGGCGGGGTGGGGGTGGGTGGTGCGCATATTAAATAGATAGACACATTTGCGCTCTACGTTAAAATTATACATGTATTTTCCCCTGCGGTCTGTCTTTTATGTCATTTCTCGAAATCACTAGCCTCTTTTAAAAACTTAAGTTCACGGCATTTGTATTATTGCAATTTGTAAATATTTAACCTGCAAATCATAGCGGAGATTTTACTCAAATTTGCCTCTTTTCATGAAATTGCGATCAGATCGAACGAAATGCAGAATCTAAAGTGTTAACAGTTTGCTGAATCTAAAGTGTCACAGTTGCTGCTCAACTTCTGCATAAAATAATCTGGCTGTAAAAAAACAAATCACGTTTTTATTTTATATTTAAATCTAGCTTAAGTTAACATTAAAATAGCAACGAACGTTATGACCAAAAGTCATTAAAACACCATAACCATTTGAAGTGTTTGCTTCAGTTACTATGCTGATTGCAGTTATTATTATTTATTTATTATTATTATTATTATTGGCAGCAATGTTTATTGGGTGCTTACATAGAAACTTGCTTCCTATATGTTTGTTTATATATTGCACAGCAAATTTTAATAAATTCAACTAGGTAAAATGTGAGCTTATTTATTTTATTTATTTATTTTTTATTATTATTGTTCTTTAAAACCAAAGTCTTGTTGCCAATCTCACTTTAAACTATGCGTTTCCATATATATGTAGATTGATCGAGAGTGATCAAAATCATTTATCTTCCTTCTTTCTTCACGAGTGCTATGGTCTGCACAAAACCCATCGACGATTACTGGACTAAGGACACTTACACTATTAAGCGTAAAAATAATAATACCTAAAACAAGTTATTGGATACTTTGTCCCGACACCGGTGAGAAATAATCGAAATTTTCTGCTACCCTGTCAATTAACCCTGAACAATCTTTTTAAGAAGGATTGTTTTTTTTTTAAAATAAAAGTTCCATATCGCCGTGTATTTCGATCTCCTAATGTGGAAAATATGTGGTAAACGTCTTGTTTTGAGAACTGTATACCCTCTGGCTTACATTGATCAGATACCCTTCCAAAATATACTCTGTGTGTGTGTGTGTGTGTGTCTATATACATATATATATATATATATATGTATATGTGTGTGTGTGTGTGTGGGTGTGTTCTACACGACATTTGAGTTTGTTTAGATTTTTTTAAAATGAAATTGTTAAATTTTTAAAAATTTCAGAAATCATTTTTGCTTGTTGATAAATTTGCTTAACTAGTAGGTTCAATGTGGCTTATATTCTATTTTGAGTATTTAGGAAGATTTATCTGATATTTAATGCAAATGTTTGCTTTTCCTTTTATCATTTTTCCTAAATGCATATCTCTACAATTTTTACAGTAAAACATTTCAGGCAGAAACTGTTCCATGTAAAATTATTGAAGAGAAGCTGGTAAAAGATTGAAAATAAACACATAGAGCAGAGTACCAACACGGACAGAAACTTTGAGTCATATGCACGTACTTATAGTTCTCTTTATGGATATAATTTACAAAGGAACTATTTTTCGACTCGTAATGAGAGAAACAGGATAATATATTGGGTCGCAAACAAAATGAAAAGTCTGATAAACTGCAAGTTTGTGGATCGTGTATCAGTTTTGCTCTTTACCCGTCTAAAAGGAAGTTTTAAGCACGC
Source organism: Sinohyriopsis cumingii (assembly GCA_028554795.2). NCBI lineage: Eukaryota > Metazoa > Mollusca > Bivalvia > Unionida > Unionidae > Sinohyriopsis > Sinohyriopsis cumingii. The sequence goes on from CM068838.1 coordinate 125,450,800, forward strand.
TGGGCCTTTTGTGAATAATTTTTTTTATTTTATACAACTGAATGTTAAAAGTTGGAATCAAAATATATTGGCGTAATTGCAATTCTAACACAATGCACCCTTTTAGATATGCAATTCAATTCTATCAAGTGATCCCCTAGTGTACTGCATGATGCTGAATGGATAAATGCAACCCAAAGACTTACTAGAACGGCATTGGTAAAGCTAACTATATTTACTGCACGACTCTTCGCTAGCAAAGGCTCTCATACGAGGCCAATTAATGACATGAGCAACATCAGAGATGTGTACAGACTGGAATAGGTGTATTTAAAAATAAAAGGTGCAGGTGGAAGGGGGGGTGTGATTTTAAGACGCTTATAAATGTATACCATGAATTAACATCAGTGTTAAATTCCATTAGACTTTTCTCTCATCAATCGGTTCTACCTTTTTTCCCTTTATCGCGAGCTAAACTAACTTTCAACAAAGTTTTCTAATATAAAGAAAATGGTCGTGCAGTTAGAACGAAATATCAATGGCAGTACGGATCGGAAAAATGATAAGAAAAGTTTGATAAACACCCAAATAAAACATTTTACTCCAAGTTACATGTAACTTCCACAAAAAAGGCCCCGCCCCGTCCCACTGCATACTTACAAAGCGTATCAAACTTATTCTAGTATGTTTTAAATATATTTCACTTTTATCTGTCGATATGATAAATGTAGTGCCTAAAAGGTACATACCAGAGAAGCGTGAACGAGCCTGTACAAGTTGTCTACTTGAATACAAATAGATAGGCCAATAATATAATGCTAATCCTTGACAAATAAACTGTCACTGGCAATAAACAGGTTTCTCCACTTTAGATACAAGTTGGTGTGGCGACTGTTTCCAAGTTGGCTTTTCAGAGACTTGTGGGTTGTTTTCTTTTTTTTTTCTTTCTTTCTTTTGGAACACACTTTAATTGCTTATGAATGCTATCTGAGAAATTACTTGTGCAATGAAAGTGTTCGGATTTATTCACCGCTGAACTTCATGACGTTAAAATATGGCTGCATCCCGGAACTCTCATTTCCGTCTCAAGTCTCGTGTCAAACTAATATCTATACATAGTAGTCATAATAAAAACAGGAAATTGGTCCTAAGTCACAAAAAAATGTTAAAAACGTCTTGATGGTTAAAATTTCAAACAAGGCTTAATCCCTTTCTTTTGTCTTGACGCATCATAGTAGATAATAATACGATATATAACTGACAAGAAACCTAGCAACGATCAATTTAGGCATGCCTTTGGCAAGAAATGAACAAACGCTCAGACGTGCTCTAATAAACACCAATTAATCACCCACCTGTAAAACAGGCTTCTCAAAACACAGTCTGATCTCGCGAAGTATAGTGAGCCACGACAGAATATGTAGAGTGTGTAATTTGTTTTTTTAACGTATCTTTAAAAAAAAAAACGGTCATATCGCTACGATGTCTGCAATGTGGCAGTTTATAGTGATGTCTAGCACTGGGGCATCATGCCGCCAACATGAAGCATGATGTCCCACCCAGTCATATTATCCTGCCACCAGGCCGATTAGTCCTAACACTAAGCTCTTAATGCTATGCGCCAAGCGAGGCAGCTGTTAGTATCATTTCTGTAAGTCTTTGGTATGACTGCCGGAGTTCGAACCCACGACCTCCCGCATCCGAGGCGGACGCTGTAACCACTAGGCCACTGGATCGGTTAATATGTAGAGGAAACACACAAACACACACACACAATATGGATATGCCACATTATCGCTGCACGCTAAGCCTTTATCATTTGCAACAAGTGATCACATATTTTAATAAACCATAATACAAAACTTCAACAGGTGTATTACGGACAGACGGATAATGGTGACACTTTATGCCCTTAACACTATGGTGGTGAAGCATAAAAACCTTTCCGTCATTACTTTTTATTTATGGGTTTCGTCAGGAATTGTCCATGGGGGGGGGGGTATCAGGGGAAGTAATCATACTCGAGTCAAATTCACTTCATAATTTGTATTATGTCCATTTACATACAGCACTTTGTTACTATGTCTCTTACCTGCAATCATGATGGTGTAGGTTTTTTTATGGTTTGTGTTTGCGTTTTTGCGTTTCCATAAAGAGCACGTATTTATTTAGGGTGGATATTTTTGGTGTGTGCAAACCAAAGTTCGGTATTCACGAGACCTTCACCGACATGAAATACATGTTCATGCATGTTAGATACAGACACGTTAGATACAGGTTTATCAACTGTTCACCCGTAGCTGCGAATGAATTGTTTAAAAAGTTTATTTTAAATTATGCTAATTAGAGAAAATCTGTAATAAACCTTTCTTGTTACTGAAAATTAGTTACTTACACTATTATTCAGCGCTAAAATATTTACATACATCTTTCTCGCTCGCTCTTGATCTGCACATGTAAGGATCAAGCTCATCAAAATACCACTTTGTCAACAAAACTGTATGTAAAATATAGGTTGATGAAGCACAAATAAAATAATTAGTACAATAATTAAATGTGCCTCACAGAAACAGGTGCGGCAATTAACTAATCTAATTACATATAAGATTTTATCAAATATCCAGATTTCTTTTCACTGTTACATTAAGCTCGATATGTTGTTCCTCCCGACAATACAGACTAATTCAAAATGCCACGAGACGCATTCACCATTATTTCATTATAATAGGATACTTGCTTTTTACAGTTATATCTACGAACTCGACTCTACTTCGAGACCATGGAGTGGTAATAATACCGATATTTTTCCCTTTATTTTTTCACACACCCGTTGTGTACCTCTGAATTAAGTATTGAAAGACAGAATTTGTTGGGCGGAGGAGGGGGGATACTATCATACTCCTAAATGTTCAGAAATATATATAGCAAACTTAACGTTTTTAATATTTACAATTATATTCCTAGTATTAAAAAAAACATTGTAAATAAACGAAATACACAAAAGTTGGTTGTAACCAGAGCAGTGTCCTCTCCCACACACACTGTATTTGTACCTAGTTGTGAAATGGTCTTGACAATGTTAAATACAATCCATGTTTAAGGTTATTCATCCTCTACAGAGCGCGCACACGCAAGAACGCACACACTTGCCAATGTCAAAATATCTAATCTATAACGCAAAACAGTTCAGTGGTATGTTCCCAACCAAAAATTTAAGACATCTTGAGCAGAAATTTCACAAATTCTCTCATTTTCCTTATCTCTCAAGATCCATCATTTCCATTTTAGGCATTGTGGGAATGTGGACTGCAGGCATGATTTACCGACCGTCGAAATTTAAGAGAGCGGCAACATATAAAAACTACGCACCTCTGAAACACAAGATCTGACAATTAATGTGCTCCACTCAGCATGGACAATTTTACGTTTTGCCAAAAACATGTTAACACAATTTCATGAAGAACTTTGCCTTTTTAAACTTGACAAAAATATTACATGGATTTTAGCAAGTCACCACAGCAAGATACGTAATGAGGCTAACTGCTTTAAATTATTATCTTAGACTGTTAACATACATACATGCATGTCCGAAGAGCTGGTCAGTAAAAGGACATTATCTAAAACTGGAGAGTAAATCGCCAGACAGCAGAGGCGCTCTCATACATTACTCACGATATAAATAAATAAATAAATAAATAAATAGCAAAGGGTTTTAAAAACTCACGATTACGTCAGATCGAAAACAATCATTTGCATAATACGTACCTCGTTTAATAAAGTAATTTGTAGGTCATGCATAACTTCAATACCCCTCCAAGGCGAAAATGAAAGTAGAATGTAGTACACAAGTACGAAAATATGTTTTGTTTTTGTTCTCTCTGCAAAATACAAATGAACAGTTAGTATCTACACTCTAAATTACCAGTCTATCGTATCCTTTTGCAATGTTTGTATCATACGTTCAGTAGTAAAGTTCCATACACCACTGAAAGAAGAAAAAAACAACAACATGCAATTGATTCCCTTCATCGATTTTACTATCTGACGTACTGATGACCAAAATTACCCATCACTCTTTAAAATACCTAAAGTACACACAAATATACTGACCAATGAACATGCTAACTTCCTCTGGTGTTTATGGTTGGTGCAAGTATTTATAAAATCTGGCTTCGGCTGAGGATATCTGGCTGAAAATGCCCGGAATATTACAGGCACAAATTGTATTCTATCAGTACCTAACTAATGGGTGAATTATCTTATAAGATTTTTCTCGAAAGATCTCTTTATGTGACAGCTCAGTCTGTCATATTTTAAGGACAGTCATACAAGCTGTAGCACAATCATGGGCCTGACTGCACTTACGACACCTGAATTATGAGTTCTGTAATTGCAAAAACACCAAAAAGAAATAAAGAAAAAAGGTAAAAGTTAAATATATGGTCAGTACACAGTAGGTGTATCTCGTCTACTTCTGTCAATGTCTGTTATGTCTGAATAGGGCGAAAGTCTTTCACTGGAGCATACATTATGTGTATACATGGAACAAATAAAGGATACTAGTTCATTGCGTAACAAAACGAACCCCAAAACGGAAGGGGGGGGGGGAGGTGTTCATCCTCCCGGTATTTGCAATACACGTTATTCATATAAAGCACATACACAAACCTAAATTTAGACTAGTTATTATTATTTCAATTTTATAATTAAAAAAAACTGAAATGTACTTTGTTCTATAAAAAAAATAAAATATTTTTTGTATATATATAATCGAGCCGAATTCACCAAGTCGTGCTGAAACTGTGATCGTTCGAATGATACAGGCAAAGATCATAATCCACCCCTTCGACTTTTTATTATATTAAAATACCTGCCAAATGACAGCCCTGGTCGGCTGTCTCGGTGTGATGTCGGGGGAAAGTCGCTGATGCACATTTCCTCGGCAAGATGTAACTAATGAAGTGCCGTCGAAGTCCAACCATCAACAGTGATTAAAATAAGAACGTACGTCTGTAGTATTTACTAAAGATTATTATGTATATAGTTTAAAATGACTGTATGAGGATACCCTGTAGGTTGATAAGTAGGCTGAATGGTTGAAATGTAAAATATCTTTATCCCGGTGTAAATCGTGTAATTTTGAAGAAAAAAAAAATACGCAAAAATTGTTTACATATAAATTTCTTCCGTTCTGTTCCTCGAACTACCATTACTATTGGATATTTTGTACAGCAGAACTTCGACTATCCGTCACCCGATTAACCGTCAGTCACTGTTAACCGTCGGGGTATCGTACGTTGAACTGTTAAAACAGGTACATTTACATAAGTAGATATAACGATTTTTTTATATGACCCCGTCTATTGTTAAAACTGCACATATTATATTATCCGTCTATTCTCATGGTCTCGACCCGGCACCCTGATGGACAAAAGTAGTTATACTGTACTTGCAAGATAGAACAGCACAAAACAAAATAAATACGTATGTATATTTACATAAATGTCTACCATTTAGTCTATCTGTATGAATTTACAGCTACTGTTACGAAGGTGAATCTTAATGAATGTGGGTTGACACGATCTGGGCCGACAAGGGGAGGCGGACCGGGGATATATCACCGGGGCACGGGCCGAACAACACCTTTTAATTTTATAAAAGAAAAATTTGGCTTTAACAGGAACTAGGCGAGACCCTTGTTTCTTACTCCAGAGCCCGTGATGATTGGTTGCTTGGTTGTAGGGTAGGTTCGAACACATATATTCGTTTGTTTTGTATGCATAAAAGAAGTAATTTCGTTTCAGAGGACTGCATGAATAATAATTACGTGGTTCCATTCTGTACATCCAGGATGTTTTGCAAATAAGAACGGAATCGGTTTCAACATAGACAAACCCATGCGATGTTACATTTGCATCAATGTTTCTGTTAGTGTATACATCTTTATGAATGAATAAACACGGGATGTTAGGCTCGCTGACTGACTGGCAGAAATGCACAAAATTAAATAGTTCTGTAGATAGTTACAAAATCGTTTCTTTGAATAATAATAATAATAATAATAATAATGAACATATAACTAAAACCTACATAGCACATTTGGCTAAATGGAAGACTTTCTAACTATATGCCAGTCCTTGTAGTTTCCCAACTGGCTTCTATTACTTGTCATTGCAAAGGGAAAACCAAGAATACAAAATGGAAAGAAAACCGATTTTATTGTTAGTAGAAAGACTTGTGACTTCCACAATGTAGTGACCACTGTGGTTGAATAAATATAATAATTTACATTAATGCAAGTCTTACGTGATGCCATAGTCGATCATTTTAAGGCAGCTAAAATATTATTTTCGGAGGCACCAACATATCTCTCTGAACCGCAAAGCTTTTATAGTATGTGTTCGAGGTTTGTTAACTATGCTGTTTAACTTCAAAATTGTTCGTCAGTACTGTTCTAGTTAATTTAACCTGTTGTTCTTCGAGTTTATGTTTAATGCAATCAACTTTTCTACTATTTTATATGTTGTTATAAATTAATGCGTGTGTGTGTGTGTGTGTGTGTGTTGGTTGGTTTAACGCCGTTTGTAGGCACACGAGATACATTTATATTTGAAGGAGGAAGTACCCGGAAAGAAATCGTTGTTAAATATGGTACGTATGGAGAGTTTTGACAAACGCACATGCCAGCGTATGTGGAGGAGGAGGAGAGTTACTGCTAATAAGTACTACGTTTTGTACATCAAGTATTTTCCATTTACTTTAGGGAAGAGTATGTGACAGTTTTGTGTAAAATTCAAGCTACGTTTATAGTTGATGTTACTAATTCCTCACGTTTCTTTTCAAACATTAAAAATCGTTTTGATTAGGATTTGTTATATTGATAATTTTTACATACGGGCTATAACAGGCTTGACGCCAAGTTTCGATGGGTGAAAACATTTGGCTTACTCAGGTCTAAAATTACGAATCTAATTTCGTCATCATAACATTTCTCAAAATGGACCTGGGAAAACCTTGGGAACATATTTTAACATGTTATTGGTTATATACATGTAGATATTTTATAAACAGAAAGCAGGCTGGACTGAATTTCTTCGCTATCAAAAGACAAAGGTCTAAAAGGACAAAGTCGATCACCTACCCCTAACGAGTCGGATAGCGATTTTTTTATTGGTTTTATGCGAGCGATGACGTTATGTCGAAATTATCATGAATTATTTTTAATGAATGTATTAAACTTAATCTTTTAAAGTTCGATCGTCCTAGCTATTGTTACGACTAGGGTAAGGCACAAGCGTACGTACGCGTTTTTTTTTTTTTTTTTTTAATAAATACAAAAGGGTACTCTATGCAGCGGGTCGGGATGAATCTGGCTCTATGAATTTTCGAATGTTGATGTGCTCTCACGTGTTATTGAACGTCTTTGATAATTGTGAATTCCTTAAGATTTGGAGTGTTATTTCTGTGATCAAATACATCTGTACGCAAAGTCGGCGATTCCTTTCTATTCTACAAAATAACAAACTAGGGTGACACTGACATTTTGCGAAACTGAACAAAACGATTTTAATCAAAATTATCCATATCCTACAAAGCATTTCAGTAAATGCGTGTATACAAGGTTTTTGCGTGTGTGCCTCTTAATTCTAGTTGTATTTTTGGTAAGAAGGTAGGTATTTACATTCAAGTTCTTATCATTTGGTACAAAATCACTTATTATATGTCAGTTTGTCTTTTATATTCTGCAAATCTTTCTATTCTTTTCTTCATCTAAAAAAGATGCCAATAAATCGTTAAATTTATTACGTTCTAATTATGGGATCCCGGGTGGTCAAATGGTCTAAAGCGCCTGCCTTTACTGCCAGCTCACTTCTGTCCGCTTGGGTTTTTGTCTCGAACTCGGCAATGTGGGTATGTGAAAAAGCTTGGTTAGCACCTGATTATTTCTGTTTATGTTAGTAAAGCTGTATCGACTATGACAACTTAACCTGAATAATGTAGTTCAGGTTAACATGTCAACAGCACGTGCAGATTACATAGTAAATGCCTGGCCGCGTCATGTTTTAACACTGCTCTATCTCGCTAGTGAATATTTATTTATATAGCTTAGACCAAGTACACGAGTACCGCATGCTAAATAAACGGTGACATCGGATGTAACGTACCCTGATCATAAGCAGACACTGTGTGAATCCATGCTTAGATTTATTACATCACTGACACTGTTAGCATTTTCCTATTTGATAATTTCGAACATTATTATTTTTAACAGAAGTAACTAAATCTATCCTACAAGTTTGATGAATTTCATTTATCGGTTCTAGAGGACTTTCTCACTAATTGTCTTTTTTATTATTGGGTCCTGTTTGTGAAACTTTCTGGTAGAAGACACGTCAAATTAAACACGGAATCTTTGAATAATTCGTCGATTTGGTGAGCATCACTGATGGATGCATATAGTTTAATGTAACATTTTTTCTGTCTTTCTTTCTTTGACAATCAGTAATTAGAGTTTGTGAACTTATTAACTTGCTGAGCTTCTGTCTTTGTAGGATGAGAATTGGGGTGTTTTCTTTACAGAGGTTCCGATACGTGGATCAATGCAAGGTTCAAGAAAACGATACTAGTCAAAATCAGTTCTTTATAGACACATGTCAGTTACATAATGTTTGTGATACCCTTTATAACGCTTTTCAAGTCTCCAAAGACCAAATTAATTAAATCTTAAATTGTGCACAAATAAATCATTTATCTTTGTAAGGCGCTATCGCAAATGTTCCCTAAATACAGAACACACCTGTTAACTTTGAATTATTATACAGCTTACGGGAACGGTACAGCTGTATTATTGTTCATATTTCTGTGTGCACCATTGGGACTGTGAGCCAAAGGAAAATAAGCAATGTGTCTGATGGTGTGGAGATATTTTTTTTTTTTTACCCAACTCTTTTCTAATCTGTTCCATTAAATACCAACTGCCCGTTTGATAATGATATTTTGAGGAAAGGAACAGAATAACTGTATTTTCCACAAAACATAATTATAATTGGGATTATTAGCATTTGAAATGAAATTATTTTCTAACTAGCTAAAGAAAACTTGAAAGAAAACGCATTGTTTTCCGAAAGCCGGAGTTGTCGTTTTCCAACGTTTATATCACAATGAAAACTGATTGTGTATGCCTTGTCCTTTATAAAGTAGTTTCGCGAAAAGGAAAGGTTTTACTCCATTCGAATATCACAAAACGAATATTTGATGCACCGCGCAGGAGATCTGTCTAGTTATATTTTGTTTCACATCGGCAGGTTATCTTTGCGCTGGTTTGGCATTGGTCGGACATTTTGGCGGGTCAGTTTGGTTCTTAAAATGGAGATTAAATGTTACCTTTATCCAGGGCCTGATTATCCAAAGGGCAAAGTGGGAAACGTGCCCAGAAACCCCGTATATTATCGTCTGATATCACAGGCAGATCCCCGGAGGCTCAAGGGGCCCCGTATACTATCGTCTGATTTCACAAGCAGTGTTGTTAATAGTACTGTAACCACATCTATGGACGAGGCAGGATAGCTAATGGCCCCTATGTTGGCTGTGCCAATGGCTCCCAAAGGCCTTAATCCAGCCCTGCCTTTCTTATATCACCTAACGCCTTAATTTTTTTGATGATTAATATTATTATACATTAATGACCGAATACCGCCGACAATAAATTAATTTATACTTAGCCGAGAACCACCGACAGCCACAAAATGTTTCGACTCCACAAAACCATATATTTATATTTTTAAAAAATGGGACTCGAACGAGCATAAACTTACTCAAATGGATTCGAATGAATTATTCCTCTGGTCTGTTTTCTCGGTTACGGGTTTCTTGTTTGTACTTCCAGTTAGAAGATGACCAAGACATCACTAATGGATTACATGCCGTAGATATCATTGGTTTATGACCGATTGCAGGATTCTTGCAATATCTAATACAAATCGGCATAAAAGTCGGAACCTTGTAGTCTTTGGCTTTATCATAGGAAAAGGGTAACTTGTCTTGTAATAATGATGGCGCGGTGTGGCATATATCGTATACCGCATGGCTGCCGGTTCCGCCTTACGACCTGTTTCGCCCGCTGAAATTATTTATTATCCTACACTAAACTACAAATCCAAAGTTACTTATAAGAGACACATGTACATCCACCATTATAAATGCATATAGGCAGAGCAGCAAACACGCACGTACGTACATCATACACATTGTTGGCCTGGCTTTATATAGTTCAGTTCGCTTCATTAAAATTTCAATATACACCTAGATACTGGTATGTTGCTGAACAAAACGGTCTAATTTCCATACAAATTACATCGCAAATACACTCATTCCACACAAAGAAGCCACACTGAGGAATGAAATTCATACTGACACACACAATAACACTCGTTTACGTAATACTAACAGACAAGTTTACTTTGTTCCAACTGGTTTAGTTCCGGTCTGTTAAATACCAATATCCCCATGGTTATTGGTAATTTGTTGAAGAAAGAACCACACAATTTTCATTAAAATTATATGAATATTGTGCTTACTGACATCTCAAATCTATCTACTAAACTCGAACCAACCAATTACTTAACCTACCTACACTCTTCATTCAACATAGATGTACATGCACTTTGACCATTGTAACTTCACACATACACAGGATAAACACACAGTTCTGTTCTCTTCTGCAAAATACCAATATTCCACTGAACATCAGCACTGTTTGGACAAAATGAAACAACCAAGTTTTCATACAAATTATATTAATTTCCAAATTAACCATTGTAACTAATGAGACATTGGCAGAAACACTAATGTGTATATTGAATAGCACAAGAAAGTAGATTCCATTCCCTTTCACAAGATCCACATGAATGAAAGTCTTTTTAAGAAAGGTACAGACCACATAGGTATTTTATGTAAAATGTAAAATTCCTAAAATGATGCACCAATCTTGCACAAATGCACCAAAAATGCATTCCACATTGGTGTCACATTTGCTAAGCACCCAGCTAAAGTCATGCATAAGTTATAGTCTACCTGTCTTGGGAATATTACTGTGGCCTTGTGTTTGATCTCTCTAAAGATTGCCGCAGGACTAGTGTTGAGCTCTTACACAAGGTTACATTGACCATCCAGAGACCAGAAACTTGAGTCGGCAAATGTGACCAGTCAAGTCACTTAATGGTTTGTTGTTATCCCACCCAAATGTTAAAGGGTAAAAGGCAAAGTCCACCGGATTAATTGGGTGCATTCTTATCCATCCCCACATTGACATATAGTGAGATGGACACTGTCTGCTAACTTTGAGTGGGTCAGTCCACAGTGATATCCAATCGAAATTGAGATAGAGCACATGATTACAATTCAGACCTAAATGATACCTTCCAAAATCAAAAGAGTAATTTAGTAATCACATGTAAGGATTGCAGATCAATCAGGTTTACTTCACGAAAGAAGCCACTCATAATGTGGGATCAGAACTTTGAGGTAGATTCAAAGTAAAGACAAAGCTTTGAAAAAGCTCATCAAGTTATTTACTCCATTTTGCAAAATATTACAGCATCAAAATTGTAATTATTTGCAATATGTACACTTAATTATTACTAGGATTGTTTAGAATGTATAATTACCTTTATAGCATTTGATTTACCTGCGTATTTGAGAAACAGGCTCGAGCCTTACATGGAGAATTATTAGATGCAAACAGAATAATGTAGATTGGTCAAAATTAATTTTGTAATTCGATAGTAGGCTACTTTGTAGTAAACTAGTACATTTATTAATGCATTCTGTTAGAATTTACACATGCCTGCATTGTGAATTTGGAAACATGATTAAAGTATGCACAATTAATTACTATGGACATATGCATATATCAGGTAAAGAAATGTGTCCAATTACTGTGATATTGTTCAATATAATGGGATTAGAAATACATACTGATATTACAGAATTTACTGATATATCAAAAAGAAGACATTGATACGGTGCTGTATTGTGACACTCGTTTTACACTGCAAGAACGTATTGGCATCTCAATGTGAACAAATGCGTGACCAAGAAATTTTAAAGCCATTGTCTGATGACAGGCTGTGTGTAGTGTGAGATGAAAGTGCTAAGGAAAAAGATTGTACCATCCTTGTGTTTTCACAGGAAGCTTTTTAGGGGACAGAACTTAAGGTTCCATTGGGTAACAAGTCTTCAAGAGTTGGAGACGGAACTGAAACTGTAGCCGAGACAGTCAAAGCCGATAGAAGTGTAGTCATGGGGAAGAAAGTGGAGGAGGAATCTGGAGAAAGGTCTGGGGGGGAGGGAAAGGAGAAGGAATTGGGAGAAATAAGAGATAGAAAGGATACAACAGATGAGTAGAAATACAAGGACAGGTGGAAATCAATATCACACTTAATCAAGTGATGCAATAGTCTTATAATAGGAGCAAGTGAAGGGAGTGTAATTGTAAATTTGAATCGTTATTCATTGAATTTCAACCTTTCTTTTTGTACATTTAATGCTCTAACCATCAGCAATTCTGATGGGGGGGTGGGGGGTGTCTCAGAGCTTTACATCTATCTTTTACAAAATTTAAATCGAGCCTGGGTGGGACTTCTATAGTATTTTAAATAAAAATACTGGAAGGACCCAACTCCAACCATATAGTTCGTTAAAATTATCATCACATGATAAATTCCAGAGTTCTATAATGACATTTTGAGCAAGAGAAAAACACTTGTTTATATTTTATAAATTAATGAAACACTTAAAAAGATTCAAGATTATGCAAAATCACCCAAAGAAGCATTCAAACATTCTAGTGCAGCCTGGCAGAACATGGATATATTTTCGGATCAAACACATTTCACCAAGACTACATAGTCATAAATTGTAAACCGACTGCTTCAACAACCACTACTGCTACTATTGCTGCCACAAATTGATGATACATTCTGTTAGTTGATGTACTAGATTGTGATCTTTGTCCTTGTGAAGTATTCTCATAAAGAGCTCCATTATGGGGTGTCATTGCCTTGCACTTTTGTACCATATCCTACCAATAACACGACAGGTCAAGTCGGAATTTTCCAAAATTCTTTAACCATATCACTTTTTAAGCTATCTGGGGACAAAAATAATTTTTGTTCCACAGATGCACCCATCCCACCTAATAAAATGATTTGTCCTTTTTAAGTGAAGTAGAATAAAATACATGTACCACCACCCCCTCTTGATTCCCAACTTATCACCTCCAGTTACTAGGATTCAAAAAGAGATTTTTGTTAAAAGTGTCTCAAGCAACAATAGTGCATGCTGGAAGCCATATTATGCAAGTCACCAAACTCAAAAAACTCCATTGTATTCTTTTTTCTATTATCCTATAGATATCCAAATATGAAACAAAATATTAAGCCCTGTGCCCGGTTCTCCCCCAACCCGTCTGTCCCTAACTTAACTTTGGCAATTATATTTTTAACAAGCAACAGCTCCTTTTATTAATTTTTTCTTAACCCTTAGACTGCCAGGTAGTTTTGCGGCACATGATACTGCATGGCTAAATTGTTTGAGAAATTGCACTTTCAAAGTGTCAGTATTTAAATCAGACTGGATATTCTGCCTTTTTCTACATTCAGTTTTGAAATAATGTGAACAGGCCTGAGTTGCAAGCAGTCTGTTTTTATCCTTCCATGATGGAGATTAGACTTGCTGGCATCTCCATTAACTACACAAAAATGTTTTCCTGATACTACTTGGCACAATTTGTGCTGGAGAATGTTTTGAAATCAGACCATCAAATTCACACAAGTATAATCCCTCTCCTTTTGAGCATGGCATTAAATCTTCCAGAACACATTTCTTGCATTAATCTCTATCACAACTGGAACGATCTGAAATTTAAATTGCTGACACGTGTCAAAGGCAGCATAACCCCATGATAAGAGTAATGACATTACCACCCAAAGAATTAGTTACTCATGATATAGTCTTTGCTATCTCAACGGTTTCCACACATTACTCTTACTTTGGCGTGAAACTGCCTTTCATGCACTTGTCAGCAATTAATGATGATCCAACAAGACACGTGCATCACAGTTGTTCTCTGCCATAAATAATGACAGAAGAATAAAATGGCAGAGAACAAGTCTGGAAGAGTCTGTTATATTTTAACCTTAAAACCACTGTCATCATCATTATCAGTCATTAATTCCAAAACATAATTGTAATCTTAAGATGAAATTCGTTGGGAAATGGCCATTTGTTTTTTTTTAGGTGGCGTATAGTTTAAACACACATTGGTAAAACTCGGTAAATGACGTGGTATCAAACTTTCAAAAACCATTCCTGTCAAGCTGAGGAACCCAAATGCATAAAATGTTGCCCATCTGATAAAATGTCATCACAAGCAATATATCTACTGATGTAACTTATTTCTCTGCAACACTTAATATTGGCATTAGGTGCTTATTTTGGCCCCTACTGGCCATAAAATTAATTTTTTGGGATAAAGTTCTTGTTATTCCCTTATTTATATTTCCTAATATGGAATAAATGACATCAGCACTTTATGAACTATTAACAACTATCGATCAAGTTCTTGTTCATCAGTGAACAGAATAGATTGCTAAAAACTGCCATCACTGCAAGGGATCAAATCTATCAATTAAATTTTAAGAACATACGAGTCCAAAGTCACATGGTGAACAATTGAGAGCACATTACGTTTTATGCTATCTAAAAGATTTTGTTATCTGCAAGTCTTTGATTGGCAAACTTAATTTTTCTACTCGTTTTAAAACTTTAAATCAAAATATCTTTCAGAAGCACAGACCAACCTTTTGGGACAGTCCCCGATTTCCATTGAGATCTGGTTCATGAACACACCCTTTTCTTTCTGTGTAACGCCTGCCAAGCAAGAGGTCATATGCTTGAAACTAGTGATGGCATCCCAATTTTTTTTTAAAAAAATACTTTTCTCATCTTATGTTTAAACTTTCTTTTTTAAATTGCTCATCCCAACTTTTTTTCATTTTTTTAAAATTTTTATTGTTATTGTTTCCACTGATCACTCCCATCCTAGCGTTGGAAAAAGTCTTACTGCCTGAACTGGTGCTGCATAGCTGACACATTTAGAGTCTAATTGGCTTAGTTATATTGTAGCTTTTTTGTTTCCTTACAAAAAATCCTTAAGACTGGTGCAGCTCCATATAGTCATTTGTGTACGAGAACCGTCTTGTGAAAATGAATCTTTTCATAGCTTGGAAGCCATTTGAACTATTTGAACGATATTCGTTTTTTTTCTTTCAATAATGAATAATGATCATCTAATTATACTGTACTTTATAAAATTTATAAGTCGTGTAGTTGTATATTGGGCAGTTTTCCAGTGTACAATAGCAACTCATAATTTGAACAATACAGAACTTGGAATATAGCATACAAGCATCTGTGCCTATATATTTTTTGAATTCTACCAAACTGAGCAATTTTCACTGTGAGCGTCTTACATATATTGTCAATATGGTCATCTTGTAAATTACCATTTACTTAAACACCAATACATCTAACTGCTTTTCAGCATATAAATTCTTAATCAATGACAATTTATTGTAACAGTTTCGAGTTCCACAATTTAATTTAGGTTTTGTGAAGTTCTAAGTATAATACATTTTATTATAGGTTATTTTTTTATTACCATCTAGTTTTCCTATGCCAATCTTTTAATTTTAACAAGATCAGAGTCTAATCTTGCCCATATAACACAACATCAGAACCAGTTGTAAAGTTGCATCATCTACAAACAAACCTGTATTCCTAAATCTAGTTCTTTATAATAAAGTGAACAGGGCATAAAATGTAGCCTTGCAGGATCCATAAATGAATCACATCTTCCACATTCCAAGCGAACAGTACCAATGGCTATTTTTTAAATAATGTATATACAAGTTTTTTAACATATCTTTTAGATCTGCTTTGGTGTGGATATTGGGATGTAGGTATATGGATCCTCATTTTGTCCTGTTAATGAATGGTGTAGACTACTTTATAATTACTGCAGTGTTCAGACCATCTCACTGATTTTTGCATGCCAAAAGTATGCTTTGTTCTGGTTCATTGTTTACAAATATGTTTAGGAGTATGTCTCTCAAAGAATCTGGCACTGGTAACACCTGCTCATGATCATGTGGAGACCATACATAACAAAGAAGTCATAAACTAATAGAGATTAGTGTTGGGGGGAAAAGGATGCTTCTGACATGAAAGAAAGAAAAGTGACGGTTATAGCTGTGTTCACTGATAGAGCATGAGAGAGAAGAAATTACAATTATTGGGAAAAATTATTTAAATATTACCAATTCAAACTCACAATTACAATTTCAGAGCATTCTAAAACTTTTATATTACACTTTATATAAACCACACAGAGAAAATTAATACACTACATCCCTACATTTTGTTCAATTTGTTGACAATAATTATAACTTTAGTTTAATAATAAACTGGTTCTTTAAAATGTTTTGTATTAGAACCTTCCTCCCCAATGCAAATCCTGATCCCTCAGCTTATAACACATTGTCATGTTGTACTCATCGTTTGTTGCTATTATTTCTGCAATATACATGTAAATCTAATTTAATAACAGAATATTTGCATTTCTGTACCCTATGAACATAAGGACTTTTGTATTCTTTCCTCTGCAATGCAGTTTTGCACTACTCACGGTCATCTAAATCATTTTATGTGACAATGTAATGGCTTTGTATTATGCTTGAAAAGAAAAAATCTGAGTGAACAGTGTAGCTCACTTAGAAAAATCTTCATAATACTTCCTGGTTTCACACAGCATCTCCATTTTGTGCATTTCCTTTACAAATTTAATAATACCATGCACTAGGGTGAGCTTTCAAAACAAGAACAGTCCAGACAGTGGGTGTATCTGTAGCAGTACAGAGATTTAAAGGACCTAAAAAGACACATCTCAGACATAGCAAGAAACGTATGGCAACCCTATTGTGAATGGCACTTGATTTGCTCACCCTGTATTTAATAATACTTTATGCAGACAAAAACAAATCAGTCATAAAATTTGAATGCTTGATCATTTTTAACAGTACATGTTAGGAATACAGTTTACAACACATTTTAATTCATATTGTTCCATAAAATCCATTACAATTTATATACAGAATATCTATCCACCTCTCATCTTTGTATGTAGCACATTTTTACATTATTTTTTAATGCAAAACCTTATGCCCTGCAGGTGTTATGCACATGATTTAGTTGGTTACTGTAACAAAGTACAACTATTCAGTATAATACTCTTTTATAAGGATATAAATCATCCAATCAGAGTTTTTAAATTAATCATATAATTTATTTTCCCACAGCAACATATAACACTTGATATCTCACCTACGTCTCTTTAAATTTCAGATCTCCGATATTTAATGGCATATGTGGTGAAACAGTATTCCCCATGATATATATAATGACAATCTTGATCCATCTCCCATCTTGACAGGATTGTCTCTTTTATACTGTGGGGTGCATGCGTTGCAAACATTCTGATTTCTCCAAGATTTTCACAGAGGGAATGGCAATTATATAATACGGGTTGGACTGTTCTTTTTAAGGTGGGGGTAGTATGGGAACAATACGCATGAATAAACTTCCTAAAGTACGGTTCTCAAAATGAAGAATTAAAAAAAAATGAAGTTGAAATTAGTCACTCGTCTATAATGTCGTTACAGATGTGGTGATCAAATATTCTGACAAGGGTACTATGTCAGATGTATTAGAATTGCACACAACTTCCTAGACATAACCACAAATTGCCAAAAGCTGCATGTCTGCTATTTGTCAATCTCACCAAGTAGTGCTGGCAAAACGCTTTTGATATAAATAATTGATGAAAACATCTCTGCTAAATTACAAATGTGCCTTAGTCCAAGTTATAGCAAATTAATTTTATAGTACACTTTTCATTAAGCTTACAATTGTCAGCTTGCTGATTCTTGAGTTATAGTCCTATATAGTTAATCATTTTTATTTTACTTAATGCTAATACGATTTCTGTTAAAAAGTTCGGATTAGATAATAATAATAATCACTTTTAGTGCAGAAATAAATATCCTACTTACTCCCTCTTCCTGGCGGTAGTGGGGATGCATGCAGGATATGAAACATTGTTGATAGATACTGTAATGTTGAAAACTTTGATCTGTGTGAGATATTCACTATCTCTGAAGCGAATTTTGAAATATTGCTTTTGTCAAAAGCCAATATTAATTTTACTTCTTTTCTAGAGAGAGAGAAGAGATTACAAAATTGAGATAGAACACAATTCTCTCACAAAAACAGAACAAGGTTCTTGACACTCATAGACATCAACAATAATGGCAAGTGTGGGGATGTTCTCACATAGACAGGTGCTATTCAAAATATTAAGAATGCCTATCTGATGGTGATGCCCAGCCTCATTCTTTAAAAAATCATTTGCCATGATTAAATTAACACTTACATCCAAAAACATTAATCTCACAATTATTCTCAAGTCTTTCACCAACAGTTGGTGGCTGACAAACTGTGCAAAATGCTTTGCTTTTATTTCATTTTTTTTCTGGGACAAATTTCATCACCAACATTTAATGAATATGTACAGGTCAGTCAAGTTGTTTGTTGGAATCCCTGTGGGTCAATTAATGCAGTTTGTACCGGGCAATTTCAAATCTTCAGCTCTATTTTCACTTCATTAAAATCCAATACTCTGTTAATGATCATAATTTTTGTTCAAGGTGCCCCATAAAAAAAACCACAGCTATTATAATTCTTGAGTATTTTCCTAAAATACTTGGTTGTAGTTTTACAATTGCATTCACTGATTCAGTACCTTGCATCTTTGCATTATGTGCTAATAAATCATGTACAATTCCTGCATCTGCAGCATAGATCTCGATGTGCACTGAAATGTCTTGCTTCTCCATTTTCTCATTCCAGTTGATCAGTGTGTCAAGTCCTTTCCATATGTGACGTCTTTTTGGATCTAATTCTTAAAGCAATTGTCTTTTCCAAGTGTAGGTGCATGTTCCTATGTTACATATCAAAATGTTACTTTCTTCGATTTTGGACTAATTCAAGCTGCAAATGATTAAATCTAGCAGTGTGTCGTGGAGGCTTTGTAATGATAAACTGGCAGTTTGAAATTCCAATGGACAAAGACAAAATAACCACAAAAGCCATACCCTCCTTCCTGCAGCAATTAATTCTCCAAAAATGCATACAAGTTTTTAATCTTCTTTAAATCCAAAATATTTATGAGCAGAAATCTGTATTACATCTTTCCTGGAAAGTTGACCCAATAATGCCCGAGAGAATTTTATTCCCTTGATCCATTAGAACAGTAAATTTAACTTGACTGTAAGATATTAATAGGATTATCTCTTCTCAATTCAATAATTTTAACTTTAAGTGATATTTAGCCCATTCTAAATGTGATGTTTTTGTGGTAATCAATACATTACAAGTTGCTGACAATTTCCAAAATACCAAGCTGTATATTCCCTGTCATATGATAGCTTTTATTACAAATTGGTAGCATGTATTGCATAATATGAAAGAAATTAACTTGGTGTTGAATTAGAACAAGTATAACAAATTTAGCTGAAGTGTACAGTGATACCTAGTTTTTAACAACAGATGCATGTCTTTGTAGATTGTTCAGTGAGATACTCGTATTCCAGGGTGTGCAAGAGTACTGCACCCTTAAGTCTTGCATGTGTTCTTTTTAGTATTTATAGGATGCATCTATACAAGGACATAATAATTCCGAGATCTTGTCAGCAGTGTCTATTTTAAAGCTTACTATAGCCATAGAGATAACAGTGAGTACTAGTTTACTGTATAGTATTACTAAGTTCTTCTCGTAACTGTATTCAGACTTCAAAAGTCCTATCTGGATGTACTATTTCAGCTTTGACTTGTGATATCTGGATAAAACAGTTAGGGATATGAAGCTTAGTGCTTAACAATTCTATTGAAGTAGAACATTCAATATGGTATTGAATGAATTTTACAACAAAGTGCATTTCTTTTTTATTCTGGGTATGATTAATCAGTTTACATATTTTGATTTTTAATAAATGTTTATGCTATATATAATACACTAGCCAGTTTGGTTTATTTGTTGTTGGCAGTATGACAGCATAGGCAGCTACATAGCTGGCAACATGGCCACACAATATAAAAAAGGTCATATCATTTGGTGAATGTTTGCATATAATGATAAGAGGGTCTAGCTTCATCTTTTGTGTCAACATCATGGTGTGTAAAGCAATGTATGTTGTTTCATAGTTTACGATTTATTATAAATTTTTAAAAATATGATATTTCTTTTCCATTTCACTGATGCATTAATATTTACAGTGAGGATTTGTAGGGACTCGTACTTCATTATCACAAACATTTCATTTGCATACATTCTGTTCTGTTTTTCCCCACTTAATCCTTACCCATTCAGTTTCAATGTTGTTACTTTTGCTTTTGACACTGCAGATGGGAAAAGTCCTTTTTTTCTCTCTATGCAAGTGACAGGCAGAAGATCTGCTGATTATAAACATCAGAGCCAAAATATTTATTGCTAAATTAGGCCTAGGTGAAGACACTAGCTCACGGGGTTTTGATATGATACGAGGGGCAGTCTTATCTGCATGGTGATATTAGAGCTGATGTCAAATGAATATAGTTAC
Source organism: Sinohyriopsis cumingii (assembly GCA_028554795.2). Lineage (NCBI taxonomy): Eukaryota > Metazoa > Mollusca > Bivalvia > Unionida > Unionidae > Sinohyriopsis > Sinohyriopsis cumingii. The sequence continues at coordinate 125,471,553 of CM068838.1, forward strand.
CCAATCCTATTAACTCAGTATGTGGCACTAGTTCACTAGTTCAATGAAGTCAAGAAACCAAAATCCCGTTTTCTATAAGCAATTTTCTACATTTTTTAAAATAAATATAGGGACCGGAAACAATCCATTTACCCTCCCATCAATAGTGCACAAATGGTCTTTAAACAAATCAACACATTAGCTGTTTACTGTCTGCCTTACACCTATATATGACAGGCATAGCAATTACCTGCAATCTTGTTTAACGATACATTTCCAGTCACTGAGCACTGTCATGACATTGGGCCCAATCAACACAGCATCCAGAATTTACATAAAGATTTTACAATCTTAAAATATCAGTATGGCCAAAAAAGTGTTTCTTTATTGCACTGGTTTTAATATTAGGGTAGGTAGGTTGTATTTTTTTTTATAAAAACATTAATTCTATTTTAATGATTAGTGTATATGTATAATGTTCTAAGCACTTTAAGTACTGAGCTAAACCAGATCAAATGGATGCACAAACCACTTAGGGAATTTTTGTTACAAGTTTCCTTTTTACCAGGTGAAAAAAGTGCTAGTGATGGCAATGAAAAGGGAAGGTCAGAAAACTGGGAACAATTTATTTTGCCTAAACATCAAACGTAAAGATCTACTAATAATATAGATAAACCAACGAGTTAAAATTAAGCATCTAGTTTTTAACCTTTGTAATGGATCTTTTACTTTTATAATTGATATCTGCATCAGTAAATTGATGTTTTTCAATTAATTACTTTTATTTCAAACTTCAAGCTTTGTTTTTATTGCTTTTCCAATACTCCTTAGCACAGATTGTGTGCAAGTGTAAACAAATTTCAGAACAAATGCATACAATGATACAAGTACTTACTTTAGCATCAAGGCTGATGAATTTTATGCATAAGAGCTTCAAATTATTTGTTTGTTTATATGATCATCTGACTTCCTTATCTGTGAAACAAATTTTAAGTATGGGAAATCTTAATTGTAGCAACCATTTGCCAACAGGTCTGGAACTGTTCTCTGTTACTCTTACAAGCATCATCAAATACATTACAAAGTACCACAAAAATGATATACAACACAATGTGATGCATTTCCCCGAATTTGTTGAAATATCTGCACAAAAGTGAATAAATAAGCATGTACAAAGCAGTAATTTTTGTCACTAAAACGACTTTTCAAGCAGGTACAATCCCAATTCAATTCTATGAAGAAAAGAAATTGGATTAGTAAAATTATATTAACTGCTTACAAATTCAATATCATTTAATTTAGGATCAAATATCGCAATCTCAAAGATGTTTGCATCTAAATGAGTGTGTCTGTGTCTGTGATTTGGATTTTTAATGTAGCTTTTAATTTGTTTTAGGTCCAATCACTATGATGTCTGCAATGTGGCAGTTTATAGTGATGTCTAGCATTGGGGTATCATATCCCACCCATTCACATTATCCTGACACCAGTCCTAACACTAACCTTTTAATGCCAAGCAAGGCGGATTTAAGTACTATTTCTATAAGGCTTTAGTATGACTCAGCCTGGGTTTGAACCCACGACGTCCAGCATCTGAGGCAGATGCTCTAACTGCTAGACCACCAGAGCAGTCTGCATCTAAGTGAAGATTTTGTTATATCAATGATGCTGTAGGTCAGTAACGATACTTAAGTTGTCACAGTGCAGTGAGCAGTAAAACTTCTACTTAATGTTAATCATTATATGTATTTAAGAGCTCAAATGAAAAAAATGGTAGAATGTATCATACTGTATGGGTGACAGAACACTGAATAGAAATAGGTCACAGAACTTCAGTCACTATCAATTTGAATGATTCTTGTGGAAAATGAATTATAAAAAAATTAATACCCAATATCATTTTCCTCCCACTGATATATTTTAATATCTTGCTACAAAATATATAATAAACAGAATATAAATTTCATACCCAAAGGGATACAAGTTGCGAAAAACGCAGTGGCACCAGGGGTGGTATTAAGGACCTGTTTATGTTAAACTCGAGGATCAACAGAATGTTCTGAATACATGTAACCTTTCTTTCATAAAAGACGAGTTGGCCAATTTCTAAGTTTTTGTGGGTCCAAACTCACATTACATTCAACATCAAAACTTATAGTTTTGTTTCAACTATATGGACACAGTTGCATCCTGATGACTAGATTAACCTACTACTTTCTCTTACAATGTATGCTAATGGTAAATAAATAATGTACATTTCCTATTGCACTCTTTTTAAAATTAGGGTAGCTAGGTAATTTAAAAATATATATACATTACATTGATTAGTATACATATAATGTACTAAGCACTTCAAGTACTGGGCTAAACCAGCTTAATTAGATCCACAAATCAATTTTGGACATTTTTTTAAAGAACAATTTTGCTTTCATCCCTAAGTTTAGCAACGAAAAACAAATGGTCTGCCAACCAGAATCATTCATTTTTTTGTGGCCAAGCCCTTTCAAGAATATTAATTAAATAAAGAGTGGCATAAACAGGCATCCAACTCAACATTAAATTGGCCATTATGGACAGGTATCCAGTGAGAAACATGAACATATGGTTTATATGCTTCATCTGAGAGTTCAAGGAAAGAACATTTATAGAGTTTAAACATACAAGAAGATTGGGGGGGGGGGGGGGGTTTACACACCAGCTTAGGAAGTGTGTATTTTATATACAGGAAAAGCAAGCCTAATGCTAGATCACATGACCATTAGTCTTACTTGAGTAACTAACGGGCCTGAACACCTGAAGGAACAAGAGACCCATGAACTGTACATTATACATGTGCCCTATGCTTAGATAACTGAAATTTCTACACTAATGTTATCATATGGACAGTGTTCCTTTTCAATCAAAAACCCTGACCTTTGAACAACAAGCCATCCACAAAGTTTGGAAGAGGTACATGTATGTCATGTAACAGTGGTGTCCAGAAATGATCAATCCTTTTGTAGTCCTTCACCTTTGGTGCTTGGCGGAGAACAGTGTTACATGAACGTCAAAATTTGAGTATACGTAAACACCTTTTTTTTTAAAAAAATAACTGGTTGCATACTTTTGAACTCATATTTAATATATAGTTATAAAACTGACCTCAGAGATTTATATTTTGATTAAAGCATACAGAGAAAAACATTGAAAAAGCTGCACATACAACTTGGTGTCCTCTTTTTGCACAAATTAAAAGTGCAAATAGATAAAAAAGCATAATGATGCAGAATATTTCACAGTATTTTTAACAGAAGCATTAAGTGAAATTCCACACTGTAGTGATCTGACAACAAAAGTACCGAATTGGACCATTATGTGCAGAACAAACACAAGATTAACATTTTCCACCATAAAAATTCGTAAAACATTTTATTATTTAATCTGATTTGTGCTATTTGGCATGGTCAGGTATACACATGTGCAAAAACAATATATGTTATTTAACCATATTTTGTTTAAAAACTACAGTTGTAACATAACTTGACCTATAAACATTCACATAAATTAAAACAAAACATTACATGTGATGTTGGAAAATCCACAACTTCATAAAAACAAAATGTAAATAGGAGCAAATTAAATGGGTGGAGGAGAAACAAAATTTGTCAGATGGTTCTGCATATTAAGAGATAACAAAGATAACGATTTTTAAAGTCTACAGGCGTTACAAAAAACAATTGTTCTGCAGATATAATCAAAACAGCATGGTACTTGCTGCATGTGGGCAAATTTTGCTGCAGCAAATACAAGCAATATAAATGCATCTCTTATCAAGGAAAAAAAACATGGTTTGTCGACAAAGAAATACGGCCAGCTACATAAGCACCTTTTGTACTGATTCAACCAAGCCTACAAAAATCTACGATTCTATCATTAAAATTATGTTACCTTTGATTCAAATGAAACTTATGGTATCTGTACAAAATTGGCACTACCAATCAATCACATTTGGTTCTGCATATAACTTTGGACGCAGACAATATGCAAGTGCTTGTGGCCAAATGGCAATATCCAAGCACCTTCTAAAGATGTCAGGTAGTTTCATGCTCCACAGTTGTGATGTTAATAGAACTACTTGAATGCCACAATAAAAGGTCCCCACTAGAACCGAACGACCTATGAATCAACCCACCACTGCCGATGTATCAATCCAGGAACAACTATAAACTGTATACAAGGTTGGTTTTTTTAATTACTGCCCAAATACCAAATGAAATTTAAAATAATTTACTCGTTTACCATTGGCAGAAGAAAGAAAAATGCTAAAACATCCAAACAATTTTTTTTTTACAAGGTATATATTACAATACTGAATTTATTACGGACAGAAAGACCTACTTGGACAACTTTTTTAAAATTTTTTTACTTACATTATAAATTAGTTTCTCTCTTGCCATTAACTACCCCCAAAGCAAAGGTAAAGTGTACCCCAAAAGAAGATGTAGACTTCATTAGACAATTGGGTACGTCACTTGACAAGTACATAAATAGCCTGAAACGTCCATAAATTGGATCTGGCATAGACAGAAAGTTTTGTCAATTTGGTTGGGTTACAGATGTGGCCAATTTAACAAAGCTAGGTTACAGAAGATGGCAGTTTACTGAGACCAGTTTCTCAAGAAGACAATTAGAGTAGACATTTCATGTCAAAATTTAATTACAAAAAAGGCTTGTAACTCAGAAAAAAAAACATGTTTTAGAGAATAGTGAGTTAGATAAGGGCCTAATTTAGAAGTTGAACTTTGTCATCTATGATTGCTTGTCACTGAATGACTAATTACAAATAAAATTAAATCAATGATGGAATAAATCTAAATTGTTTTATCATACAAAAGAAACTTGAACAGAGGTGATCCAAAGGAGGTATGGTTATGGACTAACGATTTGAGGTTGGAGTAAAGGCCTGATATATTTTCTACTTAATCGGTTCTTTTTTCCTACAAAATTAATGTCTATTAGGCATTTTTTAATTATCTTTTTGCTGGCAATTTCAAGCAAGTACTTTTACAACATGCTAAGTATTAACAGATCTAAACATCCTGATTCAGGTGACAGTAATATCAGTACCCAAATACGTGGACCATGTTGGGGATACAACATCGCGGCTCTAGTTTTCAGAGGTAGACAAATTGGTAGTCCGCATGCCTGGGATTACAAATTTTGTTGTTAACTACATGTACTTAACTTTGATGTTCTAAAGCCAGCAGGACTATCTGCCGTAACTTGTTTTAGCAGTAAGTATTAAACTGCAGTTCTACAATGTACCACGTCGACCCTTACATTTATGATGGGGATGAATTATAGTGTTATTGATGCTTGAAACTGAATATACACGCGGCGATACTGTAACCCAGGACTAGACACCAAATTTTCAAAAATACCCCACACCGTCGCCAGGCCATATACGCTGTTGCACAGAATAAGTCCAATTGTTTTAGTCACACTATACTCATATCTGCCAACCCTCCAGGCTCGCAATTAGTGAAAATAGGGATAAAAGTTAGTTAACTCTGACATGAATTCGTGAAGTGATCTTTGAGTCCCGGAATATTTGTCGAAACAAATGTTTGGCATGGTCTCCAGCTGATAAAGGCAGATTGTGTTCCACAAGAAAACTCACAAACGACGCTTCAGCATTTGTAGCTTGCAGGTCTACCATCGATGGCTTAAAATATTCCAGAGCTGAAATCTGCTGCGAGTTCTTAATTTTCCAAACCTCTATGTGCTTTTTGCTACCTGTGTACTTCCTAACATCATCTCCACCACTATGCCCAATGCTAAAATTTGTGGCACACGCGTGCAAAAAAACGTGATATCGGTGTTTGATGGCTGAATGCATGGCCAATTTTTGGTATATTCCAAACTAAACTTCAATTTTTTTTGTACAAACCACTCTTTTTCCTTGTTGGTGAAGATATTTTCAAGATGTGATATCAAATGGCAATTTAAATAAGTGTTGGTGGCGCATGTGTGGAGCAAAATTCCGATTAGAGCCCAGTTTCTCTTAAAAGCAACTGCCAATATCACAACTAGCGCTTAACTGGAAATCGGTTAGTTTATAAAAAGATTTAAAAAAAACTGAAAATTGGAGAATTCCAGAGTTATTTGCATGGCATAAATCCACGAATCACTGAAAAAGTCATGAAATTCATGCCAAAATCTTGAGGTTTGGCAGCTATGTATACTTACCCTGAAAGTTAACATAAGTTTACATTTATTTCAACGAAACAAATATATGGCAAAAGGCATATATGAAAGTGAAATAGCAACCAACAATCATCTTGTTCTTTTAAAGGCATCTTTAGAAGATGAAGGATCTATAATTTTTAAGAAATGTGGCCATGAAATGAACTCGAAATAGACCAAGATTTACAGTCTTTTCCTTTCATTTGATTCTTAATTAAAGGCACACATTTCTTGCACGTTTAGCAAAAAATTAGATTTCAAAAAATTAAATGTGCATTTTCCTGTAACCAACAGTGCTGACTGCCTCCCCCCATAATTAGATAAAATATTTTAGATACCCGTAGTGTTGGTCTATTCTCGTTTTCCATAACTTTATCCATCTGCATGTTTTTAATGGTGTTCAATTTAAATGACAATGTCTATCCTTTGAATAATGTGGGCTATCAAAAATGTCATTTGTAAATATGATTCTGGGTCTGCACAAAAATAGGCAAAACGTTAGGGCAATACGACAGATTGACTGCAATTATGAAAGCTGTTTAAAGAAGCAGTAGTAGTAGCACCAGCAAACTAAAGAAACGGCCCGATAATGATGTTTATGTTAAGAAGATCAACACCATTTACGACATTTTTCAGAGATAAAAAAATAATTACTTTCTTACACTTGCAACTGAAACTTGTTATAAATATCTTCTTCAGAAATGTAAAACCTTTTTGGTGTCATGTATAATGCACAAAAATGGGCCTGGAAAAACAAGACTACAATATAATCTTGTCTGCAAAAAAAGAACACTTTCAATGTTTTGGTTTTCTGTACAAAGAACACTCATAGTTCTACTGTTTTTCTTGTTTATGTAGCAAGGTCTATTTGTGTTAAATATGTTTCCAACCAATGTCATATTTTCAGCAAGAGTGACATATCCTTTTCACTCATGAACATGTCAAGTAAAAAAGACTATCAAACATAACTAATGCATCTGTCTTTAGAATTCAATGGCCTCCACATAAGTACATACTGTTCTTAATGTTGCATGCACTGACAGTAAAACTGCTTTGGTTTACTTACTAGTTTGCACCTTGAAATAGTTCAAAAAGAGAAATGGTGAGAATATGCTCATCCCTCAGATAAATAAAATTACCAAATTTGACACCTATAAAGTTAATACATGAATATTTGAAAGGTCATTATATACCCACCAATGTAAATAGTTCTCTATATTGGCAAGTAATAGTTTTCCAGAGAAAACCATTTTGTTTTCGTTCAATCAGAATGACAAACCTGTCCACGCCTCACTCTTTATCTTGGATGCAAACCATCCACAAAGTCAGTCAGACCTGTGATCTAGAAATAATGTTATTATGCTGAGAACAATTTTCTTCTCAGTCCAAGACCTTGATACTTAACCACCAAAGCAATACCCTTTTCCACACACCAAGTGCAAGCCTTCCACATGAGGTATATCATGTTGAAATAATGATACTGTGCAGAAACCATTTTTGTATTATTATAAAAGTTACCATCATCATCTTTTGATAGCAAACCATCTGCAATGCTTGATAACCCTAAAGATGAAGAACTCCAATTATTATGTCAAACCATTCTTCTTTCAAAGTGGTGTTTACCTTTGACCTCTAACTCAACAGGGATGTTTATTACAACCAAGTTCATGCCATTTACAATGTCTGGCCACTGCAGGTATTGGAAAACTGTCAACAATCCACAAAATTTGGCAACTATTGTTGGTAGAAAACTCGGAGTGACTGCAGAAACAGTTTGACAGTGACCATGACATGAGGGGTGGCACTCAATTTGATAAGGTTCTTCCTTTTCCCTAACTACAACAAACCACCCACAAATGTTTTTGGTAACAGTAAATGGAAAAAGTAATTCTGCAGAAACCAGCTTGATGAAAAATGGTTTAGATCAAATGTAAATAAACAAGGTTTGAATTTCTTCTGAATGGTTCATCATTTCGCTTATTTATATTACCCCATTTCAATATACTCACTGCCAAGTGAATGGCTGCATGTTCAGCGTTGAACAAGATAACCATACTGTGTTTGCAGTGCTCAACTTTCTTTTTCGAACTACCTTTCATGTTTTAAACATAAGCATGTCTTATATTTAATCAACATGAATGAAAATCGGAGCTCAAAAAAGAAAAGAAACAATTTGTCAATTTCCAAAGAAGATTGTGAATAGCTACAAAATGCACAGAACTACATTTTGCAGCTACCACGCTGGGCAAGGATATGAAGAACCCACTCACTCCATCAATACACAGTTGCCCACAGTCAATCTAAACTTGAAAATGCAAGCATGTATATTTGTATGTGATATAAATAAAATATATGTTTATGTATTCTGTGTGTATTTGATGTATATTATGTATACTTCTTCTTCAAATAACATTTTTATAACATTTTTAATTATCGCAACTCTGCAAACCTCATTTCCTATTAAATGAAAAATCATACATCTGATGTACATGGATATCAATAGTTAGATAGTTCATAGTTTTTTTTAGCAAGCTTGCAATTAAGTTCATAGTTCTTTGTCAATGGACATTTCTGCTCTTTGATCAAAAGCCGTAGCTTACTTGAATAACCACTGTTGACAAAATAATGTGATGAAAACTATTTATATTAAAATATATCTGGAAATCCTATGCAAAACAATGTAACCTGGGAGAACTTAGTTTATTTTTAGGTTCATTGATCAAAGATATGTCAATTGATTTTGGCAAATGGGGGCGATCACTCCAGTATTTAGATTGTCTGCCTCGGATGCGGGAGGTCGTGGGTTCGATCCCCGGCCAAGTCATACCAAAGACTTAAAAAAATTATACTAAATGCTGCCTTGCTTGGCGCTCAGCATTAAGAGCTTAGTGTTAGGACTAGTCAGCCTGGTGTCAGGATAATATGACTGGGTGGGTCATCATGCTTCATGTTGGCGGCATGATGCCCCAGTGCTAGACATCACTATAAACTGACACACTGCAGACACCATAGCAATATGACTGAATTTTTTTAAAGCTATGTTAAAAAATCCAAATCACACTCACACACATGCAAATGGGGGCAAAAATTACAACTACAATTTACAGATACAAAATCTGAATCCATGTACATTTAATCTCTAAGTTATGATATGAGAAATCCTCAGTGGGGCATTCATTTTTCTGATCTTTTCTTTTTCCATTTTCTCTTGGCTCATATTGTTATTCCGAGTCTATACTGCCTTACTGGAGTTGAATGATGAGGAATTCTTGGCTACAGTATAGTTCAAAATTAAATAGTACATGATCATTATATTATTACAGATCCTACCTCATAAAAATATTAGAGAGAAATTTTCAGTAATTGTGCATAAAATTAACATTAAAAATTTCACACTATCAGTTAGTTTCTTTAAGATTTTACTGTTCTTTTACTCTAGAAATGTATATATGGCATTCCAGTTATCTCGGTCTTTTTGTACATGATGCGCCTTAATTGTTCTGATTAAGTTTTCTCAACATCATTGGGTATTGGCTGTACTTTTGCATAGCATGGCAAATATAAATGATCTGGTTAAATTTGTGACGGTTAAAGACTAAACTGACCATTAGGAATGGGAAAGAAGAGCATGTTAATTTCTTGAGAATGCCTTTCAAAATTGATATTTCTTGACCTAATATGCATACATATTTTTCTACATATTTTTATGTTTCTCAAGCAAATCACAGAGCACCGCAACACAATGGCCTGGCCTTCAAGGAATAAATCTCAAGATTGGAACCGAACAAAATTGGGGGTTACCATAATGTTGGAGTGATGGTGCACAGTACAGCCCATTATTTGTCATTCCAAGTTGCCAGGCACTTCGTGACATGTACAAAAATTGTAAAAGTGACAAAACGGAACCATTCCTCAACATAAATTATTATACTAGATCCATAACAAAAGGTCAAGTTTCCAATTATGCTACAGAAAAATATTCTGGGCTACAACATTCCTTCTGAATTTCTATTATTAAACAGTTTTTCTTTTATTATATTTTTATTCTTCTCTTGAAATGTACACTATAAGTAACTGTTAAACGTTTTCAACCATGTCACAAAAGTAATTTCCTATGAAACCTACATAATTAAATCAGGTGTTTAATGGAAACCAATTTGTTGTACGAATTTTACACTGACATACACAAATGAACACAGGATTGATTGATGTATCTCCTTCACAATAAAAAACCACTACCACTGAGAGAGGATGTGATTAAACAAAAATAAAATGTATTGACACACGAGAATCTCTCTATTCAATTATGTACTGTAAAGAATCATCTGCAACCGTCTAAATTTGCGGCATATTGACAAACCAATGTGACAACAAAGTTCATGTAACTGATATCGGGGGGGAGGGGGGGGAAGAGGGTCAACAATTCCATGAATCCAACCCTGAATCAATGGTTCATCTGCATACATTTTTCAGTGGCAATGGTTGTTTTATCCAAATCCTGTGTAAAATAACACTTTATTATACAAAAAAATGGCTATTTGATGTATCCACATTGAAAATTCATACAACTCCATGGTAAGTGTTTTCTTCAGCTTTTAAAGAAAAGGGTTACCCCCCACCCCAAATTGATAGGCCTCTTGTGCGGCTTCAGAGGGTACTGCATCTTGTTTTTTTTTTATACAATTATTTTGTCTGCATACTATGTCACCATATTTGTCAAAAACTGCACAAAATTTATGAAACTTACTATTACAACTCAACCCCACAAACCCCCTAGTTCTTCGATAAAAGAATGCTTACTGCACCACAGATGCAAAGGAACTGGAATAAGAGTACAGACACATAAGCTCTATTATCATTGTTTTCTTTTAAATTCCTTCAGTTGTTGGCAAAGTGAAATTTTACATTTTATTTCTCATTCTGGTCATTTTCAAACATGTTTATCTGTAATATAATCATTTATCTGGAATATAAGCAGTATTCTATTTTCTTGCATATTCTTTACCCCCAATGGCGTCAATTCCTCATTGCAACCCATTTCCTATGACCTCTAAATTGATTGTACTTACATTAATTTTAGTTCACTAGTTGTTAGGAAAATAAAACAGCATGTGTGGTTCTGGTTCCTTGAGTAGCTCTATTTTAAACAAAATCTTCATCACCACACTGCTCCAAATTCTTTCGTCATTTCATTCTAATCAGGTAGGAAAAGTCACTTCACCCTAAAATGCATGTACAGCTTGGATCTGAGTGACAAAATAGGATTTGTGAGACATACTGCAGACCAAAACATAAAAAACAAAATTTAAAAAATATGGAGAAAAATCTGCTATACTGGCATGTATCAAATCAATTTATCTACATAAGCATACAAAAATAAAGAATAAATGTCCTCCAGCTTCCTTAAGTAGTTTCATCTTAATTATGCTTTTAAGGTTTAAGTCTCTCAAACAAGTAAAAACATTTACAATTGTTACAATGTCCCAAAAACCTAATCAGATAAACACCAATTTAGTAAGATCAAGGGTTAATTAGCATACATGAGTTTCAGCCCCTTGAAATAGATGCACTGAATAAGCCCATATCTTACAAAACTGGTGGTTATCAGGACAACTGACACCTGACCAACAGATTTCTTTTATAATCGTGTACAACAACCGGTACTTATTTAGGTTTTAGTGTGTGTGTGTTTGATTTGGATTTTTAGCTTTAACAATTTTCCAGCCATATCACTGGGACATCATGCCGCAGACATGTAGCACCAGGTCCCACCCAGTCACATTACCTCGTCATCAAGCAGACCAGTCCAAACAATAACCTCTTAATGCTGAGTGCCAAATGAGGCAGCTGCTAGTATCATTTCTGTAAGTCTTTGGTCTGACACACCCTGGGTTTCGAAGCCATTATCTCCCACATCCAAGGTGGAAGTTCCGACTACTTTGGTCATCAGAGTAGTTGTATTTAGGTTTTATAACCTGTGTATTTTATTACCTGCTAATTAAGTTTAATGTGTAGACCATTACATACTGATTCAAGTCTTATTTTATGGAGTTCATTTAAGTATCAAATGACATCTGTGCCTGAAAACTCTTGTAATTTTGAAAGTGGAAGAGTTTTGGTTTGCTTAACAAATTTGTCCCTGGGCTTTTGTCGTTTTCGCCTGAAATGCAAGTAGCAAAGACATTTTGGGAGCTATTTCTGAATACATCGATTTTCAATCAGACTAATGCCTACTTGTACTAAGAATATTGTTTTCCATTGGTCATTTTGCTTGTGCATGAGCAGAAGGGTAAAAGTTGGACGTTCTTTTTTTTATTTATTTGCTTAATTGACCCATCATTTTCATATGGAGACCACTCTTTATTCCAAATGCCCACCGTATCCTAGTTTTTGCAAAGATTTACCTGTCTGTGTGTAGTTCTGACCAGTCAGCCTTAGATCTGAGGCTAAAAGGTCTAAAATCCAGACACTAAATTGGATTCCGATCACGAGAGAATTTTGGGTGATAAAAAAAGGGTACCAAAAATTAGGTTTTTCCCTCTGTATTTTGTAGTGCAACTAGAACATCCAGATTATTTGTTATCACTGTAGAGCTATATCTGTCTGCTTTTTTGTAATACCACCCACTTTAGTGCATCTTAAATGACATTGATGGTGCAAAGCTTGGAAGTAGGGTACAGCCTCATCACATCTACAGGCAGGATTGGGGCTGATTGAGTTACATATCGTGTCATAAGAGAGAAAAAAATATTCTTGACCAATAATCAGTATCAGTTTAGGGGATCTTTCAGACATGATAAATTTTAATGTAATTATACATCCTACTAAAAAAAAAAAAACTAATTAATTTTTCTAAATCTCTCTCCGTAACCATATATATATTACCCAATGTCACTTCTTCTCCAGACAAAACAGGATGCAGTAAAAGACAGAATGGGAAATTGGATAAATTTTGTGCCAAACACAAAGCAACATAATTCAATAATAGTAGCTGTTGTTGCTGCTGCTTCCACTACTGTGGTGTAACACATTTTGGTATGCATTTTACTAAACAAGCAGTTTCTTACAAAAAAAACTAGTTTTGTCCCTAATATTCACGTATCTTAGTCTTCTTCATATTGACAACTTGGTAGATGATCTTGAGCCACCTTTAGTATAGCAGAAGTGACATTTGGTATAACCATTGCCAATATTATATTGCAACATAAGCAATCCATCACTTGTAAGAATAGCAATCTTACTGACTTTGACTTCAAAATAGATAAGCTGTATGTATTAATCTTTGTAATCTCTGATTGTGTTAGAATAATTAAAGCCATTTTTATCAGTCTTGTACATTTGCTATTAGATTATAGCTACCCTAAATATCGTTCTTGTTTCTTGTACTCAAGTTTTAGATGGCCTTTCATCTCCACCAAAGATCTATATCAGAGGTTAAAGCTTCATTGCCTGCGTTTTTTTTCTAGGTCTCTCATCTTGCTTAGAGATTTTAGTTATGTTGTTTTGCATGTTTACTTTGATTTCCTAGGTTCTACTCTAATTTTTCCCCCTATATATGCTGTCACTTGCTCACAACTGATCATTTTTGTGATGTGTATGCTTCCAGCGGCAGTGCAATAACACCAATCACGTTTGTATATTATAAAGTGACAGTCTTGTGCTCGTCTTTGTATATTTAAAACTTTTATGCCAACCTAACATATTAAACATATTTACTACAACATGTAACTTTAAAGTAGAATCTACGGTTTTCTGCACCGAATCCTTAAATAGAAATAATACATTTGTATGGAAGAACTGAAAGTGGTTTGTATTTTTATCATAGAAACAAGATTTTTAATACCAAGGTAATTTAATCGAGTAGGTACGTACGTATGTCAGTCTGATCGTTAAAGTTAACTGATAATTATTCATTCTTGGTAAGGAGAAGTTCTAGCAAGCTAATGTTTCTTCATGTGCAAAGGATTCTAAATAAATTGTTGTGTAACTGCCACATTGTTCATCGTTGTTCACCAAGGGCCTGAAAATATGATGCATCTGGAAGAAACCGTGTAGCTATGCAAGATCCAAGACCATTAATGAGGTACCAATGACAAGAACAGCCGGGCAGGACCTTTGTTCCAAGTGCTAAATGTTGCATCTTGGCTAAGCCACCAGGGGGACATTGAATGTACCTTGATCTCCCAATAATGATCAAGATTTGGGAGCTGTTACATGGAGGAGAATGCTATCTTGGGGTGCAAGAATGTCAGGACATTGCTGTCTAATTTATGTGTAGAAATAAAGCATTATCTCCTCGCTTTAAAACCCCAAAAATTTCAAAGATTGGTATGTGTGATTCCTAACAGAGAAATTGGTGAATGCTTTGGCATTACTTGGGGTTAGCCTAACGTTTTAATTTTTTTAAACGCAACTTCACTCAGATGAAAAATAAAAATACATGGAAACTTTTAATATTTGGAGCTGTAAAACTGGTTTCTGAATATTTCTGTACATTAAAATTACTTTTTTAAGTACCAACTATAATATAAATAATATTTTAACTTTTTATTCCTTTTTTTTAAATACCGGAACTCAAATAGTAATATATTTTATATAGTTTTTAATTCATGTTTTGTGTGCACAAAGTCTTTGTGATCAGCCTGATATATTCAACTATGAAGTTTCCAGGGCTAGAATTTAGCTGTCATATGTAGGGCTGAGGCTAGCAAATCTCTTGTAAGACCAGTAGCTTTCATTATTTCAAAAGTTCAATTCCAACTTGATCTGATAGGTATCAGGAGTTTTGTAGTAAGGAACAGTCAAGAAGATTCAGCAGGACTATTCAACTTACCAATGTACTTGTCCTTATGCATACAAAGACAATAATCTTCAATATTAGGCTAACATTGCTCATCTTTGATATTTATGTTAAACTGTATGCTTACATTTCCCATTTCTGACATTTATGTTAAATTTTAGGCTGACATTTACCATCACTGAGACTTATGGAAAGGAACCTTTTGTCAAAGGAACTGTGTATAACATGCATTTCTGGAAACAGCATGTTAGCTCAGTACATGGACCTTGACACATAATATCTTGCATGATAAACACTCCATGGTCTATGCAGCAGTCCAGGACATCAAGAATCAACTAGACTTGCTGGATCCATGCAGTCAATCCCGAGTCGAATATTTGCCTCATGACAGCCAAACCATGTGAAACAGTAGACTGGACTACATTTTAATCTCTTAAGATGTGTTCAAATTGTTTTGACCAATCAATTATTCCTGACTATAAAGCGGATCATTCAGCAACAATACTAAAATTATTTATATCCACACTGCCCCAGATGTCATGGATTCTGGAAATTCACTTCTGAGCTATTAAAGCAAAATGAATATATTCAACTGGTAAAAAAAAAGGAAAAGAAAAACAAAGTAGAACAATGCTATTGTGACGACAACCCCCTTAGGTGAAATTAACTTGCAATGATTAAAGTTTTTCAAAATCCTTACAATGATTACATCAAATTGATGCTGAAATATATACCTTACTAACTTTCGTGAATCAAAATAATAACTGACTATTATGAAAGAACTGAACAAAAACATGCAGATTTAGAATAAATGAGGTGGAAGGTGCAATTTTAAGATCAAAACAAAGGTTATATGAGTCCGATGAAAAAACTTTCCTTAACCTTCAAAGAAAAATTAAACAAAATAAAAGTTACTCATGGACAATGGAACAAGATAAACTGATCAAAAATATAAAATCAACAATTTTTAATGAAAAACTATACAAAAGCAAAAACAAGAACAATGCTGATTCATAAAAGCTTTTTTGAAACCATGATAAAAAACCTGATGTTCGAGGAATTTGGTATAGTAATGAAAAATATGACAAATGAAACAAGCCCTAGCTCAGATGGATTTACTGTTGAATTCTACAAATACTTTTGTACAGATCAAAGAAGTTTTCTCTTTAGGTCACTAAATGCTACATATTATATGCAGCATTTTCCGGCATTTCAATGTCAGTGAATCATTTGCATTCTAAAATAAGATAAAGACAGACAGTTCACAAAAATTGGAAATCAATCTCACCACTTAAGACAGATTAAGATTCCTTCTGCATCCATTGCTACTTGGATCAAGTAAGTCCTCTCCTGAATAACTAAATACAGCCAAAATGGTTTTATGAAAGGGAGATTCATTTAAAAACATTTTATGTCTTGATGCAATAGCTCAAGAAAAAAATGAATCTGGTCTTCTCCTACTGATGGAAGAGGTTTATGACACTGTTAAAGGGGACTTTTTGGAAAATGCTATGAAATCTTTAAACTTCTGAGTATTCCTTGTCAGTGGTTCAGTTTTTTGGGGCAAACCAAAAAGCTGCATCTTCAATAATGGACATTCATCCCCAACTTTTAATTTGGAGAGAGGATGTCAACATGGAGGATCTTTAGCTCCACTGTTTATTTATAATAGGAATTTAATTTCTTGCAACAAAACTTTAAAGAACATAAATATTAAAATATTAAAAGCATTATTTTTAATGCAATGGAGTTCAAAATTTAGGGCACAATGATGAAGATGCTTTTCTATTTATTAGCCACTTCACCTTTCTTACTGAAGACAACCATGCATGACTTTGTCTTGGTATCAGGTCTGTACTGCAATGTTTCTAAATTAAAAGTTATTGGTATTAACTGGTAAATGTCCAATTTCAGATTACCGGGAACCAAGTTCTCTTTGAATTTGGAGGATATTCTAGAACTTAATTAGTCAACAACCTGGCTTTTGGAGCAGAAGAAATTAATCCCTTACTGGGAAAATTACTTTTATAAAATCATTGACCTTGCCCAAATCTGCTCATCTTTTACAGCTCTACCAAGTCCTCCACCCCATATAGAAAGGAACTGAATACATTATCTTTCAAGTTCATTTGGGGTGGAAAAACTGAGGGTTATAGGAAACACCATTGCAAATGACTTTTCAGGTCTCTCTTACCAAGCATTATATTAAAACGATACTTTATTTTTACAACCTGCATCATTTCTTACAATTAAACATAGTAGGAACACTACTTCATGTGCAAATAATCAATTCACCTTTGAGAGCCAAATTTAAAGCACCCAAATAACTAGGATAAGAAGCAGACTGAGGAATAAAACTCTGATGCCAGAGAACAAAACTCTGGGTCGTGTTTAAATCAGGTCTGTTAGAAGGCAAACCAAGAAACCCACTTGGAAAAAAACAGAAATGGTCTAAATATAGAAGTGACATAGTGATTAAAGAAAAGTATGTTGCAAATAAGATGTTTTAATTTTAAACATTTCAAATCGGGTTTTGGCATGTTTTTTAATAAACAATCAGGTGTCCTAGAAGGATTTTTTAAATGTTGGCCCTAACCCCAAGTATAGTTATCTATTATGTACAGCCTTGAAGTCTTCATGAACCATTCTAAGTTTCTGCAATCCCCCCCCCCCCAACAAACGTTCATTGATATTTTATTCTTCCTACATTTATATTTCGCATTACACAAATTCTTCAAGTGTTTTCAGCTGGTTTTATTTAGAAATGCCATTTAGTTAAATTTGTCAACCCAAGTTTTTGTAATTTTTCTGGTAAGTTTCACTGGCCTAAAGTACAAATATTATGGCAGAAAGACAAAACAGGACCATAACACTAAGTGTAAATAATTAAACAAAATAAAGTACAGATTATAAATTAGGGTGTTCATAAATGATGTCTAGACACAAACCATTTAATCAATGCATTGATCTTGTGTAGAAGACAGAGGGATAACATTTGTGATTGCAGGTCACATTGAAGGTTCAATGATAAAACACAACTAGAACTTTTTGCAAACTATTAATTAGTAAATAAGTAATTCTTGTTAGCTCATTTCAGTTGTGCTACTGATACAGATGCAACCACTAAAGAATATGTAATGCAAACCCCTGGACTTTTCAATTCATTAATTAATTCTTCCCATTAGTGCTGGCATACAGTTGCACGGTATTAAAGTCGAGGTCTAACATGCATTCTGTACACTAGAGGTCTGGGCAATTCATTTTATGAAAATTTTGAGACAGGCTTTCCAGTCCTGTGGTGTGAATTAAATATATCATGAATGATGGTTTGGGGCATCCCACATGTGCCAGATAATTTACCCACCTACATCCACATGGTACAAACTTCCATCCCCCTTACAAAAACATTGACTTGCCATTTCCAATTTATAGAATGCAATGTTTACCCAAGCATTTCTTTTGGACGATTTGGCTTCATGTTTCATTGGCACAGCAACATATGAAGGTTATTTAGTGTAGATGCAAATGGAGTTAACTAGCATGCTCTATGATACATCATGGCAGCCCAAATGAAGGTTGAACCTATATTCGAGTTAGGCACACTAAGCACAGCTCAAGGGGTTCAGAACCGTTTGTTATTTCTGATTTTATTCTTTTCATATTCATCATGAGTAAAGTCAACTGATCATTATATTTACAAATAATGTGTTCATTTTGAAGAGTCAAATAATCTGGCTGCTAAGAGCGATGTTTGCTTTTAACAAGCGTGCATCAAAAGCACTTTCTTTAAGCTAGACCAGTTTCCAGTAAGGTATAACAAAACACCATATATTGCTACTGTAAGGTTAGAAAATCTGCATTTAAAAGTTCAAAAGTTATATCAGAGACTGATGATGGAACGGTATACATAATGTTCAACTAAAACATCTGAAAAGTGCACAGACCTTAATTGCTTCCACCAGTTTCACAAATGCAGTTCCAAACCATATGGACCTCAACGGCCATCTCTAAACTGAACATAATTCTTACATTTTTTAAAAATTTCACATGACTATAGCAGTCATAACTCCCACCATGAGACATACTCAAATCTACACATCCAATAAATATAACTGTTTCTGTCCCCCCCACCCCAAAGAATCTGAATACTAGGTTTTCTGTACTTTTAACACGGATTGTTTTCCCCTTTTTGTCACGAACATGTTTCGCTTTATTCACATTTTTTAAAATTATATAAGCAAAAGCTTGATTATGCAGATGTTTTGCATTAAAAAAATGTGGTTCAACCCTTATCTTGTGTAAGCACCTTTGGATGCCTCTACCTGAATCACATGGAAGCGAGTCTGGGCACCTCTACATCATTCTCATGTTAGTGTGTTTGGTCGCCTGCTGTAAACATCAGCCATTTTGAGCTGGTTTTTGTAGCGACACCTTCATGCCCAACCCCCTATTCAATACTACATTCTCTGATGCAAAATGACAAATACATAGTTATCACATGGTTGCTACTTAAGACCTAATCTGCTATTTAAAGTAACTGGGTCAGATTTTCCACTCCAGAATGGAGGCTGCAGATTTTGTTTAGTACTTTCTGGAGTTTGGGCAATTAGAATCATGACTACAAAGCTTCAATAAATAATAAAGTTGTGTGTGATCTGAATTTTTAACGTAGCTTAACAATTTTTCAGTCATATTGCTACGATGTCTTCAGTGTGGCAGTTTTTAATGATATCTTGCAATGGGGCATCATGTCACCGACATGTAGCATGAAATAATTACAGTAAAGGCTCTGATGTTGATGTAAGCAACATATAGTTTTTGTAACTTATAAATTCTTATGATTTAGGATTTAGACATAGAAAAGAGCAGATTTTGAAGTTGAGAAATGGCAGCTATGGTTGGTCACATCAATTCGTTTGGCTTGATAGTGAATGAGTTCTGTAAAGATTTCAAGCACACAATTCTTCTAGGGAAAATAATTATACAACTACATGTATCAAGATTGGATTTTACTCTTAAATCTTTCTATACACAATAGATGTGTACCAAAAATATAAAATAATTAAAACTGATGTTCAACATTATATATACTACACTGCTTTAACATTTAACAGGCAAGCCTAGGTGCAAGTAGGCATCAGGTGTTTTATTTACAGCACATTGCACTATGTTACATTGGTACACGATATCAATTGCCTACAAAGCCATATCTTCTATGAGGTAAAGGGCTAAAGCATCAGCATTACTCCTTTAAAGTTATTCAGATTCCCTCAACAGCTGAACTAAATCAAACATTAAACCCAGAAAAGACCATAACAGGATTTTACCTCAATGATCATGTTCTGGTAATTATTTGCTTTTATTACGCACGTCTGTATTTTACGGGTCATATTCTTAAGACTTCTGTCAAATCACAAGGGAAGGCATACCTGGCGTCTGTCAATAATAGTAAAAACCATTAAAAACACCGAGTACCCTTCTCCAAAATCAACAAGAAATCCTCCCTTATTCTGTGTTCATTTTCTTGTATCTTTGGCGTGTTACGTCACCATAAATGAGACATTCCGTACCTTTTTTCCACCACATACAATGTAACCTTTTACTTCATGTAAGCGCTTTTGGACGCCTCTACTCCATACTCATGTAAACACCTTTGGGCGACCCTACCTAATTCACATGTAAGCACAATTTGATGCCTCTACACCATTCTCATGGAAGTGCCTTAAACATCAACCATTTCCAGCTGGGTTTTGTAGCGCCACAAACCCTATTAGATACTACATTCTTTGATGTATATGAGCATTATGTCATATCATGTGATCCCTGTTCAAGCTCTTGTTTTACTCCATTTAAAGAAGGTGGGTCCTATTCTCCGCTTTCAAAAATGTATGTCGCAGATGTCGTTCAGTACTTTCTCGAGTTTGCACGATTAGAATCACTACTATGAATGCTTAATAACTTTAATAAAGCCATATACTCTACGAGGTAAAGGGTTAAGGACCTAGCTAATTATTTAATAGCACTGTTCACGTGAAGCTCCTCCATCATTTCGTGTATTGTCTACTTATTTAGAGGTGTGGAAAAAGTGTAGTGTGGGAGGTTTGGAACTAATTGTTTGCTTTTTTCTAAATCCAGCCCATATTATATCCGGAGACCTTTAAATGGAAAGTTACTGGTGTGTAAGTGAAAAGCAGAAAAAGCCATAACCAGCTTTGTTGGCCATATGCGATAAAAAAAAAAGTAGTGTGTTTGGGCCTTAAGATAGGGTAGACACGATGACCAGATCCTGCAATTACTTAAAACTCCAATGATAAAAACATCACATAATGGGTAGATGTTTTTGACATTCGTGCTTTCAGAAAAAAAATTATGGGGCTAATCAGGCGAGTACATTTTTAATGTTAACTCAACTCAAGCTAAATGTAAGCTTGTCCTGGGTTCCAGGCAAATGGCTTTCTCTGGCACTAGACGTGAAGAAAGGAGGATATTCAGAGTAAAAATTGTCATTACATGGTCACTAGGGTATTTAAATGGTGTGTGGGGAATTTGTTTTTAGAATATCTCATTTACCGTGACACAAATAAGTGGCTGAATGTGTAAACAAAGAAAATTGCACAGAATATACGAGGGATATGATGTAAAACAGTGCAAGTTAGGCATCATATTTGCACATCCTCTCGCTTGGTTGTACGCTCTACCAATTTTAAAAACAAAAGGTATGACGGATTAAAAAATGCACAAAACTTGGTCATTTCAGTCATCAATTTTTTCTAACCTGATTGTCACCAAGAGGTCCTGAATACTGTCTACTTGTTGATGTTTTAGTCACCATATTTGCATGGGTGATCATCTTTTCAAGCAACAGATCTGATGTTGGTGTTGTTGAGAGTCTCAAATAATATTAAAACTCGATATTGCAAATACTGGATAAAGACAACAGATTTTACTGAACTGGACTGTTGTAGACACTAGAAAAACAGCGTGCAGTGTCTGCTTATTTTTAAAGTCTAGTTATAATATTTTCATAAAACAAATTAAACACAAAACAAGAAGTTTCTCTTGAATTCAAAAAGCTGTAACACTCAAATTAATGGAATTAATAAGATTATGAAAGACAGCACAGTCTCGACTATGCCATTGGCAGAGTGGTTAAAGCATCCGTCTCGGCTGTGGGATGTAACGGGTTCAACCCCTCTTTATAAGTCATACCAAAGACATAAAAATGGTACCAAAAGCTGCCTCGCTAGGAGCTCAGCATTCAGAGGATAATGTGAAAGGGTTTGACATCAAGCTATGTCTGCAACATTATGCCCAAGTCCTTGACATCACTATAAACTGCAGTCACTGCTGTGAATTAAATTGTGATTCCACTTGGTCTGAAACAGGCAACAAGTTGAAACTGTTAGGGACACCCTGTAAACAATCAGGTTAGAAATTATAAACTGATGAATGAATTGATCAAGTTTTGTGCATTTATATATTCTTTATCCTTTTTGTTCTTAAAATCCATGGTGGTGGAGGTTGCAAACAAACGGGATGGTCTGTGAGTATACTGTCATATATTCACTGGGAAATGGGGAGGGGGTATACACTTGTATTCATATACTTGGGCACGTTTACATTTTCTACACTGCTGATTGAGGTCTTCTACTCATCATGTATCATACAAAATTTACTGTTTTTACTTGTTTCTTGCTTTTAATGACACTTGTCAAGGACTAGTAGAGTTTCCTCTGACCCTTGCCACCCCATTTTTGATCTTTGGACATTAATGTTGGAGTGTTGGGTCAGAGTCCATTCCCTATCGAAAAGTTGGAATTTGCTGACATCAGTGTCGGCATGGTGTAGCCACTTACTACATTTATATGTTTGATTGCTTCCCTACAGCAACACTATAAATGGTTGTACGCTCACGTGACTGTATGACCTCCGATGTCATTGACATTTAGTCAAGTGACTCGGGATGCAAATGGCCAGATCCAGGTCAACTTTCAGCAGTGACATACTTTCGTCTCATCTGTCAGTGGATTAAACACTTGACGAATGCTATGCTCACGAGTTTTGCAAAAATAAATCATATTCCTATCAATTTCACGCAGGTGTATCTCGATGAAAGGTTGTTTAAGTTTGCTGGGCTGGCTAGTAAGCGGCTAATGACACCAAATGGTGCCGGCGAATTCCAACTTTTAGTGTGGGAATAGACTCTGACCCTACACCCCAACATAAATGTCCCAATATCAAAAATGGGGTGACAAGGGTCAGAGGAAACTGACTATAGTCTGATAATACAAACCCATTTGTTTGTAAACCCCCCCCCACTGATGTAATTAATGGAAACCTTTAATGTGATAAAAAGTGCAAGGAACTTAGTCAATTAAATCAGTGATTTATAGTTTCTAACCTGACTCTGAGCAGAGTGGCCCTAACACCCTCATCTTATGCGCGTTTCATGCTTAACGGAAGTTTTCGGTATAATAGATGGACATGCTTGGATCCATTTCCAGTTTCTGGACAAGTCCATTTTCAGCAAATGGGTGTATCACAACTACAGATGTACATACATAAGTCGTCTGCTTCCGATATTTACAATGTCGAATCAAGCAAAGGAAAATAATAACTACAAATTTGCTTTTCATGTGGATTTAACATGCGGTTTAATTTCTATGTCCATGTATGCAGAGGGATATAATTCCAAACTCTCAACATTATGTAATTCACGCAATTATTCAGCAGTTGGCAAACAGGATGAACTACATCATTATGGTGTCTGATGGAAATAAACTAGCCTATAGTGTACGCAATGTGACACCGTGTTAGTATGGAAAGTCTGTTAAGCATGAAATGGTGCAGGGGATCACAGGTGCTCGACACGAGTTTGATGTTAAGAAGAAAAAAAACAATAATCTAAAGGAAAAAAATCATACAGAGTGACAAAAATACTTTAAATTACCCCGATGACCCGTTCTGACATAGGACCCTCTCTATCATAATATATAAGAGAGAAGGTACGTTACTTCCAAATACTTCGCTCCACCCATGACATTCGAAGGCAAATGACCATACTATATGGCTTGTTTTACTTCAGAGATATTTTTCTGTCCATCAAGCCATCATTGACTTTTCTGCGGTCCTATGTCCTAATGGGTCATTGGGGGGTAATCTAAAGTATTTTTGTCACTATGTATGATTTTTTTCCTTTAGACGATTGTTTTTTTTTTTCTTAACATCAAGCTCGCGTCGAGCACCTGTGCAAGGGATACCAGCATTAGTGCCATTCTGGTCAGTCAGGTTAGAAATTATAAATCAATGATTTAATTGACTTTAGTTCTGTGCACTTTTTATCACATTAAACGTTCTCGTTTTTGAAATCGGTAGGGTGGGGGGGGGTACAAACAAACGGGGATGTGGAGTCCGACTATAGTCAAGGACTTAATTTTGAAAGGAACATTTACGAAGGCTTTCACTCGGTAAATATACATTGTCTTAAAATGAATTCTTCATAAGATGCATTCACGTTTCGAATATATTGGTTGCTAAGTGTGTTTGATCTGAGATTTTAACAGAAATGCTAAACGCACTTTTTCCGTACGCCGCCCTGACGCAAACTAGAACCACGAGGTTCATCAGACCGTCTTGAGTGCGCATGTGTAACCGGCAATACACACTAGTCACTCATTCTGATGAGCTGGTGTCACACTGTAGGCATAATGTAGAGGCAGTCCTACACTTCAGTTGTTCAAAATTTCAAATAGTATACCTTCAATTAAAAAAACTTCCTGAGATCACGTATAATCTCGAGGGAAACTCTTACCAGGATCTTCGTTCAATGATTCGCCCTGCTACCGCGTCTTTGTCAGTTTTTGAGCGTGTTCCAAGTCACTGAATTATTGACTGCAGAAACAGTAATATATCGAGATGCTATCATAGCTGCGTACCTTTATGTCTCCTTTTCACAGATTTGTTTAAAGTCCTGTATACTTTCAGCGTATTATAGCGTCTTCATCTGACTTCTTTGGGAATAGTTGCAGGTTATTTAAGCAAAATGGCGGGCGCATCTGACTATACTATAGTTAGTCGGGTTCTCGAGTTAAACTTTCCTGCAAGATGATTGGTTCTTATTTCTCACGTTGATTGAGAAAATTAAAATTTGGCACTGAACTGCTCCCTAAGTCCAATATTAGAACTTTAAATGTTAGAAACAGAAAAAAAGAAATAAAAAGCGCCAACAGATTTTATAAATTATTTTGAATTTATTTTTATCCAATCATAAATGAAGTTAGACGTTTTCTCTCTTACCTCAGGTGCGCTGGTGTTTGAGCGTTTCGGATTTACTCTTTGCCAATAAGGGATCGAGTATTTAATTATCCGGATTACGGGTATGTGCCTTGTAATGTTTGTTCACACAGAATAACTGTGTTAACAATGGCTTGGTAGCTGGCATGTTGTACCGTGGACATATACACTAATTTTATTGAGAGTCGTAATTTCATTGCATAATAACAATCATTAGCACGTTGAACCTATTCTCGTTTCAACTGTGGTCAATCAAAATTGAGAAATTCTAAAACAAAGTACAATATGGAAAGTCCCAACTAAATACCCACCAGCCTTTCTTTTTAAAGAAAAGAAAAACGAAAGTCAGTACACCTGAGTGTAATTTGAACTTTGATACAGCTGCTGTCATAACACGTATATCTATAGCTTACATACAATATAGCAAATATACACATAGCATACACTGGACCATTGGCAAAGGTCACTATAAAACAAAAGGGAAGGGAATTCGACTAGGTAATTGAAGCCTATATCGGATAAACGACTCTTGGGAATACACTAGGGAAAAATACCCCAATAAAAAATGTGACTCTAAGTAAAGTTCTGATCCAAATTCTTTTTTAAAGGAAACAAACAAACACACCTTTGGCGGAAACAATAACATATAAAACACCCTTTATTTTTTATGTAAAGGTGGGGGGCTGTCTGGTGCCCCCACCCACAAAGAAATTCACAAAAGTTATTGCTTCTTTTTTTTTTTGGTGGGCACCAGTCAGATGCCCCCTCCCCATTTAGCCCAAGAAATAAAGTGTTGTTATGTGTTTGTGTTTCCCCGAAAAGTGTGTATGTTTGTATTTTTTATAAAAAGAGTTTCGATTAAAATTTTAGTAACAGACTAAATTTTGATGGGGTATTTTTAAATTCCCTAGTATTTTCTAAAGGGTTGTTCATCCGATAGTGGGTTTAATCCAACATCTCAGAGTTCCTTCCCTTGTTTGTAAGGTGATCTTTGCCAGAGATAACCTATGTCTCGTGTATGCTTAGCTACGATGTCGTAGCCTCAACTTGATTTGTTGTGGTTGAGGCTACGAACTGATCCCATATCATGTAATGGAGCAAAAAATATCATCACTAAAGTTAGAAAAACGAACAGTGTAGAAATCAACTACATAAGTAAAGAAGTTTGGCTTATTTTAAATTTATTAAGCCCTTACACGATAAAATAAATTGGCATGGTTACTCTAACCTTATCCTGTCCGCCATGACAGATAACGCGAGACTCTCGCCGTGACCCCTTTTCTACGTAAGGCTTGCCAGAACATATTTTGGATATTCTACGCTATATTATTATCAATCAAGTGCGAATAATCGCTTCTTGGTGGAAGTTCAAAGTTGCCGATAAACCGTATTTACTTTTAATGCGCAGAATTTCTGACCCAAACGGCGCCAAATTTTTACTACGATTTGTTTACATTTCCAAATAAGGCGTTAATGTCCTTATATGGCACACAAAGAAACGAGGCTGAGAACGGAAGTAATCATTATTTGAAATAACATGGCGGACGATCTAAACGAAAATATAGGCTGAAAAAAGTAAACGAGATTTTACAACTATTTCAACAATGATTTTCGATACTTCCGGTATTAAATAAGAGGACTACTCTATTTATTGGATTATAAGCAAGGAATATGTTTAAAGTGTTATTAGGAGGCTAAAAGAGCGCCGGGTGTGATTCACACCCGACTTGCTCCATTAACACGTATATGCTCATGTTAGTACCCTGTCCACGAGGTACGAGTAAGGGTACTAATATTAGTACTAGTGTATGCTATGTGTATCGTTGCTATATTGGGTGTGTGCAATGAAGTCTGTATGTAGGAACGGCAACTTGATCAAAATATATCACAGATGGCCTATCATATAAAGTATTTGGACATTTTTAGGTCCAACAAATTATTATACATTTTTATTTTGAAGTATTAATTTAGAATTTTTACGAGATAGGCTGTGCCCGAGTATGGTAAGGAGCCACGCTTTATTTATTCCTTTGTGTTTCCTTTATCTGAGTTTAGGCCTTCTCTTTTAATTATTTGTCCTTAACAGTTAATAAAGGTTCCAGAAGGGTTTTTGGTGTAGGGTTAGTTCCTAAGTTAGTTTGGGTAACTCATTTTGTTAGTTTCCATGTTTTTGTTCTGTATGTCTATTTGCTGCATTTGGGTTTTTGTGGCACTCTTTCGCAAACCTGTTCACGTCGCGTAGTGCCTTGTGACGTAGCCCTGCGACGTATGTGCATCTTATTTTACCCACATGAAGGTTCCCCGTGTCCCTTCTAACTATTACGGAGAAAAAAAGAAGAAAAAAATCTTTTTTCTTCTTCTTCCTTTCTTCTTTTTTCTTTTATAGATAATGTTATATTAGCATTTTTAATCTAAAAAGTTATCCTGATAGTCTAGTTATGTTTGTTAACCAAAGGTAATTTTAGGGTTAGTATTCCCTATAATGTTAGCTCTTACTAGATTATGTAGGTACCGGAGGGTCAAAAGTTACGTTTTATTAGTTCTCATTAGGTGGAAAGATGAGTGAGGGGTCCAGCCCGAGCACTCATTGTGGCTCACCCCTAAGGGTGGTAAACCGAAGCCTTCCCTCCCATCCCCAACCCAATGCATTGCTATTTTAGAGAGTTGTAATTATGGTTTATGTGGGGCGTAGAGATGAGTGAGAGGCTCCAGCCCGCGTACTGGCGGTAGCTCACCCCTAATGAGTGGTAAACCGAAGCCTACCCTCCCATCTCCCCACAACGTGACGTCATGCCGTTACAAATTTAATTCATTACCTATCAGTATGCCATCGTTGTTTCTATAATGTAATCTATGACCTTGAATAATGTATTTTGATCAAAATCTCCGTCCATAAAGAGTATATTGCCCCTGCGGTACCTTTCTCTTCTGCATATTTCCCTAATTAGTTGTAGTCTTTCGTTCTTTCTATTTTTGCACTGGGTAGTCATGTGGTCTTTTGTAAAGCTTGCCCTTTTGCATAACGGGCACATTGGTATGGTTTTTATCATGTGTCTCCTTAGAGCCACATCTCCAGTGAGCCATGCATTACGAAGATACTTAAATATTAAGCTTTGTAGTTCGAAGGATTTGATCTGTGTCCAATGCCCCCATACTCTTAGCCAGTTAACTCCCCAGTTCTCTTGTTCGACTTTACATCTAATAATTTTTGTAATTTCTTCTCTTATCCAGTTGTGCGTTTCTTCCTTTGGCCTACTCCATAAGCCTTTCTTTGTCCCGGTATTTTATTAAAATATCCTTAATACTTTTGAACTTTCTTGGTACCTCTAGTTTATATATATATATATATATATATATATATATATATATATATATATATATATATATATATAGTCTATTTCTTAGGGAGAACCCAAAACCAGTGAATGTATAGGGCTTCCCATGGTGTCTGTGGTTTTACGTTTAAAGTTTTAAATCTATTTAGTATGTTTGCGCATTTTAGGAGTAGTGGGCTCGATAGCTCTAGACCCCCTCTCCGGTTTATTCTATGCAAAGTTTCTTTTATTATATAATGTGTTATGAAACCCCAGATAAAAATTATTTTGTCATTATCTACTTTGTTTAGCTCCTTGTTATCCATATATATCGATTTAAAAATGCAATTTCTGTTGGAGTAGAAGTACGTTTCGGCCACTTGTGCCCGTTCCATTGTGCACAGTGGCATTTGTGTCCAGATATATATTTTCACTTCTTTTTTCCGTCATATTCTTGTAGTATTCTGTTTCATCAGTTTTACCAAAATATACTCCTGGTGCTTTAACTCTGTTTTTTACTAGATATGGCGGTAGTCCCGGGTGGTTTACCCACCAGTTGCCTATGTTTAGGATCTCTGTTTTATCGTGATTTATGTTTGAACCAGAAGATTTGCCAAATTTTTCGAATTCTATCTCTGGATGTTTAAAGGATCTTATAAAGTTGGTCAATCGTCTGCATGCTGGAGCGTTTTAATTTCCTGTTGTAGGTTGGGAATTTTTATCCCTTCAATTTCTTTGTTGTTTCTTATCATGTGACTTAAAATTTCAATCGCTATTACGTTGCCTCACCGATCTTTGTATTTCAATTCATTCGTGGTCGCCCTATTCACCTGTACTATTG
Source organism: Sinohyriopsis cumingii (assembly GCA_028554795.2). NCBI lineage: Eukaryota > Metazoa > Mollusca > Bivalvia > Unionida > Unionidae > Sinohyriopsis > Sinohyriopsis cumingii. Next base: position 125,501,005 of record CM068838.1, read on the forward strand.
AAGTTATTTTTTATGCAGGATTTTGGTCCAGCTTTGGAAATTTTATCCAAAACCAAATTTTCCAAGAACTCTTTTTTATATGTAGTTATGTTCTAATTTGTCAAACGCCTTTTCCTGGCCGAAAAGTACCATAGCACCTTTCTGAGCTGTTTCGTTTATATAATCTATTATTGTCCTTATATTCAGAATGTTATTTTGAATATCTCTGCCCACCCCCCAACAAGTCTGATTTATGTTTATTATTTTCCCTAGCACTCTTTTCACTCTATTCGCTAAGACCCTGCTTAGAATTGTGCAGTCTATAGTCAGGATGGAGATGGGCCTCCAGTTTTTAAAGTCTTCCCTATCTCCCCTTCCCTTTGTAGATTAACGTAATTATTCCCTCCCTCGTTGTTTTTTGTCATTGTATCTTTCTTTAATAAGATGTTATTATATAGTAATTCAAGGATCGGCGATAACTCACCTAGGAATTTTTGACAAGAGTTCTGCGGTGAGTCCATCTCCTCCTGGCTATTTTCCTTTCGCTAGTTGTCTAATGGTTGCATTTATTTCTTCTATCGAGATGAAATAGTCACACATGCCTGTATGTTCTGCTGAGATCATCTTGCACTTTACTTCATCTAGATACTTATTTATAGTGTTATTATCGATTTGTTGAGTTGTATATAGTTCTTTATAGTAATTCATAATAAATTACATGATATACTTTTTTCTCAGTTTATTCACTATTGTTATTCCTTATTTTTCCTATTTTCTTTTATCCCCCTTTCCTTATTTCTTCCCTTATGTATAGGCCATCTGCCTTTTTATATACGTGGGTAAACTTTTCTGCTCTAATGTTCTTTCCTTTGCTTTCTTCTTCTATTTCCGTTAGCCTCTCCTTTATTTCTTTAATTTTTCCTCTGTGTTGTTTTTCCCTAGTTGCACTTTTAGAGCCTGTTTTTCCATGTTATATAATTCTTTCCTTCTTTTCGAATATCCTACTGCGTTTTCATTAATTTTATATCTGAAAGTATCCCATTCCTTTATTATGTCTCTATGTTCTGACCTTAAAATTTATTTTAAAAACTTATTGCGAGAGCATTCTGTAACTAAAATAACTGCGGTAACAATGGCTTGCTAGTTGACATGTCGTACCGTGGACATATACACTAATTTTAGTTGAGAGTCGGAATTTTATTGCACAATAACAATCATTAGCGCGTTGAAGATATTTTATCGCCGGGCTTTAGATAATTCCTTTGTCCGTTAACCCTGTTGCAAAATAACCTTTGGGGGTCTATATAACGAGTTATTTTATCTCTGCCACGTCTGTTTAAGCACCCATACACGGCACGAAATTAAGGCATTTCTACCCGTATATTTAAAAAAAAAACGAAGAAGAAAAATAAAAACACTAGACAACCATCTGCGCACGATTGTTGCCAATATGACGGTGGTCCATGCGCATGACGTCACTTGGTCGCGCTTTGTAGATAACATCAACAATCCGACAAACATACAATCATACATATTTTTTCTTGTTAAAAAGTTATGTTTCTATGTTGAAAATGCATACCCCTCCTTCGTTTACGGTTTATATTTTAATAATAGAGAGTTCCCGAATGACGTCATTAGCTGCCATATTTGTGGTCAGCTGGCAGATTTACAGTTGACTTTATATGGTGTTTGTAAGTTGAAATAAATTCATTGAATCTCAAGATACTTTTACGAAAATTACATACATAAACACAACGCAAATCAAGCTTTCAGTTTGTATCTAGATGTGTGATTTATAAATGGACTTTGCGTCAGTGTGACTTGTTAAAAATGGTAAATTTTGGTGATGGCATTTAGGAGAAGTTGCCAGGTTACCCGTCGTCCAGGTAAAATGGCAGAATATCGTCTGCTAGTGACCTTATCGGGAAGCATCTATAAATGCAAGAAAACCATTGTGGATGAATAGATCCTATTTTGTACAATTACAAAAAGTGTTAAAATACACGTATAAAAGTTGTCCAATACAAACTACTCACTCACACCCATTCCCCAATGTTTAAATTCTATTTAAAAATCAATGTTTTAGTGCGTGCACATGTTTGGAACAGGTGCGCTCAACTCAGTTGTTTTAATAATTAGACCTGACATACTATTTTCTTCACCAGAGTAGTACCTGGCAGCCATATTGACTGTCCATAGCGATCAATATTTTTCGTTTGAAAGTTTGTTGTTTGTTGTTGTTTTTTTTATATCACATTTCAAGTGTAGTGCATTCAACAGTCGTGAATGAACAGAATTTAACTGAAGTATATAAATATTAAATTTGAGACAACAGCTCGAGGGGATGGCACAGGACAGAAGCCTTTGGCGAGTGGGCGGCCAATACCCTGGCAGAGGTGACGGGAAAAACTGAACTGATATGCGACAACATGACCACGTTGACATACACCTTTTTTGATAGGAATCACAGTCGTATAAATCACAGTCAAACCTTTCATCAGTATTAATAGTTTTGGGGATTGACTTATCGGACTATATAAATTATGTATTTATTAAACGCACAACACACATTGCAAAGCCCTCTGCCTTCACGCTGTATACTAGGAGAAAAAGAAAAAAAAGACAAGACACCCCCCCCCCTCCACACACACACACAGAGTAACCGCCTTAGAATACGCTGGGCCCGATTTGTATCATTTTAGCGAGGAAATGCGATCACGATATTGTATAAGATACTAAACTAAAAATTGTCTTCCATCGCTTTAAAATGAATGTCACTGTATAGATATCTTTTTTAAAAATTACTAGCGCTAAGGTTCCCTGTGAGCGCGAGGCCCGATTGGGTCAAATCGATCCAATCGGCTTAAGGTCTGCCCTCACACACACACACACCATTTCTGTATGTAGTGGCTATTTAGAACTGCATCAATCCTCAGTTTTATTACGTAATAATAATCTCACCGACGTCACAACCTTTCGGTGACGTGTTATCACTAATAGCAATGTGATCAAGAGTGTGAGTTTACATATTGTGATAAATTAACTCCCAAATATGGTGTTGATAACGAAGGACGATATGTGGGTTTGTTGTCACCTGTTTATTGAAATGTTCAATTTTCCGGCATGGAAATCGTTCTGGAACACGCATGCGTGCAGTTAGACACTTGCCGGTATTTGGTCATAGCTACCGGTATATCTCGCGCGAGATTGAAATTAGCGAAAGACAGAGGTTTGTGTTATTCCACGTGGATTTATAAGTCGCCATAAATAGGATTTGATCCGGAAATAGCATGTACATATCGCCAAAATTGTCAGTTAGTATGATGATACTATTGATTGGTACGGGGCTGATTTATCGGCCTAGAGTCTACATAACTGCATGATTTCTTCCGTGTTTAATATGAAATTCCAGGAGTTACAGTCCAAATTAAAAATGAAGGGGTTTTATTGGTGATGGAACGTAATGAATTATGTCTCTCATTAAGAGGACATATTCTTTGTATCTAGCTGGATGTTTGCCCCTCGCCCGAACATAACAATTTGGAAATTCTCTCTCTCTTTCTCTCTCTCTCTCTCTCTCTCTCTCTCTCTCTCCACAGAGTACAGCTTATTGGCTTTGCACTGAAAAAAGACGATGCATCAACCCCATTGTTATTATTGGTCAGAAGAATTTCAATGACATCACAACGATTAGATGACTTGTCATTTTTAGGATATGGAAACCAAAACCGAATGAGACACGTCTCCCAGAGCGTATTGATATCAATCCGACTCGGTATGGCATCGTAACCTCGCGGTTAAAAAAAAAAAAAATTGTTTTCCGTCATTGTTGTGTTCTCAATGGGATTTTATTCGGGTGGTCATGCTTGACAGATGGACATGTTTACCACTGTATCAACTAGTGGCAAAATGGTGGATCCAATTTCTTGATCATATTTATCGATAATTTACGATCTCGCAGAAAATAAAGTAATTTATATTTTGTAATAATGTTTTCCTTGACAGTATTGCGTTTTCTTTTGTTTGCTCTGAGAACTTATTTATTTTAAAATTGTTATAAGGTCTTGAACTAAGAAAAATGTTTCATTAGATTTATACAGTTTTATAATTTTAAAAATAGTACTCTTTGGTGATATAATTTTTATATCATTAATATAAACATGACTGTCTTATTATTGCAAATATATTCATGGAATTATTTATAGTAATAAATAATATTATTATTACCGGACTCACATGTATTTTGATGAACAACATAATCGAACGTAATGTCATAGAATGATAATATTAAGACTATAGTTGTGGTTATGGGCTCATGGTCATTCCGTACCCAATTCGTTTCAAACCCAGTCGAAATTGGTCGTTTCGTACCCAAGGTGCTAGTCGTTTCGTACCCGAGGTGCTGGTCGTTTCGTACCCATTATTTTTACAATGTCAAAAATATAGTATTGTCATATTTACCGCTCCCTCTCTAGGTTTAATATTTCTCCTAACTTGCATGAACAAAGCATATCCGGACAAAAATTGACCAAACACAAATAATTACAGTAATTGTATTGTTTTCACCGTATAATAGCATCTCTGTACTAAAAAGAATTAACAAAATTTTACATTGCCAGTAAAAAGAAGAAGAAAAAAAAACAAAAAAAAACGTTGTTCTGGTTTAAATAACTGAATAAGTTTATTATTTTTTCTATTGTTCAAATTAACAAACATTGTCATATTTATTGGTATTGTTTAGTAATGACTAACGCGACTGAAAAAATCTATAAATGTTTATCCCCTCAAAGGACTAGAAATTCTGCGATCTTTTAATAATGGGGCTGAACGCAGATAAAACAGTTTTGCTTGATTAAGTTTCTCTCCTCCAAGGACCAATACTGGTGTTAATTTCAATTTTTGTTGACTGCTTTTTAAATGTGTTGAACGTGTATACTATACGGGCACCCAAGCCACTTTTTTTTGGTAGACTGCCGGCTGCATTAGCATTCTTGTGCAAAGTCTTGGACACTTTCACTGATCACAAGAAACTAACAAGTTAGTAGTATAATTGAAATTCTCTCTGTTTTTAACTAAGTATAAATATTAATATTTTTTCATGGCGAGTGAAAATTTGTTTTCATTTTTTTGGCAAGATATGTTTTAGTTTGTTATTCTCTTAAATATAATGCACATAGATAGTCGCGGAGAGAGAGAGAGAGAGAGAGAGAGAGATTTAACTTGACACTGCATTTTACAGATATTTACTTCCGTGTTTTAAAACTGATTTATTTTAATTATTAAAATAATCGAAGATATGTATGCATGCTTTGATTCTGCCAGTATTGAAACGTTTATAATACAGCACCCCATGTAATACGACATATTTTTCCCCAGAATAGAACAGTAATAATTACAATCCAATGAATGATTGAAGTAGACGCCCCAGTAAGACGAAAGATTAACTCAAATAGGTTTCTTAAAGAACAAAAGACTAACAACATTATTCCGAATTGTACATTCCAGTTTTATTACATACATGAAGAAAACATAATTACTATATGCATTTCTGTTTTCAGATTTAAAATCATTGTATAATAATGCAGTAAATTGGCCTTGTCAGTCAGTTGTCGGGCCGTATATGCTACTGCAACGTTTCAGTAATTTTGAGGAGGAGATAACGCCGTTCTGGCACTCTTATCACACCGAGAATATTTTCGCCGGCAGTTTTTGCTATGTTTATTTTCTTCCTGGTATCTTCTCAGCTTTTTTTCTTCTTCTGATACCACTTGAATCTGTGTAACAAAAGAAGTGACTTCGTAGAGGCTGACTAGCACATAGAAAGGAAGACTGGCTTTTGCCGGCTTTTGTGTTGAGCCTACGATGCCAACCCTCTACATCGATGTTGGTTCGAACAGATTTTCTAACACAGACCATGATTCAACCTGGAATGTGGTATTCGTAATCCAGGTTGACTCCACATATTGAACCCAACTGATGTATATTTCTTACAAGCACTTTTTATTTTACAATTAACTCAACAAGTTATATCTGTATCGTGCTTTCTTGTCAGATCTTGTTTGCACATAAGCATTATAAATGTGTATTCGTTTACTGATATAAATAGACAGAACAACATTAAAATAAACTGAGATAGGAATCAAACGTAAATTGTACAATACCTGACGACAAACGATTAGGAGTGGAACACGTGTCAGTTGTAACCGACATAGGAGAGTAAGGGCAGGGACAATTAGTAACAATGTATGCGTCCATGAGAACTATTGAATGAATTTCCTAACTGATTCTGTTGGGCTTAATGATAAATTTTAATTCATTGTATATAACTCCAAGTTTGCCTTCTGATCATTATACTAAATTATAAGTGCCTGAGTAAAACAAATGTAAATTTCCGAAGATAAAGTAAATCCCCAGTAAATAAGTGAAGTAAATATATTATTAATGTCAAATAATTCTTGACACGGAATTTATTAAGATTTCTCCGAATCAAAAGATTGCTGAAAAACAGAGACCTCGTGTAATTAGTTCAAAGTAAAACAAAAACAAATAAATAATCAAACACGTGTGAAATTGAATTAAGCTTGAAAGCTTCAACTTACTAGATATCCGTGGATTTTAACATTTGATAACTTAACGTTTCAATTATGCTTCCCGTTAAAGTATACAAGGTCATGTAGTATTCATATAATATTATCCCTTAGTTATGTTCCTATTATTATTATTATTATTACTTTCCATTTATATATAGCCCTTACTTCACTAACATGTCGATTCATTTTAGCATTGATCGTTCGTGTAATGACCTTTTAATTTTGTATGCTCTATGTATGTATATTTATATATCACAAAGGAAGAAAAAAAGCAACATGGAAATAGTATGTTCTGATGAAATGAAATTGTATATGCTATTAAATTACAATACTTCATCTTTAGGTACGAAATGACTATACCACTGGGTACAAAAAGACAAGGGGCCCCGGGTGGCCGAGTGGTCTAAAGCGCTGTCCGTTACGGATCACTGCCATCTCACCTCTGTCTGGGTGGGTTCGAGTCTCGGATTCAGCCAATGTGGGTATGTGAGAAAGCTTGCCAGTAGCTTCTCGTGGGTCGGTGGTTCTTTCCGGGGTTTTTCCTTCATTAATACTGGCCGCCATGTATAGCCTATCGTGTGCTGAAAAATGGCGTTAAACCTTACAACAACAACTAAAAATTGACCAGCGACCATTGCTTTGGGTACGAAACGACTTATTTGGGTACGAATTACTGGGTACGAAACAATTTGGGTACGGATTTACCAGGTACCGTGCTAATGTGTGTACGCCAAAAAAATAATTCGGAAAACCAGTCACCCAATCGGATAGCTTCTCGAGCATTCCGACCGTCTCCAGAATCAACAGAAATGGCGGAAAAAACAGCGCTGATTGTCTTCTTTGGAATTTTAATTTCAGTTCAAGCCCAGATAAGGCGATACAACGAACCAATAAAGCAAGAGGGAGTAGACGTATGCAAACTTACACCTGGGATGTATTTCTTGGCATCCAATTTGACATGTATGCCCTGTCCTAACGGCACGACAGTAAGATCTGATGGTGAGTTCAGACATGTTTATCCGATTATCCTCTGACACATCGTATTATTTTGTGTTGATTATTCATTACAATATTAGACAATACCATTTTTTTAAATTGGAAATAAAGTTTTACATTCTCTTCCAACTGCAATAATAAAATATTTATAAAAGGCATGCATATATATAGAATAGCAGAGAACTCGCCCCATGGAGAACTCGCCCTGGGAGAACTCATCCCAGGTGTCAGGAGAAGTCGCCCCGTGGTGGTCGGAGAAGTCGCCCCACTTCGCCTGGAGAAGTCGCCCCAAGGATAATATATAGTAATTCTGAGATGTCGCCACATGGTTGTTAAGGCTTTATTTATAGTTGTTTTTCTTCAACTTAATAACTTATTAAATCTATAAAATGTGAAATTTTTTAAAGTTTTCCATTTGATCAACTTCGCTTCTGTGGTTAACGAAAAATAAGTTTTATCTGTCCCTTTCGCTCTGCTCTTCAAATCATTAGATCTATTTTATTTGGAAAAATAAGAGGATGTAAGCATGATGTGATGTCTGCAGTTTTATATATAAAATGGTTCAAACCTAATAACCTAAGTCATCCTGAGATGACTTTGTGGCATTGACTTGTATAACCCGAAATTGACTGAATTGGCGCTGACTGCGAATAAGCCAAAGGGTTATGTTATTATCTCTCTAACTGAACAATTTAATCCGATTTTTCATTGAGATTTGCTAACCATTGACAAATGATACTTGAACTCAATAAAAAGTATCATTGATGCCTACTCAAGAAATGCGGTCATTACCGAGTTCATCATCATGGCTAATGCGCATAATTCGGACAGTTTCTGAAAAATCACTTGTACTAGTAGTTTATTTCTTCTTTTTTGTAAATGTTTGTAGTTATATTATTTCTCAATAATAAACAAACTATTTCAAGTTGAACGAGAAGTTTCAAAAATATTTCACTACTAAATTACCGATGCAAAATAAACAAGATTACGTTATTTTGTAATATATAATAACAACATGGTCGCGTGTAATAGACCAAAATTCACTAATGAGGCACAAATTGATGTTGCTGACACGTTAACTTCTTATATGTTTCTTTCCTTAATGCATACATTTTTGCTATATCAATATACGCCTATCATTCCAAAAAATTCAATGTAAACAATAAATAAAACTTGGATATGCAGTGTTTCCCTTTATGCACATTGTGCATCAGGGACGCACACTGGAGAAAATTGATGCACACATTTTGTTGCCATGCGTTTTTTTTACGCAAAGGATTTTCATAATATGATCAGGATTTATATAATACCCAATGTATTAGACGATGGATGGCATCACATATACTTAGAGTATAGGCATTGACTGGTTCCCTGCTTTGTTTGCTCCCTGCCTTGCGCTCCTCTATTCGTATAGCAAAGTTGCAGGGAACATATAAAACAATAAACCAGACTAGCATAGGCAATGTTATGACGGAATAGCTTCCCATAATCTCTCGAGCTTCTCACAATTTCCATCGAGCTCAGCAAGCTGTCATCTAGATATTTAACCTCAAGGCTTGTTGTACTAGAAAGTGATCTCCAGATTAAAACGTCATGCACTAAAAAGCATTAGCGAAGAAAGTAAAAGAAGCAGAACACAAAAGAGTAACTGTGGATCTAACTTGAATGAGAAATGGAGAAAGTAATTCCCTTGACTAGAATATGGCACATTCATTATGATTACCAGTGTGACTTCTGATTGCGTGATTGCAAAGACTGCAAAAATTAAAAATCGTTTCGTGACAGGATTTTAGAATTTTTAAAAATCTGCCCTCGTTCGCCATAAGATATTCGGAGAACACATTATAACCTAAGACATTATTTCACAACAAAGAAATCAGTAAACCTGCAGAGACAAATGCGTTATTTAGATTACAAAGTCAGCGGGTCATTGTTGGTTTTTAACTTTTGCTGCAATAAAAGAAAGATCTTAAAGTTCAAGTGTAACTTATTAGAAAGAAGATGAATCATTATCCTCCTTGATATTTGGATAAATGTGTTATAGGACGAAGTACAATGAAACCTTTGATAGTACACATTTTATGAAAGGCAGTAAATTAACTCCCATTTGGTTAAAAAGATTTATTTGGCTTTTTGTATTGGCTTATATGTAATGTGTTGGGTTATAATATTGCTTGAGGAGACTGTTAAAAGTATGACTTTAAAAGAAAAATGAACTAATAAAATTATTCTTTGAATGGACAATGCATTTGTTTGTTAATTGTGCATGTTGGTGTATTTGTATTTTTAGAGGAAGAGAGAGAGAGAGAGAGTATGTTGTGCAAGTTGCAATATCCTATTTCAGGCTGAAGAAGTATGAGTCGTATGAAAATTTGTCAGTACATTTTTGACCACCACATTTTTTGTTTGACCCCCAGTTTTGACACCAAGGGGTTTTTGTACCCTCAATTTTACACCCCTGGGGGATACATTGGATATGAAAATATTGCAACCTGAATGGTGTATATCAATACCTACGTTACTGTCGCCAGTGTACTTACGAGATATTACTAAATTAAGAGGCCAAGATTAAATTCCATTGAAAATATTTAAATCAACTGTTACAACGAACGGTCTGCTCTTTGATGGACGGAGATAAAACCTATGAGTGGAAAATGGAGAACTATGTGTGTGTGGAGTGGAAAATTTTGTGCAAATAATTTCGCATTTAATTTGTGCTTCTTCAGGCACATAATGTTTTAAAAGAAACGGATAACGTCTTTTATTTTAAAACAACAATTACGTCATTACATAACAGCAAAATAATAAAATAAAAGAGACAAACAGTCATACATATAATTATATTGTTATAAAGGATATACAATTTATAAATTAAAAAAGAAAATTATACAATTTTATATAGTGCGCTGGTATTAAGGCCATTAGGATACAAAGTATCTAACTTATGAATCCAAAAGTTTCTTTTTTGAGTCTATTCATGTCACCATGCACAATATCTATTGGCATGAAAGACAATTTGCTTAGAGAGTGATTATTGGCGTTAAAATATTAGATGAAAGCTGCGGATCTCTATAATTTTATATATGAAAGCGATGATTATTCATATTAGTAGTTTCTCTTATGTTTGCACATCGATAGGACCGGTTATGTTGCATTTAGATGACGAAAATGTTTTTGTTTTTTCTTTTCTCTCTGTTTACTACTAATAAAAAACATCTTGCAAATTTTTGGCTCTTTTTTAAGCGATAATTGATTTATTTTTGTAATGTGCTTTTACGCAGGTTTTATTTGATAAATTTAGGAGACTATAAAATTGATTAATTATATGACATAGATTAGATAATGAAGGATTCGATTGTGTTGTGAAAGGAATTACATCTCTCTCTATTTTACATTCTGCTGTGTTTAAAGCCTCATGTTGAGTAATATTACGGGCTTTGTTCAATGCAGAATCAATTATATGTGTAGGATAATTTATATTTTATAAATATGTTTGTAATTTATTCAGTGAATTTTGTAATTGACAATCATCTGAAATAATGCATCAGTATCTTTTCGACTGGCTATATGGTATACTGTTTTTACATGGCATGGGATGACATGAAGAATATTCCACATATTTGTGGATATTAGTTTCCTTGATATGAATATTTGTAGAGATAGTGTTATCAATATTTTATAACATATTTACATCTAAGAAAGTAAATTTAATTGTCGGGATGAAAATGATTTAGGTGATCAATACATTTTTTCAGTTCTTAGGTTGACTGCTATCAGAAATAAATGTGATTGAAAAATCTGAACCAAAGAGATGGATTAAATTTTTCGTTTTGAAATTTATCCATGAAAGGGAAGAGTACGAAGGAGCCATATTAATACCCATTGCTGTACCCATTATTTGTATGTAATTCGTATTATTAAATTGAAAATAATTATTTTCCAAGATAAGTTTTATTATTATATGAATATCTTTACGAGATAGTGTGCTATTATTAGGATTGTTATCAAGAAAATATTTACACACTTCAATACCAACTGCATGCGGAAAGTTGGTATATAGTGATGTTACATCTAATAATACTAGGATTGAAATTAACAGATAGCTGTGGAATAGACTTCAACTTTTTAATGAAAGTTGTTGTATCTTTAATGTATGATTTCAGTATGAGTTTTGGGTAATATGTAGAATTGAGGTGTACGCATGTTAACTCGTTCGGCCCCAGAGGTTTTTGTCGTTTTTGCATGAAATGTACGTAGAAAAGACATTTGGGGGGGCTATTTCTGAATACATCATAATACATCGGTTTTCAACAGATTTTCCATGAGAATAATGCCTAGTTGTATTAGAAACATCATTTTCCATTGGTTATTTTGCTTGCGCATGAGCAGAAGGGTAAAAGTTGGAATTTTTTTTTTGCTTAATGGACCCATCATTTCCATATGGAGACCGCAATTTATTCCAGATGCCCACCTTATCCTAGTTTTTGCAAAGGTTCACCTGTCTGTGTGCAGTTAAGACCGGGTGCCTTAGATCTGAGGCCAAAAGGTCTAAAATCCGGACCCAAATCGCATTCCGATCTCGAGTGAATGTTGGGTGGAAAACAAACGGGTCAGAAAAATGCATTTTTTCTCTCTGTATTTTGTAGTGCAACTAGAACTTCATGATTATTTGATATCATTTTAGAGTTATATCTGTGTGCTTTTTTTGAATACCACCCATGTTGGTGTATCTTAAATGACCTTGGTGCTGCAGAGCTTGGAAGTAGGATACAGCCTCATCATGCCTACAGACGGGATCGGGGCTGAATCAGTTAAGAGGGAAAGTATCAGATTCCTCACATAAAGATTATTTTTTAATAGTTTTTTTAGTCATTTCATAAATGCATATTGAAATTTTTAAAAAAATTTTTATTGACTGATCTTCAACAGTATGTTTGTAGTAGTTTTCATCATTTAATTGACGTTCAACTTCTTCAACATAATCTTCTTGATTCATAATAATAATAATGTTTGACTTATCATCCTTTTTAATCACTATACTATCGTCATTCATTAGATTATATAGAGACTTAGTTTTGTCTTAGAAATATTACTGTGATATTGCTTTTTATGATTACCAGTTAATATATCTTTTGTGATCGTGTATAAATAAAAATCTAAATATGAATCATGTAAAAGATGTTTTAATTCTGTTATAAAAAGGTTATCTGGGTTTTGGGGCAACTTCTCCAGATGAAGTGGGGAGACTTCTCCAACCACTCTGGGGCAAATTCTTCAGATATTTTGGTGCGAGTTCTCTGCATACCATATATATATATATATATATATATATATATATATATATATATATATATACCGCCATGTTGGCCTATTCTGCACGTCGGGTAATCCTGCGCAACAGTACGTCATTTCTGTAAACATTTGATCACATGCTATTTTGGGTCAAAAATCCATTTTGTATCCAGAAAAAGAAGAATCATACATTAATTAAGAAAAGTGATATTTGTAAAGTGTACAAAAATATCCCACATTTAGACTCAAAATGCACATAAAAATGTGATTTCTAAATGGCAACGTGCCGACCCACTCCATGACCTTCTTGAACCTGTAACCCAGATAATTCGATTTACTATGCATCATTTAGAATCATGCAAATAAATACGTTATATAAAAGATGGAAATGTGTACCTTAAAACAAAACTGTATTTTAATCCAAGTTTCCAATTTTGCAAGAAGTTGTCCCACACTTAAAAAATCGTCTGCTACCTAACGTGTCTACTTGCCTCTAGAACATAAATTCTCAACAAATTCCCCGGTGTATAGTCTATTTCTAAATTCTGTAGTAATTTTTCCCCCATCAACAAGATGTTGTAAACACATTACATCCTATTCATTGTTGTTTCTCTTCCACTTAATAGCTTATTTTTCATAAAATGTTGAACTGTACTAACTTTTTTTATAAGATCGGTTTAGTTTGCTTAATTTCTCTTGCCAATTATTGGCATTTTTACATTGAATTTTGTAAAACTAGCTATAAACCTGACCTAATTACTCGACTGAACTCATGACAGAAATAGTCCAAAGTAATATATTTCATTTCTGTAGCAAGATGGATAAACATTACATCTTTTCAAAGCTATGCGCAGAATAGGCAGACATATGACGAGTCATAAATTAATATTATTTTGAATAGAATATTCTGGTGACAATTGCATCTTTTCAAATGGTAAGCATTGCTGTATTTTATTTTTGTCAATCGCTCAAATTCGGTATGCATTTTGCTTCAGTATTAGAAACAAAAACCTTAGGTGCGCAGAAATGCCAGACAGCAGTCCACACACTAACTTCTTATACTGAGTGCCAAGCAAGACAGCTGCTAGTACCATTTTTGTGAGTGTTTGGTATAACTCGCCTGGGGTCTGAACCTGTGACCTCCTGTATCCAAGGCAGATGCTCTAACCACTTTGGCCACCCGAGCAGTTATGTCTAAACAAAAGCATCATATTAGTAAAATTTGTACCCTATCTAGATCTGACTACAAAAAAGTACAATATTACTAAGCTTGACTGAGAAATGACTTAGTTTTTAAAATATTTGAGATTTTCAAACCAGCTGTAATATCTTATCCATTTCCACTCTGTATTTTGGAATTTCATTATGTTAATCATTTGCCATTTTAATCCTGGTGATTTTGATGGTTTTTTTTTTATTGTGATGATTGCCGAGGTGATGCACATAATCAAAAACTTTGTGTTTTTGTTTGCCATAGACACTGAATGAAAACTGGTAACCAAAATAGATAATTTCATGACATTTATTAGTCATTTAGGAAACTTAGTAACCAATGATTATTTGAACTACTACTAATGGGAACATAGATAATAATATTGATTTCACAAGTTGCTTCTTGTTTTAGTACAAGACAAGTGAACCATTTTTTAAATTAATAATGCACTAAATTTTTTTTGGTCTGTTTCAGTTTTAGGATGTATGTGTTCAGCAAGTTCCAGAATTGTCAAAGATTTCGGTGCTGGAAATGTAGAATGTGCTCCCTGCCCTGATGGAATGGTGTGTATCTTTGTTTATCCAGAAAAGATGAAAACTATATGCATAGTGTACAGTCTGTTCATGCATGTGCTCATTTTAATGTTGACAGTTCTTTTGTATATTTCATACACTGACTTTAAACTTCTAGCACTGACTGGGGGGAGGGAGAGAGAGAGTGTGTGTGTGTCATTGGTCTTATTCCTAACTTAGATAACTCAGACCTTATTCGTTTTCAGGCTTTTATATATGTTGGGATGAACTTTCTCACCAGTCCAGAGAGGGTTCATGTTCCTCGGGACAGGAATGAGATCAGAGCCTTCATGACAGGTCTTCTGGTGAAGACTTTGTCGTCAAATTGCCTCTGTTTCCTGGGAACACTGAACTCAGCTGCAGTCTTGTATCCTTTCCAGTTCCTGATTCTTGCAAACTGGAGACTGTATAGGGACCCTCTGTCAGCTCAGATACCCTTAGGATCTTAATTTTCACGACCACCGGTGTTGGTGGATAAATTTGGGACATGTTTCTGATCACAGATCCAATTCAGACCCCAGAATCCCTTGTCTTGATGTGCTCTATCACATTTGGAATCAGGTACTCACCTGAAGTCAGAGGGTGTAGTTCTTAAGGGATTTTGGTCCCAAGAAAAAGCAATGTTTCAACCCAAAAATACTTGGAGATCCTGGTAGTGTTCCTAGCCTTACAGAGGTATGTCAACCTCATGTGTCATCATGATATTGTTGTCTCAGACAACACAGTATACCTCAGGCCTCAGGGAGTATGCATCCTCCTTTTCTTTGCATTGAAATCTTTAACCTATTCTGACAGGCAGCCTTGGAGGAGATTATTGTCCAAGTCTGCCATATTCTGGGTAAGAGGAATACCCTGGAAGACTGTCTGCCCAGAGTTGGTTTGTGTGTGGCCTAGAATAAAATAAATATTTCTATTGTAAGAATGGATTGCTTTGTATCTTGACTGCATTGAATGATGTAGTTGTCTTGTGTGAACAAATTAAGAGTTCAACTTTATGGCTAAATGAAATAAAATGGAAGAAAAGAGAAAGAAAAAAAAACATGGTTAATCTAGAATCTACAGTATGGTATCATACCATCATGCTTACTTGATTTGTGGACATTGTTTATTCAAACGACTGTTAGTTAGATGGTGGAAACATGTGTTGATCTCAGGATATAGAAAAATCCCTGCATTTTTCTATATTAGATGCATTTCCAGTCTTATGTAATGGACTGTCACATGACCTAAGAAACTAAAACCAAACCAGAATAAAAAACAAATACTGGATCTCTTTAGTCACTGTTGCCTTGGAATCGTTATTTGTTTTGAAGGATCTGCATTAGATAGAAATATGTACTCTTTTGCTAATTTTGTCAGCAATACAGACAAGCTTCTTAAAAGTTTTCCCTTGAAGAGTTTGGGTCTCAGTGCCTGATCCACTTGGAGTTGTCAAATAACTATTTCCCCAGGATTCCGTAATGACGTATCAGCTTACAGATTACCATACTAATGTCACATTCAAATGTGATTGCCATTCCAGGAATTGTACAGCTATGCTTCAGAGTGTAGTGATGTGGCCTGAAAAGGATTTGTCTTTGCAGAAGCCTGCCTGTTATTACAGTTTTGCTTCAAGAGAATTCTTCAGTCTTCCAAGACGATTTTGGTGAAAATTTTGCAGGGCACTGAGAGCAAAATAATTTCCTGCCTTTTTTTATATACACAGAACCTTATTTCCTTTCTTTGGTAGTTGGACAGTACAGTATATCCTCTGTTCTATTTTGTCGGGACATGCTCACTCTTCTAGATTTTAAGGAGTAGGAACCTCTGATAGGATGCTATCTGGTCCTGCTGCCTTGGTATTTTTATGTTTTCAGGGCATTTGAGATATTTATCTTGGGTGTTTTCTTTTTTGTTGTGTTGACTTTGAGCATCTCCACTATTGTGGATTTGTCATTTCTGTTGGTGGCACCCTGTTGAAATATTCCATCCATTGTTGTCACTGTTTCTGTTCACCGAGTTTGTTTTTGACTAGGTGTGATGGCTTCCTTGTGAAATCATATAGCCTTGTGATGTATGATGTATATCTTCCCTGCTGCTGTCTCAGGCTCTTTCTTGGTGCATTTCTTGACTTTGTTTGATAACCTGCCCATACAGAACTCTGTATTCCTGTGGTTCTTGCGCACTGATTTAATCTGCTGCTTTATTGTTCTACAATCATTAGTGAGTGACCTTGTCTCTTATGCCAGTCAGTCATTCTTTGAGTGTTTTTTCTCTCTTGTCAAGGAATGTGCTGGAAGAATTCTGCCACAACTCTCTTAGTTTGTTCCAGTGATCATCAATGGGTTCCTTTGTCAGGTTCTCAAGTGCCGTGTATCTTGCTAATTTGGCAGCTGAATTCCATGTTGATGTCTTTGCGACTTCAGATTTTGCCTATTGAATTTTATCGATCTCTATAGGTCATGAGTCTCATTCTGAATGAACACACTAATTGGATGCTGTATCTGTTCCTCTTTTAATGCATCCATGTAACAGGCTTCTCCTCCACTTGTGTCCAATGGTCAGGTGATCAACCTGATTTTCTGTTTTTCAGTCTGGTGACACCCCTTGTTCTTTGTGGATTGGTTTGTTCAGAAAAACAATGCCTCCAGCTGAATGCACAGAAATCATTGATTTTGATCGTTGTTTTTATTCATTATATCTAGCTCATGCTTTCCCATAGTCAATTTGTTTCCCTGAGTTGTCAGGGCCCACTTTGGCATTGAAGTCACCCATTATGATCTAGAGGTCTCTTTTAGGCATCTAGTTAACAGTACTCTGCAACCTTCCATAGAAATGTTTCTCCATTCTTGTACAGCATTCATAGTGGAGTAGCATTGAATTTTTCTACCATTTGAGTTGAATATTGTTGTAATGATTCTTGGAGATACAAATTTCTTCTCAGTCAAGGCCTTGGCTGCATCAGTCGATGACATATAGATGGCTTTTTCTGTGTGTTCATGGATAACATTTTCTTGAGTAATTAGTGTTGTTTGGCCAGTTCTTTTCCATCAGGTTTCACCGAGGCCAAGCACTTTCATGTTGTACCTTCTCATTGCATTAGCAACTTTTAATATCTTCTTACTGTTGGATAGGGTTCTGGTGTTTCAGGTCCCTATCCTAGTGTTTACCTTTATTGTTAGAAGGTCGGCCAGCTTACTGAACATTTCTTGTGCATTTAGAAGAATTATGTGGCTTTTTCTGTCATTTTATTATCTCTGCTTGTATTCTTAGACTTACTTCCTTTCCACCACCAACAAACTCTGAATGTCCGACATGCCTACTATCTGCTCATGATATCATTAGATGGAAGGCATACTAAAATCACTTGTTGCAACCAGTAGAAATGAAACTTTGCAAACCAGTCTGTATTGTCTAATATCTTTGGTCAGTTTCTAAACTACACAAAATATCACGTTGTTGATAACCAGTTGTTGTATATGAAATACTTCTACTGTAAACATAGGGAAAGATGCAGTTATCCTGGTATGTATGAAGTTTGAAAATCTAGGTCTCGTCGAATGATAAAATTTTAAAATTTTTGATTTGTATGCATCTGATTGATAGAGACTAATTACAGATGGATACACTTGAAACAAAATAGCCTGAACATTTTTTTGGTCTATTCAGACTTGCAAGTATGTTGTAAAGTCACTTGCTGTTACTCACCTGCCACTGGTAAATAAAAACAAGTGGATGAGTGAAATTTTTTAGCCCTCTTGTCCTTGTTCCATTAAGAATGAACTACATATGCTTGATTTTTATTAAGCTAGAACACATAGTGTTTTGTCACTCTATTGTCTTAACTTTGCTGTGTTGGCGTCTTTTTTCCTCAAGAGTTTTTCAATGTCTCTTTTCAGGTTGCCTCATCCACTGGCTACAATTGTGTCCGTTGTCCAAATAATACCTACAATGCTGCTACTAAATCATGTTCACCCGGCACTTGCAGTGGCAATCAGGGTAAGAACAAAATTTAATTTTATTCTACATTCTATGAGTTGAACAACATTGAGTGTCTTTTTATGTGAATTTGTGGCAGTGTTGTCCTTAGCTTGTTTTAGGAAGACACTTAGCTGGACTATTATAACTCAATTCTGTCTGGTTCATCTCAATATCTACTCCAGAAATTTCAGAAAGTTCAAAACACAGCTGCTCAGATCATACATAGAGTACCACGATCAGAGCACACCTCCCCACTGCTCTGTACCCAACACTGGCTATCCATTCGATCCAGAATCAAACACGAAATTTGTTCTCTGTGCTACATTTCACTGACGGACTCCAGTCCAACATACCTATCTGACCTCACCCATGTGTACACACCAGCAAGATACTTACGCTCCTCTTCTGACAATCGTATACTCATTATTCCCACTATGAAAACAAAGTCATATGGACAGCATTCTTTTGCATACCAGGGCCCAGCAACATGGAATGAATTGCCCACTGAACTTAGACACAAAGAGACAGTGATCCTATTCAAGAGATCTCTTAAAACTCACTTATTTCGACTGCAAGAACAAATTTAAAGACCTAATAATGTTTCCTACCTTAAATATTTTCAGCATGTTTTTTGTTTTCTAATTTCTTGGTGTTTATTTTTGTAATCATATTATTATATATGTTTTTTATCTTATAGGTGTTGTCTAATGTTGTAAAGCGCTTAGAGCTTCTAAAGATTAGGTGCTATGCAAAGTCCTCATTATTATTATTATTATTATTATTATTAATACTGACATTCAAAAATGTCCTCCTGTACTGGGATGTGTCTTGCCCTCCTTGAGGATTGGGGTTGAATACATTGCATATGTTAGTATTCTCAATTTGGATATCAACTTAGCATCATATTCCTCTTTTTTTGTCACTTGTAGTGCCAATAATATTTATAATGCAATAATGGAGTGCATAAAAATACACTGTGAGGGTGCGTTTTGTGTGTTTTGGATTTTTTAACATATCTTTAACAACTTTTGAGTCATATCACTGCTCTGTATGCATTGTGACAGTTTATAGTGGTGTCTAGTTCTGGGGCATCATGTCCCACCCAGTCCCATTATCTTGAAACCAGGCCGACCAGTCCTAACACTAACCTCTTAATGCTGAATGCCTAGCGAGGCAGCTGTATGTATCATTTTGTATAAATCTTTGGTATGACTCAGCTGGGGTTAAAACCCACAATCTCCTGCATCCACGGCAGATATTAAAACCACTAGACCACTGGAGCCTTTTATACATTTTGTAAGAGAGAATATCCTCTGACCAGTTCATTCTTAAAATGCTCTTTCAGGAAACCAGCACATTGCCCTGACTAGTTTTCTGGGTAAACACTATCATGAATTGCCCTGACTAGCTGTCTGGGCAAACACTATCATGAATTGTCCAGACTAGCTTTATGGCATAATGTTAATGTTTCACTGATCTCCAAACTTGTAATGGTCATCATTGTTATTAAGGAAATGATCCTGTTCTGCCTGGACTCTTATAAAGGACATGGCCTTAGATGACTGTGGCAAGGGTCAGTTGACTGAGGATGTTACTTTACCAACTATGCTGGCTCTCTTCTGCCACTGACCAGACTCTGTCATATGGCTTTGGTCATAACAGGTCAGTACCCCAGTTAACCATCTGTTGTGAGACATCAGGCGAAAAATCTTTGTCCAGTTTGCCAAATGATACATGTAATACTGGCACCCTTTTGAACAAGCCTAACCCACATAGTGACACAAAGCACTCACTGCAAATGATACCCAGCTTAGTGCCCCAGTACCAAGGAATGCCTCTTCATTTTTTCTCAAGCCTTTGCCACTCAAAGTGAGCCTTTACTTAGTGACAGTTGGAAGTTAATGTTTCTCACCAACACCATCAGTCGTACATTGTAAGCCAGCATCGGTAGGTCTTTATTGACTGCATTGAAGGAGGATTGCGATTAAAGCATGCCTTCTCTGATATTATCTCATAAAGCAGTATGGACTGGTTTTGAAATGTCCCCTAACCCATCTCATCACAGATAATGGCACATTGTCATGAAAGATAAAATGGGACTGTTCTGACAAAACCGGTCACTACCATAATTGATCTTTTCAAGCCAAAAAAAGGAAGGTCTTTGTGCACTTTGCACACTCCACACCATAAGGCACCTTCATAGATCAAATCCTATAACCCGCTACCAACCAAAGGAATTTGACAAAGTTATGGAGGATACAATGGGTCTGTTCCATTACTATTAGACTCTGCCACCAGAATTTCACCACATGAGGTCATTAATAAATCTGATCCTGCCTATTATGTTAAATAAAGGGCCACCTTACATTGATCAACATCCTATCTCCCATCCCAGTATCAGTGTACTGGCGCTCTTAAGGCTCAGTCTATCCATAACGCCACAAGTCACCTAGTTTGCTCCATGGCCGGTTTTCAGGGGGAACAGTCCTGCAGATCCAATAAAAGTTAAAAGCTGGGTTCATTAGAATCATTATGGATAAATACATAGAGAAGGGGATCATTCCACCCCAATTTTGTCCATGCCATCAAATATAAATTTATAGATTATTAACGATAAAATAAAAATTGGTGTAATTTTATTCAATTTTCATTCCAGTCAAGAACTCTATTCTTGTATTCTCCCACCTTGAACATATATGTGCATGTAGTACATACTGTATGGGTTGTTTTCACAGACGTCACGATTGAGTATACAATTACCTACAATGCAACGAGCGCGCACCTTGCGCTGCCATCGTGAGTCCCTAACAAACTTTTGTCAGCATTATTCATCATGTATATTCAAGATAATAATTGGATTTAACTGTCGATAAGGACATTCACTTCATCGAAACGATACATAGATTATACTTGAAATTAAGTGCCCTATAGTACAAAAATAAAAATAAAGCTGGAAGTTCCCTTGCTTATATTAAAAGACAGAATAGTGAAAATGAACCGTAATCGTGCATTTTGCTATCAAATAGAAATGCAGTTGTTATTTGTTTTCTTTTCTTCTACAAACAGATAATACTGACATTTTAAAAGTGTTTTATGTCATCTTCAAAGAGTATTTCTGGACAGTGATTTTCGTGATACAATATCAGTTACAAATTAAAATTTCATAGCATGTGTTTTATTCCAGAACTTTTATGCACAAATACTTTTCGCTTCAACAGGTGTTTGTGCCAAAGACAGTTGACAAACCAATTTAATTAGTATGGTTAGATATTGTATTTGTGGTGGAGATGATGGATGTAGGATGATATTGAATGAAAGCTATAACCATTCAAAGAAGTTTCATCTTCAGTGTGTTCAAATTAAACACGTGCCTAACGGAACATTTTTTCTTTGTGTCAAATGTCAGAACAAAGTATTCCTGAAATGCTTTTAGAAATATGAAATTATATAGTAACAATTAGCTTTTTAACTTGAACGATAACCAAATGATTGATTTCAGCCCATGAAAATTGAAAATCATTACATGTCTCTACTTGTTTGTGTATCGATGTGTGTATGCATTTGTTTATTGATCAATCAATTTGTTTATGAAAGAATAACAAAGGTGGTTGAAATTTAAATGTTTTACTCGAAGAAAACAAGTAGAAAAGTCATGCATTCAGTCTCGTGTGGTTGACAGGCACAACAGAATATGATGAAGTATTATATTCTTATGCACAAAATGACACGTGCCTTCATACTTATGCGGAAAGAACAATGTTATTAAGTGCCAGTTTGCATAGCTTGGGACTTAGAAAGGTGGATATGGACGTACACACGTTTTGTGACATCACATGAAAACTATGGATTCTTTCATTTGTATGGAATTTGTATGATTTGAAAAATAATGCCTTTGGTATGTTTCAGAAATTGTGACTGAGCAAGACTTGTTGGGTAACTGGTACACATCTGCAACAGGTAATGAGCAACGCTGTCAGACTTGTAATGCTGAGACACAGGCCAATGCTGACAGAAATAGGTAACTAAGTCACCCTGGCTTTCTGCTTGTACAAGTCGACAATAGATGATGCATCCTTGAACTCCAAGGATATAGGTCCATAAATCAATGGGCATGTAGATATACATGTGCTACTGTTTGCAAATATGGAATTCCTCTATAGATTTTTTTCCTATTGTATTTGATTCATCATGGAATATGTGTCATGGATACTGTCATTCACTAATGACCATGTGGATACTGTCATTCACTAATGACCATGTGAGTTGGTGATTTGTAATATAATAGTAAGAAATAGTAACAAAGGTAATGGTTGTTGTTGTAGGGTTTAATTCCATTTTTCAGCACAAGATAGGCTATACATGGCAGCCAGTATAAATGGTGGAGGAAGAGCCTGGGAAACTCTGGAAAGAACCACCAACCCATGAGAAGTTACTGGCAAGCTTTCTCACATACCCACATTGGCCGAACCTTAGACTCGAATCCACGCAGACAAAGGTGAGATGGCAGTGATCCATAACAGTGAGCCCTTTAGACCACTTGGCCACTCTGGGTCCCTAATAGTTAAGAGTAATAAAGGTAATAGTATTTAAGAGCAGTGAAGGTAATAGTAAAGAGTAATAAATGTAATAGTAATAGTAAAGACTAATAAAGGCAATAGTAATTGTAAATTGTAATAAAGGTAATAGTAAGAGTAAAAAAGATAATAGTAAGAGTAATAAAAGTAATAGTAATAGTAATAAAGGTAATATTAAGGGTAATAAAGGTAATAGTAAAGATTAATAAAGGCAATAGTAATAGTTAAGAGTAATAAAGGTAATAGTAAGAGTAATACAACTAATAGTAAGAGTAATAAAGGTAATAGTAATAGTAATACAAGTAATAGACTAATAAAGGTAATAGTAATAGTAAGAGTAATAAAGGTAATAGTTATAGTAAAGACTAATAAAGACAATAGTAATTGTAAATTTTAATAAAGGTAATAGTAAGAGTAAAAAAGATAATAGTAAGAGTAATAAAAGTAATAGTAGTAGTAATAAAGGTAATATTAAGAGTAATAAAGGTAATAGTAAAGACTAATAAAAGCAATAGTAATAGTAAAGAGTAATAAAGGTAATAGTAAGAGTAATACAAGTAATAGTAAGAGTAATAAAGGTAATAGTAAGAGTAATAAAGGTAATAGTAATAGTAAAGACTAATAAAGGCAATAGTAATAGTAAAGAGTAATAAAGGTAATACAACACTCCCTCGATAACTCACACCCTGATAACTCGCAAACCCATTTATAATGCTGGGTCAGACGTGGATCCCATTTTTAAACCAGAAAATATCCCAAAAATTGATCCCTATTTGTTGAACTTGAAGAAATTCGTGATCGAAATTGGTAATAGAAACTTTGCTGTATCACTCATTTTATCATCAAAACCGGTAGATAGGACCTGGAAATTTTAATCAACACTATGAAATATCAAATTTAAAACTAGGTATACAATTTTTTACATTTTCTTTCCAAACGACATTCCTAGTACACCGCAGTTAACGATATGTAAGGAAATTTCGATCAATGAAAATGTCACTTACGCCGAGTGGAGGCAGTACTTTAATAAATACAAATTAAATAATTATTTTATCAGTTGAAATTTTGTATTGTTGTTCTAATTTTTAGTTACTTTTAAGTGTAATCATCATAAATGCATCCTTTTGATATTAAACGTGAAATGCATCAATCTACCATAACAGCTATGTCCACAAGCGTTTCTCTGAGAACCTAATTAAGTGCTGACCTTGTTTTGATAACTGAATTCCAGAAGTATTTGTTGTATTGTTGCACTGAATTAAAAGCTGGCCTTCTTTGTATTAGCACGTTAATTATGTCTTTTGAATCAAATAAAGGAGATGGAATAAAAGAAAAGTTAAAAGGAATTAAATCCCAACAAACTTAAAATCTAGCGGCCCCGGTCGTATTTCGGGTGAACTCACTTCATTTAATCAATTAAACACTTATAAATGTTATTGTGTATGTTACATAAACTACCTTAAATTAACCAACTCTTTCATAACTGTGATCAAAGATAACAAGGCAGCCAAGCAAAATGAATACTTCGTAAAATAAAGAACTTGATTTCACAGATACATTCCATTGTGGGTAAGCGAGTTTCAGAGAATTCTTGAATGGCACTTAGATATATCCTCAAGGATGATAAGTTTCATTATTACTTCCAATGAAAACATGACATCAATATTGTACTAATTAAGCAATAAAAAATTGAGTTTCAGCATAGATGATTGTCACACGAAATAAATGTCGCTTGTTTTGGAATCTTGTTTGGCAGTGTATCAACAGTTAGTCTAGTTCCCTGTTCTGGGGACTCCTGATTTGGCAGGATAATATTAAACACCACTACGGGAACCAGACTCATCAAGAAAACAAAAGGCAGTGACATAATACACATATTTTTTCGCATACACGTGATGGTTGTTGAAACCAGTTGGAACGATCTTTCATATGTTGGACATTTTGAAAATAAATGTTATTTAAACAGAATGATGAACAACTTCATTAGAAAAAGCGCATTATTAAACATTATTATCGATGTGATTGTAAAATGAGGATTCAGCCAGTAAACTTCAATGTTGCTTCCCCCCACGGTTTTCTTGATGTCAAAGCCATTTTTTCCAATTTTTTGAGGTTCCTCTGTAACTTGTGCCTCCTTTATAGTGCAATCTCTATGTTTGTGGACCCTGTTGTGAGCAAGTTATCGAGGGAGAGGTGTAGTAAGAATAATAAAGGTAATAGTAATAGTAAAGAGTAATAAAGGCAATAGTAAAAGTAAAGACTAATAAAGGCAATAGCAATAGTAAAGACTAATTAAGGCAATAGCAATAGTAAAGTCTAATAAAGGTAATAGTAATAATGAAGAATAATAATGGTAATATTAATAATGAATAGTAATCAAGATAATATAAATAGTAAAGACTAATAAAGATAATAATAATAGTAATGACTACTAAAGGTAATGGTAATAGTTAAGAGTAATAAAGGTAATAGTAATAATGAAGAGTAATCAAGGTAATAATAATAGTAAAGAGTAATAAGGTCATAATAATAATAAAGACCAATAAAGGCAATAATAATAATGAAGAAATGTCAAGGTTGTAGTAATAGCAAAGAGTATTAAAGGTAATAGTAATTGATAATGGTCCTTCCATGACATAGAAAAAGGAAGATTAGGATAATTAATAAAAAAAACAGACATTACATGTGTTGTTGCATTTGTTATTAGTTCTTGCATCAGAAAATGCAGCCATGCATGTATTAGAGCTACAACTCTGTATGGTTTCCAAGAGAACCGCCTTGTTTCTAGCACACCACTACCAGATGCTACACTATTAATGCTCAAATTTTATCACTATGAATAAGAATGAGAGTGCATTCCCCACTATTGTGAGTCACTGTAGCCCAGTACATGTATGTGGTGTAATCTGGTTTAAAGCCCATGAACTCATCGTAAGCAACACACTAGCTTTAAACTATCAGTTTGTCAATTTATGAAACTCAGTACCCATGTGTTAAGATAACCGACAGTACACTGATAAAATTTGGGCTGTATATATGCAGAGAGAGCATTGGCCTCCATAAGTGACACTTTTATTATTCAGTTCAGGGCCTTGCAAATCAACTTGCTTAATGCCAGTTCAGGGCCTTACAAATCCACTTGCCTAATGCCAGGTGCAGTCAGTTCAGGGCCTTTCAAATCCACTTGCATAATGCCAGTTCAGGGCCTTAAAAATCCACTTACCTAATGCTAGGTGCAGTCAGTTCAGGGCCTTTCAAATCCACTTGCATAATGCCAGTTCAGGGCCTTAAAAATCCACTTGCCTAATGCCAGGGTCAAGCTCATATTTGTCATGGGCAAGCTCAAGTTTACAAGGTAAGAGAGAGGATTGTGGAGAGGCTTGTTATTAGTTTGTACTGCTCTTCAAGTTTCATACTCTGCAATCTCATCCCTGTACACATATCGATATCTATATTGAGCATTTATATGTACTGCATTCATCTTTTACATAATAGTCAACAAGGGTTTTATGCCTGATACACACACTATCAATTTTTAGCATGCATATATACTGCATTCTTTCAAAACTGTCAACAAGGGTTTTATGTCTGATACACACCATCAATTTTTAGCATGCATATGTACTGCATTCTTTCAAAACTGTCAGCTAGGGTTTTATGCCTGATACACACACTATCAATTTTTAGCATGCATATGTATTGCATTCTTTCAAAACTGTCAGCTAGGGTTTTATGCCTGATACACACACTATCAATTTTTAGCATGCATATGTACTGCATTCTTTCAAAACTGTCAACAAGGGTTTTATGTCTGATACACACTATCAATTTTTAGCATGCATATGTACTGCATTCTTTCAAAACTGTCAACAAGGGTTTTATGCCTGATACACACTATCAATTTTTAGCATGCATATGTACTGCATTCTTTCAAAACTGTCAACAAGGGTTTTATGTCTGATACACACTATCAATTTTTAGCATGCATATGTACTGCATCCTTTCAAAACTGTCAACAAGGGTTTTATGTCTGATACACACTATCAATTTTTAGCATGCATATGTACTGCATTCTTTCAAAACTGTCAACAAGGGTTTTATGTCTGATACACACTATCAATTTTTAGCATGCATATGTACTGCATTCTTTCAAAACTGTCAACAAGGGTTTTATGCCTGATACACACTATCAATTTTTAGCATGCATATGTACTGCATTCTTTCAAAACTGTCAACAAGGGTTTTATGTCTAATACACACTATCAATTTTTAGCATGCATATGTACTGCTTTCTTTCAAAACTGTCAGCTAGGGTTTTATGTCTGATACACACTATCAATTTTTAGCATGCATATGTACTGCATTCTTTCAAAAATGTCAACAAGGGTTTTATGTCTGATACACACTATCAATTTTTAGCATGCGTATGTACTGCATTCTTTCAAAACTGTCAACAAGGGTTTTATGTCTAATACACACTATCAATTTTTAGCATGCATATGTACTGCTTTCTTTCAAAACTGTCAGCTAGGGTTTTATGTCTGATACACACTATCAATTTTTAGCATGCATATGTACTGCATTCTTTCAAAAATGTCAACAAGGGTTTTATGTCTGATACACACTATCAATTTTTAGCATGCATATGTACTGCTTTCTTTCAAAACTGTCAACAAGGGTTTTATGCCTGATACACACTATCAATTTTTAGCATGCATATGTACTGCATTCTTTCAAAACTGTCAACAAGGGTTTTATGTCTAATACACACTATCAATTTTTAGCATGCATATGTACTGCTTTCTTTCAAAACTGTCAGCTAGGGTTTTATGTCTGATACACACTATCAATTTTTAGCATGCATATAAACTGCATTCTTTCAAAACTGTCAACAAGGGTTTTATGTCTGATACACACTATCTATATTTAGCATATTTATATGTACTGCATTGTTCTGTGACCTAATTGCCAGGTAGGGCTTTACTTCAGATGTACACTGGCAGATCACTCAGGAAATGTATCAAATCTTTTATTGGATTAAATATAAACTGTTTACAGCAGACATAAAATACAACACAAAAATTGATTGTTCATATTTGCTTGAAAATGGAAGCAATATGCTTGCTATAAAAACACTTCATTGTCATTTTTTTTGTTTGTTTTTCTTTTCTTTCTTTTTTATTTCTTCGCTTGTTTGTGAATAGCTAGTTAATTAGCTGCAGGGCAGTAACTACCCTTTATCTACTGTACATAATACTGCCAACATTGATAACCACACTTAATCTACTGTACCTAATACTGCCGACAGTGATATCTACACTTAATCTACTGTACAGTACATAATACTGCCAGCAAGGATAGCTACACTTAATCTACTGTACCTAATACTGCCAACAATGATATCTACACTTAATCTTCTGTACATAATACTTCCAGCAAGGATAACTACACTTAATCTACTGTACATAATACTGCCAGCAAGGATAACTACACTTAATCTACTGTACCTATTACTGCTAACAACGATAACTACACTTATTCTACTGTACATAATACTGTCAGCAAGGATAACTACATTTAATCTACTGTGCTTGATATTGCCAGCAAGGATAACTACATTTAATCTACTGTCTCTAATATTGCCAACAACGATAACTACACTTAATCCACTGTACATAATACTGCCAGCAAGGATAACTACACTTAATCTACTGTACATAATACTGCCAGCAAGGATAACTACACTTAATCTACTGTACCTATTACTGCTAACAATGATAACTACACTTATTCTACTGTACATAATACTGTCAGCAAGGATAACTACATTTAACCTACTGTGCTTAATATTGCCAGCAAGGATAACTACATTTAATATACTGTCTCTAATACTGCCA
The DNA here is from genome assembly GCA_028554795.2 of Sinohyriopsis cumingii. Taxonomy (NCBI): domain Eukaryota; kingdom Metazoa; phylum Mollusca; class Bivalvia; order Unionida; family Unionidae; genus Sinohyriopsis; species Sinohyriopsis cumingii. The sequence continues at coordinate 125,530,078 of CM068838.1, forward strand.
ACAATGATAACTACACTTAATCCACTGTACATAATACTGCCAGCAAGGATAACTATACCTAATACTGCCAACAATGATATATACACTGAATCTACTGTATATAATACTGCCAGCAAGGATAACTACACTTAATCTACTGTACATAATACTGCCAGCAAGGACAACTACACGTAATCTACTGTACATAATACTGCCAGTAATGATAACTACACTTAATCTACTGTATCTAATACTGCCAACAATGATATCTACACTTAATCTTCTGTACATAATACTGCCAGCAAGGACAACTACACTTAATCTACTGCACACAATACTGCCAGCAAGGATAACTACACTTAATCAACTGTACCTAATACTGCCAACAATGATATCTACACTGAATCTGCTGTACATAATACTGCCAGCAATGATAACTACACTTACTCTACCTCTCCGGTGGCTTAGTGGTTAGAGCATCTGCCTCATAAGCGGGAGGTCATGGGTTTGAATCACGACTGAGTCATACTATAGTCTTACAAAAATGGTACTAACAGCTGCCTAGCTAGGCACTCAGCATTAAGAAGTTAGTGTTAGGACTGGTTGGCCTGGTGACAGGATAATGTGACTGGGTGGGACATCATGCTACATGTCTGCTGCATCATGCCCGATTGCTAGACATCACTATAAACTGCCACACTGCAGACTTTGTAGCGATATGACTGAAAAATTGTTAAAGCTATTTTAAAAATTCAAATCACACACACACACACACTTAATCTACTGTACATAATACTGCCAGCAAGGATAACTACACTTAATTTACTGTACATAATACTGCCAGCAAGGATAACTGCCCTTAATCTACTGTACATAATACTGCCAGCAAGAATAACTACACTGAATCTACTGTACATAATACTGCAGCAAGGATAACTATACTGAATCTACTGTACATAATACTGCCAGCAAGGATAACTGCCCTTAATCTACTGTACATAATACTGCCAGCAAGGATAACTGCCCTTAACCTACTGTACATAATACTGCCAGCAAGGATAATTGCCCTTAATCTACTGTACATAATACTGCCAGCAAGGATAACTGCCCTTAACCTACTGTACATAATACTGCCAGCAAGGATAACTGCCCTTAATCTACTGTACGTAATAATGCCAGCAAGGATAACTGCCCTTAACCTACTGTACATAATACTGCCAGCAAGGATAACTGCCCTTAATCTACTGTACATAATACTGCCAGCAAGGATAACTGCCCTTAACCTACTGTACATAATACTGCCAGCAAGGATAACTGCCCTTAATCTACTGTACATAATACTGCCAGCAATGATAACTACACTTAAGCTACTGCACATAATACTGCTATCAAGGGTAACTACACTGAATCTACTGTACATAATACTGCCAGCAAGGATAACTGCCCTTAATCTTCTGTACATAATACTTCCAACAACCATTGTTTGGTTTTGTTTTAAGATTCCCTTAATGTGGGTATGTGAGAAAGCTTGCCAGTAGCTTCTGGTGGGTCGGTGGTTCTTTCCGGGGTTTTCCCGGGTTCTTCCTCCACCGTTAATACTGGTCACCATGTATAGCCTATTGTGTGCTGAAAAATGGCATTAAACCCTACAACAACAACAAGATTCCTTTAAAGTGGTTATTCATACTACATGGAAGGGGGAATAATGCTTGGGAGCTATATATTTTATTTCTGATCTCACCAGAAACACATTTGATTAAGGTTAGTCGAAAAGGGAATAATGCTTGGGAGCTATATATTTTATTTCTGATCTCACCAGAAACACATTTGATTGAGGTTTGTTGAAAAGGACCGTATGTCTCATTTGTGGTGTTAATTGCTTATACATAACTTTGCCAGGTACAGTAATACCTCATGCATTCGCGTTTCTGGATTCGCGAATTCACAGATTCACGAAATTTTCATTGGTACCCTCTGCGTACATGTTTTTTTTATTTTATTGAATTGTACCTTCGTTATATGACTTCTGTGACATATGAAGTTTACCTAGTTTACCTTCCTGACAATGACAAAGAAAATGTCGGTCATTAAGTTTACAGTCCCATTCGTTACTTGGTTTTACCTTATTGTGAGTGCAAAAGAAAACGGCAGCCAATGAATTAGTATATTGTAATATTAGTATACATGTACCTTACTGTAAATGCACTAGTGTGGCAAATACCCATTAGGCGATACTGTACTGTACTCTATTTTTACGTCAACCATTTATTTCTCTTTTTAAGGGTAATGTATTAAGCTAACTTTTAAATGAAATTAAAGTGCTTTGGGAGCATGATTTGGGTCATATTTAGGGTTTAAACCCTAGAAATAAGCATTTATTAGCATTTTTAGTGACTCGTACCAAACATTCGCGATTCCTCCTGATCCGTGACTGGTTCTGGAACCTAACCTTGCAAATGTTCGAGGTATTACTGTAATGCGTAGATTGCAGGTGCTAAACAGGTCAGTGAATGGGGTCATTATTTCAGGTAGGACAGTGACATGACTGATTAATTTTCTTACCTTTTTAACAGGTGTGTCAAGTGTACCAATGTCCTTCCAGTGTCTGAGAACAACTCTTGTAGCTGTCCCACATCAGTAAGTAGTTCCAGAAATTAAAATTTTAATAGCTGTTATACATTATCAGTTATTATTACTTTGCTATATGTTTTCTAGTTGCTAATTCTCAGTCCCAGGTAAAAATTTCCTCCAGTTAGTAACTGAAGGTCCAGAACAAAAACAACGCTGTCCCAGTTTGCTACCTTTGATACTTTAGATTAGTCGGAAAATCATCCTTCTTTCCCAAGTCCCACTGTAAAACACTTTATTTTCATGGGTTTCAGATTTCATGGTTTGGGTAAAAAGAGCATATTTGTGGATACCTGATTTCATGGATCTGTCATTTTAAAAAAATGATGTACATTTCAGTGTTAATGATTATTTGAACATTCATTTCCATATACTTGTTAGTAAGCAAATTTAAACCATATTGCAGTTACTAAGTTGATTAATTAAGTTATTCATTACTAACACCTGGCATAAATGCAGAGCTCTAAAGAAAATGATTTCTTCTCTTTCCACATGTCTATGAGTTAACATATTTAATACCACTAGTGTAATCTTAAGAAATTAGGTACTCATGTATTTTTAAAAACAACTATCAAAGCATACATTTCTCATCAATTAGGGATTCGGTGCCCGAACAAAGCCAGTGATTGTAAAATTCATTTGTTTGAACTGATAGTGCTAAAATCACACCATGGGAACCCCTTGTTGGTGATTGGCCTTGGCTTTATGGTACAAAATCGGATCTGTATGGTTCTGATGAATGCTTTTGTTATTAATGTATTGTGATGGCTGGTGCTGAAGGAATTGTTACAGTATTTTCAAAACATAAACTGCCAAGATAAGGACAGTGAGAAGATGTCTTTGTTGACTGAAAACATTCTACTCTTAAGCCAATTCAGGCAAAGTGGCTTATCTGCGTGCATGACAAAGTAACACTTTGGAGAGACCTGATTGAAATTGGCTTTGAGAAAGTGGGACTAATCTGCAGTCTATTTATTTAATAGGTGATGTGTGCAAAAATGTATGTATAAATTGGAATAATATGTAATTTGGGGAAAAAAGATGGACATAGACAGGAACTAAATCTGTATCTATTACTATACCGCCATGTCTTCCAGTTCTGCGTGTCAGGTAGTTCTGCGCAATGATATGTCATTTCTGTAAACATTGGATCACGTGTTATTTTGGTTCAAAAATCCATTTTGGATCAAGAAAGAATGATCGTACTTTAATTAAGGAAAGTGATATTCTTAAAGTGTACAAAAATATCCCACATTTAGACTCGAAATGCACATAAAAATGTGATTTCTAAATGGCAACATGCCGACCCACTCCATGACCTTCTTGAACCTGTACCCAGAAAATTTTATTTACTATGCATCTTTTAGAATCATACAAATAAATACGTTATATAAAAGATGGAAATGTGTACCTTAAAACAAAACTGTATTTTAATCCAAGTTTCCAATTTTGCAAGAAGTTGTCCCACATGTAAAAAATTGTCTGCTGCCCAATGTGTCTATTTGCCGCTAGAACATAAATTCTCAACAAATTCACTGGCATATAGTCTGTTTTTAAATTCTGTAGTAATTTTTCCCCATCAAAGAGACGTTGTAAACACATTACATCATGTTCATTGTTGTTTCTCTTTCATGTAATAGCTTATTTTTCATAAAATGTTGAATTTTCCTAACATTTTTACAAGATCAGTTTAGTTACCTTAATATCTCTTGCCATTTATTGGCATTTGTACGTTGAATTTTGTAAAACTAGCTATAAACCTGACCTAATTACTTGACTGAACTGCTGACAAAGAAAGTCCAAAGTAATACATTTCATTTCTGTAGCATGACAGATAAACATTACATCTTTTCAAAGCTGTGCGCAGATTAGGGCGACATATCGCGAGTCAGGAAAACAGGGGTTGGTATCCCCTGTGTCCAAAATTAATATTATTTTGAACAAGATATACTGGTGACAATTGCATCTTTTCAAATGGTAAGCATTGCTGTATTTTATTTTTGTCAATCGCTCGAATTCGGTATGCATTTTGCTTCATTATTGGAAACAAAAACCTTAGGTGTGCAGAAATGCCCGACAGCAGTGTACATCAGGTAGTCATTTTAAACTTACATGAGTTTTAATGCCTTGAAATTTTGCATTCGAATTAAAAGGTAATCAATTAGTTCCAGTGTTCCTTGTCATGCATGTACTTATCACAATGTATATTTCATATTCTGTAATTATCATAATATAAATTTCATATTCTGTTCTTATCATAATGTATATCTCATTCTTTATTTATCATAATGTATATTTCATATTCTGTAATTATCATAATGTATATTTCATATTCTGTAATTATCACAATGTATATTTCATATTATTTAATTATAATGTATATTTCATATTCTGTAATTATCATAATGTATTTTTAATGTTCTGAGCAATATAGAAAGACCATGTTATTTAAACAAAAGAAGCAGGTGATGACTTTCTGTTGTATATAATGCAGGGTTGTGGTTGGCGGTGAAAGTCAGCTTAGTAGATCTTTTGTTTTGACTTCAAATTCAAGGTGTAGCTTGCATACAAAAGTCATGAAAATTGAAATCCAAGGAATTTAAAGTTTTTACAGTAGTTGGTAAAACACATTTTGAGATCTATAAGAGTTTTGGTTATTCGTTGTGTCCTTTGTGATCAGTTCAATCCATAGTACTATTTTTGTGCAGTCGACCTATTAAATCCCCATTTTGTATATTTTAGTTTATTATCAGTGTCTCATTTTGGTTATTTATTTGATTTTGTTTTTACCAGTGACACTTACATTTGTTGTTTGGCAATTTTTTTTTTTAGCCATTTCATCAATGGCACAGCAAGTTGGCAAGTGTGGTTATAAAAATCATCGTGGGACACCGATCATGCACAGACTGTGTTTTGTTGGCAGACAATATATGGAGTTTAGGAGAGAGCCATTGTCCTTTTACATGTAGGAAGATTGAAATATGTACCCCAGAGCAGGTCCTGCTGGTCTAGAGTAAGTGAAGGAACTCTTATTTTACCAGCTCATCTAAGAGGTCTAGATTTTTTATTGTCTCATGTTGAAGCACTGGGTGCATGGTTAGAGACTCTTTGTGGTGATATTTGTTACTTGACCAGTCATTAACAAGCAGCTGGGCACAAGGCACCTTGTGCCATATCAAGTCACCGGGTAAAGCTATGGACTACAGATAAAGGGCCTTGGGGCGTCAGGCATCTGTCACTGGTCACTGAGCAAAGTTTTAGATAACTGGGCACCAGGCATGTGTTACTGAGAAAGTCAAATACCAGTTACTGGGCATTAGTTGTTGGGGAGTATGCTATCTTTGAGGAAATGGTTCATACTCTTCCCTTCCCTATATGTCCCTTCAACCCCTACAGGATTTGAGACTTCCACCACCAGTTGATGATTCTTCACATTGCAACATGGATTAGATGCATTTTCTTTGTCTCATTTGTCAACAGATGGCCTTTTGACTGTGAGGCCTTCCCTCCTCCCCACCAGCTCCAGATATCAAAGGGGGGGACACCACTCTCTACACCCTCAGTCGGTAATGGGTTCCTGTTCCACTTCTTCAATTATAGAGGACTAATCAATCTGGTCTTGCCTTGACAGCAGCCAGAGGATGATAATTTTTTTAAATGCATTCCAATGAGTTTGAGGCTTGGTTGGACCTAATGAATTATGCATGGGTCCTCTCCACATCACGAGAGGGTTACCAGTTTTGTTTCTGAGACCCTCCACCTTTATGTATGATTGCCTTGTATTTTCATCATACCAACCATAAACCTTTAAGGGAATGTAGTTTACAACTTTCACCCAAAGTCAGGGATTCTGTTCTCGTATTTCCTGGTTTTTAAAAAAATAGGGAAAATTTTCTTCTTATAATTGATATTTCCCTGTTAAAGAAGTTTTGGGGGGAAGGGCATTTCAGGATAGAATGCTACAAAGTGCAAGATCTTCAGGCTCTGTGCCTTCCCATCCTCATCATTCCTTTAATGGGGTCTTCCATTCACCTCAGTCTCACTTCATGTGGATCCTGAATATGCAGCAGATGTAGTTCCCCCAGAAAGACTTTTTTGAGGCCTGTCTTATATGTCTTCAGTTAGAGACCTCTCAAGGACCCTCTTTCAACTCAAATTTGCCACCACCTCAGCTGGTGAAGGTATGAGGCCAGATTTTTCTTTACATGAGTTCAGATTTCAGTCCTTTCCCCAACTCTTCCCAAAACTTTCAACATCCTCTACGCCAGTGCCTGAGATTCAGGACAGGGTCTTCCTTAGAGCTAAACACCAAGCACAGCCCATGACATATGGTTACATAATGCCCCTACATAGACCCCAAGTTGCCACAACCTACTGACACAGCATAGACCCTGACCTCCCATCACATTATGGCCCAGCATAGACCCCGACCTCCCATCACATAATGGCATATCAAACCAAGGTCTTGACTGATCTTTAGATTACAGTATTGGCTCTGATCTAGGTGCAAGTGCATTAGTTTTGCCCGTCACCCCTGCTGGGGTATTGGCCGCCCACAAAAGATTGCCAGAGGCTTCTGTCCTGTACCATCCCTTCAAGCTGACTCCAGGTGTGACCCATCTTAGTCATGTCTGTTTCAAGGTTGCGTCGCCAAGTGTTTGTTGGTCGTCCCCTTCTCCGCTTGCCTTGAGGGTTCCATTTCAATGCCTGTTTGGTAATGTTGGTTGGCGGCTTACGTAGGGTGTGTCCTATCCAACCCCACCTTCTCTTCTTGATCTCGTCCTCTTCTGGAAGCTAGGAGGTTCGCTGCCACTTCCTGTTGTTGCTGATGGTGTCTGGCCAGCAGATCTGGAGAATTCTTCTTAGGCAGCTGTTGATGAAGGTCTGAACTCTCTTTATGGTCGATTTGGTGGTTCTCCAGGTCTCTGCTCCATACAGTAGGACTGACCTCACATTCGAGTTGAACAGTCTGATCTTGGTAGTTACGGAAATTTCTTTCGAGCTCCAGATGTTCTTGAGCTGTATGAAAGCTGCTCTCGCCTTTCCGATCCTTGCCTTGACATCTTCGCCTGTGCCACCCTGCTGGTTGATAATGCTGGCCAGGTACATGAAAGACTCCACCTCTTCCAAGGGACTTCCCTGCAGTGTGACTGGGTTGTTACTGCCATAATTGATCTTGAGGATCTTGGTCTTGTCTTTGTGGATGTTTAGGCCAACCTGTGCTGATCTGGCTGCCAGTACGTTGGTCTTGTCCTGCATTTGCTGCTGACTATGGGACAAGAGTGGTAGGTCATTGGCAAAGTCCAGGTCCTCAAGTTGACTCCACGATGTCCACTGGATCCCATTTCTCCGCCTATTGGTGGACGTCTTCATAATCCAGTTGATGGCGAGAAGGAAGAGAAATGGTGACATCGAGCAGCCTTGCCTCACAACAGTCTGCACTAGGAAGCAGTCTGTGTGCTGTCCTGCATGAATGACTCTGCAGGACATTCTGTTGTAAGTGTTCTTGATCAGGTTCACCAGCTTGGTTGGGATGCTGTAGTGGCGAAGAAGTTTCCAGAGTGTCTCTCGGTCCACGCTGTCAAATGCCTTCTCATAATCGACAAAGTTGATATAGAGTGAAGAATTTCCACTTCAACAATTGCTCGACTATGATGCAAAGTGTAGCTATTTGGTCCGTACAAGATCTGTTCTGCCGGAAGCCCGCTTGCTTATCTCATAACTGGGGGTCAATGGCCTCCTTCATCCTCTCCAATCTTCTGTTGGCGTTTTTGTAGCAAGTTGGGTTTTACAGGGTTGGGTTGCTATCCCCACATGCAAGTGCGTTATGAGTCAGTAACTCCTGGTGTATGCTGTTCAGTTTTATGTATAATGCAACTTGTACATGGATTAGTGGGCTTATGGTATTAGAACAGATGTATTTTAATAGACTATGTATTGTTGTTGTTGTTGTTGTAGGGTTTAACGCCATTTCTCAGCACAAGATAGGCTATATATGGCGGCCAGTTTAACTGGTGGAGGAAGAACCCTGGAAAACCCAGGGAAGAACCACCAGCCCACGAGAAGCTACTGGCAGGCTTTCCCACGTACCCACGCTAGTCGAGCCTTGGACTCGAACCCACACAGACAGAGGTGAGATGGCAGTGATCTGGAACGGTGAGCGCTTTAGACCACTTGGCCACTCAGGGCCCCTGACTATGTATGGTAATTGTCAGTTTGGTAATATACCATATGTATGGTAATAGTAGATGCATGATTATAGATTGTGTGGTAATAGATTGTATGTATGGTAATAGACTGTATGTGTAGTAATAGACTGTATTATTGTACTAGACTAAGTTGATATGAAAAGTCTGAAAATGTCACATTTACTTCTACTGTACAAATGTGGAACATAACATTTTCTATTTTCAAGTATCTCTTGCCAGATACTGTATAGAGGAGTGGTGCATGTATGCTTTCATCATAGTTTTTAATAGGTTCATTCATTAAAAGTATCAGAAAATAAGTACAGGTGTTTGATGATTGTGGGTTATAGTTTTAGTATATTCTTGCATCCATCGTCTGTTCCAGCCATCAAGATTTGCTTATGAACATTCTAAGGCCATAATTCAGATTTTGATTAGATTTGGTATGTACCCTTATATCATCAAAACCTTGGATGAATTTGATTAAGAGTGACATTCACACATATTAAGGTGATCTTGCATGTGATTGTCTGACTTTGTGAACCCTCAGGAGGCCATATTTTGATCAGATTTGGTATGTAAGCTGGCATCATCAAAGTCTCAGAGGAATTTGATCATGCATAACATCCACACTGACTGAGTTTTTGGACACTCAAGAGACCAGATTTTGATCAGATTTGGTATGTAAGCTTATATCAGCAAGATCTCAGATGAGTTCATTTAATAACAGATGTTCTAGGTTAATGATAATATTTTTCAGCATCCTCAACAAGTATATATATATAGGAAAGAAGTGAAATCACACCAACATAATGGACCATGTAGCATCTATGTGCTTCAGACTTTTCTTTCCACTCCCCAGTTTCAATATGTGTGTAAATTTGCATTGACTTGCTGGTTTAAGTCAATTACCCATTGCATGATATCAGATCCACTTGTGCCTTTTGTTTTAACAACAGTATCATTCTGTTATTTATTTGTACCCATGTATTGTTTAGAGCTCCCCACAAATCTGTTTCACACAGAGGGCATATGGCTTAAAAAGAATCACTTCTCATGACAAATTTTTATTGCCTAAAAAGGCTATATGTTTGTTCTGTTATTTTGATACCTGTACCCCTCCTGAAATGTCAAAGGGTTAGTCCTTTATACTTGTGTCATTAATGATGAGACTGAACCGTCGTTCACATTCTGCTGTATAACTGCTCACAACTAATGATATTTTAAGCAATAACATAAAAATCTGTGGGGCCCCGAGCGGTCTAAAGCGCTCTCCATTATGGATCACTGTCATCTCACCTCTGTCTGTGTGCATTCTAGTCTGGGATTTGGCCAATGTGGGTACGTGAGAAAGCTTGCCAGTAGCTTCTCTCGTGGGTCGGTGGTTCTTCCCAGGGGTTTTCCTGGGTTCTTCCTCCACTATTAATACTGGCTGCCATGCATAGCCTATCATATGCTGAGAAATGGCATTAAACCCAACAACAACAACAACAAAAATCTGTTTCTTGATCAAAGTCGGAGAGGCATTAGTCTTTTAAGATCAGTCAGTAAAAACCTTAGGTTCAAGTGTCACAATGAAAAAAAAAGCATTAACTCTGTAGCAGTGGAATCAGTGACTACCAACTCTTTGAAATAAATGGATTAGAATATAACATAATGGTATCAGTTCCTTTTGAGTTGAAAAAATGCTTTATTGGAGACATTTACAAGTCACTAATCCCATAGCTTAACTCTCAAATAATCACATAGGTACAGCATAATATATTTCGAGATGCATTACCATGATAGTGTGTGCATGCTGGCTTATTATTATTATACACTATTATTATACACTCAGTGCAAGTGTGTGCTAATTTCGGTAGCAAATGAAATATGGAGGACAGAACTAGTCCTGTTCCCCATTCACAGGTCACATGCTTTGCTTTGTGTCTTTTGATACAGTTACGCAATATGAACTTCAGAAGTTTGAGGGATCTATAGGTGGGGCCCCTGAAGGGGCTGAGTATTTAACAATATACCAGTGTCTTTCAAGAACTTCATATAAAAATGCTGCATTTTGTTGATGTACCCAAGGTTTCCTTGATACAAGTTAAATAACACTTTAATTTTTAGGACAAGCCTGATGGGCAACTTACATAGAAAATAGGAGGGACCTAATCAATAAGTTTGAGGGATATGCAGATCAGGCATAAATTTGTTTTAGTTCTGGTATTGCAGGGAATCATATTTCTTGATTTCTCAAGTGATGAAAATAGAATTGATTCACTGTGATAAAAAATGATTATTGAAATATTAAAATTCATTATTTGTCTTGAGAGTATGAACAATTATTTCATTTTCCATACCTAATCTTACAAAAGATGAACCTGTTATATATGTGAATGTGTACAAAGGTTTTGGCTTCTGCAAGTCTCCAATTCCAAACCTGTACCAGTACAGCTCTCCCCCATTATAATGCATCTCATTATAACATGATTCTGGATATAATGTGGTACTACTATGGCCCCCATGACCAAATCATACCAAGTTATAACAATAAGGGGTGAAAGGAAACAAGGTGAAACTTGGTCTCATATCTTAATTTCCTTTCATACCACCATTATTAAGAAAATTGTGATATTGCCTACTATACCACGGTTCCATATATTAAGCTATTCTCAATATATATATATATCACTGTAATGGTATAACATGGTTCAGTACAAGATGCAATTGACAGTTATGGACCCTGGCTACTGCATTGTAACAAGGGAGAGCTGGACAGTTTTTTGCCTTTGTTGTCCACTTGCCTTACTAGGATGATTTTGTGCATGCTTCATTTGTCTGTCTGTCTGTCTGTTCATAACCACATCTCTGATGAAACCTTTCGGCGATTATTCATCATAATGATCTTTAACATGATGTGTATGATCATTTAGCCCTCACAACTTGCATTTCTGGGAGGAGGTCAGAGATAAAGAAATTCCATTTGCAGTGAGAGTTTAAAAATATTTGGACAGTTTTTTGTCTTCATGCAATCAAAGTAGGAAGAACTATTAATTTTGTTATGGATTTTGGGTAATTACCCAATAATGTGTGTTGGGTGGGAACATGTAATAGAAAGTGGGGGGGATTTGCCATGGTTAGCCTTTGAAGGCTTTATAGTTGAGTATATACCAGCTACTGTAGGGTTACACACTTTGGGTCATGGTATGGAGAGGGGTTGGTTTTGGGATGATGGAACTTGTAATTAAAAACATGCATTTGTCAAGGTGAGCCTTAAAAGTGTCTAGTTGATTATATGTCAGCTGCCTTGAGGGTTACGACCTCAGGGTCATTTTCTGGAGAGGGGTTGATGTGGGTGAGGTAGGGGGAACATTTAAATTCAAAACATGGATTTGCCAAGTTGGACCATGTAAGTATTAGTAGTTGAGAATATGACAGCTGCCATGACGGTAAAAACTTTCCACCTAAATCATGCATATGGGGGATAAGAATTGTCATAACCCACCAAAATGTTTTTAGATTTTTTTGTTAGCATGTTGTTTTATGTACATAAGATTTTCACCTGGTAACTTCTATCTTTTACAGCATGGGGGTTTTTGTTTTCCTATCAGTGATATAGACCTCAGAATAGTTCCAGCCATGTATACCATACCAGGAACTGTAAGTATTCTTGTTCTTTAAAAACAAATTCAGTAGATTGATGAAATTATTTATAAAATTTTACAGATTTTGTCAAAATCTTGTTACAGTGTCTTGCATACTGTTTGCCCATTACCTACCTGCAATGAGATGCTCACGCTACAAGTATTGTTTATGTGTACACACACATACAGACACACACAGACACAGATATATATATTACATTATTTTTAAATAACACACAATACATAGGTTCAATAGACACTTTATTGTACATATAAAATAATCTTTGGCATAATGGGGGCAAGTCTTGTCACAGCACATTGCACCAGCCCAGCTCTGAATTTTTTGTTGGATAGGAATGCTTGTGGGGAGTTTGTAGGGTTGTGAAGAGTGTCTGACACCTGTATGTGGAGCCACAAGGGGTTGATGCAAGGTATATAGGGACACTGATAACCGAAACTTGATAAGTCTGATCCTGAGGATTGCTATGATAATAAACATCAGCCAATACTCCATACATGCACCATAGGAAGTGGGTATGAAGTATATATGGGCATAAATGTTGAGTACATTTAAGTACTGACACAAATTGGATTTCAAAAGCAAAGTTGTGAATGCATGAAACTTGGCAATGGCCCAAACGAAGTGATGGGAGCGCTGTGACTATGGAACAAAGGCCCCCAATTTAAAATAAATGTAAGGATATATACAGATAATAATGATTGAAAATGCATCAGATAAGTTTGGATATATGTATTAGATAGCCAGTTAGGAATTCGCATGTCCACTAATAGATGATACAGTAAAGAAATGGTGCATTGATTGACACAACCATGAACCAACTAGTGAAACACACGCTGTGTCATCTGTCTCTGTGCAAAGTTATTTCTGTCTGGGTGCACCTGATTACATCTACAGTATGTATTAGAGGACCATCAACCTCAGGTTTGGATAAGATGGTCTGGAATTTCAGCCTTAGCTGCACTGGTAGCCACCTCCATGCAGAAGGAGTGCCCATTATAATGATGTGAATCATAACCTAACCTGGACAAAACAGCTTTAATGGTAGTGATAAAGAAAGTTTTACTAAAAGCTTGAACATTGTCCATGAGAAATAGAGGATCACAAGGTCAAGCTCCAGCTAATATCCGAATACAATGGAATTCCTTCATCACACAGTATGGCCATATAAGGACATCCACCTCTTGACGGAAAACATCAGTCTTAGATGCCCTAAGATGCAGAATGAATATGTGCTTATCCGTATGGAATATTATGTCCGACAGACACAGATTGTTGCAGACAAATGGGCTCCATAAATAGTAAATTCTCCACACTGCAAAAAAGCATAAAAGGTAAGTGCACATTCAGTTTGTAGTAAGAGTTTAGTGTACTCACTCAGTTCATAGTGTTCCAAGCACTGCCATATGTCACATAACATATCACATGTAATAGGAAGTTGTTTCTATCTGTAGTCGCATTGCACCTTTCTGACACCTTTCAATATATTCAGTAATAATATGTGGTAATAGTTTTCTAAGAAACGCTTTAATTTTCAAAAAGTTACACTAGTAGATAGTATGATCATTGTATTTCTTGACAGCTTGGTTTGTCAAACAAAGCATGGTAATGATCACTGTATTTCTTGATAGCTAAGTTCTTAGGCCTCCTAAATGATTCTTATACTTCGAGATAGCTCAGTTTGAAAGACTTCTCAGTGATTCTTGTACCACCTGATAACTCATTATGAATGATTTTCAATGACTCTTGTTTTTTACTGATAGTAAGAGCTTCTCCATGATTCTTGTTCTTCTAGATAGCTCAGTTTGAAGGACTTCTCAGTGACTCTTGTACTTAAATAGTTCACTTTGAAGAACTTTTTAATGATTTTTGTACTTGATAGCTCGGTTTCAGTGCCTTTTCTCAGTGATTCTTCTACTTCTTCACAGCTCAGTTTGAAGGACTTCTCAATGATTTGTGTAATGCTTGATAGGTTGGTTTGAATTACATTTCAGTGGTTCTTGCTTTTCCTGATAAGTCAGTTTCAAGAACTTCTAGGTGATTCATGTAATTCTTGATAGCTTATTTTGAAGGACTTCTAGGTGATTATTGTACTTCATGATAACCCATTTTTAAGGACTTCTAGGTGATTATTGTACTTCATGATAACTCAGTTTGAAGGACTTATAATGTTTCTTGTACTGTTTGATAGCTAAGTCTTCAAGAACTCCTCAGTGATTATTATACTGCTTGATAGTTCAACTTTAAGGACTTCTCTATAATTTGTACAGCCTGATAACTCAGTATGAATGACTTTCAGTGATTCCTGTTTTTTGCTGATGGCTAAATTTCCAGAACTTCTGAATGATTCTTGTATTTCGGGATAGCTTAGTTTGAAGGATTTCTCAATGGTTCTTGTACTTTTTGAGAGCTCAGCTTGAAGAGTGTCTCTGTGATTATTTTGCTTCTAGGCAGGTCAATTTGAAGGACCTCTCAGTGATTCTTGGACTTCTTGGTAGCTCAGTTACAAGGATTTCTCAATGATTCATGTACTTTTTGATAGCTCATTTTGAAGGACTTCTCCATGATTCTTGTGCTTGATAGCTCAGTTTCAATGCTGTTTCTCAGCGATTCTTGTACTTCTTGATAGCTCAGCTTGAAGAACTTCTCATTGATTCTTGTACTTCCTAGCAGGTCAGTTTATAGGACTTCACAGTTTAAAAGATAGGCTATATATGGCAGCCAGTATATTTAGTGGAAGAAGATTCTGAGATGCTCCATAGGTTCATGATCATCACTGATGGGATTCTGGTTTTGTTTGTGTTTTGTGCGGTTTAAGACCATTTTTCAGCACATGATAGGCTATATTTGGCTAAACCTATGTTCACTGTCACCAAGCCTGCTCCCCCTGTATGAATTTTCAAAGGGACTCCCTCTGATACCCAAATGGCTTGTCCATCTCTACTACATCTTTTAGTGACATGTTTTATTCTGTTGATATGATGACCAATCCTAAGTGTGCTACAATGCAAAAATATAAAATTATGGAATTTTACAAACCAGCTATATCCTCCTTCTCAGAGGGCAACAAAAATTAATGTAATGTGTATATGTGACAACTAAAGTTAATATGTAATGTAAATTGGATACTTACTAAACCTCCCACATTAAGTCTTGTCAGGAATGTCACAGTCTGAAACACAAGAAAAACATACAAGCCCTGTGTAAAGTAATGTTAGTGCTGTGTTTAATCTGATCCCACTTCTGACACCATTGTAACAGGATGATCCAGTCAGGTTACAGTGAAGATACTTAAAGCAATTTTATGAACAAGATGTTTATTTATATTGTGATTGAAAAATTAAATCCGACAAACTCATGCACTTAAAAGTGGATTCACAAAACTGATGCACATTACATTAATTGGATAAAATGAAAACTAATATTGTTTCTAACTGTAATAATCATAACATGCAACTTAAACAAGCAGTGAACAAGAATTAGTCAATAGAACTTAGAAACAGAATATGATTGACTTATGGATCTATCACCATGGATGATAAATGTTTAGAAATTATCGCAAAATGAACATTATTGCGTCTACTACCAAGGTATCAATGGATAATTTTATCCAACTATGAATAGATGATGTTTATTCACCATAGGTGAATAAAGTATGGGATTTGTACAAATATGGATAATATTTAATCCACAAGTTGGACATGTATGTATGTGTGTGTGTGTGTGTGTGTGATTTGGAATTTTAATGTAGCTTTAACAATTTTTCAGTCGTATTGCTATGATGTCTGCAGTGTGGCAGTTTATAGTGAGGTCTAGCACTGGGGCATCATGCTGCAGACAGGTAGCATGATGTCCCACCCAGTCACATTATCCTGATACCAGGCCGACCAGCCCTAACACTAACCTCTTAATGCTGAGCATGAAGCGAGATAGCTGTTAGTACCATTTTTGTAAGTCTTTGGTATGACTCAGCTGGGGATCGAACCCACGACCTCCCACATCTGAAGCAGACGCTCTAACCACTAGCCGACCTGAGCAGTCTGTATGTGTGTGTATGCATGCATGTATGCATGTATGTATGTATGCATGCATGCATGCATGCATACATGTATGTATGTATGTTTCACTCAGATGGTGGCCTGGGGTGAATAAAGTGTGGAATTTATACAAATAGGATGTATACAAATATTATGATATTCACTCAGTTATTGGTACTGTATAAATTGTAATTTTCTCTCAAATAGTGATACTAAATTAATTTTATAAAAATGAAACATAACTTGTGGCATCCAGTTGATGACCACAAAGTATCTTCTATCCCACCACTCTGTTGGATGATGAAGAAGCCGCCACCATACATTTCTGACTCATCCTAGTCTGCAAAAAGGATCCCTCAGGAGCCATTCTTGTTCACTGCGGACCAGTTGGTTCTGAAGCTTTGGTCCCTCAACACGAGATGACAACTATTCTCCGCTGAATGGATGTTGTAACCTATAGCAGCACGCAGGTTAATATTCAAAACCCTCTTGAGTACCATGACTCTGGATCATGCCTCAAACTTCCAGGCATATCCAACCACATCCAGACAGCCAAACATGGACAGTCAAACAGCTCTACAGTTGCCAAACACATTCTGCCCAAAGATCTCTACAGCTGCTCAACAGACTTCAATCCATCAAACAACTCTACAGCTTATGATTTTGCTCCGTAAAGTGGACAGCTCCCTGACAAGACCTTTTGTGTATTAAAATTATTGTCTACCTCAAGTCTTAAATTACCCTGACTATAGTGCAGTCCATGGCCAGTGAGCTCAACGTATATCGATTTTCTCATTACAAGCACTTTGCTCATGCTGCATGGGGTGAACTGAAGTTTTTTGAAATGATTTTAGGATGTAAATAAACCGCTTTCAGGTAACAGTGTACATATATATGAAACCTGGCTACATTTTAGTTCACATATACATTAAATATACATCATTATGTGATACTTCTGAATTACGCTATTGCTTATTACACTTGGAAATAGTGTTGTGATACTGGTATGGATAATAGCCAGTAAAATACTGTTTTGATATTGGTATGCATTATAGCCAGGAAAATAGTGTTTTGATATTGGTATCCATTATAGCCAGGAAAATAGTGTTTTGATATTGGTATGCATTATAGCCAGGAAAATAGTGTTTTGATATTGGTATGCATTATAGCCAGGAAAATAGTGTTTTGATATTGGTATCCATTATAGCCAGGAAAATAGTGTTTTGATATTGGTATGCATTATAGCCAGGAAAATAGTGTTTTGATACTGGTATGGATTATAGCCAGGAAAATAGTGTTTTGATACTGGTATGGATTATAACCAGGAAAATAGTGTTTTGATATTGGTATGCATTATAGCCAGGAAAATAGTGTTTTGATATTGGTATTCATTATAGCCAGGAAAATAGTGTTTTGATACTGGTATGCATTATAGCCAGGAAAATAGTGTTTTGATATTGGTATGCATTATAGCCAGGAAAATAGTGTTTCGATACTGGTATGGATTATAGCCAGGAAAATAGTGTTTTGATATTGGTATGCATTATAGCCAGGAAATAGTGTTTTGATACTGGTATGCATTATAGCCAGGACAATAGTGTTTTGATATTGGTATGCATTATAGCCAGGAAAATAGTGTTTTGATACTGGTATGGATTATAGCCAGGAAAATAGTGTTTTGATATTGGTATGCATTACAGCCAGGAAAATAGTGTTTTGATATTGGTATGCATTATAGCCAGGAAAATAGTGTTTTGATACTGGTATGGATTATATCCAGGAAAATAGTGTTTTGATATTGGTATGCATTATAGCCAGGAAAATAGTCTTTTGATATTGGTATGGATTATAGCCAGGAAAATAGTGTTTTGATATTGGTATGCATTATAGCCAGGAAAATAGTGTTTGATATTGGTATGGATTATAGCCAGGAAAATAGTGTTTTGATATTGGTATGCATTATAGCCAGGAAAATAGTGTTTTGATGCTGGTATGCATTATAGCCAGGAAAATAGTGTTTTGATATTGGTATGCATTATAGCCAGGAAAATAGTGTTTTGATACTGGTATGCATTATAGCCAGGAAAATAGTGTTTTGATACTGGTATGCATTACAGCCAGTATAACTTAAATTATTAAAGAATGAAACTTCCAGCAACTTTTGAACCAGTTCAAACAAGCATTTATAAAGAAACAACACTTGAGAGCAAATTTTACTACATTCAAAAAGAAGCATTCTTGTCTCAAATATTTCATTTGGTACAAGTGACATTTATTGACCAATTAATATGACCACTATAGTGAAAATAGAAAAGAGCTTTATGTAAATTATTCATACATGGCTTCAGCAATTTAGAGCAAGTTTAACACAGAACCTCTTGGCGCAGGCTTACAGCACTGATTAAATGCAGAGATATTTAGAAATTGAGCAGTCCTAGTGTGAGACTACAAAACTAAATCAAATTATAATTTACTTCCATAAATATTATAAACTACTTCCATAATTACACATTAAAATCTAGCCAGTATTTAAACTCTGTTTTTAAAAAAATCACAAAATTGCATGTCAGTAAAAAAATAAGTGCGATGCAGTGTTTATGATATAAGACTAGGGCCTGTGTTGAGAATTTTTTTAAAATTAAAGGGTGGTTTTATGATGAGTGAAAACTTACTTGAATAGAACTTTGCTGAAAGAAGGATTGGTTTATATGGAGAATTAAGGGAATTTTTTGTCTTTTCCAGGGTGTAACATCAGCATTTTTCCAGGATAATCTTATTGCAGCCTATACTTTGTGTAAAAAAGTAAGTATGTCATATACAGAATTCACACATACACAAACATACTAGCACATACAAACACATGTGGAGAGAGAGTGTATGGGGTAGTTTTGTTGATGGAATGTATAGCTGCCAAAAGTGTCAAAGCATGAAGCAGAACTGTCATATGTTATTGGAATTGAACTTCAACACCATATTTCTTTTTTTTTTTTTTAAAGAGTTACGTAAATGAAAAACTTTTTGCTTCATTTATAAAATGGTGACACTAGGTGCAAAACTGATTGGAAGCCTTTGAGCAAGGATTGTCAGCACTGATAGATGCTGTTTTGCTGTAAAATTCCAGTTTGGAATACAGTAGCCCCTCAGAGTAAACCCCTGCAATATACTACTGTTTGGAATACAGTAGCCCCTCATTTTAAACCTCTACAATATACTGTAACCTCTCACTGTGAACCGACTACAATATACTATAGCCCCTCATTATAAACCCCTCCATTTTACTGTAGTCCGTCATTGTAAATCCCTACAATATATTGCTGTTCAGAATACAATAGTCCCTCACTGTAAACTCCCACAATATAATGTAGCCGTCAGTAGCCCATTACTGTAAACCCTTACAGTATACTGCTGTTTTGAATAAATTAGCCCCTCACTGTAAACCCCTACATTATTCTGAAGTCCCACACTGTAAATCCCTACAATGAACAGTAGTCCCTCACTGCAAATCCTTACAATATACTGTAGCCCTTCACTGTAAACCTCTACAATGTATTATAATCCCTCACTATAAACCCTACAATATTCTGTAGCCTATCACCGGAAATCCCTGCAATATACTGTAGCCCCTCACTGTGAACTCAAACATTATAATGTTGCCCCTCACTGGAAACCCCTACAATGTACTGTAGCTCAATCATGTCCAACCTGCAGCCCATGGGCCACATGGAGCCCAGTCCTTCACATTGTGTGTCCATGTAGATAGTCCTTTTGAAAATATGCATTTTAATTAATATGCATAACTAGTGATAAGGAACTGTTCTTGTTCATTTTCTGTTTTAGTACCCAGACCAGAAAATGGTTGGATGCTCTTACTGTAGCCCTGCATTATATGGTTGCCCATCTAATAATACGGATATGGTCATGGACCCAGTTTAAGTGGTCAGATTTTGTTCAGTCATTACTAGGTTTCACTGTTTTAGTTCTTAGTTTACGAGAACCAATTATGATATTATCTCAAGCATTAAATACACTATTGATGTGCTTTACTGCTGTATGAGGACAGCCCTCTTCATTTGGCTTCTGCATTTATAATGTAACTTCTATGGCTTTCATGAACAGCATTTTAAAAATTGAGCACTATGTTTCATGAACAGTTATTGCCCTGGGAACCATTGAAATATTAAACAAAAAGGTTTATTATTTACTTCAGTGCACATGAATGTCAGAGAAGCATATGTTCTACCAGCTATATAATATGTATATTGTATAAGCTCTTTAATATAAATCTGTGTTGTAACCGATGTGTAATGTTTTCTGCAGTATGACAACAGCACAGCTTGCCAAGTTCTAGGAAACCTTTGTGTACTGATACTGTATGACTACAATCCTGTACTGATCAACACTTTCAGCACAGTATGTGACATCTACTTCGATGTGTTACCTTTATCATCAAAAATATGGTGAGTTTACAAATACTTTTTCAAAAGATCATTTATGGAGAGTAAGTCGTAAGATATTTTGATGCAGAGACCTTTCTATGTTCCCAGTATACAGAGAAGTCACTGCTCATGCAAAGCAGAATAAGGAGAAATGAGAGACCATCAGGGAGGCATGATTATACAGTGAACTGTATCATGCTATAATTGTTGACCAGGTAAATTAGCTGAAGAAATTGTATACAAAGAAAGGGGTAGGTGGGTGATAGAAAGAGGCAAAAACTATGTGCTTCACTATCACATTTACCATCTTAATGCATGTTTTGTGAGAAATACACATCTGCTAAAAATGTAGAGATTGTTTATATAATATTTCACTTTATTCAGAGAACCATGCATTGCTGCATATATATGTTCAGGTAAAAAAAAAAACAGATGTATGTTTCGTATTGATCTGGTTTTTAATTAGAGTAGGAAGGTAGGTTTTTTTAATTAAAAAAACTATATATATTATAATGATTAGTACATATAATATACTAAGAACTTAAAAGTACTTGGCTAAACTAGCTCAGTGAGATGCACAAATCAATTTAAGGATTTTTTTAAAAACCATGGGTACCAAAATGTTAAGGTCAGCAAGGAGAAGCAGAAATGGTCAGTTGACCAGAAACGAACATTTTTTTTTAGCCTCATGTCCAACATACAGCATAAACAGTTGAAGTATCAACACGTGTACTCACCAACCGAACTCCTTATATCTATAAAAGTGAATCCATAATAATTCCATTGAAAATATGCACAAAGAAGAATAAAGTCATTTTGTCACAGATCATTATGTGTCTAAATTCAATGCAAAAATATTGAAAATTACAGAGATAAAGATGAGTTATATTTACTGTTCAGTATGTATGCACGTGTAGGACCCAGGATCATTAAGCAGTGTTCTGTATAAATTTCATACTGCCAGAATTTCCTCTGCTGATTCAGAATATTTTATAGTTTTTTTTATTTAAAAAATATTGATTTTCAGCTGCATCCTACTAATGCCACATTTTCTAAGATGGCTGACTTGTGAAAAACTGAATCTTGAGCTGATTATGTTATCCATTATAAATACCCACTAATTAACAGTTTGAAATCTATTTATTTGAGTGACCTCAGCAAGAATAATTGTTAATCAAAAATTGGATCATTTATTTTAGGGAATGGGCATTATTATTCACTGGTCAATTGATTGCGTGACAGTTGTTTGACAACACCATCAAGCCACGTGTGCATGTTGTCAGCTTTAGGTTTTTCTTGTAGGTTGAGGATTGATGATTTTATAAATTGTTGCTCCATAATTTTAACAACATTTAGTTGAGTGATTGACTGATGATTAGCAATTCAGGAAATTAATTGATTTATTAATTTAATTGAGAATCTTGTATCAACCTCTGCATTATTTGTTGCTTGGTTATGTCTGCCACTTGAATGAGCAAACATCTGTTGACCATTGTTTGAGCAGTGATTGTAGACATAATACACTGAAGACACACACAAAGAAGACTTATTGGCTTTGGTGTTCATGGGTTAATATGATAACAAGGTCAACACTTACCAGCTTTATAAAATTCTGATATCTTTAAAAAATAAATAATGAGCAGTGATTGAGTTTTTGGCACAACTGAACAACTGAAACTAACTTTCCTAAATAGAAATGTTTAACGTCTTTATTCATATAAAGATAGATGCTGTGGTAATATTCTGTCTTCTACTAGAACACAACATACCTTGACTAATTATTAAATTAAACTCTTGTTTATGTTGGCACAAAACTTCACAATACTTAAAGAAATTGATGAAATTATTGTATCCAACAGTTGGATTTTGTTGCCCTTTAATGATGACCCAACACGTGGATTGTACGGCCTTATAGTGATGGCCCAACAGGTGGATTGTGTGACACTTTAGTGATGGCCCAACAGGTGGATTGTATGGCCCTATAGTGATGGCCCAACAGGTGGATTGTGTGGCCCTATAAGGATGGCCCAGCAAGTAGATATTGTGGCCCTATAGTGATGGTCCAACAGGTGGATTGTGTTACCCTATAGTGATGGCCCAACAGGTGGATTGTGTGGCCTTATAGTGATGATCCAACAGGTGGATTGTGTTAACCTATAGTGATGGCCCAACAGGTGGATTGTGTGACACTTTAGTGATGGCCCAACAGGTGGATTGTATGGCCCTATAGTGATGGCCCAACAGGTGGATTGTGTGGCCCTATAAGGATGGCCCAGCAAGTAGATATTGTGGCCCTATAGTGATGGTCCAACAAGTAGATATTGTGGCCCTATAGTGATGGTCCAACAGGTGGATTGTGTTACCCTATAGTGATGGCCCAACAGGTGGATTGTGTGGCCTTATAGTGATGATCCAACAGGTGGATTGTGTTAACCTATAGTGATGGCCCAACAGGTGGATTGTGTGGCCTTATAGTGATGGTCCAACAGGTGGATTGTGTTACCCTATAGTGATGGCCCAACAGGTGGATTGTGTGGCACTATAGTGATGACCCAGCAGGTGGATTGTGTTGCCCTACAACAACAACATTTCTCTGCTGCAACTTGAATTGTTCACCATATGTAGTTACCAAGCTTTTCAGATTGCTTATATTAGAGGTCTGGAAGAATTCCATCAAGCAGTAGTCAGGGTTATTTTTTTTAAGAAGGTTGCATGGTTTCTCTGCAATAAATTGAGTTCTCCACCATTTACCAAACTTTGTATATGGCCTTGCACTTTGGCTAAAGAAGAACCCTTTTGATTTGGGTAACAAAATGTCAAAGGTCTAGGTCACTAACTGAAAGATTTGTTGCTGTTGTTCTAGGGTTTAATGCCATTTTTCAGCACAATATAGGCTATACATGGCGGCCAGTATAACTGGTGGAGGAAGAATCCTGGAAAATCCAGGGAAGAACCACCAACCCATGAGAAGCTACTGGCAGGCTTTCCCATGCACCCACACAAGCCGAGCATTGGACTCGAACCTACGCAGACAGAGGTGAGATAGCAGTGTTCCGGAATGGTGAGTGCTTTAGACCACTTGGCCACTCGGGGCCCCCCTAACTGAAAGAAGAAAAATGGTTTCTGTACAATATTGTGTGCTATCTACCATTTAAACTTTGTGGATGAGGTTGAACCCTATTGAATTCAGTGTGAAAAGTCAACAGTGAAGGTCACTGTGAATGAAACAATTAAAGTGGCTTCTGCACAATAACATTAGTTCTATGTCATCTACTTTGTTGATGGCTTGCACTTGCTGTAATTGATTTTTTGGTCAAAGGTTAAGGTCTCTGACTGATATACAGTTTTTGCACAATAGCTTCAGTTCTTCACCATCAAGAGTTACCAAACTTTGTAGGTGGCTTGCACATTGGGTAGGGAATAATTCCTATTGATTTCAGGGTCAAAAGCTCAATGGTCAGGGTCCTATTGACTGAAAGTAGAAAAATGATTTCTGCACAGTAGTACTAATTCTGCAGGGGCCCCGAGTGGCCGAGTGGTCTAAAGCACTCTCCGTTACGGATCACTGCCATCTCACCTATGTTTGCGTGGGTTCAAGTCTTGAATTCAGCCAATGTGGGTATGTGAGAAAGCTTGCCAGTAGCTTCTCGTGGGTCGGTGGTTCTTTCCTGTGTTTTCCCGGGTTCTTCCTCCACCATTAATACTGGCCGCCATGTATAGCCTATCGTGTGCTGAAAAATGGCATTAAACAACAACAACAACAACAACAACAACTAATTCTGCATCATAGATTTTGACCAAGCTTTGGCAATAACTTGCACAAGGCATAAGAAAGAAAAGCCTGTTGATTTGGGGCAGTAGGAAAATGGTCAAGGTAAGAGTGACTATTAGAAGAAAAATGGTTTCTGCCAAAAACAAAATCCATTTATCAACAATGTATCTTTATCAGATTTTTCAGATTACATGGATGGTGGGTAAGAAATAATCCTCTTGATTTGGATGTTAAAAGGTCAGAGGTCAAGATCACTGATTATATGAAGTAAACAGTGTTGGAATAACAACAGTAGTTCTAGATGACATACCTTGAGTAAAGTTGGAGTAAGGCTTGGCTTAAAGTTTGAAAGAGGTGTACTGATCTTGAGGTCAAAAAGTTAAAGTGCAAGGTTTTTGTGGCTCAAAGAAAAATGGGTTTTGCAGAACGACTTTTGATCTAAAGTAATCTCCTTGACTAAATGTACAGATAGTTTCCATTTAAGGATAAAAAGTAATTGATACATTTTGGTGTCTAAAGGTCATGGCCATGGTAAGTTTAATAAGAAAATAAGAGTTTCAGGTTTTGTTTTAAGAGGTTAAGTTGCTTGATGTTATTAAACTCCATTTGTTTGTGACCTCCAGAGTTAACCATATCCTACTAGAGTCTACACAGAGTACTGGTACTATTTTGATTTTATTATTTTGTATAACATACCATTCACTGTACTCTGGTTAGCATTTTGGTTTGTTCTCTGGAGAAAATAGCTAACTTGCTCTCTGTTTTAGCTCCATTAATGTCCAGGTGTTAATAGGTATTGTTTCAGTGGACCTTTGATCTAAGTAATGTCTTATGAAGGTTACAAAATAACACTGACTTTTTCAATTTAATTACATTTGAGTTTTATATTCAGTCTCCATTAGGTGGGAATACAGGATGATATACATCACAAATCCACTTAATAACCTTGGTGGAACCCTGGAAATGGTCCTGTTAATGATTGTGAGAACATCAAAAGAAATTTGACTTACAGAAAGTTTTCTATTGACCAATTGTTTGAGGATTAACTTGAGGCTTCTCTCCTGACATTTCAAAGGACTCTTCTTTTTATTATTAAAAATAAATCATGTCATAGATTCCTCTGCATGAAAATGCATTAGGTCAGAGTTGCTTTGCATGTTATACGCTGGTGTGCTGTTAAACAATAATCAATAAATTGCATCATTTATTATATATATATATATATATATATATATATATATATATATATATATATATATATATATATATATATATATATATATATATACATACATACATGTGACTATATTTCACTGGTGAAGGGCTGGTAGATTTGTGTACCCTTGAATGCAAGTCTGACTGTAGGAGGAAATCACTAAAGCATTTTTGCACTTTGTGTCAATTTTAGTTTTGCATAAAACACATATTTGGGATAACTAAAACTGAAATTTTCTTCATTTTAGGCCACCCGGACAGCCATGGCTCTATTATGTAGAGAGTGATAAGCGTGCAATGAAAGGCTCTGACATAGTTGTGGATACCATGATCACTACACAGTACACATTTGATCCAGCATCATACCTACAGTATAGAGTGGCTCGATATAACCTGAAGGGACAATATATTGACACATCGGATATGTTCAGTCGCAGATTTCAGCTGTGTGTTGACACAAACAAGCGCTCCAATGCTGCATTCAGATTTGGAACTTACTACAAGCAAACTGTAAGTTAAAGTTCTTTCAGCTGAGTAAAGAGATAGTGTGTTAGTGTATCATATTTTTGTTATGTAAATGTCATGTTAATAACAGTAATACTGTGGCATCACTTTACCATTCCAGAACTCATGGTTCCCATCAAAGCTAATTATTTCCTCCAATTAGTACTGCAGGGTCAGAATTAGAAAGAACATGATCTCAGTCTGACTCCTCATCAGAATTAAAAAGTACATGATCCCAGTCTGACTCCTTATCAGAATTTAAAAGTACATCATCCCAGTCTGACTCCTTAGCAGAATTTAAAAGTACATCATCCCAGTCTGACTCCTTAGCAGAATGGAAAAGTACATCATCCCAGTCTGACTCCTTTGGCACAGCCAATGGACATAATAACATTTTAAGTTTCCTTGGACAATGTCTGTGTTAAACATGTGCTATATCACTTTTCAAAAATTCCCTTTGTCTTCAGTTTTAGATTTGCTGTTTTGTGCATTTCATCTTTTTTTTCAGTTGAGTGTTTGTCCCCTCAGTCTGTGCTTATCTGAATGTTTTCTGTTTTCTTTTTGTACATTTTTGTTAGTTACTACTAATCATGCACCAAACAAGCTTGTGTGGTGGTCTTTTATCCATTATCCATTAACTGTTTGTCTATTAGCACAAATTTGTTATCGCTACTACTTCTACTGCTCTGGTGGACTAAGTAGTCAGAGCTTCCACCTCAGATGTAGGAGTTCGCAGGTTCAAATCCTAATCAAGTCATACCAAAGACTTATAAAAATGGTGCCCGCAGCTGCCTCACTTGGTGCTAAGCATTAAGAAATCAGTGTTAGGACTGGTCAGCCAGGTATCAGGATAATGTGACTGGGTGGGACATGATACCACATGTTTGTAGCATGATGCCTCAGTGCAAGACATCACTTTAAACTGCCACACTGCTGATATTATAATAATTTGACTGAAAAATCATTCAACTACATTAAAAATGCAGATCACACACACACACTCACTCACTACTAATTCTAAAGTACTTGAAGAATTGCTTTGAAATTTTACACACACATTCATCCTATGGTCTTTGTTGTTGTAACACCAGTATAGCCACTACAGCAGCAGATTTGAAAATCATTTTTTATTGCTAAATCTCTTGAATGGATAGTCCTATCAACTAGGGATATCCACTAAAAGACTTCTTCTGATATCTACTTGGCCCTAAAGAAAATGGTGCCAGTTTGACATCCAATATGTTCACCATGGCAGCCATCTTGAAAATCTTGTTATTGCTACTTCTGATCAACAGAAAGTCATATTGATGTTGGTTTTTCATCAGAAAACTTCTTTTGATGTCTAGTAGGTGCTGATCTGAGCTAGAGCTACTGAACAAAGAGTCATATTGACCTATGGTTTTCACCAGAATATTTCTTATGTTGTCTAGTTTGTCATAAATGAAAATGGTTCTGCTCAGACATGTATAATAGCTAATGTGGCCATTTTGAAAACCTTGTTAATGCTGTTATCAACAGGGTTTTCACCAGTAGATGTTTTATGATATCTGGTTGCCTGTAAATGAACGTGGTGCCTCATGTGTGACTGCCACAATAGCTGTCATGAAAATCTTGCTGTTGCTATTATCCCTAGAATGGATGGTCATATTGAATGCGGGCTTTTACCAAAAGAATTCTGCCATTGGGTCTGACCCTGATCTTTCTAATCTCAATTAGGTATTGTGAACTTAAGCACCAAGTATCTCACTCTTTAATGTACAGGATCTTTTGTGTTTTTTGGGCATTGTCAAAACCTCCTTATAAACCAGCCCATGAGTGAAGCTTCTTCAATAACTTTATTGTGAATACTGTTTTTCTGCTGTCCTTAGTGTCTGTGAGAAGAAGTGAGCTTCATGTCTTGCCTGTAGAAAACAGTAGTTAATGGTTTAACGATAAGTGTGATTCACATTCTCATCTTTGCCAACTTGGATTTCTGGCTGAGAATCAACTAGTTTTTGAAGCTTCACTTCTGTTGAGATCTCCAGTTTTGGTTGTGTCTCTGCTGGGAATGATCAAGACAGGCTCCTTTGCCCATCTTGGGCCTCAAGGTTTCTTTCAGCTTCTCAAGGGAGAAGGAAGGGTCAAAAACATCTCTTCTTGCCTATTAAGGGTTCATCTAATACTTTGGCAGCCACTGTTTCCAGGTGGATGGTCTTCACTGTCAGGAGAGCTTATCAGTCCACCACAGAGAGGAACCTCTTTTTAATGAGAATTAAAGCCCATGAAGTTAGGGCTATTGCTACATTTTGGGCTTATTTGATGAATCACTTGTCTTTGGATAATGTTATGACTGGTGCCTTATGATGGTTGCACACTACCTTCTCCTTTTACTTTTGATCCTAGGTACATGAGAATGAAGGCATCTTGTTGTGTTGCACTATAGTGATGGCCCAACAGGTGAATTGTGTGGCCCTATAGTGATGGCCTTGCAGGTGGATTGTGTGGCCCTATAGTGATGGCCCAACAGGTGGATTGTGTGGTCCTATAGTGATGGCCCAACAGGTGGATTGTATGGCACTATAGTGACAGCCCAACAGGTGGATTGTGTGGCCCTATAGTGATGGTCCAACAGGTGGATTGTGTGGTCCTATAGAGATGGCCTAGCAGGTGGATTGTGTGGCCTTATAGTGATTGCCCAACAGGTGCATTGTGTGGCACTATAATGATAGTGATGGCCCAACAGGTGGATAAGCTTTCTACCAACTTGTAGTAGTGAACACTTCTACTGTATTGGTAAGCACATTTGTTTTGTAAGTCATATTTATTAAGGTCAGCAGCCTCCCTCCTAATTACTAAATTCAGCAATGCAATAGAAGCAAGTCCAAGTCAAAAGAGGATGGCATGCTGTTGTTGTTGTTGTTGTTGTAGGGTTTAACGCCATTTTCAGCACACAATAGGCTATACATGGCAGCCAGTATTTATGGTGGAGGAAGAACCTGGGAAAACCCCCAGAAAGAACCACCGACCCACGAGAAACTACTGGCAAGCTTTCTCACATATCCACATTGGCTGAATCCATGACTCGTACCCACGCAGACAGAGGTGAGATGGCAGTGATCTGTAACTGAGAGCGCTTTAGTCCACTCGACCACTTGGGGCCCCGATGGCATGCTGTATGTTGGCTATGACTAAGGAATCAGACTGGGATCACATTCTTTTTTATTCTGACCCTTCAGTGCAGATTGGAGGAGGAAATGATCAGCTTGGGAAGGGTACTAGTTGTCCTCAGGAAGGAAAGCAATGCAACTGTAGCAGTTAAGTATTAGATATTTTTTCTAAATTTAAATTATATTTACCCCACCACCACCAATAAAACAAAAACATTTTTTTATTGCCTAAATTTATTTCTGTTTAATTTATGTCATGGGTCATCCATATTTATCATCAATTAAGTTAACAATATTTTCAGCAGAGCTGGGGTCTATTGTCTGTTGTTCAAGTTGTCAGATTGCACTTTGATTAATCTAACATACAAACTTGTTATGTAAGTTGTAGATTGACAGACAAAAACATTAGTATAAAGATTGTTATGTTTTCCTTTTTTCTTTCACTTTTCAGTGCACGATTTCTGCACTTGACCTCTGGGACACCACAAAGTACCCTCTTGAGTTCTTTGATCTCTGTATCCTTTGAATGATGATGCTAAACTGGGCAGTAAAAGTTCCTTGTCTAATTGCTTGGGGAAAGTTGAAAATTGTACATGCTGATGCATCAGAGACAGCTTGCTGAGTGGGTTCGCCATTCATTTAACAAGTCTCACTCTCAATTCCAAGTTGGATATTTGCAGGTCAGTTCGTAGGTCAGTTTAGGAACGATTTTGAAGAGCAGTGAAAAGAAGTTACTTCAAAGCAGAAATTTTTTTGGCTCAAATTAAGCACATAATATACAGATATAATTTCTTCAATTTTTTAATTGTTTTGTACTGGTATGGTCCAGTCTAATTTCTTACAAAATGGTATGAACCATGCTGATCACATATGAATTTAAGGCTAAATGTTGACATGGACTCAGCTGTTTTATGCATTTTGAAAATCTTGTTTCCTTCATTAGACCCATTTGTGATATGCCAACTACATGTATAAGGCCAGAGGGATTGATTTATCATATCGTCCCTCTATTTTACCAGTTTCTTTTCTGGACAGTAACTTGAGTGATAGACTGTCACAGATGCAATACTTTGTGGACTGCATGCACTTGGAGTACAGAAGAAATCTGTTGAGTTCAGGCTCAAAAGCTCAAAGGTCAAGGTCACTCTGACTAAAGAAGGAAAATGGTTTCTACACAAAAAACCTTATTTATTTTGGGGTCAAAGGTCATGGTCACTGACTAAAAGAAGCAAAATGTTTCTGCACAAATACTCACCAATTTACAGCTATCAAACTTTGTGTATGGTGTGCACTTAGGGTAAAGAAGAACCCTATTGATTTGGGGCTGAAAAGGTCAAGGTCACTGGCTGGAAAAAGAAAAATGGTTTCCATTCAATATCTTAAGTTGTTCATCATCAACAGAAACCAAACATTTTGCAGTTTGTGTGCGGTGTAAGGAAGAATCCTGTTACATTTGGAGTCGTAAAGTTA
This sequence comes from Sinohyriopsis cumingii, assembly GCA_028554795.2. NCBI lineage: Eukaryota > Metazoa > Mollusca > Bivalvia > Unionida > Unionidae > Sinohyriopsis > Sinohyriopsis cumingii. The sequence goes on from CM068838.1 coordinate 125,561,101, forward strand.
AAGGTCAAGGTCACTGAGTGAAAGAATAAATGTGGTTTCCATACAGTAACATTTGTTTTGCATGACATTCCTCAGTCATCACTGTGGATTGCTTTCACTTGGGAAAAAGGAGGTGACTGGTGTTTTTTAGGATTAGTAGGTCAAGGTCTCTGTCCAAAAGAAGAAAAGTGGTTTCCACACAAGAACATTTCTTCTACATCTCAGACTTGGACCAAACTTTGGATTGGTTATTGAGTCAAAAGTTAAAATATCAAGACGACTATGACAAAAGAAAAATGGTTTATGTGCAAATATTTAAGTTTAAAATAAGTTAAAATTTAATTTAAAAATTTAATTTAAATCAGCGCAGAAGACCATTGAACATTGGATGGGTGAGTATGGTACCATTTGTGGTACTGTGGTTTACATTTATGCAAAATTTTAAAAGGTTTGATCTGTCATGTGTAGGAGAGTCCAGGATCAGAGATTTGTGGAAGGGGCAGGTGGGTGGGTAAGTGTTGGGTATGGATAGGTCAGATAAAAATCATCAAGTCCTTTATTGAGATCCATTGTGTTGTTGCTGTGTTCCTTAACCTTTTCCTTAGATCTTAAGGTTACTACAAATGGAGTGGATCAGTTATTGCCAATTCCCATCAACATTCTGAACATCAAAAATACATACTCGGACAACAGAGGTGAGTTTTTATTGTACTAAACATTTTAAAACGTTTTGACAATGTTTGTTGTTGAGCCCATGTCATTGGAAAAGCAAAAGGGGTGGTTATTTTTCCTATGGTAGTGGCATTGATGGCATTGTCATGAACTGTTTTTGTTTTGCCAGTATAGTGTAGGCAAGATGTAGTGCTTACTTTTATGATGGCAGTGGCATTGTTGCTTGTGTTTGCATTAGTGTGCTATATGTATATACCTTTCTCAGAGCTGTTGTATGTGCAGTCATGAAATTTGATGGATATATTAATTATGGATGGTAATACTCATTATAAGCAAAAGGAGGTTACATGGACTTACTTTTTATGTTCCATTGGTTGTGCTAATTTTTTGCATTAGCTCAGTGTTTGTCATTGAATGATTCTCTGTAAATCTTACATAATGCACCAGTGGATTAGGTGAGACATTGCCATTTGATGAATTCTTGTTAAAATTTTGCTGGAAGTTATTTTTGAATTGTGACCTCAAATGGTATGCCCCAGTCTTCCTTTTATAGAATTAATTGTACATGAACTTGTTTGATAAGTCATCAATTGCTATATAGCATATGCATCATGGATTAAGGAAAATCTATTTTCCCAATGTGGAAATTAATCTGTCCATGTTGTGGCTCATAGATTAAGCTTTATTGCCCCAATTAGAAAGTTGCAGCAATATGTAAAAGTGGACATTGTGTGGAATTTATCTGTTGTCTGAGCTACAGCACAAAATGCTCTTTTTAATTTGTACACAATACTGTTTAATATTCAATGGTTCATCCATGAAGATGCATTGACATATATGTATTGTAGTGGATGAAAAATAAATTTCCAATTAAAAATTCACAAAACTATTTGGATGCTTCACAAACTATACAAGATTTATGAGAGAGAGAGATAGAGAGGGAGAAAGTCTGCTTTCAAACACGCAACAGGAAAAAGAAATAACAGTAAATATTAATGGGTTTAATTCCATTATTAAAATAAAAAATGCAAGAAAAGCCATGATGGGTTATTTCATTCTCTCAGTAAACTTTTAAATAGTTTGCTTAACATGTTCCCACACAATGTAATATAAACATCACTTTTGAAGATACGACATATGCTAGTTTTTAGTACTGGTGACCAAAATAAACATGTCCGTGCAACTTATTTTCTCAAGAACTAGACACTTGTTTCCTTTTACTGTAGAACTACTTTTTTTATGAAGCTGCATCCTATAGCGAACAGTTTCCAAACACATTTCAAAAATGCATACTCCATAATGGTCAATGCCTATTTCTGAGTTAGGGATAAAAGCTACATGTAACATTGATCAAAATTTAATCTCTCTCTCTCATTTTTGCATATAATAAACACATTAATTACAAAGAAATATGCATTGTTTTAAAAAAAGAAAGTCTTTAGAGGAATGGAGCTTATATTGTGTCGTGTTGAATGATTACTGGGGAGAATAGAAATGTTATATTGCTTGTTTTCTATACCAGTAGAACCAGTTTTACACAAAAATATCAGAACTTACCCTCATTTTCTTTCTTAGTCCATGTTATAAATCAGAAATATATTTTTTTCCACAAGCAAAAAAAATACAATTTCAATCAGAAGTTAATGTTTTAACGAAGCTCAATGCCTTCCTGACTGACAGTTGTTAACAAGCAAAATGGCTGAATTTCAAAGTAAAAAGTTGCTTCTCAATTGGCACATGATGATAGTCAGCAAAAAAGTGACTAACAACATATTCTTTTCCAGAAAATCACTTTGTTTATGGCATGAACAGTCACTGATAGAGTGGGCTTGAATACAGTATAGATGAATTCCATACATTTAAATATTGTCATACTCTCAAATAACCGATGTAATTTGAAGTCTGCATATGAAGCTACAGAAGAATATTTTCATTCATAGCTCTCATATTTTGCTTTGCATTATGTTAATATACGATGGCATGTTATTCTGACCGAATAAACTTGAGAAAAAATTATTATATCCCCTGTATTTCATCGTGCATGTAGGCTATAAATGTAAATAGTACAGGGTTTGTTTGGCGATACTACTGGTTATAATTATTAGTCTCAAAGGTTATCTTTATTGTAAAAATTGTTTATAGCCACGTGTCTCTGACATTTATTTAGTTTGATAAATGGAATGAAACTTTGCTTGATATAAACTTGTTTCAGATCATATCTAAAGGATGATTATAATAAATTATAACTATCTTCAAGAATATCCGTGTTTATGTGGCTTTTCATTTTTTATTTGTGTACATCTTTAAATCATTTTTTGTTTGTTTAAAGGATGTTTTGGAAATAATAAGGACTTAAAAATGGAAACTGCAACAAGTAACCAGTCCAATAAGTACTTTTATGAAATATCATTTATTGAGAGCGAACATTGAAGTTGCTGCTTAATGCAGAACTGTATGGACATTTCTGCCTTTATATATGATAACAGAACTCATAACTGATCAGCATGGATGTATGCTGTAGTTCATTAATTTTTCTGAGAGGATAATAAAAAATGTATAACTTTGCAAATTTTTTTTTTTACATTATGCACATTTATCTCTATGTATCCATTGCTAGGCCACTGTTAAATGCCACAAGAAATTAGACCACTCAATAGTTTGTACACATAAAGGTATGAAATTGACACCTACCATCATGGGGTGTACAGAATCAGGATTTCTCTCATCTGTTTGTTTAGTGTGTCAACTGGTGGAATGAATACAATAAAATCAGTGAGGGATGCCATTATGACCCACTATGGCTGCAATAAAATCCATTGCAGAATTCCATTAGATTGAGTCGATGTTCCACCTGACTTAGTGGGTATCTGATATTCATGGTGGACACTTAACACCTTGCTACTGTATCCACGTCCACCCAATCGAGTGGACAGTCTGTCATCCACTATGTTTGTACTGTAAATTTTGTGGTAGATTAACAATGATGACTTTGCTTGATGCATGTAGTGTGCAACATGACAGGAAACAAGAATGTAGAAGGCACATTTAAACCACAAAAGTGAAGGTTGTTGGATAAAATTTGAAGTATTAATTTATTTATATGTTCAGATTTCAACTTGTAGAATGTATATATTCCTACTTCATGTTCATGTGGATTTCATCTATGTTACCACCAGTAATGTAATTTTTTCACAAAGCCATGACAATTGATATCCAAGAATGGAAATAAATTGATATTATTTAAGTTTGGTTGAAATAAGAATTTTATGGTTCCTATTGAAATTCTATTTCCAGCCAGTTCATCAGCGGATTGGGTTCTGGTCAGGCGTTTCTTCCTGGTGGACAATCAAGCCATGATTGCAGGTCAGAGTTACAATAACAGATTGTGCGCACATATCCATTTGCACCCCTGTTTTGTCCCCCCCCCCCTTTCAAGATTTAAGTCTCTGGAGGGTTTAGGATATACACAGGGACCAAACTTAGTGGATGGGTGGTTATAGGGATGAGAATATCAGTAGGTGCCAAGTTATGATCACATATTTAAATCCACATGGTATAATCCAGACATCTCATTCATGACTCTATCTGATATGCATGGACACATGGGGTAGTCATAATGTGTACCAGTACTCAGATGTGACTGACTTAAAAACTTGCAAGTTGTTTCAGTTTAAGTAAAACCGTACCCTTTCCACCACAGCATTACTGTTAAAAGTAGATAAACTTTTTTATGACCTCACAAAAAAGGCAAATCAGAATTTGACCAAATCATTTTAAGTTACTTGTCCTGTACAGTTGCATATTTTAACATAAAAACTACATTACTTTTGGTGGGCCCAAGGGTTATTGAATGGTCCAAAGCACTTGCCTTCACCAATCACTGCCATCTCACCTCAGTCTGAGTGGGTTCGAGGCTCGGATGTGGCCAGTGTGGGTATTCTGGTGTATTGTTGGTTCTTATCAGGGTTTTCCCTGAGTTATTTCTTCATCTGTTATACTGTCTTAAACCTACAACAACAACAACATGAAAAACATTACTTTTGTTTGCAGTTTGTATCTGATATGGGGGGAAATGACCAAAATTGTAAATAACCCCTCATGGGATTCCATGATTTTTCTAATATAGCGATTTTCAAAAATTTACTTTGAACTTGGTTTGATATTCACCTTTCTAAGTTAACTTATTTGGTACAAAAGCAAAGAAATAAGAAGAAACTAAGCAACAAATTAATAAATGAGTTAATAAATATATAAATGCAAAGAATGTTTTCAGCAGTTTTTAATCGATTAATGAATCGGTAGGTGAATTGGTTATGCCTTTTCGTAAAACACAAATCGCTATTTACATAATATTGTTAAAGTTTGGAAACACAAGTTTGTATGTTTTTATCATCCAAGGAGAACTTGCGGAAGTTAGGCAGTGATAGTTGGTAACTTAATTGGGAAATGGTTAATGGTCAATCAGCTAACAAAACACTTGTCTGTGAATATATGAGTTAATTGGCACATTTAATATCAACACCAGCCATTATGCCTTGATGCATGCCGTCATTTTGCCCTGAGCTTCAACACTGGAACTACCTGCCTAATGTGAGGGAGCATCTCAGAAACTATGGTCACTCACTCTACCTTGAAAAACACACAGGGCAAATTTGTTTTCACTTTCCTAATAGAAGAAGGTGAAGTTTACATTTTTTTTTAGGTGACTTAGTCACCCACTTCACCTGGTAGTAAGACCCCTGATTAGTATTTTCAGTGTCTCAAAAAAGCAGGGCCAATTTCAGTTAAGCATGGCAGAATATGCTGTACTAAAATTTTGTCTGTGGTGGCTTCTTTAACAATCAGCTGGAAATCTATTTTCTTCTTCATTACAACAGCTGAACCAATTAGATCATAATTAGTAGGAAAGTGTTTAGAGTTTGCTTTATCAAAATTGTGTCCATGGTGGCCTTTCTAGTAGTGGTATGGTTTCCACCTATTTTCAGCTTCCTTAGAATGGCAAAGTCTATTTCAGTCAAATAGTAACATTTCTTAGGATAAGCTCAATGCCAAATTTATTTGGTATGTCTTCACTAGCAGTGGTAGGGCTTCCTTAGTAACTGGGCAAAAATTATTTTTGATATTTGCTCTAGAACGACTGGGTCAGCTTTAATTAAGCTTGATATGAATTTTTGTTGTGACATGCTCTATCACAATTGTGTCAAGTATGCCTCCACTATCAATAGTGTGGCTTCCTTTGCAACCAGATGGAAAAACTATTTTCAGCTTTTCTATAGTTTCAATCTTGTGTGTATGTGCATGTGTGTGCATGCATGCGTGCCTTACTTTACTACCATACAATAATATCCAATGTGTTTGGTAGAGCCCCAGCATTAACATGATGCACGTTCATACATGTATATTTTAGTCTGGCAGAAAATAATGATAGTAGAAGCACAGGCAAACAATATATAAGATGCCATCAATTTGTAACCAAACAACTGGGAATCATTCTGATTTGAGTCTTTCAACACAAGGCACCTGCCATATTACTACATTTGCCTTGTAGACCAAGGGGTATCAGGTGAGCAGTATCAGGTCCAAGCTTGAACCTCTTGTTATCAGATTAATTTTGAAACAGATCTTATGCTGATCAAATATTAATTCTTACTGAACATTGATTTTTCTGAGGAATTCTGTTAGTGTTAAACATTTGCCGATTTCCTTGTGTTTTTCTTGTACATGTCCAGCTGTGGAGCTGCCCCATAATAGGATGAATTTATTGTAAAATTATAAATGCATCAGATGTGATTGAATCTCATCAGGAAATGGTGTACAAAAATAGATAATTTGATAACAGTCCCAGCTTACATATCAGTCACTTCAACAGCAACCTCTCGTGTATGTATCCAGCCACAATTAAGGTTCCACTCCAGAGTTTCACACATTTGCACAGGGTTAATCCTTGCAAAAAAAAAAAAAACAGGAATGTATAGATCTTAAATGAGTTTTAAAAAATAAAAAACACCCATTTTTCTTTATTTGAAATTTTAATTTTTTGACATACAGCTAGACATTGTAATATACATCGTTCAGATGATTCCTAGCTTTACATAGCTATTTTCACGTTTGTAATGTCAGAGAAGCAAGGTAATATTTTTATGTCTTAGCCTCATAGCATGAGTACCAGTATAAAAAAGTAATTATTTATGATATTTATAAAAGTGATTGCCTACATTAAGTAGCCATCGGAAATATTTCATTTATAACATTGTGCCCTTTTGGTCATGTAAACAGTGTACAGAGAGTTGCAAGAATTTTGTTTGCTGTGTTTTCAGATGGTTTTCGTAATGCTCCCGCTACGATGGTGCGCTATGCCAAAAGCATTCAGATTGTTGTACGTCTTCAGGATGACACAACAACAGGACTTATCTACCCGCCATATTTTAAGATTGATTACAGCACTGTCACCAGGACTGATGCTGTGAATGGAGCATCAGTGGATGTGAGTACATGTAGTCAATTTAATGATTAAAAAAAGTGACAGGTTACCATGTTTCTATGTCATGATATTTTATATGCCATGGATTTGTTGATGGGTTCACAGGAGCTTAAATAAGACACAGTTCAGATGGGACCCAGACCCAATTTGACTTAGTTCAAAATCATGCAGAATTTCAGCAATTTATTCCTTTAAAATGTGCGAATGAACCCTGCCATCCCAAATTATAGGCCCATACCAAGAGATATTATTAAACACAGAATGCTTTGCTAAGTTTGGTATTATAATGCCTTGGATTTTAGAGTGCCTGCCTCAGATGCGGGAGGTCGCGTGTTCGAACCCCTGCAGAGTCATGCTAAAGAGTTATAAAATGGTAACTTGGTGATCAGCATTAAGAGGTTGGTGTTACAACTGGTCAGCCTGGTGTCAGGATAATGTGACATCGTGGCAATGTGACTATAATTATTGAAGCTTCGTTGAAAATATAAATCACACATACATAATACATTTTGTCGGTAGAAAAGGCATTTTAAAATGCTTAGTAAGCATTCTTTTATTAGAGCGCTCTTTTTGTGAATTTTTGAGCTCTTTCACTGCTGAAAGAATAAGCAGGTTTGTTTGCCAGAATCAAATTTTCCAAACGTTCCATAAGAAGCAAAGTAGTGTGCATGTTTCGTCTTTAGTAAATGTCATTAAAAAAAATCCTGGTGAAATTGTCACAGATAATATTCTACCAAGATAGAGTATACACATTTTGAAACTGTTTTAAACAATATGATAATCTTCATATATTTCACAACAATTTTATAATGATAATTTTTATTCCTGTTTCCTCCATTTTTTCAGGTTTCCTTTGAAGTGACATACACAATGTCACAGACTAATTATGAGAGAAACTTTCAGATTGCTATTGGCACACTCAGCACGCTTGGAGTTATCTATGCTGGATATCGGACCTGGGTTTGGTCAAAGAGATCAGGAAGACCTGCCATAGACTTTCCATCCATCATCAACTTCATCTTCTTCGTTTCAGGATCGTTGTCAAATGTCTTTTTTGTTGTTTCATTCGGATTGGCTTTCTACTGGCTTATCTTCTTCAAGGTAAGTTCAAACACTGAGATAGAAGTTGGTACGTTATTTCATCTTTTTCAAGGGCTTTCAGTTACAACTGCTGCTGTGTATACTTGAGTACCTGACTCCATATTAGGTACATCTTAGATTCAGTTCCAGATCTGATACTCGAGTACCTGGGGCTCTTTTTTTTTCTTGTTTATCATGTATACGAGGTCTGTGCACAATTAGTTTAGAAATGCAAGCAAGAATGTTTCCACTTGTCCAGTCTTTGAATCAAACTGATTTTTTTCCCTAATAAAAGTTGCATTAGATTAGCTTTAATATTTAGATTTCATGCCTCTTCTTCAGTCTGTTTCCTTTTATATCATTGAATAATGCCAGATCATTTTTCTGTGTTCAGCCAACTGATGACCGTTGTTTTGTTGGTTAGCATTGTTGGTGCAATATTCCAAATTGAATTCATATTCTGATGGGGCAGTCGAAATATTGCACAATTGCAGTAGTGACTTTTCTAACTTGTCAGATGCTTTACATGAGCGTATGCTAAATAAATGAACAAGATTTGTGTATTGACAGTAATGGTTTACATATTGTTTATCTGTTTAAAAAATGCATGTAAAAGAGAAGGGGGTTGGTATATGTATTTTCAGACCCAAAATGTTGTTTATGAGTCATCGCCATTTTGAGTAATTAAAGGTGAATTGAGTCTGCCACTTTGAGTACCTTTTGCAAACCTAGAATTTACAAGCAACAGGGTCCATAAACCTTGACTGCTGCATAGTTGCTAGCCTGAGATAGAGAGGGAGGCTTAAAATTGTGAATACCAGTCTGAGATAGAGAGGGTGGTTCAAAATTTGGTTACCTTCCTGAGATAGAGAGGGAGGCTCAAAATCTTGGTTACCAGCCTGAGATAAAGAGAGAGGCTCAAAATTTTGGTTACTGACCTGAGATAGAGAGGGAAGATCAAAATTTTGGTTATCAGATTGAAATAGAGACAGAGAGAGAGGCTCACAGTTTTGGTTACTGGCCTGAGATAGAGAGAGAGAGGCTCAAATTTTGGTTACCAGCCTGAGGTAGACAGGGAGGCTCAAAATTTTGGTTGACATTTGGGAGCATAGGGGGTGAAATGTTAGTAACCTTTGTTGATACATGAGAATTGTAATAATCACTGTCCTACACAAAGATTCATCTTATGGATTTTAATATTAATATCGAGATTAGATCTGTAGAAGGCATTTAAAGTCGGTAAATTAATTCATGTTAGTGTTTGTCCTCCAAACACTTTATACAGACGATGTTCAATCCCTGGCAAACAATGACCTACAAATGCTTGTTCAATCAACTCACAGCTCACCCTAATTCATAAATCACTTAATTTAGCTACCTAATTAGGTAGCTTCAAATCTTCATAGTCAGTCCCACAGTGGATGATTGTTGCAGCTGTTGGGTAGGAATTTTGCTTGGCATCATAGTTCAGCAAAATCTGAGGCTGACAATAAAGTTTGGTATGCATCCTTTTATTTATTGAGTACATGGTCTGATTAGATTTTGATGCAGTTATCACAATTTCTCAGTATTGTTTTATGTTTTGGAATTCTTTGGATTTTGGGGGTTTGCAGTGTAGAGTATGCATCATGTTTTCCAAACATAGATATAGTTTTATTGTATTGATTTTTTTTTTCATTTTTGTCCCCTGACTTCAAGGAGTTGGACATAGTATGTGTTTCAATTCATCTATCTATATGACCAACTTTTGGTGACCTCACCATTGTGGGGTGGGGCAAGTATTCAATGATTGACTTGTTAGAACTTAGATTTTAACAAATACTATAGAGCCAGCAATGTGCTGATGTACAGTTACCCTACCCATCTAATTATCTGTATACCGATCTACCAACCAAACAGCCATATTTAGACGTAGTAACTTTACACTGGCCAGAATGGGGCAGAGTTGACAAAAATAGGGAGATATTGATGTTAAAGGTTCAAAATTTTAAACTTAAAAATAGTTTGAACTTTAGCTTTTGCACATTTCATGTCAGGTGATCAAAATACTAAAGAAATAAGTGAAACTTGATAAAAATATTGAAACACTTTCTTATATTTTGCTTCCCTAAAGTCGTTGTATGACACAGTTACGTCAAACTAAAAATATGTTATATTAATATAATATATTAATAAAATCAGCAGCAGCTTCCATTATTATAATGGAAGTGACTTTTTTCATGCATTTATTGAAGAAAAAAATACTGGCTAAAACAATTAATTTTATTAGTAATAGACCTTAATATGTCCACTGAGTAATAATTTGCTTCTGATTTGACTGCAACAATTAAAATTATCACTCAAATTTGGGGCAATGTTCATCAAATTAGGACCTGTCTTCTGAGCTTAAAGCTTCTTTTTTCAAACATTCTGCTTACCTCTTTGAAGGAAGAAGTCAAAATTTCAGTTTGATTAGTAACAGTGAAACAAGATGTTATACTCAGTTCTCAGGGGTACAGTGTAGGATGATGATGATGATGATGATGATGTTGGATGAGTTTAGTTATGAGCAAGATCCTTGTATATTAATATGGTGATAGTGCATTTGATTGTGTATTTTAACACTGGGGTGGCCATATTTATTTACCAATTTTTGAAAAGTCAAAATTTCAGTTTGATTAGTAACAGTGAAACAAGATGTTATACTCAGTTCTCAGGGGTACAATGTAGGATGATGATGATAATGATGATGATGATGATATTGGATGACTTTAGTTATGAGCAAGATCCTTGTATATTAATAAGGTGATAGTGCATTTGATTGTGTATTTTAACACTGGGGTGGCCATACTTTTTTTACCAATTTGGTATATAAGCTAATATCATTAACTTCTTGGATGAATTCTTTTATAAGTCACAACTACACTAATTTATGAAGTGATCGGATTGGCTGAGCTTGTGATCACTCTAGTGGTCATATTTCTGATCAGATTTTGCTTGGACCTGATATGCAAGCTTGTATGACCAAAATCTCTTAGTTTGATTATGAGTGACTTCCATGCATATGAATGAGGTGGTCTTGCATCAGACTGGCTGACAGATCTTATTTTTGAGGAGATTTTGATCCAATGTGTGTGATTGTATCATCAAAAGTTTCCATATGAGCAAGAAAAATCCATGGATATTAATGAGGATCTAGGTTGATCAGATGGTGGGAATTGAACCCACAACCTTCAGATCACAAGCCCAGCAAGTTAATGAGTTGGCAACTAAGCCACCACAGCTCCTCTGGGTGGTACTTTATGTAGTTTCTAAAGTTATGACTCCAGGGACAGGACCCCAGGGTAGTAAGGACAGACTCATGCTGTTTGCACAGATTAAATCACCTTGTAATACCAAAGAGGTGTGTGTACTTTAAGGATGATGCTGTGGTCAGTTTCGTGGTTATAAATCAGTGCTGAGTCCTCAGGAGCTTAGAGAGAGATAAAGATAGAGTGACAAAGAGAGAGATCCAGGGTACAGTGTTGTTTGTATGGAAGATGACATTTTTATGCTGAGAAAATGATCCCATGTATATAGTTTTGGAAAGAAGATAGATAACACCAACATTAACAGACAATTTACAATGATTTGCTTTATGATTTTCTTTCCCTATACAGTTCAATGCGTGTGTGAATTGGTATTCATAAGATGACATGCTACATTTTTTTCATTATACTCAGTTCTTAGGGGCCAGGGACTGTGGACCTCATAAAGAAACTGGGGGTGACTAAATCACCCCAGCAGATGGGAGGGTACGCCTCCACATCCTATCAGGCATCACCTTGTGATGTGTGGCAGATACCCTAATGAATGATATTATGACCACTTGAGCCTTGTGTTCATTTTTATATTCATTTTTAAATTTTCTGGACACAGACATTTTTGACAGAAACTTTGTCAGAACAATTAAATAACAAACCACTTTAGAAAGACAAATGTAAATTTGTATGCATATTTGTATGTGTATATAAATGACCAGATTAGAGTCATTACAGCAATTTATCTATTGTTTGGCAAGTGTTTGAACTTTTGGACATATTTAGGAACAAAACATATGTGAACACGATTTAGGAAAAGTCACATGAGGTAGATCAGTGAAAGATCATATAAGGTAGACCAATGAAAACTTATGAGGTAGACCAATGAGAAGTCATATGAGGTAAAAACCAATGAAAAATCATATGAGGTATACCAATGAAAAATCATATGAGGTATACCAGTGAAAAATTATGTGAGTTAGACCAGTGAAAAGTCATATGAGGTATACCAATGAAAAATCATATGAAGTAGACCAATGAAGAATCATGAGGTATACCAATGAAAATCATATGAAGTAGACCAATGAAAAGTCATATGAGGTTAAAAAAAAAACCAATGAAAAATCGTATGAAGTAGACCAATGAAAAATCATATGAAGTAGACCAATGAAAAATCATGAGGTAGATTGAAGAAAAATCATGAGGTAGACCAATGAAATTTGATATACATTGGTATCAGTAGATGACCTAAGTAGATTTTCATGCCATTATTGCAGTTCTGCAAATTTGTCTGCAGTTTTGGATTCATTTTTTTTGCCATGGAGTTTTTCAAAACATGTTTTATAAACACAATCTAGTTAAAATGACATCTATTATGTGTGTGTGCATGGGACTGCAACATTGTTGAATTTTGCTTGTTAGCAAGTTGCAGTAGCTGAAAGAAACCATGCAGAAAGTTTCTATGTATTTGTAGCGTCAGTCCGTGGTGTTCCTGGTCCACCCAGAGGGTCAAGCTTTGACGGACTGGCTAGGATTGTTTGGTGCTGCCTTTGCATTGAAGTGTCTGGAGCTGATTCATATGATTATCATGCAGTGCACAGCTGACATTTTTCTGATTGACTGGGAACGCTCGCGTGGGGCGGTCTCAGTAGATGCAGAGACAGGAAAGAGAAAAGAAATCCCAGTGTCAATCTGGAGGACATACTTTGTTGCAAATGAATGGAACGAGATCCAAACAACCCGCAAAATTAACAATGTTTTCCAGATTTTTGCTGTCGTTTTCTTCCTGGTTGTGGTGGGATTTGAAAATGTGACAACCAAGGATCCACTAGGGAATGTGGTGAAGGATGCAACAGATTATAAAGCTGATTACAGTTCTGTCTTTAGATATGGCACAGCTGTCTGTGTCTACCTTGTTATAGGTAAGTTTATGTGTCTTGGTTATTTATTGTATATGCATTGTAATATAGTATTGCAGTCATCATAATTCCAGTTTATATTACACATCTGTAAACTGTATATTATGAGATTTTCTATCCCTTATTGTATTGGCACATTAAGGACACATTCTTTATTCTTTATAATCTGTTCATATGCAGATAATATTTGCCCCAGATCTAATGGCACTATATATATATATATATATATATATATATATATACATACATACATACATACATACATACATACATACATACATACATACATACATACATACATACATACATACATACATACATACATACATACATACATACATACATACATACATACATACATACATACATACATACATACATACATACATACATACATACATACATACATACATACATACATACATACATACATACATACATACATACATACATACATACATACATACATACATACATACATACATACATACATACATACATACATACATACATACATACATACATACATACATACATACATACATACATACATACATACATACATACATACATACATACATACATACATACATACATACATACATACATACATACATACATACATACATACATACATACATACATACATACATACATACATACATACATACATACATACATACATACATACATACATACATACATACATACATACATACATACATACATACATACATACATACATACATACATACATACATACATACATACATACATACATACATACATACATACATACATACATACATACATACATACATACATACATACATACATACATACATACATACATACATACATACATACATACATACATACATACATACATACATACATACATACATACATACATACATACATACATACATACATACATACATACATACATACATACATACATACATACATACATACATACATACATACATACATACATACATACATACATACATACATACATACATACATACATACATACATACATATATATACACACACACCGCTCCCTTGATAACTCGTGCCTGGATAACTTGCAATCCCGCTTATAACGCAGTGTCCATCTTGGCTCCCGATTTTTTCCAGAGAAAATGTATCTAAAATATCTTTAAAATATACTGAACATGAAAAAATTACGATAAGAATTGATAATTAAACTTTGATACATTGCTCGTTTTATCGTCGAAAATGGTGATTAATGCCCGTAAAAATATAATCCATATTTTGAAATTTGCAAGTTCTAAATAGGAATTAATTTCAGAGATCTCGAAAACGCTTAATTACGCGTATTTGGACGCCAATTTTTGATCTGGGACGCAGAAAATCACTGAGGCAGGAGTCCTCCGTACACATGTAATAGGTGCGTGGGAAAATTCAAAGATTTGCCGGTTCTGTTTCAGCCACCTGCTTTGTGGGAAAATGTGTTGATCAGTTAACTGTGCTGATATTTACAACGACAGAATTCAGTGACTGAAAAACTCTTTGATGTACATACATGTTGCCATTTTATAAGAGTACATAAAAAAAAAGAAACATGATGCAATAGATAGGCGGCTAGTTCAAAGGCTTTGACTGGTGGCCGGGTGAGAAAATGTACTGATATTTAGTGATTGAATTCAGAGGCAGAAAGACCCAGTTTTAAAATCCTAGCGAGACCTCTGTTTAAAGACATCATATATTATGTAAGTTTTTATGATAAATAGTTGTCAGTATACTGTAAATAAACAGTCTGGTGAAATAGCGATCAATGAAAACTTCTGGTAAATGCTAACAGGTGGCAACAGAGAATGAAATAAACACCAGTTAAACGTCTTCCTGTGTGAAAGTCACGTTATAATCCTTTAATTCCGTTTCAGTGTAAACATTATAATCACAACATATTCTGTTCATTGAAAACATGAAAAGAGTCAATCGACCGTCACATCGAAACCCGTGAGTACTTCTGTGAGAACCTAATTACATGCCGGCTTTGTTTTGGTCAACAACTTGGGGTAGTGTTTGTTGCATTAAAAAATCGATTACAAGAGACCTGGGGTGCTGGATTAAGGGTCTTGGAGCTGCCTTTGACGTAAAGCAAAACAGTAACAGAGACAGCGACGATGATAGTGACTTCGAAGGTTTCAGTGAAACTGATGTCATTAATGCCGAGGCTGTTTGGGAGAAATTCGTACAGACTCATGGTCCTGAGATGGGCGTTTCTCTTGATGATATGGAGGAGTGGATTTGTGCTGACAATGATTGCCCCACAGCCGAATACGTGTCAGATGAAACAATAATTAATTCTATAACGAACAAATTTTCAGCAGAAGACGATTCTAACTGGAGTACCACAAGTGTTGAAAGTGATGCAGACGCACATGTTGCACCACCTCCCCCCTCTGCACAGGAAGCAATCAAATATTTTGATATTTCCATAAGGTGGCTGGAGACCCAAAATGTTGACTACGTAAAGCTCATGCAGTTGAGAAATCTGAGGGATTTTGCTCGGCGGGAGAGAAACCAAGAGGTAACAAAAAAAAAAAAAAAAAAAAAACTGATTCTTTCAAAAAGTGATTTGATATTTGTCAAGCGTGGCACAAACGGCAAGTATTAACTTGTTCTAATTTACGTTGTTTTAAATTTGTAGACCAATTAAATATGTTAGTACTGATTAACCCTTGTTTTTTTGTTTTCCATTTTACTTCTATCACATTCAAATCTATCTATCTATCGTTCGATCGACACTGTTTCCCGAAAAGAGTCGATCTTTTGTATATAAAAAACGTCTAATTTGGATCAAACAATAAAACTAGAATGTATCAAATTCAACATAAAAATCAGTGACGTAGTACACAATGTGTGAAGTGGTACATGTGTTAAGCAAACAGAAACCACGTGGAATAATGTTTTCGATGATCGCCTCAATATACTGTAATTTATCTTGAAATTAATGTTGCCCTATGAGGAAATAATAAAGTACACCGTTATGAAGAGATATTTATTCACAGTCAATCTCAGCACGATTATAAAGTGAGTATTCAACACTATAATCTGCCTACCCCCCCCCCCCCCCTTATTTTTCCTTTATGTCGTCGATCACTTTATTGGTTTGGGCTTATTTTATAGGTCCCTCGATAACTCGCGCCTCACTTATAGTGCAGTCGATGTTTCTGGACCCCGATGTGCGCGAGTTATCGAGGGAGTGGTGTATATGGTATATTATGTAGAGGTAGATCTGGGTCTTTACATGTTGTACAGGGGTAAATCCTGTACTTTATAATAACAAAATACATGTACATGTATGACAGGTCTGTTTTAAGCAACGATACGAGTCCCTGTATTCTAGGGCAGCATCATGCTCATTGCAGTCTGTGCGGAAACGATTTTAATATTGGGCATGTTGGTAAATTTTATGTGGAGAAACACTTGAAAACAAAGAAACACATCAAATTAGCTCGTCTTACGAACTCCAATACTAAGGTAACTTATCTGCAGCAGAACTAAAGTGCGGACATGAATGTTATAAATGCAGAGGTGTTATTTACCGAGTTCTTAATAGAAAGATAATGAAGATCTTGCTATTGGTGCAGAAGCAAGAGAATTCATAGAACACAATTCTACTCTAGCTGTAAAGGTGTTTTATGATAATGTTAGAGATTATTATGCTACAGCCTGTGATTACAATCTCCAGAAATTCCCCTATGGAGATTAAATGCTTTTAAATGCTTCAGTTGCTCATGTAAATGAGAGACAGTCAAAAAGCTTCAAAAGTGTTAGATTCTTTGTCAGGAGATATCCCTTTCTATTACCATCCTTGTCTACCTTGGATCATCTGGAAGGAGAATTCCTGAAGTATAAAGTTGGGATTCTACCTGACAATATACTTAATGCAGATAGAGTTGATGTGCAGTGGCACCTTATTTCCCAGCTAAAAGACATAATCACTGGAAGATATAAATTTCCTCTTCTTTGTCAGGTTATGAAAGGAATATTGGATTTTTACCATTCTAATGCTGACTGTGAGAAGTGCTACATATGAAAACTTGAAGCAGTAAAGGATGTTAAAAGACAAGAGGGGCAAATAAATCATTGTTTGTTGCATTTTTAGCATGTTATATGTGGATTCCTCTTTTTCTGCTTGGATTCCTCTTTTTGTCCACTTCGATTACACTTATTCATCATCAGGGGTTGGCATGTATGCATTAACTGTCATGCAGTTTGGAACTGCAGTATTTGAAGCTGAATTGGAATAACTAAGGCTTAAATGTACTTTACAGACTTGTATAAAAGGTTGCATTCAGAATATTTCTGATGCATCTTTTCCAAGTCAACCATTGCAGGCCATTCTATTTTGTTATGTTTGTGGAAATATATTGACTGCTTTACGGAGAAGGTCAGAGTATGTAATGGTAGATCAGGCCTGTACAGTTCAAAAATTTTAAGTTGTGTGTGATCATTCATTTTATACATATCATAGAAAAAGTTTTCTATCTGAGCTTTTATCTCATCTGAATTCAAATAATCCTTTTAGCACTGTACAGTCTGTATATCGCCCTAGTACTTTAATTGCCCTTCTGAGAGTAGTTAATATTCTTCTCTCTGCTTGGGATTGTGGAAAGATTACGGTTGTCACCCTCCTTGATTTGTCTGCAGTATTTGAACCAATAGACCATGATATATTACTTCACTGTCTCCAGCTTGTATTTGATATTCACAATACAGCCTTACCATGGTTCAAGACCTACATAGTCTACAGGACACAAATTGTACTAGTATGTGGAAAACAGGCTCTTCATTCTGTACACTCAGCAGCTCTCAAGTGTCATAGATTGACATCCAATGTCTCACCGGTTGTACGCTGATGACATTCAAATATACAAATCTAGCTCCCCAACTGAAGTTGTGTCTACCATCCAAGGTGTAGAGAGGTGCATTTCTGATGTGAAGATATGATATGGATGACGTGTAACAAGTTGCAGATGAATGATGATAAAACTGAAACCATCCTGATCACCATGCAAGACTTTCTCATTCACATCCTTTGCCTCAAACAATAAGTATCAACAAAACCAACATTAAATTTAGACAGTCAGTATGAAACCTAGGTGTCATCCTCGACAGTAATCTCTCATTACACCAACATGTAATGAACATATGCAAGCCTGCATATCTGGAACTGACACACGTCAGCTCCTTTCACAATTTGTTTTCAGTTAATGCAACTAAAACACTTGTGGCTTCCCTAGTTTTCAAGACTAGACTATTGCAATTCACCTGTCTGGTTTGTCTCAGTATCTACTACAGAAACTTCAAAAAGGTCAAAACACTGCTGCTCGGATCATCATTAGAGTACGAAGAACTGAGCACACCTCCCCCATTATGTAACTTTCACTAATTACCTGTTCAAACCAGAATCAATGCTACATTTCATTGACTGATTCCTGTCCAGTATACCTATCTGACCTCACCCATGTGTACACCCCATCTAGAAACGTAACGCTTCCCTTTGAACACTTACATTTTCCTTGTTCTCACTGTTAAAATGAAGTCATATGGACACTGCAATCTTATTCAAAAGTGCTCTTAAAATTTGCATAATTTTACTTGAAGAACAGACTTAAAGACTTGATAATGTTCAATTCCTTAACTATTGTCAGCATGTTTTTGTTTTGTAATTTCATGATGACTGTTTTTGTAGTCTTGTCATTGTTTATGTTTTTTTGTGTTATCTAATATTGTAAAGCACTTAGATCTTCTGAAGATTAGGATCTGTACCAAGTCCACATTATTTTGTTGTTATTATTATTATTATTGATATTGGGAGTTGTACTGTCACGAATTGCTGATGCCATATCATTTGTGATGATATAACTACCATTATATGTCAGCAAATCTAAAAAACATTTTTCATTTAACCCCTAATTGAATGATGATATATTTTGTTCATTGCAGGTATTATCCAGTGGATATTCTTTGTGTTTATTTATGAGAGATTTGTTGAGGACAAGGTCCGTCAGTTCGTGGACCTTTGTTCAATGAGCAACGTCAGCGTTTTCATCATGTCAAACAATCACTTCGGCTACTACATCCACGGTTGCTCTGTTCATGGCAAGGCTGACACAGACATGAGGGAAATGTTTATAATGATGAAGAAGGAGGAGGTGAGGTTTACTTTGTTTCTCTCTGTATAATCATGTGTAAACAGTATACACCCTAATCTGCCTTGTTAAATGGCATCAGCAGATTGGGGTTTACCTTGTTCACTTAAAATTTAACAGAGCATAATATGCTGACAAAAATAAGTTCCTACCTTTTTCACGACAAATCTACCACAGTGTAATGCAGTAGCAACTGAAAGTCTATATTGCTTACTTCAGATCTACTAAAGCACAATGCACTCAAAGTCTACCTTGCTACCTTGCCAGGATATACATTGATAAAAAAAGGGCTGATGCTTATCACTTAAAATTGTTCACACCAGATCTAACTGACCATAATAAACTGGCAGATTAGGGTCTACCTTATTTGCTCCAAATCTACCATAATATAATATGCTGGCATATTAAGAACCTATCTTGTTATCTCCAAAACAATGAGAGCATAACATGTAGCAGATAAAGGTTTACATTCTTCACTTCTTATCTGCCAGAGCATAATATGCTTTCAAATAAGGCTCTACCGTGTCCACTCCAGCTACCAGACTATAATACACTGGTTAATTAGGGTCTGCCTTGTTCACCCCAATTCTACCAGAGCATAATGTACAGGAAAATAATGGTAGACCATATCCACTCCAAATCAACCAGGGCATAACATACAGGAAAATAATGGTTGACCTTATCCACTCCAAATCAACCAGGGCATGATACATTAACATATTATGGTTTACATCCAGAACATAGTATGGTAGCAAAAAGGGGCTACTTTGTTCACTCAGAATTTACAGGATTTTAATGCACTGGCAGATTAGGGTCTGCCTGATTCACTCTATCTACCAGAACATAATGTACAAGGAAATCAGGGTTTACCTCAGTCACTCCATATCTATTAGAGAGCACAATATGCTGGCAAATAAGGGTCTATCTTTTTCGATTTGAATCTTCCAGATCATACTGTGCTGGCAGATTAGAATCTACCCTTGTTCACTCCATCTGCCAGACCAAAATGCACCAGGAAAGTAAGGTCTACCTTGTTTGTTCTAATACTACCATAGCATGACAAATTACATGGAGCGTTGTTTGCTTAAAATCCTCCAGAGCATAGCAGTTCTACTTTGGTAACTCAAATTTTACTGGAACAAGGCAAATCAGTCTACCATGTGCATTTGAAATCTACTGCAGTGCAGCAAATCAGGTCTACTTTGTTCACTGCAATTCTGCTGGAGCAGGGCAAACTAGGGTCAACCCTGATCACTTGAAATCAACTGTAACATTAAGCAACAACAACAGCAAATAAGGATCCAATTTCCCGGAAAGGTTCACCTCCACCCCTAAATCATTTGTCCATTTAGCCAGTGTAAGATTCTCCCAATTTGTATTTTTCTTTTACCTCTGTTTAAGAGTAATGTCCTTTCAATGGACCCATTTAGACATTCTGTCGAATAAAACAAGAATAGACCTTTACCACGTCAGGTTCTTAAAGAATGACTGGGAATGGAAAAATCAGGTTTTGGAAGTAACTATTTGAATACTGGAAGTGCTGCAAAGTCACTAATTTTACTATGAAACAAATTTTTCATCTTTATTTTGCTGGTGGGGGGATTGTCATTTTCTAACAAGGTGGATGGGAAAAAGTCAGGTGTTATGTATGATAATTTATTTATAGTTTACTACTGGGAGGTAAATATTTCTAACAAATTTAATTGGTTTGTATGATGATACAGTGGTCAGTAACACCCCAATTGACATATTGGTTTGTATGATGATACAGTGGTCAGTAACACCCCAATTGACATTATATTTATTATATTATAGATGGTATGAATCAAGTACAGCAAATTACCCTACTTACCTAAATGTAAAGGCTGAGTAATGTACAGTAAAAATACTGTACGTACCTCAGTATTTTGTAAAATATTAAAAGCATGTGTAATATACTGTAAAATTACTGTATTTATATAAAAAATTATACAATGTTCAAAGTATGAGTAAAGTACAGTAAAAATACTGTATATATTTTGTACATTATAAAAGTATGAATAATATACAGCAAGAATACTGTATTTACCTGTTTTGTTCATTGTACAAAGTATGAGGAATGTATTGTAAAAATAGCATTTTTTACCTATATATTTTTTACATTATAAAATATAGTGTACAGTAAAATAGGGCAGGCTTATGATGTGCCATTCACTGTACTCTTCTTTCTTTCCTTCAGTACCTGTATTGTTTCATTTGTTTAGAGTCAGTGTTCAATACTGTGATGTTTTTGTTCATTAATTTTTGTATACAGGAAGATGTAGTGGGTAAGCGTGGGCTAGAGCCAGGTACCGA
The DNA here is from genome assembly GCA_028554795.2 of Sinohyriopsis cumingii. Lineage (NCBI taxonomy): Eukaryota > Metazoa > Mollusca > Bivalvia > Unionida > Unionidae > Sinohyriopsis > Sinohyriopsis cumingii. The sequence goes on from CM068838.1 coordinate 125,583,038, forward strand.
TCAACAGACCTTTATGATGGCACTACCCAAAAGACTTCGACAGAAGTATGAGCTCGTTATTGGCCAGGCCCGTCTGGAGGTACTGTAAATCACACATTTTCACAAGTACAGTAATTCCTCGTTATAATTCTGTTAATGGGGGTGATGAATGTAACCAGTGTTATTAGTGAATACTGCTCTACATCAAGGCTGTCATGAGTCCATAAATAGGAACCATAACATCAGTGTCTCTCATATCTTGGATGAACTTAATCCATGGATCTCAATAGAAATATCTTTTATTTAAAGATGCATATCATTTTGTTTTCCTCTACACGTTCATTGCATCCTACAGAGCAAAGGACTTTTAAAGCTAAGACAAAATATATCCTATCACTTTTTATCCTCACACTACATGACCTAACACTATAACCCAACACTATTTAACCTTACACTATATAACCTAACACTATTTAACCTCACACTTTATGACCTAATGCTATAAGCTAACACTATTTAACCTCACACTTTATGACCTAACACTATAACCTAACACTTTTTAACCTCACACTAGATAACCTAACACTATATAACCTAACACTATATAACCTAACTCTATTTAATCTAACACTATATAACCTAACACTATTTAACCTCACACTGTATGACCTAACACTATAACCTAGCACAATTTAACCTCACACAATAACCTAACACTATTTAACCTTACACTATGTAGTTTATGACTTTTTTAGCTAAGATTATTTAACTTAAGACTTTAAACTGACACCATTTAAATTAACACAATATAACTTATCACCATTTTACCTAAGATTTTAAATTAAGACCATTTAAACAAACTCTGTATACCATAAAACATGTCCACACACACACACACCTATTACTGAAAGACAATTTACATATCATGAACACTATATAACCTGTTTTCACATACACATACATCTAGTAATGAAAGACAGTTTGTTGATTATGAACACTATATAACCTGTCTTCATACAGCTAGTACTAAAAGACAATTTGTTTATTATGAACACTGTAAAACCTGTCTTCACATGCATACACAATATGTACTGAAAGACAATTTGTTGATCACGAACGCTATTAAACCTGTCTTCACATGCATACACAACATGTACTGAAAGACAATTTGTTGATCATGAACACTATAATACCTCTCTTCATATACACATACAACTAGCACTGAAAGACAATTTGTTTATCATTTACCTATTTTTATAATGCTGCTCATTATTGTGTCCTCTCAAATCCAGTTTGTTGAATGCCAGCTGCTTGAAGCCTTGAAGTCATACATGTCTCCAAGTTGTCTCTAAAACTGTTTCACTAATTTAAAATCTTACCAGGCTTGGAAAAATGTTAACACTTGGTTACGCTTGTTGACCTTGGGTTAATTTTCAAGGTGAAGGGGATTTTAAAATTTGTTAAGATATTATGTATTCCCCACACCACCTGTTTAGAGGATACCACTTGAAAGCTGCCATGAGTACCTACCCAAGCAAGATCTTTGCAAAATAATGAGGTATGGTGGCATCTGATTGAGCCTTTTACCACCCAGAAGGCTTATTTATGGTATATGATCAAATCTATGCTCTTAGTACCTTAAAGGATTGTTCATAGTATGGTAGCATCTGCTTATATATGAATATATACTGGGGTGCATGTAATTTAATGTGAAATAAACCTGAAAACAAAATTGAAAATGGGCATATATAAAAAGATGCTCTATAGCATTTGATTGGCTGGGTTGTTCATACCATGTAGCATCTGATTGGCTGAGTTGTTCATACCATGTAACATCTGATCTGATTGGCTTTGTTCATACCATGTTGCATCTGATTGGCTCAGTTTTTTATACCATATAGCGTCTGACTGGCTGAGTTGTTCATACCATATAGCATCTGATTGGCTGAGTTGTTCATACCATAGAAACTTTAGATTGGCTGAGGTGTTCATAGCATGTAGCATCTGATTGGTTGCGTTGTTCATACCATGTAGCATCTGATTGGCTGAGTTGTTCATATCATGCAACATCTTACTGGCTGAGTTGTTCATACCATGGAACATCTGATTGGCTGAGGTGTTCATAGCATGTAGCATCTGATTGGCTGGGTTGTTCATAGCATGTAGCATCTGATTGGCAGGGTTGTTTGTACCATATAGCATCTGATTGGCTGAGTTGTTCATACCATGTATCATCTGATTGGTTGTGTTCATACCATGTAGCATCTGATTGGCAGAGTTGTTCATATCATGTAGCATCTGACTGGTTGCGTTGTTCATACCATGTAGCATCTGATTGGCTGGGTTGTTCATACCATGTATCATCTGATTGGTTGTGTTCATACCATGTAGCATCTGATTGGCTGAGTTGTTAATACCATGTAACATCTGATTGGCTGAGTTGTTCATACCATGTAGCATCTGATTGGTTACATTGTTCATAACATGTAGCATCTGATTGGCTGAGTTGTTCATATCATGCAACATCTGATTGGCTGAGTTATTCATACCATGGAACATCTGATTGGCTGAGGTGTTCATACCATGCAGAATCTGATTGGCTGGGTTGTTCATAGCATGTAGCATCTGATTGGCAGGGTTGTTCGTACCATGTAGCATCTGATTGACTGGGTTGTTCGCAGCATATAGCATCTGATTGGCTGAGTTGTTCATACCATGGAACATCTGATTGGCTCAGTTGTTTATACCATATAGCATCTGATTGGCTGACATTTTCATACCATATAGCATCTGATTGATTGAGCTGTTCATACCATGGAACATCTAATTGGTTGAGTTGTTCATACTGTGTAGTACCTGATTGATTGAGTTGTGTATGCCATGGAACATTTGATTGGCTGAGTTGTTGATGCCATATAGTATTGACTGCTCTGGTGGCCTAATGGTTAGAGCATCTGCCTTGGATGTGGGAGGTCGTGGGTTTGATCCCCAGTCGAGTCATACCAAAGACTGATAAAAATGGTACTAACAGCTGCCTCGCCTAGTGCCCAACATGAAGAGGTTAGTGTTAGGACTGGTCGGCCTGGTGTCAGGATAATTTGACTGGGTAGGACATCATGCTATATGTCTGCAGCATGATGCCCCAGTGCTAGACATCACTATAAACTGCCACACTGCAGACATTGTAGCAATATGACTGAAAAATTGTAAAGCTATGTTTAAAATCCAAATCACACACAAACACCATGTAGCATTTGTTTGGCTGAGTTGTTCATACCATATAGCATCTGATTGGCTGAGTTGTTCATACTATAGAACATTTGATTGGTTGCATTGTTCATACCATGTATCATCTGATTGGCTGAGTTTTTCATACCATATAGCATCTGATTGGCTGAGTTGTTCATACCATGGAACATCTGATTGGCTGAGGTGTTCATACCATGTAGCATCTGACTGGCTGAGCTGTTCATACCATATAGCATCTGAATGGCTGAGTTGTTCATACCATGTAGCATCTGATTGGCTGAGTTTTTCATACCATATAGCATCTGATTGGCTGAGTTGTTCATACCATGGAACATCTGATTGGCTGAGTTGTTCATACCATGTAGCATCTGATTGGCTGAGTTGTTCATATCATGCAGCATTTGATTGGCTGAGTTATTCATACCATGGAACATCTGATTGGCTGAGGTGTTCACCCCATGCAGAATCTGATTGGCTGGGTTGTTCATAGCATGTAGCATCTGATTGGCAGGGTTGTTCGTACCATATAGCATCTGATTGACTGGGTTGTTCACAGCATATAGCATCTGATTGGCTGAGTTGTTCATACCATGGAACATCTGATTGGCTCAGTTGTTTATACCATATAGCATCTGATTGGCTGACATTTTCATACCATATAGCATCTGATTGATTGAGCTGTTCATACCATGGAGCATCTTATTGGTTGAGTTGTTCATACTGTGTAGTACCTGATTGATTGAGTTGTGTATGCCATGGAACATTTGATTGGCTGAGTTGTTCATGCAATAAAGTATTGACTGCTCTGGTGGCCTAATGGTTAGAGCATCTGCCTTGGATGTGGGAGGTCGTGGGTTTGATCCCCAGTCGAGTCATACCAAAGACTGATAAAAATGGTACTAACAGCTGCCTCGCCTAGTGCCCAGCATGAAGAGGTTAGTGTTAGGACTGGTCGGCCTGGTGTCAGGATAATTTGACTTGGTAGGACATCATGCTATATGTCTGCAGCATGATGCCCCAGTGCTAGACATCACTATAAACTGCCACACTGCAGACATTGTAGCAATATGACTGAAAAATAGTAAAGCTATGTTTAAAATCCAAATCACACACAAACACCATGTAGCATTTGTTTGGCTGAGTTGTTCATACCATATAGCATCTGATTGGCTGAGTTGTTCATACTATGGAACATTTGATTGGTTGCATTGTTCATACCATGTATCATCTGATTGGCTGAGTTTTTCATACCATATAGCATCTGATTGGCTGAGTTGTTCATACCATGGAACATCTGATTGGCTGAGGTGTTCATACCATGTAGCATCTGACTGGCTGAGCTGTTCATACCATGTAGCATCTGACTGGCTGAGCTGTTCATACCATGTAGTATCTGATTGGCTGAGTTGTTCACATCATGTAGCATCTGATTGGCTGAGTTTTTCATACCATATAGCATCTGATTGGCTGAGTTGTTCATACCATGGAACATCTGATTGGCTGAGGTGTTCATACCATGTAGCATCTGACTGGCTGAGCTGTTCATACCATATAGCATCTGAATGGCTGAGTTGTTCATACCATGTAGCATCTGATTGGCTGAGTTGTTCATATCATGTAGCATCTGATTGGCTGAGTTTTTCATGCTATATAGCATCTGATTGGCTGAGTTGTTCATACCATGGAACATCTGATTGGCTGAGTTGTTCATACCATGTAGCATCTGATCGGCTGAGTTGTTCGTATCATGTAGCATCTGATTGGCTGAGTTTTTCATACCATGTAGCATTTGATTGGCTGAGTTGTTCATACCATGGAACATCTGATTGGCTGAGGTGTTCATACCATGTAGCATCTGACTGACTGAATTGTTCATATCATGTAGCATCTGATTAACTAAATTGTTCTTGCCATACAGGTGGTTGAAACTATTATAGCCATTACATTAACATAATCATGAATAAATTTGAAATTATAGGGTAAATCCACACATAACTATCGAGTGATCTTGAAACTGTTAACTGAGTTTTTCACCACCCAAGAAGTGGAATTGAGATATTGTTGCATTAGAAAAGGCAAGAGTGCACTTGTTTCTGATATCAACCAACAACTCAGAAATGAAAAATGGTTTCTGTACAATAACATCACATACCTTAACCAAACTTTGCAGATGGCTTGCACTTAGGAAACAAGAAGTCTGTTGATTTGCTGGTCAAAGGTAAAGATCACAATGACTGAGACAAGAAAAGTGGTTTTTGTCAAGAAAGAAAAATACTCAACCATGTACCTTCACCAAAGTTTTGGGATGTCATCTTATGGCTTGCCTTTTGGGCAGAAGATAAATCTGTACATTATTAGGTTTAAGAAGAAAGTAATGGTTTCTGGTACAGTAAGCTTAGTTCAAAACCACATACCTTGATTGAAAGTTGATACCGTTGAGACACATTTGTAAGTAATCACCAGAGTGAACCATAGTCTACTAGTTACTACATAGATGACTAATAATAATGGCCAGGCAAATTTTGTGCCATTAATGGTACTTTTGTTTAAATAGAGACTGGTATTTCAAATTTGAAACCAAACAGTACTCCATTGATTGAGTGATCAATTTAAATGTATTTACTTGTTTATTTAATGAAAGAATTTGATGTTAATTTTGCACGAGGGATTTTTTTAAAAAATTATAATACAATTGTTTTCATCAGAGTGCTGCAGCTGCTGCGAGAACAGAACAAGGAAAAGGCGGTCGACTAATTGGGACAATTACAGAAAAGCAGGTGGAGGCATACAAAGCAATGAATAATTTTTTCACCTCATTCATTGATAATGTAAGTACTTTTTATAAATAAGTGGATTTTATTGTGTTTTCAAGAGATTTTTCATTTTCGTTCATGAAGGGGATTTTCGTGAAGATTTACTTTTGTTGTTATTAGGACTAACAATTTAATAGCATTGGATAATTGATAATTTGGAGAACAAAACTAAATGTCACTCAAGTAATAATGGTAGATCAAGTTTATATTTCAGCTGCAACATGTGATGTAGTATGCATCGTTGATGGAAAATTGAGCAAGGTTGAATCAGTCACATTAATAGAAGCATTGTAGAACTATTACTTGTACTGGAGTAACCTCCACTTAATATGTTTTTAAATTATCAAGCTTTTAGATATTTATTGTCGTTATGCATATTTTTTGTTACTATCTGATATTTTGTACACCCAGTATTTGTGAAGAGGAATGATAAGTAATTCAACATGATTTTTACAGTTACAATCTGAAATTACATATGCAAGAGAACCCTTAGGGGTCTTGTTCTGGTAACTTATGTTATTAAAGAAATCGCTAATTTCATCAGCGAGTCAGGTGAAGTCTTATGCCTTCACTTTTGGGAGACTGAGCAGTGTGGCTCTAGGGCCTCAATGAATGCCAAACGATTTGATTCACTTTCAGATTTTGAAAGCTGCATTTTCATTGGCTGATTCAAAGGTCACCAGAACATGACGATTAAGCTATTGTTGTCGAATCTTCATGTTGGACAGTGGAGATCAGATTTTAATCAGATTGCAAATAATGTGTTGTTGATATTACTATTGTTACAGCTCTCCCACTGTCTAATGACAGGTTTTTGTAAATATTTGTACATTTTAGTCATAGAATGAGTGGATGGCTGATATCCCTTGTAAGTCAAATTTACAAAGTCAGGTTTTTATTCAGGGATTGTCTTATTTGTCCTCAACACCACTACAAACAAAAAACCAAGATAATAGTCTACACAGAGTTTAACGGATACAGGCATTTGACACAAAACATTTTTGCAAATAACTGTTAGGTCACAGCAGTCTGATCTATTTGACCTGTTATTAGTCGAACAGTCCTATAGGCAGGTCTGTTGGTCAGTGGAGACCTAAACCTATGCTATTTGTTTCAGTCACTACGAGATATCCGCTATGTTGTGAAGGACAAGACATTCCTAGAGACTATCATGGATACTGAGTTTCTGGACTCTACAGAGAAGGGTATTTTTTATAATGGTAAGTTCCACAGATTATTTATCATGCAAGTCTTTTGACCAGCTATCTTTATCCAGTAACCCCACAAAGTGAAATAGCCATTTTTCTCTCACATGTTATCTTTGTGAGATATGGGTGTTGCACTGGAAAATCCCATTTTGTTTCATATGTTATAGTGAGACATGAGTATTTTTGTCTCATTTGTTATCATGGTGAGATATAGGTATCATTTCTGGTGCTGGAAAGCAGTAGCAGCATTGTCGACAATATTCAAGTTTTTGCATGTTCAGCATGTGGAGGGGATATATCAATGCAAGTGAGATACTTTTTTTGGGTTTTACCTGTAACTTTTCTAAATGTCATGAAACAATTTTGTATTAAACTTGCAACTTTACAAATTTCATGGACAACTTGTTTGATGTTATAATAGCAGCTTTACCATATTTCATCGAACCCGTTTTGTTTGTTTTACCTACAGCAATATTTAATTATATGGAACACATAATTTGTCTTGTACCTGTGTTGTTTGTTTTACCTACAGCATTATTTAATTATATGGAACACATAATTTGTCTTGCACCTGTGTTGTTTGTTTTACCTACAGCATTATTTAATTATTTGGAACACATAATTTGTCTTGCACCTGTCTTTTTTTACCTACAGCATTATTTAATTATATGGAACACATAATTTGTCTTGTACCTGTCTTGTTTGTTTTACCTACAGCGTTATTTAATTATATGGAACACATAATTTGTCTTGCACCTGTGTTGTTTGTTTTACCTACAGCGTTATTTAATTATATGGAACACATAATTTGTCTTGCACCTGTGTTGTTTGTTTTACTTACAGCATTATTTAATTATATGGAACACATAATTTGTCTTGCACCTGTGGCTTGAGATATCATGAAACACTTGTTTTATTTTTTTACCAGCATCTTTACTGGATTTTTGTGTGAATGTTTTCAGAGTGTTGCATAAAATACATAATGCCACTATTTTCAAGAGATACATAAAATACATCATGCCACTATTTTCAAGAGGTACAAAAAATACACCATGCCACTATTTTCAAGAGATACATAAAATACACCATGCCACTATTTTCAAGAGATACATAAAATACACCATGACACTCTTTTCAAGAGATACATAAAATACATCATGACACTCTTTTCAAGATATACATAAAATACACCATGCCACTATTTTCAAGATGTACAAAAAATACACCAAGCCACTATTTTCAAGAGACACATAAAATACACCATGACACTCTTTTCAAGATATACAAAAAATACATCATGCCACTATTTTCAATAGATACATAAAATACACCATGCCACTATTTTCAAGAGGTACAAAAAATACACCATGCCACTATTTTCAAGAGGTACAAAAAATACACCATGCCACTATTTTCAAGAGGTACAAAAAATACACCATGCCACTATTTTCAAGAGATACATAAAATACACCATGCTACTATTTTCAAGAGATACATAAAATACACCATGCCACTATTTTCAATAGATACATAAAATACACCATGCCACTATTTTCAATAGATACATAAAATACACCATGCCACTATTTTCAAGAGGTACATAAAATACACCATGCCACTATTTTCAATAGATACATAAAATACACCATGCCACTATTTTCAAGAGGTACATAAAATACACCATGCCACTATTTTCAATAGATACATAAAATACACCATGCCACTATTTTCAATAGATACATAAAATACACCATGCCACTATTTTCAAGAGGTACATAAAATACAGGTCACCCTCATCATAACATGCTTCACTATAACATGATTCCAGATATAACACAGTAGCACTACAGACACCAAAATCAAAATTGTTGAAATTATAATTAAAAAAATTACAAATAATTTTTTAGGTCTATCAGCTGAAACCCTTACATAAAAAAACTACAGGGGTCGCGAGTGGCTGAGTGGTCTAAAGCACTCACCATCACGGATCACTGCCATCTCACCTCTGTCTGCATGGGTTTGAGTCTCAGATTCAGCCTATATGGGTATGTGAGAAAGCTTGCCAGTAGCTTCTCGTGGGTTGGTGGTTCTTTCCGGGGTTTTCCTGGGTTCTTCCTCCACCATTAATACTGGCCGCCATGTATAGCCTATCGTGTGCTGAAAAATGGCGTTAAACCCCACAACAATGACAAATAAAAAACTACTGTACTTGATTTGGACATTAACAGAACATGTTTTTACAGTCACGGTTAACTCAAAATAGTCACTACTGTATGCAGGCAAGATATCATATTTCTAACAGGCTATTAAACACCCAAAATTTGTCATGTCTCTAATAAGCCATAATTGTCATTGGTCCGTAACAATGATTGTATTTGGCTAAAGTACACATGACTTTCAAACTTGCCTTTAGCACTACAGTCACCCGAGCAGATCAACGACTTGATCTCTGTAAATACAGTTCATTGATTATGCAGAAGACCAGCTTACTGTTGGCCATTGTTTATTGATACATGGAAACTGATCACAAAAGGGATTAGCAGCATTGTCTTTTAAACTTGCTGCTGCTTTCTGTAATCTGTTGCAGTGCAGCCCAGAAGAGATAAATGCTCATTTGCATAATGTAGTTACAGCATAAATATGGTCTATTCAAGCAGTTAAGTGTCACTTTCCACTGAAATCAGATTTAAAAGTGAGTTTAGTCTAATCAGTATTTATGAGTGAATTAAAACATTTAATCTCACAACAGAGACATTCGAGAAAAGGATAGCTTATTTTGTGTGTAGGATTGTGGCTTTAAAGGATTCACAAAGGAGAATGTTGAAGAGTCCTGGTGTGAAAACATCAAAATTTCCATTGAATGGAAACGATGACCGTGTTTTGACCTGGTGTGAAAACATCGAAATGTCCATTACTGGAAATGATGACCATGCTTTGACCTGGTGTAAAAACATAAAAATGTCCATTAATGGAAACAATCACCATTTTTTGACTTGGTTTAAAAACATCAAAATGTCCATTAATGGAAACAGTCACCATTGTTTTGACTTGGTTTAAAAACATCAAAATGTTCATTAATGGAAACAATCACCATTTTTTGACTTGGTTTAAAAACATCAAAATATCCATTAATGGAAGTGATGACCATGCTTTTACCTGGTGTAAAAACATAAAAATGTCCATTAATGGAACCAATCACCATTGTTTTGACTTGGTTTAAAAACATAAAAATGTCCATTAATGGAAACAATCACCATTTTTTGACTTGGTTTAAAAACATCAAAATGTCCATTAATGGAAATGATGACCATGCTTTTACCTGGTGTAAAAACATAAAAATGTCCATTAATGGAAACAATCACCATTGTTTTGACTTGGTTTAAAAACATCAAAATGTTCATTAATGGAAATGATGACCATGTTTTGACCTAGTGTGAAAACATCAAAATGTCCTTTAATGGAAATGGCTACCATGTTTGGCCTGGTGTGAAAACATCAAAATATCCATTAATGGAAATGATGACCATGCTTTTACCTGGTGTGAAAACATCAAAATGTCCATTAATGAAAATGACTACCATGTTTGGCCTGGTGTGAAAACATCAAAATGTCCATTATTGGAAATGATGACCATGTTTGGCCTGGTGTGAAAACATCAAAATGTCCATTAATGGAAATGATGACCATGTTTGGCCTGGTGTGAAAACATCAAAATGTCCATTAATGGAAATGATGACCATGTTTTGACCTGGTGTAAAAACATTAAAATGTCCATTAATAGAAATGATCATGTTTTGACCTGGTGTAAAAACATTAAAATCTCCATTAATGGAAACAATGAGCATGTTTTGAACTGGTGTGAAAGCATCAAAATGTCCACTAATGGAAACAATGACCATGTTTTGAACTGGTGTGAAAGCATCAAAATGTCCACTAATGGAAACAATGACCATGTTTTGAACTGGTGTGAAAGCATCAAAATGTCCAGTAATGGGTTAAATAATTTATATATGAATTTGTATACCCATTAAGTGGAATTGGACTTCAGTTTATTCTCTTGCTTCAAATTACCTTTTGTTCTTTTGTACTTAGCTGATGGTCTAGGGGAAGAATATCACAAAACAAACTTGGTTACCCTCATGAAATTAAGAACTATTATTACTATTATATGCAAGTAGGTATGTAGGTAGAAATGGTTTAATAGGACAACATAACAATACTAACTATATAGTACTGATTAAAAGTTAAGTTTAAAAAATGTTGACAAAAACGAAATACCAAGAAAGGTTAGGTAGAAAAATGGCCAACATTTTCTTGTCAAGATCACTTTATTCTGATTTATTTTCAGCATAATAATTAATGTTTACCTTGTCTGCTCAAAGCTTCTAAAAGTTTCATAGAGGCAGGCTGTGTGTAATCATTGATAACATTTTGGTTTTAATCTGTTTTCCAGATAATGGCCATTCCTTTGACCAAGTCCTTTTTTATGGTAATGAGATGACGCTACTCGTGTTTGAAATCCTGTTGTTCTGCATAGTAGACCTGATCTTCACAAACTATATCATTGCTGGTGTCATCACCTACATCATTACAGAGGTAATCCATTCACTATAGTTGTGGATGTTGATTTAACTTTTAGCTCCTTGGCCATAAAGTCCAATGATCCTATGGTGTGTCGTCTGTCCACCAACAATTCCTTGCTACCATATTCAGAAAGTTCATACTACTGTTAAAAGAAAACATGGAATATGGGCTCATATCATCACAGTCTTGGAACCATGAGTGAAATCCATACATTAATGAGGTGATCTTGCATCTAATTGGCCTACCTTGCTACCACTGATTAGTTAATATTTTTGTCACAATTTTGATAAATAAAGGTTTATATCATCAAGATTTCACATGAGTTCGATAATGAGCAAGATTCACAGTCTAATAAGGTGATCTCACATCTGAGCCTGTTACCATGCTGAAGGACATATTTCTGATCTAACTTTGATCCAGAGATTTGCAGGTATCATCCAGATCATGGACAGGTTCATTCACACATCCTTGATCTGATCTTGTCTGAGTTTGTTATCATTCTAGTAGCCTTATTTCTGATCCAGTTTTGATCAAACTTGGAATATGGGCCTACACCATTAAGATTTTGGATGGGTTCAGTAATGAACAAGATCCACATATGTTAATGAGGTGAGCTTGCATCTGATTGGCTGAGAATGTTTCCATTCTGGCGACCATTTTTTCCTTCTGATCCAACTTTGCTCAAACTTGGAGTATGTACTTATAGCATCAACTCCATGGACAATTTAAGAAATGAACAAGATCCACAGATACTAATGATATAATCTTGTAATGATTGACTGAACTTGTTGCCACTCTAGAAGTCAAAATTCAGATCTGATTTGACTAACCATGGAATATGGGTTTATGTCATAAAGGGCTTGTATAAGACTGATAAAAAGCAACATCAACTCATTTAATTAGGTGGCATTGCATTTAATTAGCTGAGCTTGATAAAACTTAACATGTAGGCACATATGAAGATCTTGCATGGTTTGGATAATGTATGAGATCTGTGCATGTTAATGAGGCGATCTTGCATGTGATTGGCCAATCACTAACAAGATTGCCTCATTAACATGCATCTGAATTTTGACTTCTAGAGTGGCAACAAGTTCAGTCAATCATATACAAGATCACATTATTAGTATCTGTGGATCTTGCTCATTGCTGAAATTATCAGTAGAATCCCAGAAGTAAATACAGAGATTGATCATAGCTTTAGATGAGAATATGTTGATTTGATAAAGTAACTGGAGAATTAGAAATGATGGTAACATTTATCATTGCCATTAACATGTATATTTCAAGACAAACTTTTCACACTTTATTTTAATCTTTGGAAGATAGACTCAATACAAATTACAGTAAAAGAGGTTTCAAAATTAGACTTCAAAAGTGGGCAAGTTAATTTCAGCAAACCCTAAAAATAAACTATAGCTTATAGCTGGTCCTTGAAATTTCCTTGAAAGTTGCTAAACTTTGTTCCATGATATTTGCATAAAGCACAAGTGAATACCATCCTTACTCACTTATACATCAGTCCAGCTGTAAATAGCATAGACCCTGATCTGCCACCACACAATGCATTGGCTGCACAGTCTTATATTGTTTGTTCTACTGATTACTCCTAACAAACTCCATAGATCCAGATATGCCTGTATATATAGTGCAAATCACATGGGTCATGTAGGCATGCAATACTATTTCAGTAATGGGTGTAATTTGTTAGAATTTGATTCTACATACATACCTTTAAGTGGCAAGGATTCACTTGATTTGGATTTGTATGTGTACGTATTCCTTTGGAAAGTCATTATTAAGATGTACTGAGAGGTGCACATGGCAAAATCAGTGTTAAAGTACATAGACAATTTTGGACAAAATGAACCTAAAGGTGTGATCCAGTACAATCTGTATTGAATGTCACGTGCTATGATGTCACAGTGAAAGCTAAGCATCATGGTAAACAAATTCGTACTACCCTCAGTTGTGATGATTTTACTTGACATGCTCTTTTTTTGACCCAAGTTTAGTACATGGCCACTACTGTAAAAGTTCATAGTGATAAATAATCTTTGTCTGGAAATTTCTTGGCGACAGTTAAGGTGCAGAGCATTCAATAAACAGGATTGAATAGACTTTGGTTAAACAAAATTAGTGTTAATTTTAAAAGAACAATTTATATTTAATTTAAAATAAGTAAATGCACATATATGACCCATGTGACTTGTACTATAGATCTGCACAGTTTTGCAGTGTGAGTCGACTTATAAATGAATATATTTATTTGATAGGGTGTGATGTTTCAGATTCTTTCCTTAGTGATCCGTAAACAATAGAATATAACAAAGCCATTTATAGTTTATAATTTTGTATTTTATTTTTCTAAGTAGTTAAAATTTATTAGACATATACCAACAAAATGGAGATTAATAAAGAATGCAATTCTGTATTAATTAGCACATGGAATTGCAATGTTTGAGTATGGATGACAAAACAAAAATGCATTCATCAAACCAGCTATAATTTAAACTTAACTTAAATCTTGTGATGATCATCAGTTTTTATTTTAGTGTGTAGATATTGGAGTGTAAGAATAAACTATATGCAAATTACTTAAAAATTACAGTATATGACTATTATGACAGCAGAAGTTTTTTAAAAATTCTTTCAGTTGGTATCAATGGCCCGTAACAGTGGAGGGACCAAGAACTTGGCAAGAAAGACTCTGGTCGATGAGCGCTTCCTCATTTAAATGCAGCAACCAAATTATGTTACTTGACTCCAGCCCAGCTTCTTCAGAACTGTCAAATGTCAAAGCAGTCCATCAGATAATATTATGATATTGGAACCACTTGAGATTGAAGTGGATTTGGAATAGGTTTTATCTCAACTTATTTTAAACTTGTTTATTAAACCATTTTAATATATTGTAAGTAAATATGTATTAAAAACATATTTAACATTCCTTAATGTCACTTGGAAATATTACCCAAAAGACTGATTTTTTTATACATTTTCTAAAGAATTTTGACTTGTTATAAATATACCAAGTGATAAACCATATATCCAAGATGACTTTGCCCTAAAATTTACAAGGAAAGATATGTGTATATGTTGGTACTCTATTGCTGAAAAAAATCCAGATTTGCCCAGTGTATTACTTGATGCAAATCTGAACATAAGAGATCATAAAATGAATGTTGTGAACAAGCCTCACATTTTTCAAACACTAAGAAACTTTGTACATTATTATCATCTACAGATGTGCATATTGACAACCTACTGTCTTGCTGCAATTATTGTTATAGTTATTTCCCTTTTGTTGTAAAGCTGAATGCAGTTTATGACTAAATCATGTCAATGCAAATAGTTCTATTGTTTCTACTGTGAAACGTAGTACATAATTTAGTTTAGAGTTACTCTACTTTTTTACTTGGAGCTGTATGTAGTATGTATAGCAGAATAATGTTAACACAGTTCGTCTTAAAGTTTTGTATTTAACACCATGAAACTTTATGTTATGATCGTCATGTGAAGATCTTCACATCAACAGATCACTTCATTCTCACAACTGAATTGCAAATGTAAGGCAGAATATTGTGCATGCAACTTGTCTTGCAGTTTTTTTTTAATGTTTGTGCTGAATCTTGGTTTATATTATTGGCATCATCAAAAGTTGTGCATACTTACAAATCGTTACATTCCTGCAGCTTTTGTAAGAGTTATAGCCCGTTCCTAAATTTAAAGCTGGATGCAGTATTTGACAGAATTATATGAAAGCAACCTCTCTCAAGTTATCATTGACTTGCTGTTGACCTTAGTACATATTATGATGGACAGTGATTATACTCACACTGTTTTCAGAAGAGTTATGTACCTTTTTTGTATTCATCTCCATTATCTGGGTGGAATTGATATTTATATGTGTATTACTGGGTGGAATTGATATTTATATGTGTATTACATTTGATCTGAATTATCTCAACATGGTATTATATTGCACAGTCACCTGATTTTGGAGAAGAAAAGAAATTATATTTAAAATACTTTTATTCTTAGGGGATGTTAAAATACCAGTGCTGCAATTGTTAACATTAACATTATTTTGTGTTAGACTAGTGCTGGGCTGGCAATCCTACCATACAGGATGCCAGTCAGTGGTGTCGGGTAACAATGCTACTAGTCAATAGAGGTTACTGACTGTAAGCAATGCAAGCAGATTTACCGAAGAGGTTGTCAGCTGAGACATCTAAATTGGGGATAGAAGAATCTTGATACTGTACTTTGATTGCTCTTTACCTGACATGTATTTATACCCCTTTTATATATGAAGTAAATATACATTTTCTAAAGGCAAGTAGTATGCGAAAATCAGCATGATATGACCATTACCCATGAACTTGAAAATTCCTCTCAGGCGATGGGATGCTCAGCAGCACCAAATTGTCTTTGATGCTATTGGTGCAGGGGGTTTCGAGTGGCTGAATGGTCTAAAGCGATCACCGCTCCGGATCACTGCCATCTCACCTGTCGATGTGGCTTTGAGTCTCAGGCTCAGGTACATGAGAAAGCTTGCCAGTAGCTTCTTGTGGGTCGGTGGTTTTTCCCGGGGTTTTCAAGAGTTCTTTCTCCACCAGTTATACTGGATGCCATGTATAGCCTATACTGTGCTTGCTTATTCCTAACTAAAGGTACATTATGTCAAACTAATGGTGCATTATGCCATCATGACTGAAGATGATCCATTAATCACACTTTCATATGTTGGGTACCCTTTGGTTTGTACTTTCTGCAGTTGCTTGATTTTGTCTTCAGATTTCATTGTCAGCAAGTAACCTAGGTTTGATCAACCAAACATTTCCAGTCCCTTCCTTTTCCCTCTTTTATATGGAGCTGTCATAGTATTAACTGATTTCCATTTTTAACTCTGGTTTTCAAATATACATAAGTAAATAAATATTAATTGTCCATAAAAAATTAAAATTTATGTTTGAAAGTTGATTAAATTTAACTTTAATTCCTTTTTCAGAATATAAGCAATGTGTTAAGAAATTAATTTTATTTTCTGTACTGTAGATTTACTATTTGTCATAGAGTATCAATTCATGCTGTGGATTCACTCTTTTTTTATGGAGTACCAATTTATACTGTGGATATACCATTTTTCAAATAATTCATACTGTGGGTTCAGCATTTGTTATGGAGTACCAGATTTCATGGATTTTATGGTTGCGGAAACCCACAGTATGAAAGACTCAATTAACAACCACAGATTGAAAGAGTCAAATAACAATTGAAGATTGAAAACTCGATTAACAACCACAGATTGAAAGTTTGATTAGGATCAGATTGAAAGACTCAGTTATCCATAACATATTAAGTGACTCAAATAACAACGACAGATTGAAAGACTCCATTAGCAACCAGAGATTGAAAGACTTGGTTAGCAACCACAGATTGAAAGATTCAATTAACAACCACAAATTGAAAGACAATAATGATCTTTCTGTGTAAAGAATACTTCCACAATCCACAAATTTTAGTACTGAGAAAAGTATATTTTCTCCAGAACCATAAATATTGATATCAACAGTACTAAATGAATTGGTACTCTTCATCCAGTGTCTGACTGTATGATTGATACTCTTCATCCAGTACAACTGAGACTATTCATCCAGCCTGATTGTACAACTGACTCTTCATCCAGTGTCTGTTGTTCAACTGTCATTATTCATCCACTCTTAACTGTACAATTGATACTACTGATCCAGTGTCTAACTGTATGGTTAATACTATTCATCTAGTCTTAGACAACTGTACAATTGACACTATTCTTCCAGTCTCTGATTGTGCAGTTGACACTTTTCACCCAGTATCCAATTGTATAATTTCCATACAAGTAAACTATGTCCAGACCTGTCAGTTCTCCTGCCATATTCATATGTGATAAAAATTTAGAATGTATAATTTTATTTTTATGCATGTTTTTTAAATTTTGAGGTGATGTTAGCAAAGGGTTGTGCCTTTGTTATGAGAAGTACTTGTATATTAGCTATTTTGTTGTTATTATAATGATTCTTTATGACAACCACTTGATACTCGACACTGTTGAGAGTTAGTTTTACATCATTTATCTCGTAAATCGAGGTGTGATTAGTTAATTTATCTTTGTTGTTTTGCTGAGTAATTATCATTGTTAGATTGTTAGTGTATTTCATATGATACCTTGCTTACCTTCTCTGACTTCTGTTATAATTAAATGCATATATGAGCCTGTATATGAAATCCTCAGGCCTTTCTGCAAGTGGGAAAACTACCAAAATGTAATACAGTAGTTTTCAGATTTTGATGATTTGCCAAGTCCAACCATTTACAGACATGTGAACCATATTGTACAAGTTATTGCAAACCATATGGTTAATGCATTCGGGTACTATTAACCATATGGTTACTGTAACCATATGGCATCTGTATTGGAGTTAACCATATGGCATCTGTACTGTGGTACTGTTAATCATATGGCATCTGTACTAGGGTACTGTTAACTATTTGACATCTGTACTGGGGTACTGTTAACCATATGGCATCTGTACTGGGGTACTGTTAATCATATGGCATCTGTACTGGGGGTACTGTTAACCATATGGCATCTGTACTGGGGAACTGTTAACCATATGGCATCTGTACTGGGGAACTGTAAACCATATGGAATATGTTCTGCGGTACAGCCATATTTTTGTTATATGATTTACATATTTAGAACATGACAATAAATGAATTATATTCGAGGTGTTTTTCTTTTGGCAGAAAGACCAGAGATGTTGCAATTGCTTGCACATATACAAATTAACATTTATGATAGTCTTATGTCATTTATATCGGATAACTTGGAATAATACTCCAGTACAAATGACAAAATAATATGGTTGTTTAAAGAAAGAAATGTTTGAAGATCTCTGCTGTACAGTATTTTTTGCAGTCATTAGCATATTCAAACTGTTGTCTTTATAGACAGGTGGTCTTTATATATAAGTAAGATTCATGGAGTGTAGGATAGACAAAAAGGCGCCCATGGCAGATGCATAGGGTATCAGGTGGATTAAAGTAAATGTTGGCGATTTGTCTTTACAGTAGATAAACTAGCCTGCTAGATGCTATGCACTGGAAGTTACATCATGAGTAATGGGGTCCAAAAATAGCAGTCCCTGGTCATGCTGAGCAGATAGTATCTGCAAACAAGTACTATATATATATATATATATATATATATATATATATATATATATATATATATATATATATATATATATATATATATATGAATTAAATTAGACCAAAAAAACTGGTTGCTGCAAACTAGTGGTCTGTATATGGAGGTGACCACTTGCCCAGGTTTGACTGTATGTATGTTTCTTAACATATGAATTATATTGTGATACTTTTCTCCATTATAATCTTATTTGCAAAATTACTTGCTGTCTTGTGTATAATTGATGGTATGTAAGGGAAGAGTGTAATTTATTTATTGTAGTTGAATACCAGCAAACATTCGTAGGTAATAGACTATGGGTCTTTCTGTAGTGCTTATTATAAAATAAATTGAATTTGTGGTGCTTTATTCAAGTTAGCTTAACCATAGAATTGTTGCACCTTTACAATACCTGCAATCTTCTCACAGGACTGGAATTAATTCATAATATATAGTAGTTCATCTCAAAATGGTAATAAGTTAAATGGTCTTGTGAATTAGATGAAAGAATGGCACTTGTAAAATTATTACTGTAAGATAAAAACCATTGTTGTAATTGTAGGATTAAATGCATCCAAGATTAAGTTAGATCATTTGTGAAAGCTGCCTTGTATGATCAGTCAGGACAGATAAATATTGGTCTAGCCATAGATGTACCTTTTATGTAATGTTCAGCTGTATAAAGCATGTATGTTATTATTAAGATGTAACTATAGAAAAGTCATGTACAAGTTAGTGTTTACAAAAATTAAATTATTAAAATGCTTACTTGTTATGATAAAGAATTAAAGATTTTAATACAAAGTAAAATGAACTCGGAACATCTAGGATCCTAACTACTAAAGTGATGTTGCACAAAAAAGCAAATATTTCATTTTTACTGTTGATGAAATAATTCAGCTTTTGAACTTGTACATGTTAAAAAAATTATGTATTTTTCAATGTAAATTTAAGATTAAATTTGTTCTGTTTATTTGGTCAGAGTCCCATGGGTCATGAAAAGTCAGGAAAGTCCAGATTTTGATATGATCATGGTAATGTAGTTCTGTTTTGATAAGATCATGGTAATGTAGTTCTGTTTAGGGTCATAGAATCTTGCAGTTTGTTTCCAAGTCGTTAAAAAGTCAGGAAAGTTTGTTTACAATTTGCAGAATAGTTCTTCAGTTTTAATCAAGGTGAACTTTATATGAAATTTAACTATAATTTTTCTTGTATTTAAAAGAAAAAAAAGATTAATAAAATTTCTTGTGTTTCAAGTCAGTAGAAGCATACAAGTACATGTGTATCAACAGACGCTTTAGGTAGTTAGCGGATAGAGGAAGAGTTAGCCCACGTCAGACTGAGATCATTCTTGGACATCAGGTTATCCTCATTTTGGAGCATTGCATCCTTTGAATAATTTTACATCTAGCTTTTGGAATAACTGTTTCAGAAAGCTAATTTCAGTCATGGAAAGTTTGCAGAAAAGTCAGAGAATTTTAATGGAGACCCTTCACAATCCTGTTTCAATAAAAAAATATATTTGTTAAAATAAGAAATAGTGACTTCCAAAGAAATATCTGCATGGTAGTATGCTTTGAATGAAGATATGTGTGAAGTTATACTATGTAATTTGTACAATACTGTATGTTTATTGTAAAGATGTATTTTTCTACAATAAAAAGATAAGAATGTAGTGTGTATTTCTATTCATTTTGCCTTTTTTTGCTTATCCCTGTCAAAACATAATCACATGTGTTTAATATGTTTCCATATGCAACAGTCATTTATCATAGAACTATTCTGCATGGAAATAAAATTATAGCAGAAAATTTGCACAACATGCAGATAAAGAGAACAAGGAAACCAGGTCTGCATGTCTAGCCCAGGTCAAAAGATCAACAGATGTGTTGTAGAACAAATAATTGTATTCCTTATCTTCATAATGATTCATCACAAGTATGAAGAGAATGTGTATAGGTTTATGAAGTATTTCAGATGAAAAACTTTCATTATAGCCTTAGCAAACTGTTGATGACACTGTTGGTGGGAGAAAGTGGTTGCTGTGTCTTGTACTTCCATTAGCCTCGCCCAACAGAAAGTAAAGAAATTGTAAATATTATAGATAGTCTGCATACATATGAAACTCCTTGATTGAAAAGTCTCTTCTCAGGCTTGGGGGTGGGATTCCTGTCTCTCCTGTCACTAACTGAAATCTACTGCATATGCAAAATTATTTTGAAAATTTTTATTTTTCCATTTTTACTTCTGCACTAGTATATTTACAGTAATACTGCCTGTGATCACATGAGTTAACTGGCTTAAACAGGGCAAGACAATTTAGTTGGTAATTTTAAGCAGCATAAAAAATTAACACCCCTTTGATTATGTCTGCAGGGTTGGTTGGCTTTGGTGTTTGAAGTTTTCAGCATGGATTGTACTATATGTGATCAGAAGTAATTCTGAAAGGGTTAACTAGATTAGTTTTTATGGTTTGAGTACTAAAGAACTCAGCATAAAACAGGGTCAGTTTGGCATTGGTGTTGAATGTTTGTCAAGGTGTCTGAGTATGCATTATCTACCAATGCTAAAATGCCAAAATCTAAGTAACTGAAATATGACATGAAATTTAGTGATGGATGAAAACAGGAATTTGAGACACTGTTTGCCAGCTTTATAGCTGAACATAATCTTCCATTTATCATTGCAGATTATTATTCAGATCTAGCCAAATAGTGTTCCTGGACTTGGAAATTACACAAAGGTTCTCTTACAAATGGACAAACCAACTCAGCACTAACAAATACTGGTACTACATATATGATTAGACAGTAAAGTGACCGCTCCAGTGGCTTAGTGGTTAGAGCATCTACCTCAGATGCTGGAGGTCGCAGGTCTTACCAAGGACTTATAAAAATGGTACTAACAGCTGCCACATTAGGCACTCAGCATTAAGAAGTTAGTATTAGGACTGGTTTGCCTGGTATCAGGATAATGTGACTGGGTGGAACATCATGCCACATGTCTGCAGCATGATGCCCCAATTGCTAGACATCACTATAAACTGCCACTCTGCAGACATTGTAGCGATATGACTGATTTTTTATTTACAGCTACATTAAAATACAAATCATACACAGATAGTAAAGAACTCATCCAGCAGTGCTACATTAGCCAAAAATGTTTCTTTACATCTGTATAGTAAAATGTAACTTAGAGCTTTGTGCTTCCTCCACTGTCATGTAAAATAATCCCTCACTTTAAAGAACCTTAGTTTAATGCCAGTATTAGATATAATGTAGGTTTCAATATGGATCCTATGATGTTGGATGAACACTATTTTCTAAATTACTCTTTAATACGCATGCTATTATTATTTCAGGGGTCCTGAGTGGCCAAGTGGTCTCAAGCGCTCTCCTTTACGGATCACTGCCATCTCACCTCTGTCTGCGTGGGTTCGAGTCTCAGATTCAGCCAATGTGGGTATGTGAGAAAGCCTGCCAGTAGCTTCTCATGGGTTGGTGGTTCTTTCCGGGGGTTTTCCCGGGTTCTTCCTCCACCATTAATACTGGCTGCCATGTATAGCCTATCATGTGCTGAAAAATGATGTTAAACCCTACAACAACAACAACAATTATTATTTCACCTGTTTCCTGGCACTAATCCACTGTGTTATTTTCAAAATTACTGTTTAATTCATTACCTAGGTTCCAACTCCAATGTTATTTTCAAAATTACTATTTAATACATTATCTAGTACATGTTGCCAGTCCAATGTTATTTTTTAAATTACTCTTTAACACATTACCTGCTCTACGTCCTCAGTCTAATGGGTTTTTCTCTTCTGTATTACTATTTAACATTACCTGATATAGGTCCCCAGTCCAATTTTATTATCTAAATTACTGTTTAACACATTACCTGGTATAAGTCACCAGTCCAATTTTGTTTTATAAATTGCTATTTAATACAGCAACTGTTATCACTTATTTGCTTTTACTAGCACTGGTCACCAGCCCAATGTTATATTCTTGATTATTTCTGTAAATTCATTAATTTAAATAGGTATGATTTTTTTTGGGGGGGGGGGGTCTTTCAGAAAATGGCTTATTTTGGGTAGTTTAACTGTTGGCTATGTTTCTGACAAGTAAATGGAGTCTATTGTCTTCATAGATTGATAGTTGTTCATTGCATCTTTAAGTACTTCACTAGTGCTATCCACAAAATCATAATGAATTTAAAGTTATGGTAATTTATTTAATAAATTAGAAACTGGCAATATCATAACCATTATAATGTATTTCATAATAAACATGACTTCTCATATTGCAGTTTTGCATAGTTGTTGAGGACTTAACGCCATTTTGTAGCACATGATAGGCTATACATGGCAGCCAGTATTACTGGTGGAGGAAGAACCTGAAAAAATCCTGGGAAGAACCACCTACACATGGGAAGTTGCTGGCAAGCTTTCTCACATACCCATATTGGCAGAGTCCGAGACTCAAACCCACATAGACAGGTAAGATGGCAGTGATCAATAAAGGTGAATGCTTTAGACCACTCGGCCACTCAAGGTCCGATAATACATATGCCATATTAATGAATAGTGCTGAAAATGGACTCTTGTATCAGACCACCTTGTAGACTCTTATGGCTCTGCTGAACAGCAATAAAGTGAAGGAATACTATACAGGCAACCCCATGACCATACTCAGGCTCTTGACCATCTAGAACAGGCAGCCCCATGACCATACTCAGGCTCTTGACCATCCAGTACAGGCAGCCCCACGACCATACTCGGGCTCTTGACCATCCAGTACAGGCAGCCCCATGACCATACTCAGGCTCTTGACCATCCAGTTCAGGCAGCCCCATGACCATACTCAGGCTCTTGACCATCCATTACCGGCAGCCCTATGTCAGTGACTATACTCGGGCTCTTTACTATCCAGTACAGACAGCCCTATGTCAGTGACCATACTCAGGCTCTTGACCATCCAGTACAGGCAGCCCTATGTCAGTGACTATACTCAGGCTCTTGACCATCCAGTACAGGCAGCCCTATGTCAGTGACCATTCTCAAGCTCATCACCATCCAGTACAGGCAGACCTATGTCAGTGACTATACTCAGGCTCTTTACTATCCAGTACAGACAGTCCTATATCAATGACCATACTCAAGCTCATCACCATCCAGTACAGGCAGCCCTATGTCAGTGACCATACTCAAGCTAATGACCATCTAGTACAGGATGCCCCATGACCATACTCAGGCTCTTGACCATCCAGTACAGACAGCCTTATGTCAGTGACCATTCTCAGGCTCCTGACCATCCAGTACAGGCAGCACTATGTCACTGACCATCATCAGATTCTTGACCACCCTGATGTCAGTGACCATATTCAAGCTCTTAACCATCCCGTAAAGGCAGCCCGATGTCAGTGACCATACTCAAGCTCATGACCATCCAGTACAGGCAGCCCCATGACCATACTCCGGTTCTTGACTATCGTGCAAAGGCAGTCCTATGTTAATGACCATACTCCAACTATTGCCTTCACCTTCCAATGCCAGGTAGCCCCAATGTCAGTGACCATACTTCAACTATTGCCTTCACATTCCAATGCCAGGCAGCCCCAATGTCAGTGACCATACATCAACTTTTGCCTTCACATTCCAATGCCAGGCAGCCCCAATGTCAGTGACCATACTTCAACTATTGCCTTCACCTTCCAATGCCAGGCAACCCCATTTTCAGTGACCATACTTAAACTATTGCCTTCACCTTCCAATGCCAGGTAGCCCCAATGTCAGTGACCATAATTCAGCTCTTGTCTTCACCATCAAATACTAGACAACCCCATGTCATTGATCATACTTGAGAGCTAGTCTTGACCAACCAATACAAAATGAAAAGGCTCCAGATATAATTCCCTTAATTTTAATAGCAGTGGGCAAATTTCCAATAAGAGCAACATAAATTCCAAAATAAACAACAGGGACTTAGAAATGAACAATTGTACACATTTCATTGTGGTATATTCAATACTTGAACAGCTGCTCTTATTTCTCTTTAGTATTGTTCAAAAAGCTGTCCAAAAAAGACCACTATGATGTCAAAAAATAGATGCAGTGAAACCTTTGAAAAGTGAATCCTAGGTATGTCAGAATCCCATAAATATCAAAACTGGCAGGTGAGGGGGGCTTCTGAAACTTACCTTCATTAATAGCATAATTTTTTCCCCAGTAAACCTAAACCTCTCTGCTCCATTAACCACAAGTCTCATGTTTCAATTTGACACTTTTGAAAACCCATAAAACTGGAACTCGTATCAAACTTAGAATGTATTTTTATTTGCTAAATTTCAGTCACATGGTGGACCAGATTATTTATGGCTAGCAAATACTGAGGTAAACTTATCAGTGTGAAAATGCTTCAAGGACATAAAAAATTAAAACAATAATTGAAATGCATGCTGACACAGACTGGTGATGACAATAGACTAATCAGACACCTTTGCACCAAAACAAGAGCCAGCTTTCAAAGTAAATTATTAAACACATTTTGATAAGCCATTTAAAAAAGATTTTGTTTATCTGCTTATTTTCTAATTGTGATTTATGCTACTCATTTGTATAAATGATCCATAAAACAAATTTTGTTTGTTTTTTAATTAAAGATTGAGTTTTATTATACAAGCATGCAGCCTTGCTTTTGATGCTTTGCCGACAGAGACCAGCAAAACAGAATTTTAATAGTTGTTATTATGGGGTTTAATGCCATTTTTTCACCACAGGATATACAAGGCAGCCAGTATAACTGGTGGAGGATGAACCCAGGAAAACCCCAGAAAGTACCACCGATCCATGGAAAGCTACTGGCTTGATTTCTCACATACATTGGCATAGGCTGAGACACTGATATGTCGCACTGAGTGCTTTAGACCCCTGGGCCCTTTAATAGCCAGATTCACTTGACTGCTTTTCAAAGGAGTAAAATCATTACATGTATTTGAGTAGCCATGACTATCATTAATCTGTCATGTCTTAACTTGCATGTCAAAATGTCAGAACAACCAGCTAAGCATCAGTGGTTACTGTTGTTGTTGTTGTAGGGTTTAATGCCATTTTTCAGCACAAGATAGGCTATACATGGCAGCCAGTATAACTGGTGGAGGAAGAACCCTGGAAAACCCGGAGAAGAACCATCGACCCATGAGAAGCTACTGGCAGGCTTTCCCACATACCGACGCTGGCCGAGCCTTGGACTCGAACCCACGCAGACAGAGGTGAGATGGCAGTGATCCGGAACGGTGAGCACTTTAGACCACTTGGACACTCGGGGCCCCATCAGCGGATTCAATTACAGGATAAAAATAGTCTGATGATTCTGTACCACAAGCTTACATCACAGAAACTAGAAGTATTTAGCGTATGGACGTTATGAATTATATGGAGTATTTAACATGATGTTGTATCATTCATATTTCTAATGAACTGAATGTAAAGCTATAAAAGTATATTCTTCCTTACATGTTTCTTGAGACTATGACTGTATTCTGCTTGGAACAATCATATTTATTCATGTTACATGAACTAACATCATGAGCTCGATAAAAAAAGAAAATGAATTTGCAATGGCTTTCTTGCTTTATTTTTTTAACAATGTATGTCAAACTAAGTCAAGTCAAGAAGACACGAAACAACAGAGAAACTTTGTGTAAATTAAATATTTAGATACTTAAACTGTATGTGGGGGAAATAGTACAGAATGTCTCCTTTATTGTGAGATAAATTATGATTTCACGGTGCTTCTAATAGTGTTTTTCCAATAGTTCCTGGTCAAGAATTTTACAAAAGTAACATTGACATTACATTTTTTAGGAACTCGTATATGGAGAACACATTACCTTCCTTAATGATGCATTAACAAACCAAATAGACTTTTCACACCATTTCTTGTGAAGGCTGTCAAATCATTTATCTTAATGTTTATTACACCCGAGTGGCATTGATACAATTTGTTCAAAGCTGCTGATTAGAATTTGACCTTGCACTTGTTCAAGTACATAAAGTTTGTACAATGATGCTGATATGGTTTCAAATATGACTGCCATTACTAAAACTAGAAAAACCTTAAATGACTTCTCAAAATCTACTCAACAGAATTTTTATAAATTTGAAAGAGGATATTCAAGCATGTACAACCAAGATTGATTTGCTTTCAAATATGGGCTACCATTACTAAAGTAGAATAAAAATTAAAACAATTTCTTTTCCAATATTATTTAATTTTTAAAAATTATATTTGATGGAAAGAATGCTGACATGGAGGCCTTTAAATTTATACAAATGATACTGATCTGCTATCGAATATAGACTCTGTTACTAAAAATAGAAAATTCTTGGTCAACATTATTGCTTCTCCAAAACTGTCAAAAAGGACTTTTGACCAAATTTTACTGAATGCATCATAAACTGTACAAAGCACTACCATCATACTTCTGCTGACAGAAATAATCCTGGGTTGAATGGAAACTTTTAAAATTTGTATAAATGGTACTGATCTGACATCAGACATGAAAAAATTAAAATATTTAAATGAATTCTTCTCAAAAACTGCTTATTCAATCATCTTTCTTGAAAGAACCCTGGCATAGAAGACTTTCAAACTTTGTACAATGATGGCTGCCCATAACATTTGCTCAATGTTATCTCTAAAATCTGCTCAGCAGCAACTTTGATGCCAGGTGAACTGGGATAGATCCATTCAATGATGGACAATTCATGCTAACATGCCATCTGAGGATAGAAGAGCTAGAGAAACAGCATGGAGCATTTGGTTTCATGAGATGCAATAAACTATATAATGTTTGAAGAAATTTCTACAGAAAGCATCCTTGTAACTGACCCAGATTTCTTGGCCAACTGCCAAATTGTAGCTGTTTGGTAGATACCAGTCAGGTGAGTGAATCTTATGTACATTTGGGGTTCTTGTTCTTTATGTCACAATGACCTTAATCTCTGACCTTTTAATTCCAAACTCAACAGATCTATTCCTATACCTTAAGAGCAGGCTGTAGTCAAACTGTGGTCAAAGTACATGATCTTGAACCAAAGTTGATATGCCCCCAAAACCCCAACATTTTTCTTCTTTCATTTATAGTGACTTTGTTGACCTCTGAACCCCCCCCCCCCCCCCCCAATGAATAGACTTCTTCCTTACCTAAAGGGCAAACCATCCACATAATCTGGTCTAGGTCTATGATGTACAACTAATCTTATTCTTAGAAAAAAAATTATTTTTCTAGTCCGTGTCATTGACCTTTGAACTTCTGACCTATATTGATAGTTTTTTTCTGTGCATCAAGTAAAAGCCATTCACAACGTTTGGTTGAAACAGAAGCAAGATAATTCAGTTGAATTGAAATAAAGGGCAGACAGATGGACAGATATCAATATTCCCAAACTGGGTGTAACATTTGGACAAATGGACGTCAGACGCACATGCCATTAGGAACTGTAATAATAACATAAAGCTTGTATGGGAGACCAGCTGTCTTTAGAGACAAGAATCGCGTGTTATTATTATGTTATATTATATGGATGGCTCCCCGACCCATCGCTATCTACGTACAGGGATTATTTTTATATAAAAAATAATTGTTATGTAATTGTGTAGCCTTCGATTTTACACAATTACCGGTTTTGACAAAACAATGTTTTGTGACGGGATAGACATAGTTTCCTCTGTCCTTGTCACACCATTTAAAACAATTTGTTGGCTGTAGCTCCTTCCTCATTTATAATAATAATAATAATGAAGAATTCGTTTCCATGAACATACATGCCCTTGTTACTATTTGGATGCCTTCTATAACTTCCCGTAGAATATGAATGAAACAACATGTTGCGTAGATATGTAAATTAAAAAATGAGCAGCCGCCTAGATAACGCAAATCCGATTGTTTATCAGAGACAGGAGGAAAGAGAGATTCTGCCCGAAGATGAGGATGACACTATAGAAGATAAAGTTGACTCCAGAGAAGTGTTTGGTGACTCACAAGTTCATTGCACCCTATTTTCGACAAAACAGTGGCACCGTTATATTATCCATCTGGCAGTTTTTTCCTCCTTGCGATTTTAAGAACGAAAACCAGCAAGGATATAAAAATGAGTTAAAATGAACCATTCGATTAATTAATTTAGAATTTCTAACTCGACTGTCGCAAGTACAGGGGCTCGTATCGTTGCCTAAAATCAACGATACGAGCCAGTGGTCGCAAATGGGGGGGGGGGGGGGCTGACACTGCTTTGTTCGCTCCACAGGGGCTCTTATCGTTGCTTAAAATTGACCTGTTATACATGTACTGTATAATAACTAGTTATTATATAGTACATGTATGATAGGTCAATTTTAAGCAACGATACGATCCGCTGTGGTTCGCTCTTCTGAGTCAAATGGGAGTTTAAAGCACATGCCTCTGACATTCAATCAC
The DNA here is from genome assembly GCA_028554795.2 of Sinohyriopsis cumingii. NCBI lineage: Eukaryota > Metazoa > Mollusca > Bivalvia > Unionida > Unionidae > Sinohyriopsis > Sinohyriopsis cumingii. The sequence goes on from CM068838.1 coordinate 125,612,587, forward strand.
TGTAGTAAGAAATGTTAGAATACCTAGTGAAACGGTGGCGACGGATTTTCTTGGTATGTTGGGGGTGCAATATAAATATTCCTGTTTATTTTGGATACCATTAACAATAGTTTTATAAATCAGTACATTACTTGTTCATCATCTATGGTAGCCGTACTAAAAAGAAGGTAGTTGCAAAAGTAATTCAGTTCCAAAAAGTAAATCATTCTGACTCGAATATTAGAAAAATCAGTGTCACCATTTCCAAAGTTAAAGGTTGCATGTCATGTCTTGTGGTATAGTTGGTATAGTCCGTATTTAAAATCTAAATGTTTTATACAAATTGTAAACAGTGCAGTCTTTCTTTATTACAAATCTATAAATGTAATACTGCAAATAAAATGACATCAATTTTTCCTTTATTCGATCCACAATGATTTGTTTGGATTACTTTGGAACTCTTGATCTTTACACTCATGGTACCATAGCAGATGGATGAGCAGTAACCATTCTCTTTGATAAGGTATTATTGGTGCAAATATTTCAAGTGTAAATAATGAGCCAGCTCAGTTTCCTTTACCAGTTCATGGAAAAGTCCATTTTTGGTGAAGGGGTGAGGTTTCTAGGATAACATATAGATAGAAGATAAAAACTCATCACCATCAAATAATATTTGCAAAGTTAAGTTGTATAATTTCTTTTAAAAAATGAACAAAAGAAAAAGGGCAAGCAGCTTAACTCTTAAATACATGGGTTCAGAGGGAAGTAGCTCCTAAAGTTACAGACTTATTGGAAGCTTATTGCATTCAGTGAGCTCCTTCAATCCTGTCTGGTGGCCTAGTGATTAGAGTGTTCACCTCAGATGCAGGAGGTCATGGGTTCGAACCCCAGCCGAGTCATACCAGAGACTTACAAAAATGGTACATGTAGCCGCCTGCCTAGGTGCTCAGCATTAAGAGGTCAGTGTTAGGACGGGTCAGCCTGGTGTCAGGATAATGTAAATGGGGATGACATCATGTTACATGTTTGCAGCATGATGCTCCAGTGCTAGACATAATTATAAACTGCCACAATCCAGACATCGTAGCAATATGACTGAAAGTTTTTAAAGCTACATTAAAAATCCAAATCACTTACTCTTCAATCCTGTTATATGCACACACAAAAAAATAAACTTGCCCACACAAATATGGATACCATGTTGGTGAAGAAACTTCTGTTTGGTTTGAAATAAATGCAACAATATTAGGGACCTCTGGTGATAATTGGGTTAGAAATTATCAATTAAGGAATGGAATGGTTAAGTTTTATGATGATATTATTTTTTTGTTACCTCAAGATCATTTTTTTCAACTAATCAATGGATATAATCAGTAACAAAGTACCAGTTTCTGCTTTTTTTTGTTGTTGTTTTAATGCAATCTTAATTATGCCAAAATGTCTTAAATTTATAACTCAAGCTTTGTAATCTCAACCATGTTATTGAATATGTCAAACAGAAACTTACTGCAATACATATAGCATTGCTTTATAGAAAGATTTAAAAATATCCCCACTAATGAGTCTTGTTGTTCTTTTTCAATAGATTACCAGTTCTTGGGTAGAACAATTTTTCAATCCGTGATTATTTCCAGGCAACAAACTTGGTCAATACTGGTTGCCCAGCACATTTTTCTGGTTGATTAATTAATGTAGTTGCCTTCAAGATTGCTGTAATCTAAATTATTCAACAACTTTTGTCATATATACAATCAGTCCTAATTGCATACAGTACACTTTTGTCATATATACAATCAGTCCTAATTGCATACAGTACATCTCTCCCTCAGTAGCTCATGCTTGTGATAGAAAATAGTGGTTAGTGCCCTATTAATTTAGAATCAACATGAAAAGTGTTACGTTTTAATTAAAAATCATGTATTTTGTTAGTTTTAATACACTGTAAACAATAATATATAGCAAATTAGTGATCAGTGAAAACTGATGGTAAATGTTAACAGGTGTCAACACCATAAGAAATAAAACCAATTAAATATGTCAGGTGAAATTCATACTATAATCTTTAATTTCTGTTTCAGTGTAATCAGTATAATCATGGTATGTTCAACATGAAAGAGTCAGTCAACTGTCACATTGATACCATGAACACTTTATTAAGAACCTAATCAAGTGCTGGCCGTACTTTAATCTACAACTTGCTTTTTAAGTTGTGAAGAACTTTAAAGGTTTGAGGTCATGATCTCTGATTTATTCTGAAGTAAATTTTGTATACATGTATAAAAGTTGAAGACTTGGTCTGTTGTGAAAAAAGGTCAATGTGCATTTATAGCTTTTGAATAAACACAAATGTGAGCATAATAAACTTTTACCTGAATAACCTTTCACCTATTGAAGAAGGACGCTACTCATATGTCTCCTTGGAGAATGTTTAGATCAGTCTGGTAAGATTGTAAATTTGTGTATTACCAGGAGAATAAACTAGTTTTCATTTGAACTTTATTGTGACTTGTGTCAGGCTTCATGTTAGGCCTTGTGTAAGAATTTGTGTCACAAGTTTTGCATGGTTCTTGATTAGGCGATGTGTCACAAGTTTTGCATGGATCTTGAGGATGTGTCACAAGTTATGCATGGATTTTGATTAGGCCATGTGTCACAAGTTTTGCATGGATCTTGATTAGGCCATGTGTCACAAGTTTTGCATGGATCTTGATTAGGCCATGTGTCACATGTTATGCATGGATCTTGATTAGGCCATGTGTCACAAGTTATGCATGGATCTTGATTAGGCCATGTGTCACAAGTTATGCATGGATCTTGATTAGGCCATGTGTCACACGTTATGCATCATTTGAGCTTGATAGAGCCTTATGTCAGATGTTATACATGGAACTTACTTAACCCTTGTGTAACAAGTTGTGCATTGAACACTGCTTTTTCTTGATACATGCAGGAGATGAAGCATTTAGAATGGACTTGTCACATATCTTTTGGTCATGGCCCTTCAAATCATGTTTCAGAAGCCAAGTGAAAACATTTCCCTTACCTGATTGAAAAGACTGATCAGTCCATATTGAAAATGTTACCCAATCCTATTGAAGACATTGCCCTATCTCTATTGAAAACACTGCTCTGCCCCTATTGAAAATGTTATGCAACCCTGTTTTTGAAACATCACCCATACCTATTGAAAACATTGCCTGTTCCTGTTGAAAACATTGCCCTATTCCTCTTGAAAACTGTGACCTATCCACATTTAAGACATCATCTTATCTGAATTGAAACAGTGCCATATTGCTATGGATACTTGATTGTATACATTGTTTCATATATTTAATTTATTTTGTGTGTTTGACCTTTGTCTGTGATATTTTGGACAAAATCACTATTTTTGGATATTTTTGAATTCATTGAAAGACATTCTGGATTATGTCATTGTGATACATCAAGACTGTTGGCATATCAGCTCATTAAAGATGATTGGTACATCAACACATTCAGTATTGGAATTCATTTGGAATACTCCTTACTTTTTTATTTGTGATACAACTTTTTAAATTATTTGAGATTTAATTCACAGTACTATTTTTACTTTGTAACATAGAAAAATGCATTTATTTGCTATTTTACTAAACTTTTGGTTTCACTTCTTTCTGTTACTTAGTTTAAGGCCATAGAGTTGTAACAGCATGTTTCCAAGTCAGAAACCTATATAAATTAAAGTTACCATATTAGGATATTTTAAAGAATCTTAAAGCAAATATTTTATTCACTGCATTAATATTGAAATTTGCAGAATGTGCATGATTTAAATTTGTTTTCTTTGCAGATTTGATCAGATGTATAAATGATCCTGAGCATCCATTAACCTTAGAAGAACTCAATGTGGTGGAAAATGATAGAGTTCATGTAAGCAGTTGTTTTTCCATATTCTTAATTTTTCATAAACAAAAATCTTCAGTATGTCTGTCAATCCTTGAATTGCATCACATTATTTGGTACCAGATATAGTTCAAAATGTGAAACAGGTATCATTGGAAGACCCTGATATAGGGTTGCATTAGGTATTTTTCAATAATTTTATAATTAACTGAATTGTGCCATCAGAAATGTCAGTTACTAATATTATATTTTGAATCAAATACAGTTTCCTTTTGTTGTGTCACCTTGACTTTTGCCAGAAATAGGTATTTAGTGTAGTAATCTCATGCTAAATATCAACATACAGAACTAACTTGGTCTCACATTGTGGTCACTTTCTACAAGTAGAGGTGAACAGTTATTCCTTTCAAGTCTTGCATCTTCTTCTCCACATAAATAAAACCTTTACTTTCCAGATAACTGCCATTTACTGTAGTTTGAGAACATTCATAAACTAGAGTAGCCTTTGGTTTACATATAATTGTCAAGTGCTATAGTTTGAGAAGACTCTTTTAGACTAGGGCAGCGTTTGCTTTACATATAATTGTCAATTGCTATAGTTTGAGGAGATGCTTTTAGACTATTGCAGCCTTTGCTTTACATGTAACTGTCAATTACTGTAGTTTGCGAAGACGCTTTTAGACTAGGGCAGTGTTTGCTTTACATATAACTGTCAATAACTGTAGTTTGAGGAGATGCTTTTAGACTAGGGCAGCCTTTGCTTTACATGTAACCGTCAGTTACTGTAGTTTGAGAAGATGCTTAGACTAGGGTAGCCTTTGCTTTACATATAACTGTCAATTACTGTAGTTTGATAAGATGCTTTTAGACTAGGGCAGCCTTTGCTTTACATATAAATGTCAATTACTGTAGTTTGATAAGATGCTTTTAGACTAGGGCAGCCTTTGCTTTACATATAACTGTCAATTACTGTAGTTTGAGAAGATGATTAGACTAGGGCAGCCTTTGCTTTACATGTAACTGTTAATTACTGTAGTTTGATAAGCTGCTTTTAGACTAGGGCAGCCTTTGCTTTACATATAAATGTCAATTACTGTAGTTTGATAAGATGCTTTTAGACTAGGGCAGCCTTTGCTTTACATATAACTGTCAATTACTGTAGTTTGAAAACGTGTGAACTAGAGCAGCCTTTGCTTTATGTATAACTGCCAATTGCTGTTGTTTGAGAACATCCAAGAATTAGAGCAGTGGTTCTCAACCTATTTACAACAGTGGGTCACACTTGCAGTTATCAATGTTGTTATGTGGGCCTCACCACCCACAAAACTTAGTGTATCAAGTTATATATGTTTTGTATATCTTATCTGACAGTAATTGTAGTAATATAAAACAAATCAAAATACTGTTAACTGACAGTAATCATAGTAATGTAATACAAATCAAAATACTTTATTGGACAGTTATCATAGTAATGTAATACAAATCAAAATACTGTTATCTGAAAGTAATCATAGTAATGTAATACAAATCAAAATACTATTATTGGGCAGTTATCATAGTAATATAATGCAAATCAAAATACTGTTATCTGACAGTAATCTTAGTAATGTAATACAAATTAAAATACTGTTATTGGACATTTATCATAGTAATGTAATACAAATCAAAATACTGTTATCAGACAGTAATCATAGTAGTGTAATACGAATCAAAATGCTGTTATCTGAAAGTAATCATAGTAATGTAATACAAATCAAAATACTGTTATCTGACAGTAATCTTAGTAATGTAATACAAATTAGAATACTGTTATTGGATAGTTATCATAGAAATGTAATACAAATCAAATTACTGTTATACCTCTAATTTATGCACAACTCCACTTTAATAAACTGCTGGCAAAAAATGTATTTTTTAATGAGAATGTCATTTGAGCCATAGCAGTGTACTGGATGGGCTGCATGCAGCCTGCAGACTAGAGTAACCTCTGCTTTATGTATACCTGCCAGTTACTGTATCTTAAGAACATGCATAAATAGAGCAATCTAACTAGTATACCTTTTTTCCACATGTATTCAAGGAATTGTGGGTATACAATCTCAAATGTGTTTAAATTTTCTGTTGTGAATCTTTTGCTTAAAGTACATTAGTACATGTAGGGTTGTAGGACAGAAAGTCACAGGGAAAAAAGTCACAATTTTAATTTTCACCATAATGAGTTAGATGTAGGACAAAAAGTCACAGGATATAAGGTAACACTTAGAATTTTGTAATGTTGCAGGTTTTTATGTGACCAACACAACTTAATTAACTGAACCTTCTTCATTGAGATATTAAAATAATAAACAAAATTCAGCCTTATTATTAATTTTTCATATTTTCAAGATACTTTATAGCAGCTTGTTGCAACATTATAGTTTGCATAGAACCAACAAATATAATCACTTTGTTATAACTGCTACTGTTAATGCAAAATTTCATTGATGATTTAAATTACATTTTTAATACAGTCCTTATCTGATAATTCTTTGTGCATTGCAGTATTTCTTGTCAGTCGAGTTTTCATAAAAACACATTGAGAAAACTGGTCTTCTTTCCCAACATACAATCAGTGCAATAATTCTGTAGTAGAACTAGGCATTATCGTACTCTCTTTACGACTTGTGTACCTACTATATCTTAGAGATTGAAACCAAAAGTTTACCTATATATACTTATCAAAACTACCATTCCTGTCTAAGAATTTGCCTTAACTGAACCTCAGTGGATCTGTGTTAAATGCTTGTTTTACAATTTGCCCATAAGACTTCAGTTGTTAAATAATTACTGTTTTCCTGTGAAACCATCAATTTGTTGTGATCATTAATAGTAATAATTTAGAATAATAGAACAATGATTTTAATACGTTTTGTTTAAAAATATATTTTTGAAAATTCAGAGTGTGACTTTATGCCCTGTAACTTTTTATCCTGCATGCTCACCATTACAAGGATAATTTAAATTGTGGCCTCCTGGGACTTTCTGTCCCATTTGTATTTGTGACCTTTTGTCCTGTGTCTTTTGACCACTTCTGTGGCCTAGTGGTTAGAGTGTCCGGCTTGTATGCGGGAGGTCATGGGTTTGAACCCTAGCCGAGTCATACCAAAGACTAGAAAATGGTACCAACAGCTGCCTTGCTTGGCGCTCAGCATTAAGAGGTTAGTGTTAGGACTTGCCGGCCTGGTGTCAGGATGATGTGACTGAGTGGGACAACATGTTATATGTCTATGGCATGATACCACAGTGCTGGACATCACTATAAACTATCACACTGCAGACATTGTAGTGATATGACTGAAATTTTTTTAAAGCTACATTAAAAATCCAAATCACACACACACTCCTGTGTCCTTCTGTCATTTACCATACTGTACATTTGACCAAATCCACAGTCTGCATTTTGTTTTTCCGCCTACTTACTTACCTGCAACATCTATCTTGGCCTTGGGATTGATATCCCACAACTAGTCAAGTTTTATACTTAACTCTATATTTGTAAATTCAAATTTATGTTTAAAATAGTTTGACATTGTCATAACAATGAGTGTTCAGCACCTTGTTGGAACTTAAGAAAAACCAAACATGATAGTCTTGTTGAATTTGATTATGTGGTTAATATGACATCATGGGGGTAAGATGATGCCATGGGGGTAATATGACATTGGGGGGTAACATGACATAATCTGGGTAATATTACATCATTGAGTAATATGACATCATGTGGGTAATATTATATCATGGTGGGTAATATTACATCATGGGAGTAATATGACATCATGGGGGTAACATGACATAATGTGGGTAATATTACATCATGGGAGTAATATGACATGTGGGTAATATGATATGGTGGGTAATATTGCATCATGGAAGTAATATGACATCATGGGGGTAACATGACATAATGTGGGTAATATTACATCATGGGAGTAATATGACATCATGTGGGTAATATTATATCATGGTGGGTAATATTACATCATGGGAGTAATATGACATCATGGGGGTAACATGACATAATGTGGGTAATATTACATCATGGGAGTAATATGACATGTGGGTAATATGATATGGTGGGTAATATTGCATCATGGAAGTAATATGACATCATGGGGGTAACATGACATAATGTGGGTAATATTACATCATGGGAGTAATATGACATCATGTGGGTAATATGATATGGTGGGTAATATTGCATCATGGGAGTAATATGACATCATGGGGGTAACATGACATAATGTGGGTAATATTACATCATGGGAGTAATATGACATCATGTGGGTAGTATGACATCATGGAGGTTATATGGCATAGGGGGTGGTAACATGACATTATGGGGGTAATATGACAATGGGGGTTTATTGGTGTCAAAATAGCTAGATTGCTGATCATATTTAATTGTATAAACTGTTTCATGTGCCCATACATTTAAAAAAAAAAATAATTTCAACTAGTTCAAGCCATGCAGAAGTTTTGTGAAAAGACAGTTTTTTGCCATTGTTATTGTCCAGTTTGCTCAGTATTAACACAGATGATGAAGTTGGTGTCAATATTGAATAGAGGATGGCTAGTTTACTTCAGTATTGACACAGATGATGGCCAGTTTACATCAGTATTGACACAGATGATGGCCAGTTTACATCAGTATTGACAAAGATGATGGCCACTTTACATCAGTATTGACACAGATGATGGCCATTTTACATCAGTATTGGCACAGATGATGGCCTTTTTGCATCAGTATTGACACAGATAATGGCCATTTTACATCAGTATTGACACAGATGATGGCCAGTTTACATCAGTATTGACACAGATGATGGCCATTTTACTTCTGTATTGACACAGATAATGGCCAGTTTACATCAGTATTGACACAGATGATGGCCAGTTTACATCAGTATTGACACAGATGATGGCCAGTTTACATCAGTATTGACACAGATGATGGCCAGTTTACATCAGTATTGACACAGATGATGGCCAGTTTACATCAGTATTGACACAGATGATGGCCAGTTTACATCAGTATTGACACAGATGATGGCCAGTTTACATCAGTATTGACACAGATGATGGCCAATTTACATCAGTATTGACACAGATGATGGCCAGTTTGCATCAGTATTGACACAGATGATGGCCAGTTTACATCAGTATTGACACAGATGATGGCCAGTTTACATCAGTATTGACACAGATGATGGCCACTTTACATCAGTATTGACACAGATGATGGCCAGTTTACATCAGTATTGACACAGATGATGGCCATTTTACATCAGTATTGACACAGATGATGGCCAGTTGCATGATTTCTAGCTAAGATTCATACAGGTATGCATGGGTCACATAAGATGTAACAGAGTTTGAATTTTTATTCCAGGAATGGAAATATTTGTGTCATTTAGATAAAAGCATTTTGCACATGTCCTTACCTGTTTTTTGTTACATATATCCTTGTTTTTTGTTACACATGTCCTTACCTGTTTTTTGTTATACATATCCTTACCTGTTTTTTCTTACACTTATTCTTACCTGTTTTTTGTTACATATATCCTTACTTGTTTTTTTTACACATATCCTTAACTGTTGTTATTTTACACATATCCTTACCTGTTTTTTGCTAAACATATACTTACCTGTTTTTTTTTTCACACGTATCCTTATCTGTTTTTTTGTTTACACATATCCTTACTTGTTTTTTGTTACACATATCCTTACCTGTTTTTTGTTTATTATGGAAATACAAACACATATCATTATCACATGCACTTGTGTCATGGCATTATTAATTTCTAAAACATATACTCATCCTGCATTATTTGCTTTGAATTGGTCATTGTAGAGTCAGACAAGAGCATGTTTTTCTAGAATTTCCTTGTCCACTAAAATAACTTTCAACTGTTCAGGACATGGCAGTTTTAGTGGAAAAAGAATTGTCAGACTCAGTACCAACTGACTCAAAGTATATTATGCAGGAAAAATGAATATTTATTACATAACTGAATAAATTACATGATCCGAGTGACTGGCCATTATCAGCCTCCCCTCTCATGTGTCTTTCCTAAAGGGAATTCAATTCCTTGTGTTTGAATAACAATTTCCCTCTAGAATTTATTTCAGAAATTTGTGTCTACATTTATTCCTCCATTTGGGGCCCCGAGTGGCCAAGTAGTCTAAAGCGCTCTCCGTTACGGATCACTGCCATCTCACCTCTCTCTGTGTGGGTTCGAGTCTCGGAATCGGCCATTGTGGGTATGTGAGAAAGCTTGCCAGTAGCTTCTCGAGGGTTGGTGGTTCTTTTCAGGGATTTCCCGGGTTCTTCCTCCACCATTAATACTGGCCGCCATGTATAGCCTATCGTGTGCTGAAAAATGGCGTTAAATACTATAACAACAACAACAATTCCTCCATTTAAGCTACTTTTTAAATAAAGTTGCGTTGATGACTTTACTAAATATTTCTTCATTTCTAATCAACATTTTCAATCAATGATCATTGACCATTTTTTCTCACTTACTACCTAAGCTAATCATAATGAATAGGACAATTTGTCAGCCAATGAAATTGATTGTCTCATTCATCCCTGCCATTGCACTCATTCTATTGAATGCACTTGGATGCACTTGATTCAGCCATTCTAAAGTCAATGACAATTATTATTTTTGTATTTATTTTATTTGGTTTTTTCAATGTCTCCCTTTGGGTGCCATAGAGAGTTCCTTCTTGCATCAGAGATGACAAATAAGGGTCAAGGCACAAGAAATCAGCTTAAAATGAACTCTGGACTTTGTGACATGATTTTGATTGTCTTCCCTTTTTCAGGTGAACAATGAAGAGAACCAAGTCCAAGTAGAGTTCACTCCCACCATCCCCAATTGTAGCATGGCCACCCTGATAGGCCTGTCCATCCGAGTCAAGCTCCTCCGCTCACTTCCTTCAAGGTTCAAGGTATACATAATGAAATTGGCATTAATAATTGTAAAATCTTGGGGTGGGGGACCAGATTAAGATTAAACTTTGTGAAATAATGAAAGTAAGGCAGGGAATTGATAGGAATCCTTGTATCTGTTTGTCTGTCTGTCCATTCCAGTCTTTTGAATGCAACTAGTCCTGCAGGTTTTGATGAATTACTGTGAAACTTGGTAAAGATTACTGTCATTGCCAGGGCCTTTTCTGATCACTGCCATCACACGTCTGTCCACATGGGTTAGAGTCTCAGGATTGGCCAATGCGGGTATGTGAGAAAGCTTGACAGAAGCTTCCCATTGGTCAGTGGTTCATAATTGTTTCCTGGGTTCTTCCTCCACCTGTTACACTGACTACCTTTTATAGCTTATCAAAAATAGCATTCAACCCAAACAACAACTGTCATCACCTGAAAGATGTGCATTTTGACAAATCCCACAGTATTTATTAGAGTTGCAGTGTTGCACATTGAGCTTGGAATAAAGAGTTTCCCCCATTTTTTTGTCTGATGACTGACAAATTCTGACCCCACCAAAAATAAAGCCAATTGCATGTTTCAAAGACGGACAATTTTAAGTTTTACTAATGAGCATAGTAAACATAATGTAGAAAAATGATAATTGATATTCATAAATACCCCTGTAAACATATTGTGGAGAAAATGGTATAGAAATTATAACTGATATTCATAAATACCCCTGTAAACATAATGTGGAGAAAATGGTATAGAAATTATATGATATTCATAAATACAACTGTAAACATACTGTGGAGAAAATAGTATTTAAATTATAACTGATATTCATAAATACCCCTGTAAACATAATGTGGAGAAAATAGTATATAAATTATAATTGATATTGATAAACATCCCTGTAAACATAATGTGGAGAAAATGGTATAGAAATTATATGATATTCATAAATACACCTGTAAACATAAGGTGGAGAAAATAGTATTTAAATTATAACTGATATTCATAAATACCCCTGTAAACATAATGTGGAGAAAATGGTATAGAAATTGTAATTGATATTCTTAAATAGCCCAGTAAATATGATGGGGGGAAAAGGGTACGGAAATTATTTTAAAAAAGCTTAATAACCTAACAACTTTATACATCCATCAATGTTTGTACATCACTAGATCTTTTGCAATGGACTTATCCTGAATTTTTGGATGGATTGCCATGAAATTTGGTAAATATTGTGGTCATCACCATATCAACAAAACTCTTTACTCTACAAATTCCTACCACCCTTTTCAATGTGCATTAGGTACAGTGTATAGCAAAATCTTGTCACAATTTTCAGTGGATTGCCATGAAACTTGGTAATTATCATGGTCATCAACTTGCAATTTTTATTGAAGTTATGGTCACTTTTTCTTGCAACTAAATGCAGCATATGGCAGAAACTTGTGAATCGAACTAGTCTTACAGTTTTGATTGATCACTGTGAAACTTGGTACATCTTTTGCTCATCATTTACAGATGTTTATTTCAACCACTCTACTTTTTGGAGTTATTGCCCTTTTACCGTGCTCCATTTTTGTTTTGTTTTTGTAATTTGTTTAGGTAATTGTCCTTTTTGACATGCTGCTGTATGTATAATCTCAGATTTAATGGGATATCCATGAATAAATATGCAATAATGACAGTGACATGTACATTTGAAAGTTAAATCTTTGCAAGTGAAACCAATATCATTACTTCCTGTCCAAAATGGTGGACATTGCAAAACTGGGACTAAAGATAGACGTATCTCTAGATGATGATGGCTGAGTCTCAGTGTTAAAGCTTACTCACGTAATAGACAAATGTCACATATAAGCTTTACATAATATAACAATACATCCATTACTACTAGTGATTAAATAGATCTCGTGCAAAGCAGCCATTGAAAATAGGTTGCATACAAATTAAGATCGGTCCCAGATGACTTGGTAAGTTCTATATGCGTGCTTTTTGGTTAAATGCAGATATCATTTTTTGACTAATCTGTTCAACATTTGCATAAAAGAAGAGAGTGTGAGCTTAAAATGGTGTTCATCACTCCCCTTTAAAACACTACTTCCTGTATGAGGTGAAACTCATTATGTCATTGTATACAAGAAATTGCATGTTGTATTGTTCTTAAAGATATTCACATGTGACAGCATATTGTCAGTTACGAAAATACTTCTCATACAATCATTATTAACCGAATGTCTTCCATATTTTTTAAGTGGTCTGTATCCATTTGTAGTTTTTCATAACTATGAAGCAGTTTGAATTTTTGCAATAGTAATAGTAAATTTTCATGACCCTTGAGGACTAGTTGCTTATAAATTCTATTAGTCCTGCAGGCTACTTTGGTGGTTATGTGTTAATGTTAAGCCCTGTTTTATGTTTACTGGAGTATTATGAAATTAGAAAAGAATTTTGAAGGTTCACTCATGCATTGAGATATTTCTAAATAGCATTTTCAGTAAAAGCTTTTTTTTATTTCTTGATTTTCTTAAAGATATTGCAGTAAATAAATTCTTGATTTATCCTCAGGGATAATGTGCAGTTTTATTTTTTTTTGTTGGTCTTTTCAGTTTTAAACTAAATCGATCTCACTGATTGTTAGGAATAATTTATGTATAGGTTTTGCACTTGTCAATTGTGTACTTTTTCTTTCTCAGGTGGATGTGGTCATTACACCAGGTTCCCATGCCTCAGAAGAGGCAGGTATGTAGAGTTTCATTAGATCAAAAGTAGCCATGTCAAGGTGTTTATTTTTATTATATTAAAGACTTGCAGCTATGTGTGATTATTTACTGAAAGCCTAGACAGGAAAGATGGTTAAAAATGTTGTTGTTGTGGGGATTAATGCCATTTATCAGCACATGATAGGATACATGGTGGCCAGTATTAATGGTGGAGGAAGATCCTGGGAAAACCCCGGAAAGAACCACCAACCCACGAGAAGCTACTGGCAAGCATTCTCACAAACGCACATTGGCCGAATCCAAGACTTGAATGGTTACAATTGTAATTATTTACAGAAAGTCTAGACTGGAAATAATAACTTTTCAGAAATATTCCATATAGATTGGCATGGGTTGTAGAACAGTGCTCAGTTCAAGTATTGCATACCAAAGATTTTTTCTCTTCTTGAAATAAAATCAACTTTTTCTTCTTTTTCTAACCAGTATGTTTCCAGTGTTGATTTATGCTTGTTTTAAGATGCTGTCACACTAATTTTGAATGTTTTATTTTTGGTGGAGGTAATGCATTTAATTTTGACCTGCACTTTTAGACACCTAGACACCGTATCTGCTGTTAAATGCTGTCTTTATAGAACCATAGAAATATTCCTTTTCAGGCAAGTGATTAATGTAATGTTTCTATTTTCATTTCCTGATAATGACTTTAAAAGTTGAGGTGGTTATGAACTTTAGGCCCAAGATCAAACAGATTTTTACCCATCTTTACAATTCTACTAGATGCTTTTGATGTTTATTTATAGTGAATAAGCAGCTGGCTGATAAGGAGCGAGTTGCTGCAGCTCTGGAGAACTCTCATCTACTTGAGGTTGTCAACCAGTGTCTGTCCAAACGTAAGAACGGCTGAGTTGCAGGCATCAATCGCTACAAGAGGCTCTTTGGATTATTGTCACAGATACTTGACATTAGCTAAAAGCTACAATTATTTTCTTAAGTTTCACAAAATCATGCAGACATAAATCTGATATTAGAAAACCAACTGTGATAGGAGCTGGAGAGTATGTTACACATGTTTCAGCTAAGTGCATATTATTTCAGCATCAGTTATTCATAAGTAAAAGGATAATGTCCGTTTCTTAGGAAATTTCCTTGGTTATGTAATTTATCCTTGGTTGTACAAAACTGTAAATGCAGGTTTATTTGTAAATAAATGCATAATTGTGATTGTAGTAATGATTTTGTTGAACTATTTTTCTTCTCTTTAAAAAAATTCAGACTTGCATATCATGCTGAGATCAGTTCATTTATGTTGTCTTTTCCCCAATTCCCTGTTTGTTTGGCTTTTATAAACATGAAGACAGAGTAACCACTTTATTGATCTATACATGTCTGCCGATATTGCAGGATACATTATGACATTATAGTGGTGTCATAACAGTATGTATAATGATAAATAACGTGTCATTTTGTATGAAAAACTTGTGAGAAACTTGAGTTTGTGATCACATTTCATTATTGTTTTGACACTTGCTCTGGTTGCTTGAAGAAATATGTATTGTATAATCAAAATTCACCATAATATAACCAAACTAAAGCAAGTTATATTTTATGACAAAAAGTCTGCAGATGCAATAACTTAATCTGCTTACAAGTTTTTTATGACAATACACCTTTATTTCTTATTTTGCATGTAGCCATGATAAAAGTTGGCAGTACAATATTTATGAAATAGATTGCAGTGTCATTACAGCTACATATGACATAAGTTTCACACTTGTTAAAATTAACCTGTTGTGATGTTTTTCCGTGATGGCCTTTTTGTAAGAGTTATGTCCCTTTGTCTGGTACCATTTGTACGTAACTGCTAACTTAAAATATTTTATTCATCCACATTCATGCTTCAACATAGTTACCTTTAGTATTACCGGATTTCTAGGAAATACACCAAACTGAATTTATGTTTTTCCCTTTACTAGAAAGAGCGAGTTTAATGTGATGTACGGATATGTCATGGCCATCAGGCCCAGAAGTATTCAAATGCCAAGAAAAAACATTTTTCTTTTCCTGACACGAAACAAAATATGAACAAACTGTTTTTTATTACATACCTTTTTTATATTTTCCAAATATATTCAACTCTACCATGTGAAAAAACATTAAACCCTTGAATAGTTCCAGTCAGGTTGTGTGATAAAGAAATAAAGACTCACATCTGTATCAAATAAAAGAAAAATCATATACTGTAATATCATCCATTTTCATGGGAGACCAGTTTTCATGGTTTTCGTTGTTGCCCCAAACCGTGAATTTAAATCCCCAATGAAAAATGAGCCATGTAGGATGATGACCCCTCCGCCATTTTCTTACAGTGTTTCATTCCTAGAGATTAACACAGCTACTAGTATTTGATAAATCAAGGTCAGTACTGTAATCTGGTAATTAAATATTAGCTTTCACATGTTTTTCTTTAATTTTAACCTTTTGAAACAAGAATTGTAAATCATTTTACATTGTTTTAATGCACACATTCGATAAGGTATCCGATAGCTGTAATTTTACACTCACTGCCTTAAATTGATATGTGAGGTAAGTAAGGATAGAGAGAAAAAACATAAGTTATTCAAACAATACTAATACTGAAATTGGAAGGAAAAATAATACAAAATAACAGTATATGAAAATGAAATTCAGTACTTATTCAAATCGATGCTTCATTTAAGTACAACTGTTGTTGAAACATTTAAATCCTTCTGAAAGCATATTTCATTTTATCCATGCATTTTTAATTCAAAAGAACAATAATCCTGTAAAATACTATAAATATTTATTGAAACACTATTATTAATGAAACACTATGTATATACACTAATTACAGTAGAGTATTAAAGCTCACACTTCACAGATTTTTGGAGAAAGCCACTGTATCAACATTGTGTCAGCCAAGTCTGATGGTACTCACAAATGCTTCTCAGGTAAATAATCCCCATATTGCTGAATTAAACAAGTCCATCTTTCTCAAAACCACTGATAAGTAGGTCCAATCTTTCACTCATTGTTGCGTGAGCTGCAATTATCTATTTGGGGGGGGGGGGTCTAAGTTGAATTTTACCACTCTTTGTCATCGTACCATCATTTGCTCCTTAATAGATAGGACAACCCCTGTCCCTCTGTATTGTTGCATTTTTTGTACCTAAAAAATGTTAGCTTATGTTATTTCTTATGAGGTATTGGTTGTTTTGGTTAATGTGTTGTTGTTGTTGTTGTTGTGGGGTTTAACGCCATTTTTCAGCACGATAGGCTATACATGGCGGCCAGTATTAATGGTGGAGGAAGAACCCGGAAAACCCCGGAAAGAACCACCGACCCACGAGAAGCTACTGGCAGGCTTTCTCACATGCCCACATTGGCTGAATCTTAGACTCGAACCGCCGCAGACAGAGGTGAGATGGCAGTGATCCGTAACGAAGAGCGCTTTAGACCACTCGGCCACTCGGGGCCCCTTGGTTAATGTGTTATTATGTTAGTTTTTTAAAAAATTTTTTTTAAATAAAATAAAATAATAGAATAAAATAAAATAAATTTTGTTATTTTCTTGAGGATCTCTAACTTAGAATATATCTTGCCTATTTGTTTCCATAATTGTGTTGATATAAGTGGCTATATCCATATATGTTTTCTTGTTAACGCCATGATCATCGGAAAGTACTGATGGTGCAACTTGATGGACAGTGGTTTAAGTAAGAGATCATTCTTACGTACTTTAATATCTGATTGGCGAATGTGTTTAATCTTGACAGGTGTTTTATTTGTGCTCATATAGATGGAAGCATTGTTTTAGTGTTGTTGGCTGCATTGGCTTCTACTGATGTTATTGACTTGGTTGAAAACTTTAACTTGCCAGGTCTTTGATTTGTGCTCATACAGGTGGTAGTATTGTTTTAAACATTAAAGTGACCACTGTTTACATCGGCATAGTTGTATTCGTTATTTTGTTTATTTGCAGAGGTTAAACCATGAAATTAAATACCTACTATTATGCAAACTTTGACAGGCAAAACCACAAATTTAAGTTCCCACAAAAGTGCCTTTTTTTTAATAGAAAACCACGAAAATTGGGCCCAACAAAAATAAATGATACTACAGTAGGATAAATTGGCTATGTAGCAAAAGACTAAACCATACGACACCAGACATTAATTTATACTCACTACAATATGAGATGATTGCTCATGTATGGGTATTTATGAGTCTTAATAATATCTTGTCTATTTTTAATGTTAATGAATAATCCATACAATTAATCCATGGGGTAAATATCAGCAGGTTATTTTAGCAGTGTTGAATTGTTAGCAATGTAGCATCTCCTATTCAGGTCATGAAAATAAATTCCATCACAATTTATTATCTGCTTCAGAAAATACTACCAAAGTTTGTTACCATTTTGACAATTTTGGTTGTGGCAGGGGGATTATGGTGAAACACTCCCCAATTTTGTTTCTCTAAGAATGTTTTAATAATTTTGCTGTACTTGACATAGACAAGAAAAACATGTAGGATGGCATGTTTGTTGTTCCTCTGACCTTCTCTTATCACAAGTTTGTTATCATTGCTCCATACAGATTCATCCAAAGGCATATTTTGTACTAAATGAAAATGGTGCCACTCTGACATCCAATATTCTCACCTTAGTGGCCATCATCTCGAAAGTCCTTTTATTGCTAATCCTTCTAAACAGAAGGTAAATAAATTGTTTTGAGCCTTCTCCACTGGAGTTATTATGTCATTGAGAGCAATTCATATGTAAAAAAAGAGGCCCTGCATGGCTGAGTGGTTGTCTTTACCGATTACTGCCATCTCACCTCTGTCTGCTTGGGTTCAAATCTCTGGCTAGGTCAGTGTAGGTATGTGAGAAAGCAGCCAGTAGCCTCCCATGTGTCAATGGTTCTCACTGGGGTTTTTCCCCTGGTTCTTCCTCCATCATTTATACTGGCTACCATGTATTGCCTATCTTGCACTGAGAAATATCATTAAACCCAAAATAACAACAACATTCTAACAAGACAACTGAAATGGATAGAAAATAGTTATCCCTGCTAAAAGTAATGGATTTATGATTGTGAAAAAAATGTAGAAAAATTAAATAATGACAAAATGACAGGAAAATATAGTCATGTGTAGTTGCCTAATACATGCATTTGAAAAATTTAGTTTTGTTTAAACATGGCAACAAGGTTTTGTCAGCAAAGTCGGTCCAAAAAGTTATTTAAAAAAAAGTCATTATTCTTGTGAAAATATAACCAGGTCACACACACACACACATATTTATATATAAAGGCATAATCAAATTTCATTAGTTTACCTCTTTTAAATCAAAAAATCAAAGTCCAGAACATGAAAAAAACGTAAATTTTGAAAATTGCTTGTTATGACCTGAGAATCCAAACAAATCATCGGTGTATGGCCAAGATAAAATGTGCAGAATTTCATGGTTTATGAGTGTACTTTTTGTGCTATTGAATTACAGTAGATTTGATGTGGACATTGAGACTTTGTTATAGACCAGGAAACCAATATGCCCTCTTCTGCTGTCACAATGGGGCATTAACCTCCTTATATCTGCAATAGAGAAAATAAATTTAAAATACTTTTTCGAAACAAATTGCGAAATTTGATGTCCACAAAAATGTTTCTTTAGATAAAACAGTAACAGTCTCTTATTGGGTGATGTCATGGCACCCCCTTTCACCCAATATGGTTAAATTTTCATGAACTCAAAGTTACTGAAACAGTGTTAACCTGCTTTTAATCAGGTCAGTCATTCCTGGAACTGTTTTAACTTACAGGCAGATTATGGATCTGATTTCAGCTTAGTTTGCACCAACTGCACAATAAGCTCTTCCAGCTTGTATAAACATGTACTTCATAGCTCAGATGTTGGCACACGATGGTCTTTCATGGTGGAGGAAATCGGAAAACATGGAAACCACTGACCTTAAATATACAACAACCTACCTTTGCTTATGCCAGAGCATGGTATCAAACCTGGGACTGCATGCCCAGGGTGCTAATGGTGTACTGTCCAGGCCCCTATGTGATCTTGTTTTGTAATTATTGGTGTTGTTTACTTTTCTCTTTTGTATTTTTAAATGGGTCCTGATTGTGTCAGTTTTAATCCTGTCTTTCTCACACTGATACTGGTTGGGTCTTTTTATAAGAAATTTTTATACTTACTTAAATTACTTAAAATTCTCTATTTAACATGACTTCAAACTCGACTTGTTTTTCCTCTTTGCATGCCCTAATGGTTTGGTTTGGTTGTTTGTGGCACAGCAACACAAACAGGTTACTTAGTGCCTAGCAATTTGAGTAAAATGCCTTGCCCAAGGATACACCAGTTGACCCAGGCTTTTCTTATGGTAGGATTCAAACCTGTACCATTTCTGTTTCAAGTCTGGCTCCCTAACCACTGTGGCTCCTGCATTCTCTAACGGAGGCATGTAATGAATTTGTAACAAAACTTGCTCAGATCAGCCTCAATACTCAATACCATTTTACAAATATCATACAACCAAAAATAATACTAGATTTTACCAAACTTGGTTACAATATTGTTTTTAGAAGGCCAGGATATGTAGGGGAGAAATAAAGTACTAAATACAGGTTTGAAAAGTCAATCATTTAATATGATTGTCAGAAAATAAACATTTAAACATGATTAAAGTAAACAGAAAATAAGACATGAGCACAGCAGTGTTCCAGCTATCTATACTTAGAAAGGTGTGAGATCTGGCATTTATTTCAAGCACCCATGGGTTTTCATTTTTATTTTTATGACACCCCTCTGATTTTCATGAGCACTTTTGTTCTGACCTCTGCCTATTAGCAAAGTGTACACAATTAGAAATAAATTTGGATGGCTTTTCTGCTTCATGTTCATTAGTATCGGCAGAGGCACAGCACAATGCCTGTCAAATTAGCATTGAATATTACTAGACTCCCCCCCACTGCCCCAACCCCCTGTACATTCAAAAGTCTGCTCCGGTGTATGCTGAAATTGACAACAAAATTTGCCATAAGTATGGTTACTCCAGATTTGTAAATGTTTCACGAAAGATAATAACTGAAGAAGATTCCGATTTTGATAACAGGTGATTTAAGACATTTATTATTGTCATATGGTCCAGTGCATGTACATATACTGTTACAAATGATATTATTTCGTAATGAAATCAGTGATCAAGCTGGAACACTTTACATGATGTGTCTTAATTGCTGATTAATTTCATTAACATCCACTATATCTCTTCATGGATAAACATGATGAAAAATATCACAGTTTAATAGTTTAAACAACAGAAAATTAGTAAGTCATATATATATATATATATATAACTTTCTCTAAATACAAGCCTATAGTTACAAATTCCAAAAATAAAGATTTGCTATAAATAGAATACAAATTAGTCTGATACATACCATGACTAGGCATTTGAGCTATAAAAAGGTTTTGCAGTGACACCAGCTTATAAATGGAATCACCAGTTTCTTTAATCTCGTTTTAATCTAATTGGATTTGACAGCGGTGTAACGCTTAGTCATGATATGAGCGATTTTTTAATCAAAAGAACAAAAGGTCCTGCATCTCTTCTTTCTAAAAATCTAGCAGTTGAGGAGCTACTTAAAAATAGATCACCATGATAGAATGTCACACTTCCTTGTACATCAAAGTTAAGAATTTTAATTTTTAAAAAAATACTGTGTTAAAAAAATAGTAAAGTTCAATGTACAATGTACAGAGATTAATACTTAATGAGTTAAAATGGTAATGCACAGTTAAGAATGTAGTAATCAAGTTTGAAAGTTATTTATTTATACATGTGCAAGGGGACACATGTTAATAAAACCAAACCAATATTAAATATTACAATCATAATTGTCATGACAACCTTTGACAGATTCACTGATCACACTTGTATTGAAGCAAGTCATAAGGATCATTTCCTCTCTATAAGGTCTTTTATTATAAAATCGTTATGTATCCCGTTTCATTAAGTGGTAATAAAATTATATAATGTACTTCACTGTAAGATATTCTTACAATATGGTGGTATACTCCACAACTCCCACAGAAAGCATTATGAGTACTGTATTGTGTACTTCATAATGAGACTGTCTCTCTATAAGGTGGTATACTTAATTCTGCTATGTGCAGTATTATATTGAGAGTACTGTATAATGTACTTCATTATAAGGTTGTCTCACTATAATGATGTACACTCCATGATCCCCATGGACAGCATTATAATGAGGGAGTACTTTATCATGCACTTTACAAGGCAGTCTCACTATAAAGCAGTATACAACAATTTTTATAGACAGTGTTATAATGAGTACTGTATCATATTTCATTATAAGGCAGTCTCATTATAAAGCAGTATACAGTGACTTCCATGGACAGTGTTATAATGAGTACTGTATCATACATTTCATTACAAGGTAGTCTTCATGATCCCCATAGACAACATTATGAGGGAGTACTGTAACATATACTTTACCATAAGGCAGTATACTCTGTTATAATGAGAAGATTTGCAATAATATCTAGTTAGTAATATCTAAACTTATCACATAAGTAAAATAATTTAAAGAACATACAATTCTAATGACTTCTTCATGAATCTAAGCCTATTCCAAAATCTAAGACTGATGGAAGAAGCAGTGGCACTAAGTGTTTTAATACAGCATTGATGATGGGTTAGCATTCAAGCAAGTCCCAGTGTATTCTCCTTTTAGCAATCGGATCAGAGAGTGATACAGATGACGGGTGTTAGTAACATAAAAAAAAAGAAATCTCAAAATATTCATCGACATAAAAAGATATCACAGTCTAGTTTATCAATTTTACCCTTATCAGTTATGGAAGAAATAGAATTCAGAAAAAATAAACTGAAGTGAGATGAGTAAATACCTTTAACAAGTTCAACAGACTCAACAGCTGGAGATTTGAAAGACAGACATAAAACTGTCATCAAGTTTTTCTCCTCTGGCAACTAAGTTGTCTGCATCATGAGAAGGACAGTTTATTTATAAAATTTTGTTACTTTGCTTTTTTAAAAAAAATCTGTACAAGACAGACAAATCAGGCTTTCAGTATTTTTAACATATTACCAGAAACAATTTCAAGTGCTTTGCATATTATCAGTCTGTTTCACAATCTGATTTCAATTCACTGAGATGATCTAAATTTTTTCTCGATAGAAACAGCGACTAAGTTTGGTTTAACAGGGGCAATTAACTATCATGATGTTAAAAGTCGAAGCTCAATTGACACATTTTTATTCTGACATTGACACTGACAGTATTAATATAAAATTTGGGTACTAATTTGATGTCAGTCTCTCCAGTTTACAGGATACATGTATATACATAACAGGTGTGTGAAACATACAAGATTTATGAACAATGACAGTACTGCAAAGCTGACTCCCCATGAACATAGTGAGAATGAGAAGAAAAAAAAACACTTAAAAATAGTTAAATAAATGAAAGTAAACCCTGTACACAATTACAAAACATAAACTGAGGTCATGGAAATATATTGCAAAGTCTAAGTTACCATTTCAACTGTAATTCTCGAAAACCAGATGTGTGGCAGCAACAGTAAAGAGTGACGGAGGCATATATATTGAATGTAATGGCCAAAAACCAGATGTATGGTGGCACTAGTAAAATGGCACAGTAGCATATGTACAATATTGCAAAAGTTGTACAGATAAACATTTAACAATATTTACATTAAAAATAGAAAAAACATCTTCCATTTTTGTTTTCAATTATACAATGAAACTTCCCTAAACCAGCCCTTCTGTAACTCAGTTTTCTGCTAAGATTAGTATGTTCCTATAAAAGTAATTCCCCAAACCTACCCATCTGTAACCCAACTAAAGCTTGCTCACATAGTATGGTCCCAATAAGAGCATTTCATAAACTATCCCCTCTGTAACTTAGCTAAAGTTTGGTCACAGTATGGTCCCAATGAGACCATTCCATAACCACTCCCTCTGTAACTCCGCTAAACTTTGGTCCCAGTATGGTCCCAATAAGATTACCTACCACTTGTAACCCAGTTTAAGATTGGTCACACAATATGGTCCCAACAAAACCATTATAATACTGATTGGACTTATTCATATTTGCCACCTCTGTAAAAGGGTCAAATTTTTTGGCCCTTCAATTTCTAATTTAGGGAAGTTTTAAGGTACTATAATCTGTCTCTCAGTTATGGTAACATTTCCAAAAGACCTCATAATCATGACTCCACTCTGGTAATATATCCAGTAAACATCATAATCAACTGACTCTTAGTCTATGGTAATATGTCCACTAGACTTAATAATCAGCCGTTTCTACCTATGGTAATAAATCCACTAGACTTTACAATCATCCGTTTCTCAATCACATATTTTCCAGTTTAAAATCAACGAAACTTTGGCACAAATGTTCATGGCAGGCAACATTATAAATCCATCAGGGATGTTTGGAACTTTCATTAATGCCACTGATGCTATTAATCACTCATCTATATCACTATCTGTCCATCTGTCATACACATATCACAGTATGTCCATCTGCCACTCCCATATCACTGTCTGTCCATCTGTCACACACATATCACTGTCCATCTGTCACACACATATCACTATCTGTCCATGTTGTACACATATCACTTTCCATCAGTCATTCACATATCACTGTCTATCCATCTGTCACACACATTACTATCTGTTCATCTGTTCAATACACATCACTCTATCTCCATCTGTCACACACATCACTATATGTCCATCTGTCACACGTATCACTATCTGTCCATCTGTCAAACATCATTGTCCATCAGTCATTCACATATCACTGTCTATCCATCTGTCACACATATTACTATATGTTCATCTTTTATACACACATCACTCTATCTCCATCTGTTACACATATCACTATCTGTCCATATGTCAAACACATATCACTGTCTGTCCATTTGTCAAACACATATCACTGTCTGTCCATTTGTCATGCATATCAATGTCTGTCACTCACATATCACTGTTTGTTAATACTGCATTTTATTTGCGAAACTAACACATTATGGCATCTCTAAATTTCTGTGGTTTTGTGAATATCTGAAATAGAAAACAATTCTACATATTTAATTGTTTACCTTTCTGACTCCAAGATTATCAATACAGGTGTTCCCCAAGGATCCATCTATGGACCTCTTATTTGTTACTTATGTAAATGATTTATCTATTTCTCTTAAAGAAGCTAAAGCAAGTACACAGATAAAGATAATACTGCTTTTTGCTCTGCTGGCAAAAATGTTAACAAAGTAAGATTAGTTCTGTTCTGAGTTTACTAATGTTTATGGCTTCTTAAATGCCAACATTCTTAAGTCTCCATATTGGTACAACCAAGTCTATGCTCCAATATTTTACAAAAAAGGAGCACAACTTTCTGACACTATCTCTTATGCTCAACAATGAGAGTTTTAAGAGTTGAGAACTGTGACTGCCTGAGTCTTACTGTAGACAATAAATTCAATTTTCTAACAAAAGCAAGCAACTGGCAATTTAAATCAACCTATTCAGATTCTGAAATGTGTTTCTCATTTCATTCCTATCCACACTAGGAAAATAAATTTCACCATATCAGTTTTTGTTCTTATCATTTGGTGCTCTCTACTAAATACATATTGACAGAATTCAGAAAATAGAAAAAAATCTGCTTGTGCATAACTTTAAACCATCATTTCATAAAAGGCAAAATTGAAACAATATTACTGTATAAAACTTAAAGTGTTACGTAGAAGACTTTGTGATATTCTCTGTCCATCTGTCCCTCACATATTACTATATGTCAGTCTGTCTCTTACATACTACTATCTGTCCCTGACAAACTACTGTCTGTATATCTGTCCCTCACATACTATTGTCTGTCCAGCTGTCCCTGACAAACTGTTTGCTTCTCACATACTACTGTCCATCTGTCACTTGCATACTGTCCATATCTCCCTGATATACTACTATCTGTCCCTTGAATGCTATTGTCCATCTCTCCCTCACATACTACTGTCCATCTGTCCCTCACATACTACTATCTGTCCATATATCCCTGATATACTACTATCTGTCACTGGAATGCTATGGTCCATTTGTCCCTCACATTCTATGTCTGTTTATCTGTCCATTACATACTACTGTCAATTCATTTATTTGTATCGATATCAATATTCATTTTTTGTATTTAAAAAATAACACCATCTTAAATAAATGAAATTTATGAATGTGACTTTGGTTTGTTGTTTTGCTTTCAAAAGGTAGACTGTCTTTCTTGGTGACCTTAAATTTGTGTTTTAAAGCAACCATGAAATAAAAAAAAAATGATACACCATGAGTAACAGTGAAATCATAGTACTATTGCAGGATAATATCTGTTAAATTCTTGGATAAAATCAATTCTATATGCACACAAAGGCTCCATGTACTATGATAAAGTAGTACAGATATAGTTCCAGTCTCAGAGATTCAAGCAGAAAGTTTGTAGGTATGAAATTGGCTGTGATTTGTGATAGCTCCGAGACCCTTAATTGCTGACTATGCCTCAGTGGGGGCAGCACTTGGTGGTATGTTAACCTCAGATGGTGACAATGGAATGTCTGCCTGGAGCAGAGAGCTCTGGGATTGCTGACTGTGTCTGTCCATTGACAACTGACTCTTGCTGAGAGAATCAGACCTGTTAGTCAATCGTGAGGACTGGGATGATCTCGCTGTTCCTTGACCCTCTTCTAGAATTGGGTTGGATTGTGAATTAGAGCTCTGGATGACTGACAATGGACTTAAAATGCCTGTACTATCACTCTCCTTGGTCTCTGGTCTTCCTTTTGGTGCGATCAAGTTTATCCGTCCCTCCCTAGAAAGTAACAAAATGAATATTAACATATTTCATTTAGGTAATTTTACCAAAAAATCTGAACGGTCAGGCTGCCTAAATGGTTAGAGCATCTGCTTTGAATGCAGGATGTCACAGGCTTGAACACTATCCACGTCATACCAAAGACTTGTAAAAATGGTAACAGCAGCTGCCTTGTTTGGCACTCAACATATAGAGGTTACTGTTAGGAATGGTTGGCCTGGTGTCGGGATAATTTGACTGGGTAGGACATGATGCTATATGTCTATGGCAGGATACCCCAGTGCTAGACATCACTATAAACTACCACACAGCAGACATCAAAGCAATTTTACTAAAATTGTTAAAGCTATGTTAAAAATCCAAGTCACACACACACACACACAGTGTCATGGCAAATCTGACCTGGAGATCCTTAAGCTCACAGTAAGAATTTCAGATTTAATGCTTCCATTCTGGGCCAATACAAAGTTTCATTACAAAAGTAAAGTCATTTGTGATTAGCTGACGCAAAATCTGAAGCTCAATTTCCAACTCTAAAGTTTTAAGATCCAGGCCTAATTTCAAATTCATGAAATTCTTCAAGTAGAGTGCACACTTAAAAGTCAAATGATGATAGCTTAAGTAAATCAATTAAAACACAAGAGATTTCAAAGTAACAAAATACTCAGATACAGATATCTGATAATTTTCTAACAATTTAACAAATGGAAGTCATATGACCAAGGTAATTTTGCATTTTAGTGATTGCTCAAGCTGAGAAATTTCATTAATGTTGGAGCTTAGTATCATAAAACTTGAGATCAAGATTTTGTTTTGACCAATCAAAGATTACATTGGTTTTGAAAGCGAATTTCTGATTGGCTGAAAGAAGAACCTCAAGCTCTTTCAGAGTTTTATGATTTCTAAAGATTTCTTTCCCACACTGAGACTTAATATGCTTCCTACTCTTTGACTGGTAAAAAATATTTTTTATAGAATATTCAACATATGTTTTGGATTAAAATACAGTCATAAAATCTGATGAATTTTCTATAAGGAATGTCTACTTAATCTTGGAGGAAAATTTTGAGGATTTCATATAAATTTGAGGGATTTCCCTAAATTTGAAGATTTTGCCAAATATGAGGGATTTCACTGACTTAGAAATTCTGCAACTCTTTTTTTTTTCAATAATAAAAGGATTTTCATGTTCTGAATGTTAAAACTGAAAAGTGATTTTGCTTCCATTCTCTTATCCCTACTTTTGACAAAATTATTTTTATTGTCTGAAGTATCAAATGTAAGATTATATAAAATCTCCATTTTAGAAGAAATTGTTAGAAGTTTAGTAAAACTGGGACCAGGCTGTTAAACACCAGAACATGAGTTTCAGCTGAAGATTTTGTTTCAACCAATTATAAAAGACATTATATTTTAAACCTTGTTTCTGATTGGCTGATATGGGTGCAGAATATACACCAGTAAATAAAGTAAACATACATGTGATCTCTCACATACTTTAAAAATCTCACACAATTTGGGATTATCTACATGTATATCAATCCCAGCTTTCTATTTCTCAGAGTAAAAACAATTCCTATGCTTTTTCCTGGATATATTTTGAAATAAAAGACCCTATCATGAAGGTCTTTTAATAATGAGGTGTTTATAAAGTGACTTAAGTTTTTAGTGGAATGAAATAGGATCATTTCAGTCTTGATTTTGTTTATAGTATTATACACAATCATTAACTTATGGCAGATGTCAGTTCAAATGACAACTGGTTTTAATTTCACAGTGATGCATATGGATGACTTAGGGAAAAATTAAAGTCTCACAGAATGCACTCAGATCTTACGGAATTTACACAGATCTTAGAGAATTTACTCACATTTCACAGAATTTACTCACATTTCTTACTCACATTTCACAGAATTTACTCAAATCACATTTTACAAAGATCTTAAAGCAAATTTTGTAAAATCTGATCCTTTTTTATTTTGAAAGTGTTAGACATGGGCTGAGTAAGGATCCTGTTTAAAGTATGAATCAAACAAAGAGACACTACATTAATTCAGACCCTGAATCAGATACAAGTAATGTTAATCACGTAACCAAATTTGATCTGAATCTATTTAGTCATACATTTTTCAGCAGAAAAGGTTTAATATAACAGGGTCAATAACTCTGTCCAATCTTAACAAAAACTGGAAAACTACTTTTGTTGGGAATTACTGTAAATAATGTTTCACATGAATAACATATTTTCAGATTTGACAAATTAACTTCATTTGCTGATATTACTATTAATAGCAAAAAGACAACACAGTATGTATATTGCCAAAAGATAATACAGTATGTATATTGCCAATAAGATAATTGTGAAAATTCCATTTTGCAAGAGACCGCTCTAGTGTCCTAGTGGTTAGAGCATGCGCCTCAGATGCGGGAGGTCATGGGTTTGATCCCCGACAGAGACAAACCAAAGACTTACAAAAATGGTACTAACAGCTTCCTCATTTGGCGCTCATCATTAAGAGGTTAGTGTTAAGACTGGTTGGCCTGGTGTCAGAATAATGTGACTGGGTGGGACATCATGCTACATGTCTGCGGCATGATGCCCCAGTGCTAGACAGCACTATAAACTACCACATTGCAGACATCATAGCGATATGACTTAAAAATTGTTAAAGCTACGTTAAAAATCCAAATCACATCACACACCATTTTGCAAGACATCTGTCTGTAGTGTCTATTATCATTTTATTTGTATTTCCTAGTACATATTCTATAGGCAGTAGTCCTAGACTTTTGTTCGTTTCTTTATTGTTTGGTAAGTACACTGTATATGGTATCCATATCTCCTTGTTCATTTTATTTTTATTGCCTAGTACATATTTGATTGGTGAAAGTCCTATCCACTTGTTCCTTTATTTGCATATTTACTGCTTAGGTGGCGCTCTACAGTTTCATATTTTGCATAGGGTTAGAATTTTAAAGAAAAAGAATTTCCCCAGCTTTCCTCACTGGTTATACTGGCTATTTAAAAATACACCTTGTATATCTTAGGTTTAATTCAAAGAACCTTTAATTCCGTTTATTTTGATGTATGATTGATGGGTGTAATATGGGTTATAGAGCATACAGCTTGGTCTTACTCCAGATGTGCACATTTCAAAAAAGTGCTAGCTCCACTTGGTCATTTTCACTTCCTGAACTTCAGAGGTAAATTGTATAAACAGAGCCAATAACTTGTTTTACATTTTATATATTTGGTAACTTATTCATTGCACTTTCAGAAGCTGGTATTGTCTAGTCTGGCAAAATTCATTTTCCCTATTTTAATAGCTGCTATAGATAGTGTACTTTAGACTAAATCAGGCTGATTTTTGAGCACATCGGAGCAGTCATTTTAGTTATCAATGTGCTTACATCATGTACAATTTCCAAAAGTACAATATCCAAAGAAATATCATCCACATTACATTAATGTAGCATAGAGGTATGCCAACATTCTCTCCATTGTGCATGTTTTTAATGCAAACAACTTCACCTTACATACGTCACTCTCTCAAAAGTACATAACAACTGGTGAGCGCCCCCTTAGTACATACTCTATAGGTGGCAGCCCTATCCGCTTGTAGTGCCTCCAGCCATCAAGGAATCCTGGAGGCAGTTTGTTTTTCTTGTTGTATCGCAACAGGAACTTCATTAAAATGGGATCAGAACGGCACCTGCAAATACGTAACATGTTACCATTCAAGTGCAGATCATCATAACAAAAAGATTTACAGAGCACAGTGTTCCTACCTAATCTGCAAGTATTCCTAATGCAAAAACTTAACATAGTCACTAGAGCAAAAAAAGTAGGTCACTCGTTATCCTTTTCTAAGGGTATGAGTTTTAGTCCTAAAAATGAATGCAGCCACTGGTCAAGTGTCATGAATCATGTATGCCTACCAAACTCTATTTGTACATGTCAAGTGTCATGGACCATAGATGTCAACCAATGTCTACCAAACTCCATTTGTATATATCAAGTGTAATTGACCATAAATGTCAACCAAACTACATTTTCATATATCAAATGTCAAGGACCACAGATGCCTACCAAACTCCATCTGTATAGGTCATGTGTCATGGACTATAGATCTACCAAAGTCAGCCTGCATATATAAAGTGTTACTGACCACAAATTCTTACCAAACTCCAATTGTATATGTCAAAAATGCCCTGGACCATAGATGTCTAAATAGTATGTCATACCATGTGTAGCTAGTATGTCAAGCCATGTGTAGCTAGCATGTCATGCCATGTCTAGCTAGTATGTCATGTCATGTGTAGCTAGAATGTCATGCCATGTGTAGCTAGTATGTCATGCCATGTCTAGTTAGTAATGTCTTGTCATGTCTAGGTAGAATGTCATGCCATATGTAGCTAGTATGTCATGCCATGTCTAGTTAGTAATGTCTTGTCATGTCTAGGTAGAATATCATGCCATATGTAGCTAGTATGTCATGCCATGTCTAGTTAGTAATGTCTTGTCATGTCTAGGTAGAATGTCATGCCATGTGTAGCTAGCATGTCATGCCATGTCTAGCTAGTATGTCATGTCATGTGTAGCTAGAATGTCATGCCATATGTAGCTAGTATGTCATGCCATGTCTAGTTAGTAATGTCTTGTCATGTCTAGGTAGAATGTCATGCCATATGTAGCTAGTATTTCATGCCATGTCTAGTTAGTAATGTCTTGTCATGTCTAGGTAGAATGTCATGCCATATGTAGCTAGCATGTCATGCCATGTCTAGCTAGTATGTCATGTCATGTGTAGCTAGAATGTCATGCCATATGTAGCTAGTATGTCATGCCATGTCTAGTTAGTAATGTCTTGTCATGTCTAGGTAGAATGTCATGCCATGTGTAGCTAGAATGTCATGCCATATGTAGCTAGTATGTCATGTATAACTAGTATGTAATACCATGTATAGCTACAATGTCATGCCATGTCTAGCTGTGTATATGTGTTTACTGATTTAAACTACCTTAAGCCTGTATGTTTAATCATTTGGAAGTATTACTGAGTCAGACTAGCTTGAGGGATGAGTGTGTAAGCATATCTAAGTATTATTGTGTCAGACTAGCTTGAGGGATGAGTGTATAAGCATATCTAAGTATTATTGTGTCAGACTAGCTTGAGGGATGAGTGTGTAAGCATATCTAAGTATTATTGAGTCAGACTAGCTTGAGGGATGAGTGTGTAAGCATATCTAAGTATTATTGTGTCAGACTAGCTTGAGGGATGAGTGTGTAAGCATATCTAAGTATTATTGAGTCAGACTAGCTTGAGGGATGAGTGTGTAAGCATATCTAAGTATTATTGAGTCAGACTAGCTTGGGGGATGAGTGTGTAGGCATATGGATGTATTTACTGACTTAGACAAAATATAGATTGAGTGTGCAAGTACTTAAAATTTAGGCTACCTTGAGGTTGTTTGTATAAGCATCTGGAATTATTTACTGATTTAGACTACTTTAGTGCTGTGTGGATGTGGAAGTATTTACTGATTTAGATTACCTTAGGGATGAGTGTGTAAATACTTGCTGATTTAGATTACCTTTAGGTTGAGTGTGTAAATATTTACTGATTTAGATTACCTTTGGGCTGAGTGTGTAAGTGTTTACTGATTTAGATTACCTTGGGGCTGAGTGTGTAAGTATTTACTGATTTAGATTACCTTGGGGCTGAGTGTGTAAGTATTTACTGATTTAGATTACCTTGGGGCTGAGTGTGTAAGTATTTACTGATTTAGATTACCTTGGGGCTGAGTGTGTAAGTATTTACTGATTTAGATTACCTTGGGGCTGAGTGTGTAAGTATTTACTGATTTAGATTACCTTGGGGCTGAGTGTGTAAGTATTTACTGATTTAGATTACCTCGGGGCTGAATGTGTAAGTATTTACTGATTTAGATTACCTTGGGGCTGAGTGTGTAAGTATTTACTGATTTAGATTACCTTGGGGCTGAGTGTGTAAGTATTTACTAATTTAGATTACCTCGGGGCTGATTGTGTAAGTATTTACTAATTTAGATTACCTTGGGGCTAAATGTGTAAGCATGTGTAATTAATTACTGATTTAGACTACCTTAGGGATTGGCACATAAACATGTGTACATATTTTCTGATTTTGACTACCTCAAGGCTGAGTGTGTAAGTATTTTGCTCATTTAGACTACATTGGGGCTGAGTGTGTAAGTATTTACTGATTTAGACAATATTTGGGGCTGAGTGTGTAAGTATTGCTGATTTAGACTGCCTTAGGTCTGAGTGTTTAAATATTTACTGATTTAGACTCCCTTGAAGCTGAGTGTGTAAGCATGTGGAAGATTTATATTTTCCTGTCAAGAAACAATCCATATATTTATATTGTTATGTAACATTCCTTTATAGCTATTTTTTTGGTTAATTGATTAACAGATAGATAGATAGATAGATAAATATGTTTGAAAGGATATATATATCTGATATCCAATATGACTTCAACTTCTTGAATTTTAATAATTAAGAGGACATAAGCAAGCCATCTGAAATTTGGAAATACAGACTTGTTCAGAAATTCTCCGGCTTAAAGCAAAAGAACATCACGATCTCTTACTTATTAAGAAGCTGCCTCTCTGCGGCATGATTGTAAGCAAGGTAACTGAGTGCAATGGCAGCACAACCACGAACATTTTCTGCAGGCGAAAGAAGCAGCTTGCTCAGAAAATCAATTGCACTGATTGAAATGATTGCATTTGGAACTCCTGAAAAATAAAATAAAGATTGCGTTGATCAATATTATTGCACTTCGAACTCTTGAAAAATAATATACTGAAATTGCTGGCAAAGTATGATGCACAGGACTGAAACAAAGAAAATTTAAAAAATAAAACAAAACATAAAATAAATATTAAATTATTCAATTTGTGGAGTCATTTATCTCTTCAATCTGAGAATGATCTTATACAGTGATGCAAAGGATGGATATACTGATCTTTCGTTGTTACTATGACCTTAAAAAAAAACACAATGATAAAATAATGGCAAAGGAGTTGGGATGACCTGTGCCATAACAAATGGCCAAGAAACATGGTAAAAACTTTATTGCCTCAAAGCTCTGCTGTGGTTCAACAAGGTGATTTTGCCAATCACATTTTCTATCAGTAGATCCGGTTTTATATTATTTCACCTGCTTTGGTGAACAGTGGTCAAGTTCACACATTGAACATCATGGTACCAAAACAAGTGGTCATTTTCATTTATTCAAGCTTACAGTACCAGGGGCAATGGTCATGTTCATACACTGAGAGTCATGGTACATGTACCAGGGGAAATGGTCATGTTCATACACTGAGAGCCATGGTACATGTACCAGGGGAAATGGTCATGTTCATACACTGAGAGTCATGGTACATGTACCAGGGGAAATGGTCATATTTATACACTGAGAGTCATGGTGCCAGGATAAATATTTGTTTTAAATATTCCCCATACATAAGTATGTATGGGTCAGGGAGACATAACATAGACTAACTTACAATTCTCTTTTCTATAAATGTCTGGGCTTATGTATAAAAGCTTCAAACAGCTACATTTTGAGCTATTAAAATGGGGAATATGTACAAGAAGAAAAGAGGATAGCCTGAAGAAAGAAAACACTATAATATATAAGAAATAAAAGAGAAAGAAGTGCTGAGTAGAATAGAGTAAGAAACAGGAGTATTTTAAGAGTATAAGTATGTATTTGGTATTCATATAAATCTTATAAAACCAGTTTCAGGTGATATGTACAAAAATATAACCAAGAGATAATTCAAGATTGTAGATGAATCAAATAATTTTCATAAATATGCCTAAATTTTTTAAAAAAGAGGCAGAAAATGACTGTTCTATATTATTAAATTAATATATATGTGCCATTCATTTCTAAGATATTCCAATTTATTATTTCTTTTGGCTAATTCCATCACACAAATGTGGTGTCCTTTTAAAAAAATGTTAAACAAAGGTATGGATGGAGGTTTTCTGTCATGGCATATATTATATATGTACATGTATCTTTTAGATATCAGCAATATAAAATTAATTACATTGCCTGCTTGTAAAATGCTGACAATTATTCCTGTATGTGAAAAAGTATGACAGAAATTAGTGTTGTTTCTAATCCACTAGCCTAGATCATTCTAAACTGTTCAGTCTTACAGTCCAAAAAAGGTGAATTAATGTTTCAGGTGAATCCATACAAAAGGAATATTTATTATTATTTTCTATTCCCACTGTTTCTAGAAAAGTGTTTGTTGCAAGAACTCTATGCTGTAATTTATCCTGAAACCAAATTAGAATCTTTTGTAATTTTGTATGTTACGGCAAAATGTCTTGTCCAATCCAATTCATTAAAAATGGAAGATAAAGTTGCAATTTACATTTAATTAGTGCTTCAGTTTCTAATATTTATGTGTCTTTTACCAAGATACTATAAATATTTCTGCAATCTTTCTTAGTTTCAAGAAGAAATGAGGTCTTTTTAGCCATCAAATGTTTTTTCAAAACCTCATGGCTGGGATTTTGTAGATAATCTATTCATATTTGATTTCACTAAATTAATATATATATAGTTCTGGTGGAAAGCTATTCTAATAGGAGAAAACAGGGATATATATATATATCACCTCTTCTCTTCTCATGTTAATAAATTTAGCTATAATG
The DNA here is from genome assembly GCA_028554795.2 of Sinohyriopsis cumingii. Lineage (NCBI taxonomy): Eukaryota > Metazoa > Mollusca > Bivalvia > Unionida > Unionidae > Sinohyriopsis > Sinohyriopsis cumingii. The sequence goes on from CM068838.1 coordinate 125,647,841, forward strand.
TTAATGTACCTTGGGCAAATAGTAAACCCATCCACTCAGTTGCTCCCAAAATGGACCAGTATGACATCCCACTAAGTCCTTACTTGACTGATAATTCCTATTGGTCATGCTAATATGTTCTTATAAACCAGTGTTGTGGAGTGGGTAAAATTTTATATGCTAACCACTTACTCATGTGCATGTACAAGTATGTAACATAGCTGGTGGTTAACCTACCTGCCCGTGTGTGTGCAAGTCGTGCAATGCAGTCAGAAGCCAGTGCTAGTATATGGTTGGATTGCGAGTCCTGCAGTAGGTCAACCAGAAGCTTGATCCCCATTGCAGAAGACAGTGCTTGTTCCTCATCTGGAATTATCCGTGCCAATACCACAACCTTAAAAGAATATCAAAGATCATGATGCCCTTTGCATGTCGACCACCTTTTATTCTAAAAAGTTTTGAAACAATAAAGATAACATGATAGCATTATAACTTATTAAATTTACAGGATAACCTGTCTTGAAAGACTACCCCTTGTGCCAGAAGAAGTAAAGGTCTCAGGACATATGGTCTCTCAGAACAGGTCACTTAATAAATTTGTGCATTGAGAAGACAGGTGTTCTCACATAGCAGTGGTCTTTCAAGACAGGTTTTACTGTACTACTCATATGATGGACTCCATATTGCTACCCTGTTATTCATTTTAAGAACAGGATAGTTACTTGGTGATCTCTAATTCTGATTTGTGTTTGTTTTGAGAAAGGTCAGGGACAATGAGAATCCAAGAAAATGTTCCAATCATTTTCCAAAAAATGAACATATGCATGTCATATTTCTGGGATCTTCCATTAGTCCCCATGAAACAAAAACAGCAAGAAGCCCAGTCTCATGACCACATCATATCTTCTGGTTTATTAGTAATTAGTGTAATTATGAGAAAGTACAGGATACTTTTAATGTCATTCCCCTAAAATGAAGCCCAGTTACTGGACTCTACTTTTATTTCATTAAGAAGTTGAGTTATGAAGATTTTATTTTTCTGGGATAAATGATGGATGCACCACAGGACTAATCCTATTCTCAGATATAGCAACACATATGTGCAAGGTATTCAGTCTGTATGCAAACAATGGCAAAACAAAAGACCAATCATCTTCAAATTGCTTGAGGCAAATATGCAAGTTTGTCAGTGACACCCACAGCTGCTTGGGGCAAATACACAAGTTTGTCAGTGACACCCACAGCTGCTTCAGGTAAATACACCATTTTATCAATGACACCCACAGCTGCTTCAGGCAAATACACAAGTTTGTCAGTGACACCCACAGCTGCTTCAGGCAAATACACCAGTTTGTCAGTGACACCCACAGCTGCTTCAGGCAAATACAGTGTTTTAATGCTACCCTCAGCTGCATGATAAGCCCAAGCTAAGAAATCAACCAGTACACAAGTTTGTCAGTGACACCCACAGCTGCTTCAGGCAAATACACAAGTTTGTCAGTGACACCCACAGCTGCTTGAGGCAAATACACCAGTTTGTCAGCGACACCCACAGTTGCTTGAGGCAAATACAGTGTTTTAATGCTACCCTCAGCTGCATGATAAGCCCAAGCTAAGAAATCAACCAGTACACAAGTTTGTCAGTGACACCCACAGCTGCTTCAGGCAAATGCACCAGTTTGTCAGCGACACCCACAGCTGCTTGAGGCAAATACAGTGTTTTAATGACACCCATAGCTGCATGACAAGCCCAAGGTAAGAAATCAACCATTACTGATATTATGTTTTCTAATTAGTGTATAAAGAGCTAGATGAACACCCATACCTTTGGTGCTTGTTAAAATAAAATGTGTTCAATGGATACACTATAACTGAAAGGTGTTACAGGTAAATGATCTAGAAATAAATGAGTTTAAGGAATTATTTATCTCTTAGCAAGCATAAACATGGTTTATTTCTTTTAATTTATTTTGAAACATTTTATTTATTTTTTTTCTATTTTTTTTACTGAGATGAGCTTTTATAATGTTCTCCTAGATAAAATAATCACCCTTGTATTGGGTATGTAGATTATATAATTACATTCGATTTATATTTGCTTATTAATAATAATAATAATAATAATAATAATAATTTTTTTTCTTGAGAATGTCACATTTAGTCAAGGATTATTCCCCACTTGAAGCCCTCCTTAAGAAAAAAAATATAACATCTGCATCATACGAAAGATAATAATAAATATTGTTCATTTAACATGTCTTTAATATTATAAATTCCAAATGCTACTATAATCTATTTGTAGAACACATATACTCATGATACTGTTTCATCAACGCTGTAATATTTTCTCAAGATATTTTATGCCATGGGAGCGGCTTGTTCCATACATCAGTATGAGTATCTTGGTTTTGGTAGATGAAGGTCACATTAGGCCTAAATAATTCCCCCAGATACACTGATGCAGTTCCATGCAGACAATTATATACAAGAACTGTTGCGTGAAAATCAGTCCTTTCATACACTGCAAACCATTTTAGCTCTGTAAACAATGCACTTGATGAATAATAAAATGGATGCACGTAAAATATTCGTGTTGCCAGGAATTTATCAATCCTGGCTAGATGAGATTTCCCAGTTGAACATTAATTCATTGATGGAAGAATATGTCAACTGTGGTATATAAAGCAAATTTCTTAAGATAAATATTTCTTGATTCTAATGAGAAAGGCTCAGTCACGTGCAATACAAAACTTTTCAATATGGTCATCCCATTGTAAATTATCTTCAGAAAAACCTACAAGTGTTTCATCCTTCACTGTTTGTAGCTGAGAATTACTTATTATAAGAGATAAATTTGGGTTACCTAACTTATATAATTTTGTGACATCCCCGTAATAATAAATTTTGTTTTATCTTCAATTATTACCATCTTATTTCATTGTGCTCAACTCTGAACTCTAATGAGGTCTCAGTCTAATCTTGTTTAGATAACTTCGGTATCAGAACTAGATGTATATAAGGTTGCATCATCTGACAACAAATCAGTATTTGCAGATTCAGTATTTAATTGAAGATTGTTTCCATAGAAAAAAGAGGAGATGGCCTAAAACAAAGCCTTGAGGGACCCTTGAATCAATAGTATAAGTTTGTGGGTTAATATTACCAATGGTTACTTGTTTAGACTTTTGATTCAAGTACAATCTAAACCAGTTTAAGGAAGAATTATCAGATGGTTAGCAGTTCAACTTTTGCAGCAGAATTCCAAAATCAACTGTAAACAATGCAGTCAAAAATCTGTTAATTTGCTGAATTCTATTTGGCATTAGTTCTAAAGTTTTTAAATCCTGATTGTGCCTTACAAAAGAGAAACTAAGTTTTTCAAACATTAAGAGAACTTAACTACATGTACTTGCTTTTCAATATTTTTTGATAATATAGGTAGAATGGTTATTGTTCTGATTCTTGATTTATCATGCACATGAAATGAATCCACTGAAAGTAGTTTTGGAAAATGTGGCAGGTCCAATATTCTGGTTGCTATTGAATATTTTCACACATATTTCTGCTCTTCTATGGTAATTAAGCGTACCTAGTAACCATGTTGTAGTTCTCACCTGGGTCACAACTGTATACGCATAAAATTGATTTGATCAGGGATCATCTACTTTTTCATATATATATCCATGTCTAATTACGTCTGTAGCTGTTTATATCCTTATTAACTACACATGAAATTGCTAAAAAATAGTATATAGAGACTATTAAAATAAAATACATTTTTAATTTACATTGGATGGCTAAGTTTATGTCAGATAATTTTAGATGTAAAAAGTATTCCTAAAGACATGACCAGTGCTGAACTCCAAACTGTTTCGGGAGTAAATTTTCTTTACAGATAAATGGTTAAGAGAAACCCTAGAAATGCTTCAAATGTAGATAATTGAAAAAGCCAAAGGATGGGTTAGGCTTTTTATATTTAGTGAAGAGATTCCACTTTCTGACAGCTGTTGGTGTGAATGAGTAATTAATACTATAAAACTGGTTCTTCAACAAGGCACCTTCATATTTCTGTTGTGAGGTAAATCTCCATTACTAATTTGCCATTGTTATGTAAATCTCTATTATTAATTTGCTCTTGTCATGTAATTCTCTGTTACTGATTTGGTATTGTCATGTAAATCTCCATGATTAATTTGCTATTGTAATGTAAATCTGTACCATTAATTTGATATTGTAATGTAAATCTGTACCATTAATTTGATATTGTAATATAAATCTGTACCATTAATTTGATATTGTAATGTAAATCTGTACCATTAATTTGATATCGTAATATAAATCTAGACCATTAATTTGCTATTGTGATGTAAATCTGTATTATTAATTTGATATTGTAATGTAAATCTGTACCATTAATTTGATATCGTAATATAAATCTGTACCATTAATTTGATACTGTAATGTAAATCTGTATTATTAAAATGCTATTGTAATGTAAATCTCTATTATTAATTTGCTATTGTAAAATAAATCTGTATTCATAAATTGCTATTATAAGGTAAATCTGTATTATTAATTTGCTATTGTAATATAATTCCAATCTTTATAAATTAAATGGATTTTCTGCAATATGATTGGCTGTAAATGGTCATGTGATACTGATCTGGATTTTTTTTACACATCAGTAAATTCTGGGACTACTTACTACTTTTGGTTTTTGTACTATTTGCAATATAAATAAACATTTCAGACATGTCATTATGAAACAATTGTTTCACCTTTTAAATTTTGTATTCAGCAAATAAATATAAATTATACCCTTTTTATACTTTTTCAAATCTTCTTTGATTGAAATGCATAGTTTACATTTTGGCATTCGTCTGCTACATAGTCACGCAAAATGGCCAATTACAGTGATTTTTGCACTACAATTTTCTGCAGAGTTTTTAACAATTAGATGACAAGGAGTTAAAAAAAATAATAGCAGTGATTGAAGCAGATGAAGATGGATTTGACTATAATGTGATGGATGTTACAAATGCTGAAAATGAAACAGAACAACAGAGATTGATAAATTCCCTCACACAGTATCATATGACCTCAGTCACCCTAGCCATACACGACAACACTGATAATAGCATGGGAACTGGGCCAGTCAATTTTGAGGCTGCTGAGGGACATAAACCATGATTTGAGAAATTATCTGTGGAGGACGTAAAAGCTATTGAAATAAATCAATACTCAGAGGCTACTAAACGAAACACAAAATGGGGTATTGGCATTTTCAATGGTAATTTTTTATTTCTCTATTTTAACTTTGTTTGCTTATTTAAAAAAACGTGTGGATGTTGGTGGTTTGGTGAATATGACCATTTACACAAAAATAAAAACAAATATTTATGAGACCATTATTCAAAGACTGAATAAAGTTTTTAAATAGTAAAACTACCATCTCCACCAATATTGGATTAAATTATCATGGTTGGGTATTTATCGATGTGTTAATTTGACCTAATCACTCACAAAGTTAACATAAAGTCCTTTGGACTTTATTTACTTTGTGAGTAATTAGGTAAAATTTACACATCGATAAATACCCAACCATAATCCTATAGTAAATCCTATAGTAAAGCTTTATTATCAATTTGCTATTGTAATGTAAATCTCTATTTTATTAATTTGCTATTGTTATGTAAATCTCTATTTATTAATTTGCTATTGTTATGTAAATCTCTATTTTATTAATTTGCTATTGTTATGTAAATCTCTATTTATTAATTTGCTATTGTTATGTAAATCTCTATTTTATTAATTTGCTATTGTAATGTAAATCTCCATTATTAACTTTTTTAACATAATTCCAAACTAAAGCACGATCTGCCTAAATCTAAAAAATAGATCAAACTTCCTTTCTTTTTTTGTCGTTGGAAAGATATGTAGAGAAATGATTCATCAGCTGACAGGCTGAATGTACCAAATGTGTTACAGAAACTATTATAAGTATCCAAAAACTGAAAAAACTGCCCAGTGTCCTGATATAAATCAAAATCTGAAGATTACAAAATCTGAAGATTACTGTAATTTTAGTAAGGCAGCAACTATGAAAGTCTAAGAAATCACATGCTGCAAACTGGTCTGTTAATTTCAGTCAGAATCCCGTTTGATGGCTGTTATACTATCTACTTTGTTCTCACCTGAACTGCAGGTGCAAGACTAAATGTACCATTCATGCAGTCACAATGTATCACTAGTTCTCTTACAATACTGTTACGTACATTATGATCTTAAGATTATTGCACACTCAAGGCAAAAGCTTAGAATAAAAGTATCATATCTGCAGCATATTTGCATTAAAAAAACTTCACATAAGGCTATTCTCATTAAATACAAGTGACAATGTTGAACTGCCAGATCATGTATAGAAAACAAATATTCATAAGTTGCTACTATCCATGAGATACTTTTTCCAATATTTTTTAATTGGATTTTGTATATTTTAACACCTGCCAATACTTATACACACCTGGAATGCAGCATTACACCTGTAATACTCATCATCAGATCGAAGAAATGGCACAAAGCAGTTGAATCGGACACCACCTTGTTCCGCTATCTCCTTTTGCTGACTAATGTTGTTGTAAGCAAATGCAGCAAGTGCAGAACCAGCAAGGAGGCGAACTTGGTCGTCATTAGCATACATCATCTTTAGGATGCGGACATAGCTGAAGTCTATATTGCTGTTTATTTCATCTAAAATCTCTTGGTTACCTGAGAAGAGAAATGACACATCTTACAGTACATGAACTTGTCTTTGTAAATCCAAGCAGAGAAATCATACAGTAGTACTTGTTCTCGTAAATATAGGTAGAAAAATGATACACCATGCAGTACTTATCCTTGTAAACATAGATAGAGAAAAGATACCTCCTAAATTCCTAAATTACTTGTCCTTGTAAACACAGGTAGAGAAATGATAATCATACAGTACTTGTCCTTGTAAACACAGGTAGAGAAAAGATACATCCTACACTACTTGTCCTTGTAAACACGGACAGAGAAAAGATACATCCTACACTACTTGTCCTTGTAAACACAGACAGAGAAATGATAAATCATACAGTACTTGTACTTGGTCCTTGAGTAGAAAAATTATAGGTTCTACAGTACTTCTATGGTACTTGTGATTTCCTACATACTGCATAAATCCTGATCTATACAGGTTTGATATTGCATCATATTCTATAGTACTTGTGATTTCCTACATGCAATGAAAAACTTGATCTATGCCGGCTTTATGTGATGTCCAGTCAGGTTCTTTTGTACACTGTTCAAAGTCAGGTGTATTTGTCAGAGATGAATTGTCAATGCCTGGTACATCTGTCCTCCAAGATTAACACAGATTATAATACCTACTTATTATAAACACTTGTACATGGACTATAATACCTACCTTAGTACCTACATGTACATGAACTATAATACCTACCTTAGTACCTACATGTACATGAACTATAATACCTACCTACAACACTTGTACATGGACTATAATACCTATCTACAACACTTGTACATGGACTATAATACCTACCTACAACACTTGTACATGGACTATAATACCTACCTACAACACTTGTACATGGACTATAATACCTACCCACAACACTTGTACATGGACTGCAATACCTACCTACAACACTTGTACATGGACTATAATACCTACCTACAACACTTGTACATGGACTATAATACCTACCTACAACCCTTGTACATGGACTATAATACCTACCTTAGTACCTACATGTACATGGACTATAATACCTACCTACAACACTTGTACATGGACTATAATACCTACCTTAGTACCTACATGTACATGGACTATTATACCTAACTACAAAACTTGTAAATGGACTATAATACCTACCTACAACACTTGTACACCAGGACTATTATACATACCTAAAACACTTGTACATGGACTATAATACCTACCTACAACACTTGTACATGGACTATAATACCTACCTTAGTACCTACATGTACATGGACTATAATACCTACCTACAACACTTGTACATGTACTATTATACCTACCTACAACACTTGTACATGGACTATAATACCTACCTACAACACTTGTACATGGACTATAATACCTACCTACAACACTTGTACATGTACTATTATACTTACCTACAACACTTGTACATGGACTATAATACCTACCTACAACACTTGTACATGGACTATAATACCTACCTACAACACTTGTACATGTACTATTATACTTACCTACAACACTTGTACATGGACTATAATACTTACCTACAACACTTGTACATGGACTATAATACCTACCTTAGTACCTACATGTACATGGACTATAATACCTACCTATGACATTTGTACATGGACTATTATACCTACCTTAGTACCTACATGTACATAAACTATAATACCTACCAACAACACCTGTACATGGACTATAATACCTACCTATAACATTTGTACATGGACTATAATACCTACCTTAGTACCTACATGTACATGAACTATAATACCTACCAACAACACCTGTACATGGACTATAATACCTACCAACAACACCTGTACATGGACTATAATACCTACCTATAACATTTGTACATGGACTATAATACCTACCTTAGTACCTACATGTACATGAACTATAATACCTACCAACAACACCTGTACATGGACTATAATACCTACCTATAACATTTGTACATGGACTATAATACCTACCTTAGTACCTACATGTACATGGACTATAATACCTACCAACAACACCTGTACATGGACTTTAATACCTGCCTATAACATTTGTACATGGACTATTATACCTACCTTAGTACCTACATGTACATGAACTATAATACCTACCAACAACACCTGTACCTGGACTATAATACCTACTACAACACTTGTACATGCATGCTGAACACTAAATTTGGAACTCAACTGTTTATCTTTTGCAGGTTCCTCCTTGTAAGTTTTTTTATGTGATTTACAGATGCAAGTTGTATAAACAAAGGACACATTTTTCATTTTCTAGTGCAATGGGTTTTAATATTTGTTACACCAATGGATTTTAGATTTTAATGGGTTATGACAGGCACCATATTGCATCAGGAATGTTTCTGAATAACAGTACTAACAGCTTTTGCATTTTTATTGGAAAGACAGTGTTTTTTTTAGAAGTGAGATCTCTAATAGTAACAGCAGAATCTTGAAAGAAGTGTTTCACATTGCAAGCTGTCATTATTCATCATTAACTGACTGCTAGAGTGAATTGTTGTATTAATATTCAAATTTCTTGTTATATCTTGATTTAAATTGCAGATATTTCGTTATGGACTTAAATCTAAAATTATTATTATCATTATTATTATTATTATTATTATTATTATTAGTATTAATTATATACACTTACACAATCATAGTGGATAAAATCAATGGGATATACCAGTATATTATGAGACCTGCTAAAAAATTTCATCTTTATAATATACACCTTACAATTCTCAAAACTATAATGATGTGTTTCTAGTCATTTCAAAAGAGCCAGGTCATGTTCAGTTAATTAAGTAATGGTACAATCTATGATATATTCAAATACCTAGATTTACAAACATTGAAGTGACTGACAGGTGTATTATGTTGGCCTCTCTGGAATTACAATCAACCAGATATAACCTTGGTGGTGGAACATTAATCTTATAATAACATGCTGACAATTCATACATTACTTGAGACACACTTAAGAACTTCCATGGCTGCCATATTTATTTAAGTATTATCCGTTACAAGATATACATGTAGAAACTTAATTATGTATTATTAATCTTCCTCAATAGAGTAAGAATCGAATGTCACAAACTGAAACACTGCCAAAAGGTCAGGTGCACCCTCCACCTTTATGCTGTCCTTGCTAACTATATACTGTTTCTGTGCTTAATGTCTTTCAGTCTGTGCAAAGTCAGCACTACATGTACACTGTGACAATGTATCTATACAGTACCTAAATGCATCTACATGTACACTAAATGTACAAGTACTGTTCCAATGTATCTATTCAGTAACTAAATGTATCTACACTTAATTTACACTGTTATAATGTATCTATACAGTAACTAAATGCATCTACACTTAATTTACACTGTTATAATGTATCTATACAGTAACTAAATGCATCTACACTTAATTTACACTGTTATAATGTATCTATACAGTAACTAAATGCATCTACACCATATGTACACTTTCCAACATATATATGCAGTAACTAAATTTATCTACCCTGTATGTACATTGTTATGATGTACATAGCTCATTATCTAGACTACAATGTTATTCTGGAACTGTTATGAATTATTGGAAGGAATTCTAGACAATGCCATCTATACAGTAACAAAATGTATCTACACTGTACATTGTTACAATGTGTGTGTGTGTCTGTGTGTTTGTGTGTGTGTGTACAATAACTAAATTTATCTGCATTATATGTACACTGTTAGAATGTGTTTATACAGTAACAAAATGTATCTACACTGTACATTGTTACAATGTGTGTGTATGTGTACAATAACTAAATGAATCTACACTATATGTACACTGTTAGAATGTGTCTATACAGTAACAAAATCTATCTACACTGTACATTGTTACAATGTGTGTGTGCGTGTGTGTGTGTGTGTGTGAACAATAACTAAATGAATCTACATTGTGTCTTCAGGACAACTATATTGATACTCTACCAACTAAACCATTGTAGCTCCCAAGGGTTGTGGGTTCAATACCCAAATATGACAGCCCATGTTGGCTGGCTCGGTTAAGTCCTTGGGAAAGGCACTTAGTTCCTATATCCTGAGTTATTATATAGCCAATAATGAGGAAAATGTGTCATTAAAACCAACAAAATAAAAAACCTGCATTGTATCAGCACCCTATCCATCAAAATGCATGGGATCTACACTTATTTTGCACTTTATTGGCACCGTTTGAATGTACCCTGAATAAGACTGTCTATCAAGCTGTCACATATCAATTACAATGTAAAGATAAGTATGTATCACTGTATCAATCTTATTTTAGACTGTATTAATGTACACAGTATAAATTTGCATGGCATTAATGTATATATTATATAGGTTATCAGGACAAGGTTGTCCAGTTTAGTTTGGTTTAAACAAGATTAATTTTACTGAATATATTTCATTCATTTCTTCATTCATTCATTAACAGATATTATATTTCATGCATAAAGGGATGAGCAAGAAGCCCATCTTATTATGTAGAGCTCACTCCTTGTTAACAATGTACATGTACTTGTAATGGATGGTTTGTACATTGCCTGGTGTGAATACAATACAAGAAAGAAAGAAAAACAGAAGCATGCATAATTGTGATATTTATGAACAGTTATGAAATATGTTTTCTTTTTATGAACAATCACGGATACTGTGTAATCCTTAGGGTATTTTGCACCCTTAAGGCGAACCTTACACCTTGCCAGCCCCCCACCCCCTTGGGACATCACTTTTTATAAACTTTAAAAAATTGATACTGCATATGTGGCATTGTCCATTAGTATTAATACTGGGCCCAATGAAAACTGATATAGGAAATAATGAGATACATGTATTGGTATGAATTTGTATGGGTGGGACTGGAAATAGCTAAATGTAGAATACAGACTGGTATACTATCCTGATTTTTAAAACACATTAAATGGATTAGACCACAGCATAGAAGTGATTTAAACACACAACATTGATCTGTTGGTAACAGTTAAGAATTTCAGTTGTTCTGCTTACATTTACTTATCTAGAAAATGTACTTCAGTACAACCTTTTGACTTAAAATCTTCCAAGCTTTTTTACCTATGTGTTATTAATAATTTTTCTTTTTGCTAAAATATCTAAAAGGACTATTTTTAAAGTGTGGAACAAGTCATAATTATATCAGGCAAAAATTTGTGTATGTCTGAATTGAAGATACAGTAACTTGTTTAAGAGGTACTGTTGACTGCTGTGTAATCAAACTTTTGTTATATCTAATATTCATTTACTGATATTGAATAATTATGTTTTGATATTATAAATTTGACATGTTGATATCAATTATTATTCTGTAACAGCAAATAATATTTTGACAATATTAACTCATTATAAATTAAAAACATTCTTTTAACAATTTCAATCATATTTTAAATTTAACAAATCATTTTAGTTCATTGTACCAAATCATTGATTTCATCATATCACAGAATTAATTTTTTATATAAATTTTGATGTCTAATAATTTCTTTCTAATTTTTGCAACTGTAAACTTCAGAACTTCTGTACTTAATGTCTCACAGGGAATTATCTAAGTAATGGTCAGGCATAGATTCTCTATTACAAATAGCAAAAATATCTGTAAAAGTCTTATGACTTACTGCTGTCAAAGTTTTAGACATTGGTCCTATGTGCAAAATCTCATGAATAAGTCATATCTGCAAAAGTCTCATGAATAAGTCATATCCGCAAAGCTCTCATGAAAAAGTCATATCTGCAAAAGTCACATAAATAAGTCATATCTGATAAAGTCTCAAGAATAAGTTGTATATGCAAAAGTCTCATGAATAAGTCATATCTGCAAAAGTCTCATGAATAGGTCATATCTGAAAAAGTCACATGAATAAGTCATATCTGCAAAAGTCTCATGAATAAGTCATATCTGAAAAAGTCACATGAATAAGTCATATCTGCAAAAGTCTCATGAATAAGTCGTATCTGCAAAAGTCACATGAACAAGTCATATCTGCAAAAGTCACATGAATTATTGATTGATGTATTAGTCTCAACTACAACATCTGTAAAGTCTCAGGAATTATTAATCATCACTGAAAAAGTATAACGAGTTAGTCACTCCTGTAAAAGTCTCAGGAATTAGTCATTACTGCAAAAAGCTCATGAATTGGTCATTAATTCAAGATCGTAACTGAAATGCAGGCTAAATGTCTTGAAAATAGTAAACACTGCATCTTTCTATACAATAATTACATACTGTATATTCCTTAATTAATGCCGCCACTCTAATTAATGCCCACTCCCCTTTTTTAAGAACAGACAACTTTAATCTTACCAAGAATCATCACCATTCTGTAACACAGGAATTACATAGTCCTCAATGACAATTTAAACATAATCCCATTTCCACATTTTCTATCTACATGTATATATCTTGCTGGCATATGGTGCTTGCCTTTTGCCTCTGCTAACTTTAGGACTTTTAACTTGAAAGATGTAGTGTAAGACCTGTACTTTTCAAAATCCGTCTGCTTCAGATTCATGATTGGGACAAAATGATGAAGCAGTCTCAGTTGATCATACTGTTCAATGTATATATCAATGTATAAATTACTACAGTCACAGGCACACATGTAGTGTTAAAAATGACACATTTGCTGGGTGATAAATGTAAAGACTTACTTGTCCTACTTCAACCAGCTGCTGAATGGGAAAATGTGCTGATATTTACAATGCCTGAATTCAGTGGCAGAAAGACCCCCCATATGTACATGTGGTCATTATAAAAGTACGGTACATAAAAAACAACTTCTAAACTTTAATATTGTGCTCTAATAAATGCACCCCCTTTTGGAAAATATAACCCTCCCGAAAGCATCAATTAGGAAAGATATAGTAGATAGATGATAAATGACTCTATCTATCTATCTATCTATCTATCTTATCTATCTATCTATCTATCTATCTATCTATCTATCTATCTATCTATCTATCTATCTATCTATCTACCTACCTATCTATCTATCTATCTATCTATCTATCTATCTATCTATATATCTATCTACTATCTATCTACCTAGCTACATACCTACCTACCTACCTATGAGATGACCCCCCCAACTGCTCTAAAAATAATTTTTTTTTGTATCTGTTTGTTTGTTCTCCCCTACCCCCCATTCATTACTGTGGGATATTATTAAAAAATGAAAACAAATCTTGAGTAACAACCAAGACAGTATTATTTTTGACCGTGGTTCCTCTTTCTCTTTTATCAGAACATACTAGTATTTTGATTCCTGTTGCCAGGTTGCATTGCCATTTGTTCCATCCATAAGTCTAAATTGTATTTCAAAATAGATTTGTACACCCCATCTCAGGCAAAACACCTTATGGCTGGTTTCTCCACTCACTTTGGTAGGTTTTAAATAGTTCTTGCTATGGATCGATTGACACACATTTTGACTGGTTTCCTCACCCATTTTGGAAGGTTTGAAGTGATCTTTGCTATGGATCAATAGACCTTATGACTGGTTTCCTCGCCCATTTTAAGGTTTGAAGTGATCCTTGCCACAGATTGATTGATACGCCTTTATGACTGGTTTTCTCACCCATTTTGGAAGGATTCAAATGATCCTTCCCATGGATCAACAGGCCTTATGACTCGTTTTCTCACCCATTCTGGAAGGATTCATTAGTGATCCTTCCCATGGATTAATAGACTTTATGACTGGTTTCCTTGCCCATTTTAAGGTCTGAAGTGATCCTTGCCATGGATGGATTGATACACCTTATGACTGGTTTTCTCACCCATTCTGGAAGGCTTCAAGTGATCCTTGCCATGGATCAATAGGCCTTATGACTGGTTTTCTCATCCATTCTGGAAGGTTTGAAGTGATCCTTGCCATGGATCAATAGGCCTTATGACTGGTTTCTTCACCCATTTTGGAAGATTTGAAGTGATCAGTGTCATGGATAGATTGTAAAGCATGCATTTTGGTGAATAAGCTGACTAATGCGCATCAAGAAAGACATGTGTACTAAACAGCAGTGAAGTTAGTTAACATTAAAGTACTCCAAAGCAGGCCTTATTTTAAGAGAGTGTCAAACTGTCAAAAAGCACATAATTTAGCCTTTCCAATATTTTCTAGACAAAAGTCCACCCAATAGTAGTCTTTCCTGACATTTTCCAGTCAAAAGTGCACCACCCAATAGTAGTCTTTCCTGACATTTTCCAGTCAAAAGTGCACCCAACAGTAGTCTTTCCTGACATTTTCCAGTCAAAAGTGCACCAATAGTAGTCTTTCCTGACATTTTCCAGACAAACAAGCACATAGTCTAATCTCTCTTGACATTTTCCAGTCAAAAGAGCACATAATCCAGTCTTTCCTGATGTTTCCAGTCAAAAGAGCACATAGTCTAGTCTTTCCTGGTGTTTCCAATCAAAGAGCACATCATGTTTCCTTTTCTAACATTTTCCAGTCAAAAGAACACATAATGAAGTCTTTCCTGATATTTTCCAGCCAAAAGAGAACATAATACAGTCCTTCCTGACTTTTTCCAGTTAACACTATTTAATTTCAATGTACTATCCAGCCTTTCATCAGCTAAACAATAGTGAGTGTACAGAACAATGTGAGTCATAATAACAATGGGAATGATTCAAATGACAGACTGTAGTGCCAACTAAATATAACACACAATGCAGGAGACACTTAATGTACATTAAGGAATCATAGAATTACCCACAGTAGTATACATTGTGGGGAACTCATGAAAAATTCCTCTATTTACCAATGATTATACCTTCTGTAGTAGTACTGACATAATACATATGACTTTATCTGGAAGGTAATCTCTAAGAAAATTTCAATGAGGAGCATAAAATAAATGAGAATAAATACAAATTGGGAAACATTTATTAAAACACCCTTTTAAGCTGGACAACTCCTTATCAACAACCTCTTCATAGGACCAATCCTTAGTAACAACCTCTTAAACAGGACAAATTATAAAATCTTCTTAAATAGGACAACTATTTATTACCACACTCTTAAAATAGGACAAGTTCTTATTGACAAACTCTTAAATAGGACAATTCTTTATTAAAACACTCATAAAATAGGACAAGTCTTTATTTATAATTTTTAAAACAGGACAGATTTTTATTAAGACACTAATGAAATAGGACAAGTCTTCATTTACAAATTCTTATTTAGGACAACTCTATATTAACACATTCCTAAAATAGGACAAGTCTTTATTGACAAACTCTTAAATAGGACAACTGTATATTAACACACTCCTAAAAAAAGACAAGTCTTTATTGACAAAGTCATTAATAGGATTACTCCTTATTGACAATTTCTTAACAAGACCATCTCCATATTAACAGCCTCTTACAAATGACAAATCTTATTAACCTTTAAACTGGACAATGATTTAACAACCTGTTGAAAAGGAAAGCCCCTAAGTAACAATCATATCTGGTGATTGTATTGACTTAATCATACCCTTAATGCTTCAAACAGATCCAACCACAAAAGCTACAATCATATTCTGTCTTCCAGTTTTTGGTACAAGCAATTGTTTTCTCATTAAAATTATGTAAATATTTTATCCCCAAGAAAATGACACTTGACTTTCATATGCAAAACATTAATAATGTATGCACATTAAAAAAAAATGAATTGAGTATATTACAAATAATACTGTATTTCCATTTCTTTTTTGTGAATGAGTAAATTTGTCCAATAAACAGGCCTTACAAGTTCTCAGTTTAAATGGCTGCCTGGTGATGTATCATGTGACCACTGACAAAATAAATATCACAACACTGAGCTTTCAATATGGCACTGTGAGACCTGGGTGAACTCACCACATTTTGAAACAGTCACAGTTAAGAAAATGAATAGTAAATACAATTGACACCAGCTATCATAACACATTATGATAGCCCATTATGACACATTATGACAGCCCATTATGACACATTATGATAGCCCATTATTACACATTATGATAGCCCATTATTACACATTATGATAGCCCATAAGTCACAACAAGAAATATAGACATTTGCTACAAGAGTTTAGAAAACAATTTACAAATTTTCCAGTCTATATAGAGGATATGCTAGCTAGCTAACTACAAATCAACATGGCACTAGAAACCATATCTGCCTACAAACAGTGGTCTCTCAATACTCAAGCATTGTGATACTTATTGTATTGTGATACATCAAACACAATCCCATACTGAAACCGAAGTGTTGTGATATTGTGATAATCAAATACAGTCCATTACTGGAACCTCAGGGTTGTGATAATTATCATATTGTGATACATGAAACACAGTCCCATAATGGAACCTCAGTGTTGTGATACTTATTATATTGTGATACATGAAACACAGTCCCATAATGGAACCTCATTGTTGTGATACTTACTGTATCATGATAAATCAAACACAGTCCCATAATGGAACCTCAGTGTTGTGATACTTACTGACTTATTGTATCGTGATAAATCAAACAAAGTATCAGATTTGAATGTCAGTGTTTTTGATACTTACTATAACATTATACATCATATGCAGTATCATATATGAATGTCAGTATTTGTGATACTTGCTGTATCATGATACATCATACACAGTATCAGAAATGAATGTCAGTGTTGTGATACTTATTGTATTGTGATACATCAAAACACATTTCCATACTGGAACCACAGGGTTGTGATAATTATTATATTGTGATACATGAAACACAGTCCCATAATAGAACCTCAGTGTTGTGATACTTACTGTATCATGATAATTACTGTATCATGATAAATCAAACACATTCCCATAATGGAACCTCAGTGTTGTGATAATTATTATATTGTGATACATGAAACACAGTCCCATAATGGAACCTCAGTGTTGTGATACTTACTGTATCATGATAAATCAAACACATTCCCATAATGGAACCTCAGTGTTGTGATACTTATTGTATCATGATAAATCAAACACATTCCCATAATGGAACCTCAGTGTTGTGATAATTATTATATTGTGATACATGAAACACAGTCCCATAATGGAACCTCAGTGTTGTGATACTTATTGTATCATGATAAATCAAACACATTCCCATAATGGAACCTCAGTGTTGTGATAATTATTATATTGTGATACATGAAACACAGTCCCATAATGGAACCTCAGTGTTGTGATACTGTATCATGATAAATCAAACACATTCCCATAATGGAACCTCAGTGTTGTGATACTTATTGTATCATGATAAATCAAACACAGTCCCATAATGGAACCTCAGTGTTGTGATACTTATTGTATCATGATAAATCAAACACCTTCCCATAATGAAACCTTAGTGTTATGATACTTGCTGTACTGTAATACATCAAACACAGTCCCATAATGGAACCTCAGTGTTGTGATACTTATTGTATCATGATAAATCAAACACAGTCCCATAATGGAACCTAAGTGTAGCTTTAACAATTTTTCAGTCATATCGCTATGATATCTGCAGTGTGGCAGTTTATAGTGATAGCAGTGGGGCATCATGCCACAGGCATGTAGCATGATGTCACACCCAGTCACATTATCCTGACACCAGGCTGAACAGTCCTAACGCTAACCTTTTAATGCTAAACACCAAGTGAGGCAGATGTTAGTACCAATTTGTTCTGGTAGATAATAACCTATCATGGACTGAACATATCAAATATATCAGTAAAAAAGTAAATTCAAGTTTATGGCTTCTCAGTAGGATAAGACATTTTCTCCCTGAAAGGTACAGAAAACTATTGTATAACAGTTACATACAACTCTAATTAGACTACTTTAATACAGTATGGGGTAATTCAAATGACAAAAACATAGCAAAGCTGGCACATCAAAAACAAAGAGCATTAGAGCTAATATCAATCCAGAAAGAAAGCAAGGAAAATTTAGCTGGTAAGTTAAAAATATTACCTATTAAAGACCGAATCTGTTTGAGAAAAGGCAAATTAATGTACAGGATATCCCGTAATAGTGCTCCTCAATATTTACAATCACTATTCCAGTATAAGCTACCTGGTAATACTCCCCACCTGCGATCCATGTTTACCAAACAGTATAAAATTACCAAAACAAATAAGGAACTATTTTTAAAAAGTTTCCAGGACACTGGAACTCTACTCTGGAATAGCATTCCAGTTGAGATTAGAAATGCCCACTCTATTTCCTTCTTCCAAACCCAATATATCCAGTGGCTTCAGAGATGCAGCGAAAATAAATAAATTCCTTTGTATGAGGGCCTCAAGGTAGATTAGTTTTTAGCTAATTGTGTTACCCTCTTTAAATAAGGTCATTATTATTATTATTATTATCATAATACATCAAACAAAGTCCCATACTGGAACCTAGTGTTATGATACTAATTGTATTGTGATACATCAAATATGAATCTCAGTGTTGTGATGCTTTTTGTATCATGATACATCATACACAGTATCATATATGAATCTTGGTGTTGTGATGCTTATTGTATCATGATACATCATACACAGTATCATATAAATCTTGGTGGTGTGATGCTTATTGTATCATGATACATCATACACAGTATCATATATAAATCTTGTGGTGTGATGCTTATTGTATCATGATACATCATATACAGTATCATATATGAATCTTGGTGTTGTGATGCTTATTGTATCATGATACATCATACACAGTATCACATATAACTCTTGGTGCTGTGGTTCAGATTGTCTCAAGTCAGGGTTTGGTCTCACATTATGCACTATTTAAAGTGTCTCTAGTCAAGGTTTGCTGTCACCTGATGCACTAAAACAGCATGGCTATTTAAGCTGTCTCTAGTCAAGGTTTGCTGTCACCTGATGCTCTAAAACAGCATGGCTATTTAAGCTGTCTCTAGACAAGGTTTGCATTCACTTTATGCACTAAAACAGAAAGACTAAGTCATCTAAAGGCAGGGCTGATTGTCATATTCTGCAATAGAACAACATGGCTATTTAAGTTATCTCATGTCAGGGTTCACTGTTATATTTTGCACTGTAACAAAATGGCCATTCAAATTCTCTGAATTCATGGTTTACTGTCATATGCTCTATACTCTGTAACAGCATGGCTATTTAAGTTCCCTGAATTCTGGGTTCACTGCCATATCATCCTCTATAGTAACATTGATATTCATGTTTTCTCAAGTCAAGATTCACTGTCACATTTGTACTGTAACAGCAGGGCTATTTAGGTTCTCTCAGGGTTCACTGTCACATTTGCACTGTAACAGCATGGCTATTTAAGTTCTCTCAGGGTTCACTGTCACATTTGTACTGTAACAGCATGGCTATTTAAGTTCTCTCAGGGTTCACTGTAACATTTCTACTGTAACAGCATGGCTATTTAAGTTCTCTCAGGGTTCACTGTCACATTTGTACTGTAACAGCATGGCTATTTAAGTTCTCTCAGGGTTCACTGTCACATTTCTACTGTAACAGCAGGGCTATTTAAGTTCTCTCAGGGTTCACTGTCACATTTGTACTGTAACAACAGGACTATTTAAGTTCTCTCAAGTCAGTGTACACTTTTGAGTTTTTATATTTATGGGCTGCTACTAAAAGGCTAGAAACATGAAATGTGTGTGTTCATTAGTCATACCTAACTGGAAATGTTAACATTGCAAGAAAGAAAAAAAATGAATATCCAGTAGTTTCAAAGTTTCAATAATTTTACAAAGTTTCATCCCCGGATGTGTTGTAGTGCATACATATATTCGGAAACAAGGCATTGCAATGCAATATATCTTATCCCAAGAAAACCACGGCTGTATGCAATACTTCTAAATCAATATGCTTCTAGTTTTACTTGCACCATTCCTAGGTCTAATAATGCAGTGATTTTACTTGAGAGGTTTAATTTTATTGGTGTTCACACCAGCCATTGAAGACAGTTTACCTGGAGTCAACAGCATTCTGTCGGTAGTTTACCTGAAGTCAACAATCTGGCTTACTCTATAAGAAACATTATAACTATTTCACAATGATTTTTCAAATACAAGTGAATCAAATTTTCTGTACAACACCAGAAAGTCCATAACTAGTAATAAGGACTTCTGCAAAGGCACCATTTGCATTCGTGAAGTACCAATAGGCCAATCTCAGACTTGATAATTGCACTCACACCATGCATTCATCACTCAACATTTTGTGGAAAGAAATTATAAAAAATGGAACGTCATTATTTCAAGAACTGTCTGAACAGAATAAAACTGAAAATTACCATATTATACAGCATACCTAATTAATTGTTCAGAATACATAATTAATTCTGCACTATGCATAATTACTTGTTCAGTTTATATAATTAATCAAAATGACTTCTGGCAACACATTATAATCATATCTGACATCATCGAGCATAATGTATATTTATTTCTCCAAGATATTTTTTTATGTTTTTGTAAGTACTGGTCAAACATTACAGTAATTTAATTATATCTGACAGTACTGTCAACTCCAGTAAAGTAATTTAATTATAATTGATAGTACAGTAGAAACTGTCTGAAAAGACCACCCCTTCTGCCAGAAAATAATGGTCTCTCAAGACAGGTGGTCTCTCATGACAGGTCATAACACTATATAACCAGTAGATCTGTGCAAGAACAACCTGGTCTCTCAAGAAAGGTGGTCTTTCATAGCAGTGGTCTTACAGAACAGGTTTTACTGTACTGTCAACTACAGTAAAGTAATTTAATTATAATTGATGGTACTGTCAACTGCAGTAATGTAAAATAGGGTACACTAAAGCTAAAATAGACTAGTTAAGTCTAGGGTTTTGCCTTCATTTAATAAAATCAATGCTATAATATCAGTACAATAATTATAATATCTGATTTAAGCTGCATAAATAACAAGAAAAGACTTGACTTTGCTGACCGTGACAAGGTTAAATATCAACAGGTTAGCAGATGATTACGCATAATTACGCTGACACCATTTAATGCCAATACACAATAATATCACTCATTACTTTAAGTGGAAAATAGCAGGTATTATTCACTTCAACGACCAATAAAAATTTGATACCAAACTGATCCCATTTCAAGCTGGCGATATTTATAGGCAAATATTGATGTATATGTTTAGATTGGTGCTGCTTGACAGCTCATTGATCAAGTCCATTGCTGCCGGCCAATATTTTCTACATTGTTAACATTTGCCCTGCTGCAACCTGCCAGGGACAACCAAAAGATTTGTGAATACAAATGGCTGTGTGTGGAATATGCTTAAATTACACACAGAATATGTTCCAAACATGTGTCTAAATGGTAGTTGTTTATTTTTCTCAGTTAAACTTTTTACGTTGTAGAAAATTTATACCTCATGGAACACTGTAATCAATCTGATCTCTGTAAAGTCAATCATGTGTGATAAGGGCATTGTGGATTTTACAATTATTTTCACACAAAATGGATGTATGCAAATATCTCACTCAAATTTCATTAACCAAACATTTTTCATAATAACTCACTGTCACAACTATCATAAAACATAGATCAGACCTGTAAACAGTACGTTCATACTTTCTTTAATTTACTGTTACCATTCACAAATGGTATTGTGCAATTTTGAAAATTATACTCAGACATACAGTCCATTTGGTTATGCTTGGAATTGTGTTAAAACAGCTATTTCATTTTTTTGGTAATTATGTTATTCTTTAAATCTTTCAACATCATGGAGGTAAACTCTTTTTTAAGAATTTGTTGTTGATTAGATTTTATTAACTTTTAAGAGAGATGTATATGTTGTGACAAAGAAACATTAATTCTGCATGTGCCAAAACCTGAAAATTTAGAACCCAAAGTTCTCCAAGAAAGATGGCTAAATGAAGAAAAAATGTTGCCAATGAGAAGACCAGAAAGATAAAACAATAGAATTAGACAACTGTGAATGTAATTCTGTAACTTCCTAAACAAATGATGCCACACATTAAAGTAGCATAACAAACAGAAAAGCAGGACGTAATAAATGTTCACTTCAAGTTATGAAAATGTTTTCGGACCCATTTGAAAATACTTTTACAGAAAACAACTGTCATTGGAAGGAAGTGGTGGTGGGTGGAGACAGACAAGATCCATTTCACTGCTGGGATAACATATTTTACAGAGAAGAGAAGTGGGGTGGGGCAGGTGCATAATAAACTTAACTGACGTAGCATATTTTACATAAAGAACTGTCAGTGGAAGTGGGGTGGGAGGGGCAAGATAAATTTCACTGGGATAATATTTTACAGAGAAGAACTGTCATCAAAAGTGGGGGGACAAGATAGTTTTTACTTGGATATCTGTTCTTTTATCTCTTTTGTAAAGATTCATTTAATGGGAATATCTTTCTTTTTTTAGAGGACCCCAAAAATTTTTAAAAAATAGTAAAAACGTGAAATTACTTGCAGGCAAACCTTCCTGTTCTAAAAAAGTGAATACTAAGTTTAATGGGAGATATAAAATACTATCAGAAAAGAGAAGAAGAAAAAAATTAACATCAACACAATAATAATATAAACAACAACAATAATAATAATAATAAAAATTAATAATAATAATAATAATAATAATGGTCTGGACTGCACAGTGGTAAACTGCTTTCTTTGCATCTATTTGGTCTTGAGTTCAATCCTGATTTCAAAACTGAAAGAGTATATGAATACACATGAAAAAATGATACTTTACCAATTTCCTCCACTGCAATGACTACCATCATGTTTGGGATAAGACCTGGAGTATTATACTAACTTTTCTGCACTCATTATATTCACAATACAATCAATTAGCTGAAAAACGTCTGTATCAAAACTAACCAGGCAAGCTGTCTTGTACATTGTATAGTAATTAAACAGTAGGAAAAGTATGTGACTAAAAAGTAATATGCTTCACGGAGTACTGTATTCATTTAGGACCAACTAGATATATAAACTTTTTGGGTGAAAACCCAATGTCAATATGAAAAGTCATTCAGGATAATAAGTAGGACTAGATTTTTGGTATCACCATCCTAGTGGCTTTATTCATGAGAGCCAAAAACAAGGTTTTCAAGATGGCTGCCAAGGTAGCCATGCTGGATGCCATATTGGCATAATTTTCATTTAGGACAACTTAGATATCCTATGAAATTTTGAGTGAAACCACATGACAAAACACTGTAATCCATCCAGAAGTAGTGTTAACAAGATTTTCAAGATGGCCATCTTAGCAGCCATCATAGCTCTGTAAGGGGCACAATCTTCAGTTAGAACTAGCCAGATATCATAAGAGTCTTTTGATGTAAACTAATATATAGACATGGCCATCCATTCAGGTGGAGTAGTGATAACACAATTTGAAAGATAGCCACCACAGATGCCATAATGGATGTCTGAGGGGCATCATTTTGCTTCTGGACCAACTTGGCATCATAAAAAGTCTCTTAATAAAAATCAATGTTCTTACTGATCATCCATTATAGAGAAATAACGATAACGAGAATTTCAAGAAGATGGTGGTGCACAGGCGAGCCATATTGGCTGTAAAATTGGTCCTATATTTTTTATTTAGGACCAATTTTTGATATTAGGGAAAGTCTTTTAATAAAAGAAAAAGACATATCCATTCAGGAGGAGTTAGCAGTAATAAGGTTTTCAAGAACTAATCCCTAGTGGCCATATAATATACCCGAGTTTCATTTTGTATAATCATAAGAAGTCTTTTACTGAAAACCCAATATTGATAGGATGATCTGTTCATAAGGAGGAGGATATGATTTTAAAGATGGTCGCTGGGGTTGGCCATACTGTACATCAGATTGGCACTATTCTCGATCAACTAGACCTCGTAAGAAGTCTTTTCGTTAAAACCCTTAAATAGATATGCCCGTATGTTTCAGAAGGATTAGTAGCATCAAGATTTTGAAAGGAACACCATGGCGGCCATACTGGATGTCCAATTCATATAATTTTTATTTAGGACCAACTAGATATCATGGGAAGTCTTTCAGGACCAACTTGATATCATGGAAAGACTGTTTGGACCAACCAAATATCATGAGAAGTCTTTTAGAACCAACTAGATATCATGGGAAGTCTTTAAGAACCAATTAGATATCATGGAAAGTCTATTTGGACCAAATGGATATCATGAGAAGTCTTTTAGGACCACCTAGATATCATGGGAAGTCTTTAAGGACCAATTAGATATCATGGAAAGTCTATTTGGACTAACTGGATATCATAAGTTTTTTAGGACCAACTAGATATCATGGGAAATCTTTTAAGATAAACTGGATGTCATGGGAAGTCTTTTTATTGAAAAACCTATGTTGATATGACCATCAAATAAGGAGTGGTTAAAAAGGGATTTTCAAGACATCCACCCTAGCAGCCACATTGGACATCTGATGGTGACCATTTCCATTTAGGAAAAATTTAGATATAATGGGAATAGGAGAATAGGCTATGCTTATACAATCATCCACTATGGAGTAGTAAAAAAAATTTGTTCAAGACAGCTACCCTGCTAGCCATACTGGATATTAGTGTCACTATTTGTATGTAGGACTAAGCTGGCATCATAAGAAGATTTTTATTCAAACCCCATGGTAATATGACGTAGAAGTAGTAATAATAAGATTTTCAAGATGGACACCATGATGGTCATATTATTGGGTGTCCAAGAGGCACCATTCTTATTCAGGAGATCTTAGGATAAATGTCTGTGTCCAGTTTCATGGCAATTCTCCCAGTGGTTTAGGAGTAAGATAATAAACTCATGCTGATGGATGCATGACTGATGACAGGCCATCACATGAACTTTTCATCTATGACTAGTTGAACTAGTCACAGAACCCAAAACTCACTCCTTGGCCATATGGCAATAAAACTTCCAAAAACGTATGAAAATATACTAAATGAGCCTGGTCTACCTTTAAGATGATGCCCAAAATTCAGCTATTTATAGCTTTTATATGAGTTATTATGTGAAATATGAAAGTAATGTAAAATTCTCATATACACACAAAGTATCAAAATAATGTAAAAGCCACATCACATGTAACTGACTTTTCAGAAATCGGAGTGATGGTAGTGTTGTTCCATGGGCTACAAACTCTTCTACTACAATATGTACTTACTTATAAGATGAGTCAAACTGCAAACTGCACAGACCCAGATCAGACATCACATAATGCATCAGCAGATCTGGATTTGTGCAGTTTGTTAAGAGTAATCATTACAACAAAAAACACAGACCCTCATCTGTCAGTGTATTATGCTATGGCAGATCAGGATCTTTGTTACTTGCAGTTTGACTCGACTTATGAGCGAGTACATACAAAAAGTAAAAAGCTTAAAGGAAAATATAAGCAATGCTTGCAAGCAACTAGCCATACAGTCTCTGAACATATTCAAACTGAACTGAAGTATTTTTGACACTTCATCAACGTTTCCAAAACATTTACAGTTATCTGTTGTGCCAAATATTGCTGGCTCTGATTTGCCAGTTGCATGACAGCAGATTTAAAAGGGCCCCAACGACCCAAGTGTTCTAAGGCACACTCCTTTACAAATCATGGACATCTCACCTCTGATCTGCATGTTGTGAGAAAGCCTGCCAGTGGCTTCTATGTGTAGCCTATCATGTGCTGAAAAATAGTGTTAAACCCACCACAAGAACAGCAGATTTAAGCCATTTGTTTATTACGATTTTAAGTGAACAACATATACACTAACATGACAATAGATCTGGGTCAACAATTGTGTCTGGGTGTTTATAGACCTGGGACCACTCCAGTGGCCAAGTGGTTAGAGTGTCCACCTCGGATGCAGGAGGTCTTGGGTTCAAAACCCAGCCAAAAGACTTAAAATAATGGTACTAACAACAAACATGGTACTAACAACTGCATGACTAGGTGCTCAGCATTAAGAGGTTAGTATTAGGAATGGTCAGCCTGGTGTCCGGATAATGTGACTGGGTGGGACATCAAGCTACATATCTGCAGCATGATGCCCCAATGCTATACATCACTACAAACTGCCACACTCAAGGCATCAGTGATATGACTGAAAAATTGTTAGAGCTACAATAAAAATCCAGGTCACACATGAATTGATAGACCCTGATCCCCCAGCACTTGACATGACTACAGATCTGGTTAAAAAACAATAGTTTTATGGTATTTATATCCCAGCAATAGGCCTGGGTCAATACCAGTTGTATTTGGATTTTTATGAACCCTGATTTTCCAGCATTTCATGTGTCACTTGATTTGGGTCAACACCAATTGTGTCTGGTTATCGAGAGATCCTGACCTTCCAGTACCTGATGTGACAATTGATCTGGGTCAACATCCATTGTGTTCAGGTGTTTATTACACTGAGGTGAGCACATATTGGTTTCAAATATTTAATTTAAAACTTCTTAAGACTCTAATCTGAAGCATGGAATGTAATGACTTTCCAAACTGTCCCTGCCAGTACTACATTAGGAGATCAAATGAATGCTTGTATTTAATAAAGTAAGTGAATAACGCCCTTCACAATATACTCTAAACTTAATAACTTGGAGTATTCATACATATTCTGTTACATTTCAATCATATTATACTTATCTCTTGACAGAATCAAGATTCAATAATATGTATTTGATAAATATATGCTTACAGCTTGCAGACAGATAATATCATGCACCAGAATTACATAGAAATCTGTATGGGTTTAATGTTTACTTTCCATTAGAAGTAAGGAATACTGAATGTAAAATTTTAGATGTATTCTAAATTAGCTTTCTTATTAAGTCATGTAATTTAGGTAAAACCTTTTGTATTAGTTACTAATATTAAACGATATTAATAAAATGAATTTATTATATCAGGAACCTATATTAGCTATAATGATCCCTGATTAAGGTGAAATTATGGAATTGGGAAATTACTTACCTAGCTACCTACTTACTTACCTACCTACCTACCTACATATCTAACTATCTATAGTATAATACTATAATATCACATACTGCTATTGAATATTCACCAGCAAGCACATACCTTTTTGGTTTTTATACAAGTATATGTATATGTGAAAACTGACTATACAATGCCCTTATTGTCAAGTCTTCAGCTAAGTGGCTTGACACTGGCCTGTACTGTCCATTTGTCATTTAACTGGCCTGACACTTGCCAGTGTATTGTCAAGTTGTCAGCTATTTGGCTTTACACTGGCCTGTACTGTAAAGTTGTCAGATAATTGGCTTTACACTGACTTATACTGTCAAGTTGTCAGCTTATTGACTTTACACTGCCTCAGTATTGTCAAGTTGTCAGATATTTGGCTTTACACTGGCCTGTACTGTAAAGTTGTCAGATAATTGGCTTTACACTGACTTATACTGTCAAGTTGTCAGCTTATTGACTTTACACTGCCTCAGTATTGTCAAGTTGTCAGATATTTGGCTTTACACTGGCCTGTACTGTAAAGTTGTCAGATAATTGGCTTTACACTGACTTATACTGTCAAGTTGTCAGCTTATTGACTTTACACTGCCTCAGTATTGTCAAGTTGTCAGATATTTGGCTTTACACTGGCCTGTACTGTAAAGTTGTCAGATAATTGGCTTTACACTGACTTATACTGTCAAGTTGTCAGCTTATTGACTTTACACTGCCTCAGTATTGTCAAGTTGTCAGATATTTGGCTTTACACTGGCCTGTACTGTAAAGTTGTCAGATAATTGGCTTTACACTGACTTATACTGTCAAGTTGTCAGCTTATTGACTTTACACTGCCTCAGTATTGTCAAGTTGTCAGATATTTGGCATTGCAATGGCCTGTTTATCAAGTTGTCTGATAACTAGTTTTACACAGGACAGCATTGCCAAGTTATCAGATGACTGACTTTACACTGGTCCCTATTGTCAAGTTGACAGGTCATTCAATGAACTAAAACCTTACATACATACAGACAATAACAAACAGCCTTGTCCTCAAACTGTACTGTTGTTATACGTTTCAGCAGATTTGCACCAATGCTGTGCAATCTGCTTGTAACTTAAATCAAACAGCATAGACCCAGATCCGTCAGAGAATTATGTTATTGGTGGATCATGGATTTTTTTTCTAAAGAGTGAAAGTTTAAAAGAGAATTACAACAATTCCACTCTAAATCCACCTTCTATGTGATGGCAGATTGGGATCAATATTGTTTATTGTTTAATGCATATATCTGACCATGGCAAGTGAAAAATCAGGGTATGTGCTGTACATGCTGTACAGTAGACCAGATTATGTAGTGTATATGTTGTACATTAGATCATGGTATGTGGTGTATATGTTGTACAGACTAGATCAGGAAATGTTCTGTACATATAGTACATCAGGGTATTTGGAATATATGTTGTACAGTAGATCAGGGTATGTGATGCATATGCTGTACAGAAAACCAGGGTATGTGGTGTATTTGTTATACAGTAAATCATGGTATGTGGTGTATATGCTGTACAGTAGATCAGGGAATGTTCTGTATATGATGTGGAGTAGATCAGGGTATGTGGCATATACGCTGTAAAGCAGATCAGTGAATGTTCTGTACATGATGTACAGTAGATCAGATCAGGGTATTGCTGTACATGTTTTAATGTAAATCAGGGTAATACTGTACAGTAGATCAAAGTAGGTGCTGCATGTGATGTAGAGTAGATCAGGGTATGTGATGTATATGCTCTACAGTAAATCAGAGTAAGTGCTGTCCATGCTTTAGTTGACCTGCTGTGTGTGATGTACAGTAGATCAGATATTTGATGTAGATTTTGGTAGCAGTATACAGAGTAGTTTTGCTAGGTCCACTATCATCATCATAACTATTGCATGGCACATCAGAGTATGTGCTGAATATTATAGAATGGTATATTCACTAGTTCTATTGTCATCATCATATCTGTTGCATGGCACATCAGAGTATGTGCTGAATATTATAGAGTGGTACATTCACTAGTTCTATTGTCATCATCATATCTGTTGCATGGTACATCAGAGTATGTGCTGAATATTATAGAGTGGTACATTCACTAGTTCTACTGTCATCATCATATCTGTTGCATGGTACATCAGAGTATGTGCTGAATATTATAGAGTGGTACATTCACTAGTTCTATTGTCATCATCATATCTGTTGCATGGTACATCAGAGTATGTGCTGAATATTATAGAGTGGTACATTCACTAGTTCTATTGTCATCATCATATCTGTTGCATGGTACATCAGAGTATGTGCTGAATATTATAGAATGGTATATTCACTAGTTCTATTGTCATCATCATATCTGTTGCATGGCACATCAGAGTATGTGCTGAATATTATAGAGTGGTACATTCACTAGTTCTATTGTCATCATCATATCTGTTGCATGGTACATCAGAGTATGTGCTGAATATTATAGAGTGGTACATTCACTAGTTCTATTGTCATCATCATATATGTTGCATGGTACATCAGAGTATGTGCTGAATATTATAGAGTGGTACATTCACTAGTTCTATTGTCATCATCATATCTGTTGCATGGCACATCAGAGTATGTGCTGAATATTATAGAGTGGTACATTCACTAGTTCTATTGTCATCATCATATCTGTAATTATAGAAGATGACCCCACACTACTACATTTTATATGTAACACAAAATATTTAATAGCCTTGTGTACTAGTAATCTTATTTTAAATCAGCATGCACAGCTCACCTCTGTGTGCAACAATATAATGCACACAATTCACCTCCATTATGGGACATTAGCATGCACAGCTCACCTCCATTATGGGACATTAGCATGCACAGCTCACCTCTGTTATTATTACAATAGAATGCACAACTCACCTCCATTATGGGATAATTGATCTATCACCTCCATTATGGGACATTAGCATGCACAACTCACCTCCATTATGAGACAATAGCATGCACAACTCACCTCCATTATGGGATAATTGATCTATCACCTCCATTATGGGACATTAGCATGCACAACTCACCTCTGTTATTATTACAATAGCATGCACAACTCACCTCCATTATGGGATAATTGATCTATCACCTCCATTATGGGACATTAGCATGCACAACTCACCTCTGTTATTATTACAATAGCATGCACAACTCACCTCCATTATGGGATAATTGATCTGTCACCTCCATTATGGGACATTAGCATGCACAACTCACCTCCATTATGGGATAATTGATCTGTCACCTCCATTATGGGACATTAGCATGCACAACTCACCTCCATTATGGGATAATTGATCTATCACCTCCATTATGGGACATTAGCATGCACAACTCACCTCCACTGTGCAGCAACAGCATGCACAACTCACCTGCATTATGGGATAATTGATCTATCTCCTCCATTATGGGACATTAGCATGCACAACTCACCTCCATTATGGGATAATTGATCTATCTGAATGAAATAATAATTTTACATTCCTGCAATCAGAAGACTTAAACATGGAGGAAATATCTTTTGAATAATTTCTCATCAGATTTCTTTTGCTCAAAAATCCAAGACTTGCACGACATATGATAGCATAAAGTTAGCAGGAAAAATATTTAATTTCAACATTTTTCAGCACTATGCAATGTTTTTCTGCTCTTTTCAGAGCTTTGATTAGGGGTGTAAAAATTCACCAATCTTCTAATACATCAATAATTTTGCTGTCTTGATTCATCAATAATTTTGCTGTTTTCACACACACGTTGATATTAAAGGTGAAAAATCTTTTCAGAATTGTATATATATATATATATACACACACACACACACATACATAGATACATATATACATACACAGTGGAACCCTGCTATAACATGATAATTGGGGTCCCAAAAATTGGATTGCATTAACAGCAGGGTCGCGTTAATGTAGGGTTTTTCAGTAGTTTACTTTTTTCAGAGAACAACTCATATACGTGTATTAATGTCTAATGTATATCATGAATAGGGTATCAACACCTTTTACTATCATGTCGTCATGGCATGCAATTCATCCATAATGCATGTAATTCCATTGGAAACTTGCATACCAATTTAAAATATTCAATAATTTTGTCACAGATGGTTGTGTCTGAATTCAACATCTAATATATAGCATAAACAGAGCATTAACACTGTTTACTTACTGTTTGATACAGTACTGTGATGGCATGCAGTTAATCCATAATACATGTAATGATAAATCCATTGCAAAAATTGCACACATATTTAAACTATTGAGTAATTTTGTCACAGATCATTATGGATCTGAATTCAATGGGAAAAATTAACAGCAAAATTAGGTTGTATTTGTAATATGCACTAATACATTTTATAGGCATATTGTTTTGCCCTACTTTTGATATTATTCATGTGCTCTAACAATGTCAGTTTTATTATCCTAATTGTGAATAAGGCAATCCCAACAATTATTGGCACTATAAACATCTCTTCAGCAAAATATATAGCACCCCCACACACACACACACACACTCCAACAACTTCGATCAAAACTGACCCAGTGGTTTTGATGATGGAAAAATATTTCACTTTTGCTTGCAAAGAAAATCAAGCAACTGCAATTCTATATACTAAATCTTGGTCTCAGGGCTGAACAAATATTGTGCCCAAAAGCCAGGGGCTACCAAAAATTTAGGTCTCTGGTACTTTATACTGAAAATATGCTGCCTTGCTGACTACTAATTATTTAATGACTTGTTCTTAATTTGTTCCAAGACTTGAGTGTAGACAAATATTTAAAATAGAAGAATAATTATTAGTGACTCATAACAAGGTATAATGGAAGCCCTAGAGTTAATAGTTTGATATTTAAGTACCTTAAATGGGCTACCAAATTTAATTGGACTAATAGGTTCAGGTTTCTTGTAGCCCTCTGAGCATCAGTACCATATGACTATTTTATTTCACACCCTAAATCTCCACCAATCTACCGCCTGCATATTGCCTTTAATACAAATTCCAATGGACCATTGACCAATCCAATACTAAGCTATGTGTGAATCATTGCATAATCACACAATGAGTGCTTTCATATGTATCATGGTTCACTGATTATTTTACATGTTGGCCATTTTCATTTTATTATAACACGTACTAATTTTGCAATAATTTCACTGTCTTTGTTGCCACTATCAAATTAAAATTTCCCTTTGATGGAATGGTAATTTTTCAAAATATAAAAAAAAAATCATTTTTATACTGTGCTGACGAGTTCACATGGATTTCTTGGCTCGGGTAATTTTCTAATTAATGCTGGCAAATGGGAAGATCGATGAAAATGAAATTGTTCACCTACCTAACGAGGCATATCCAAGTGTGAGAGCTGATTCCACCTGAATGATCTCATCTTTCGAATGGACCATCAGAGCTATCAGGAATTTGATTCCTCGTGAATGAGATATCATATTCTGGTTCTTGGGGTGGGGAATGTAACCCACCCCAACACACATGTGCCGAAGAGTCCTTATGATGCTCTGTACAATGTATTCCTTGTCTGATCGCAGGTGACGTACAAGAGGGTGGATACCATTGGCATTAGCAATTTCAGTTTGATAAGATAACGGTCCCTGAGCAAGGACACCAAGGCCTTCAGATCCAATATAGTGAAGATCTTCTGACATGCTATTAACAAACTCAATCAAAAGTCCCACTTTCATCTTCTCAGCCATGTTGCGTTGCTCGTCTGAGTCCTCCCCAGCAAGTGCCCATAATGCC
This sequence comes from Sinohyriopsis cumingii, assembly GCA_028554795.2. Classification (NCBI taxonomy): domain Eukaryota; kingdom Metazoa; phylum Mollusca; class Bivalvia; order Unionida; family Unionidae; genus Sinohyriopsis; species Sinohyriopsis cumingii. The sequence goes on from CM068838.1 coordinate 125,681,448, forward strand.
ATGGCTGATTTGATTTGGAGCTGCCCCTGAGCTTTCTCCAGCAGATGGATCAGTAAATCCTGAGCACGAACTTCCAGTATTGCCTGCTGAGTCTGTGCATTTTTATCCGCTAACAAATGAATTGCCTCCACAGAACTTATCTGTAGGTCCTTATTTTTTGTGGCCATCAACTTCTTCACATGTGGTGTGACACCATGTTCAACAAAACTTAACTGATTGCTGGCATCATTTCTGGAAATTTTTCCGACGGCTTTATTGAGGGAGTATAAGAGAGCCTTGTCCTTCTGATGGGCCTCATAGAGATTCACCAGGCCAGGAATAAGACCGTGTGTTGACCCAATTACATTCTGGTGTTTACTGGAGGCCTCGGCAATATTACCAAGGCAATCTACAACCTCAACGAGGACTTCTGGCCCCATGTTGGCCTTCATGACATTGAGCAAACTTGGGATAATGTTGTTCTGTACCTCCTGGTCTGCATAGTCACTAACAGTGGCCAGTTCCTTGAGGATCTGTGCAGCCAGCTGTACAGTGTCACTGACAAGGGACTTGAGAAGCCGAATAAAGGCCTGGATCCCTCCAGAACTCAAGATCTGTTCTTTAACCTCTGAACGTTCAATTATGTTGAGCAATGTATGAAATGCTGGAACCTTGGCATCATCAGCAATGTTACCTTTAGCAACCTTAACTATGACTGGTACACCACCGCTGTTATAGACTGCCTCCCAGTTAGGGTTGATTTCACCCTCCGCTTTATATTGTGTCAAGGTCTGTAAACATTTCCCAGCACTAACTGCCTCCTCCTCACTATCGGAGGACAAAAATCGCAGCAGGTTTTTCCACACGGGTAGCCTGTCATCATTTAGATCAATAAAGTATTCAAGCAGATGGATGGATTGACGTATGGCACACAGTTCAACTGCTCCATGGTTCTGAGTGTTGATCACATCAATTTTAGCTCCAAGTTTCAGCAGACATTTGATTGAATCAAGATTGCCACTAGAAACTGCAATCAAAAATGGCGTGGAATGAAGTTCATCTTTTGTTTCTAGCTCCAGGGAATCCTTATCTGCATGGACAAATCGTTCAATGGATTTGGGGAATCCTTTGTTGGCAGCATGATGAATGTGGGCCCACCCAATGTGGTCAAAGGGCTCAGTTTCGGTTCCTTCCATAATGTTTGGCCCTTAGGTTATCTTGCTCTAATACTGTAACTGGCCCATGGGAGATATTACTTCTGTCTTGATTATCTCAGTAAATGATGTGCAGCAGCGTTTTCTGCAAAGGTCAAATAAAAAGTCTTAACAATGATCTTATTAAAAGTACCTATATATTATCTTATAAGTAACTTCCATACTGTAATTGTTATGCTTACAATAATCTGTAAAAGTATGTACTCAAACTTGTAAAATGCTGACTTTACTTTGTTCTTGATGTAATGTAATAGTGTTTCATCTGTCTATAGTAATAGTGTTTTATCTGTCTATTGTAAGTGTTTTATCTGTCTATTGTAATACAGTGTTTTATCTGTCTGTCGTGATAATGTTTTATCTGTCTATTGTAATAGTGTCTTATCTGTCTATTGTAATACAGTGTTTTATCTTTCTATTGTAATATATTGTTTTATCTGTCTATTGTAATAGTGTTTCATCTGTTTATTGTAATAGTGTTTCATCTGTCTATTGTAATAGTGTCTCATCTGTCTATTGTAATAGTGTTTCATCTGTCTATTGTAATAGTGTCTCATCTGTCTTATGTAATAGTGTTTCATCTGTCTGTAGTAATAGTGTTTTATATGTCTGTTGTAATAGTGTTTTGTCTGCCTATTGTAATACAGTGTTTTATCTGTCTATTGCGATGTTTTATCTGTCCACTGTAATAGAGTCTTATCTGTCTATTGTAATACAGTGTTTTATCCATCTATTGTAATACATTGTTTTATCTGTCTATTGTAATACAGCATTTTATTGGTCTATTGTAATACAGTGTTTTATCTGAAAAACCAATCAATTAGATCTGATACTTGAAGCAGGCCAAGTATAGTATACATGCTAGAAGATAAACCAAAATTACAAAGATGCAGAAAGTTGTATGATTCTTAAGCTTCATTCTAATTACAAAATGTCAAAGTTTTCAGACTTTGAGCTTGAACCTTAGTTTCTTGTTTTAAAAAAAGGCTTCAAGAATACAAATCCTGCGCTGTACTACATACATATAGTTTTCACTCTATAGAATACAATTTAAGCCTGTACATTCCCTAGAGTTGTACTAATAGTTTTCATTTATAGAATGCAAAGCCTGTACAGAGCCTGTACGTTCCCTATATTGGAACACAACGCCTGTACATTCCCTAGAGTAGTATTTACAGTTTTCACTGTATAGAATAAAAAGCCTGTATGCTCTATACAGTAGTAGTAACAGGTTTCACTGTATAGAATAAAAAGCCTGTACGCTCCCTACAATAGTATTTACAGTTTTCACTGTATAGAATAAAAAGCCTGCATGCTCCCTACAGTAGTATTAACAGTTTTCACTGTATAGTATAAAAAGCCTGTACGCTCCCTACAGTGGTATGAACAGTTTTCACTGTATAGAATTAAAAGCCTGTATGCTCCCTACAGTAGTATTAACATTTTTCACTGTATAGAATAAAAAGCCTGTATACTCCCTACAGTAGTATTAACAGTTTTCACTGTATAGAATACAAAGCCTGTAGGTTCCCTAGAGTTGTACTAACAATTTTCACTGTACAGGATCTAGTGTTACATGGTATGAGAATTTTGCATATCATTAAAATGATTAACTACCAATTAAATCACCTCTTAAACTACAGGAATATATTCATATAGCAGTCTGACTGGTCTAGCTGACAGTCAACTTATGAACATTTTACTTTTTACAGCTAGTTCTAACATTTATCTGCCTATTTTACAGTACTAACATTCTTTTCACATTACTGTTCTGATCTACTCTAAATCTGAACCAGCTAATGTATTCAAAAGATTTATCTACTTCATATGAGAGAACTGATATCAACAGCGAATGATGCCAGTCATGCCTCTACTTCAAAAGATGTTTTGAGGTTTAATGCCATATTTTAGCACATGATAGGCTATACATGGTGGCCAGCATAACTGGTGGAGGGAGAACCCTGGCAAACCCTAGTAAGAACCACCAATCCAAGGGAAGCTACTGGCTCAAAAGATAATGAGATAACTGATATCAATACCAGAATGGTGCCACATTTATCCACTGAGTTGACATGGTATCAAAAGCAGAATTATGTCACAATTATCTGTTTCAAAAGATAATTAGATGACTGGTCTCTGATGCCAGAATGATGTCATATTTATCTTTTCAGCTTATATTGACCAACACAGACTCAAATCTGCTGTTAAAGCTTGAGCATTGGTGATAACAATGAATTGCAGACCCCAGCTACCAGCATCTTAAAAATGCAAGAAAACTGCATGGGATTACCATTAACATACAGCAGACCAACTTCCATTCTCATGCAAACATCAGCAATTTTGACATCTATCCTTGTATTGAAAATGTATGGAAAAAGCTATTTTTGATTGATAAAATTTGAATCTTGTGTCACCAAGAGTTCTTTCATTTCAAAATTCTTGGTAGCAAACATTTTCAACCATATGATTCACCAAACCATTAAAGTATGTAACAGGTAGCAGATTAACAAATACTTGTTACTGTATATTTTGAACCCTCCAGTATAATTTAAAGTGATACTGGTATCAATGCTGTGTGAACACCTGCATGGATGTGACTTATCAGCCAAAGGTTGCATATTTTGACTGTCAGGCATTGACTTTTGCACTATTTCAACTTTGATTGTATTGAAAAATACACTACAGCTTTCTTAAATGTCTAATAAACATATTTCTCAGCCGAAATTGTTTCTGCATACAACAAAAACAATCAAGCACACAATTACTAATCAGATGCCCTTCAAAACTCTATTATGTTCTCCACAGATAGGGAAAATGTAATACAGCTGGCTTCATCCTCATTTTATACACAGTCTTGTCTTTATTTGAATATTACACATCCCTATACAGCATATATGTATCTGTACAGTCAGGAAGAAGATAACACGGCAGATAGAGTTAATCCTTTTTTATACCCAGCTCTGTCTTTATGAGAATATTCTACACCTCTTTCAGCAGCATACACATACATGCACCTCTGACATTTGAATAGAAGCAGTGTTTATTATTACTCACAGGTCAACATCCCCACCCCAGTGGTTTCCAGATTTCCTTATTGGTTTTCTTTATATACAGATTTTATTCCTTAAAGTTACATAGCAGCTTACAATAGAAAATTTTAAAAAGAAAGAGAATATTTTAACACAAAGAACAGTGAAAGTCTTGTCAAAATCCGTTGAACACTTTTCAAGTATTCTAAACAAACAAAAAAAATTATTTCTCAAGGGAGGTAACTTCTCTCAAAGTCATTAATATTCCTGAGTTCTAATTACATGATACTGGATATTACAATATATTAAATATTTCATAAGAGATCGAAATCTTCATTGCTGCCAGTTAAAGAAAGTCTTATGAGAATTTTGAAGTAAAAGTAAAATTTTATGTAGAATGGTAATACATATATGCATACATATTTGAATAGTTTTAATAACATTAAATAATACAAAATTAAATGATTTATATAAAATTTAAAATTAATTAGATTTTTAACTTTAAATTAAATATTGTTTTTATATGTCATTAGAGACTTTTAAAGAACTACTTAAGCTATAGTTTTCTGAAGGGAAAAAATATCATGTTCACTTCAATAACCAATTTAAATTTCATAATTTAAAATAGAATTTTGAACTTTAAATTCTGCATGTATCTGAATCTTTTCGTGATTTTAAAATCATTTAATTACAATGAAACCTTGCACTGAAAATACAAGCGAACTATTTTTCTTTACTTAATCTTAAAATATGTTAAAAATTATTTCAAATTATGTGCTTTCCTCATTTGTTATGTTAGAAGAATCAAAATATAATTACTTTGCCACCCACCCCCACACTTGAAAAGTATTTAACAGCTTATAAGAAGAAAACTGTTTGATGTTGATCAAATTTTTTTTGTTTTAAATTAATTCATTCCTTTGTAACTTCTGTGTCATTTTACTTTAAGTAAAAGCAAGGGTTATTTGCAACATCTCTGTGATCAACCTGACAAAAAATTTCATTTTTGGCTGGCTGTTCAAGTGTTTGTTTTTTTATATTTAAATCCCACTTTCGAGCACAAAATAATATTTGAGTTTTTGCAAGTGTATAAAATGATAAATAATTCTAACCGTACACAAAAACCTTCAAGGACTTTTCTTGCTAATTTGGTATGCATGTTAGTCTTATGAAAAAATATCTGCCGATAAATCAACTCCCCTCCCTCACACCCGATATGCATTGATACTGATGGATATTTGTGGGTCTGTGGGTCTGTTCATTAAAATGTGCAATTCTGCTTCATACAAAACTTGTCTGGAACACACCAGCATACAGTTTAGACAATTCAAAGTGGCCACATGATATAGGATTGTGTTATTCCATGTCAATTTACAAGTCATCAAACATACAATTTCATCTAGAAATAAATTGGTACATATTGGCTAAAGGGCCCTTCAAACGAAAGTTGCTCAACAGATGAGATAAATACTAGTATGTGTCTAAAATAATCACATATTGCATAATGAAGAGGACTGTCTGCAAACAATTCCTCAAATTTATGAACAGCTGAATTCAGAGACACAAATCATCTATCAATATCAACATAGATGGGTGTATCTGACTAATTATTGCCATGTGATTTCTTTTCCTATGAATTATTATAAAACATATTAAATACTGAGAAATCTCATCATAATATAGGGTCTCTGCGATGCAAGAAAATGATCTATTATACCATAAGAAACAAAGGACAGAAGTAAAAAGTACACTTGTAATATATAAGATATATTATCAGTCAGTTTTATTTAAACTGATGCATTACTAAATGTCATCATGTGTTGTACATGAATTATTCACCTGAATAAAATAGTAAACAAATTATGATCTTAATTTAGCAGTATTCCACATGGTAAAACTCTCATTAATTACACAAGGCTCTGCATTATTTTGTGCTTTATCTTGTATATAGTGTATATTGTTTTATTAATTCACAATTCTTAAAATATTTTAAAACTAAAACTTTACAAATTGTCATCATATACTGTACATGGAATAAACGCCTGAAAAAGTATTAGTAATTTACGGAATTAGTAGTATTCCACCTAGTAACACTCACATAAATTAAAAGAGTTTCTGCACTATTTTGATCTTTATCAAGTCGTTATGTACCTGTATAGCTATATCAATTAAACTCGACCATAAGCTGTCCTTTTAAAAAAAAACTAAAAAAAAAAATCACGATTCTATTTACGTTATAAACGTAGACATACTTATAATGCACGCCAGTAATTTATGCCATGGGAACAAAGTTTTAATTACCACACGCTAATTAGACAGGATACAAACAATAAGACTATGTTATATATGTAAATTCATGATACATCATTCTATTTCAATGTACAGGAAATCATTATGATGGTGGGAAAGAAAGAAGAGTATGCTATTTTTGACATTCTCACCTGTTTCCGTTCCCATTTTCAATATGTTTAAACACAGTGAGTGTTAAGTTGTTCACAACACACAGCAGGTGCCCACCGCCATAGTGTCATGTCCTGGGACAATCGGTCGTTTTCACACACAATGTCAAAATGCTTCTGATTGGTTGCTAAGTACACACTGGCGACAGAGCTATAAACTAGGCCACCCGGGGACGACATTCCTGTACGAGTTATGTCCCCTATTGAGAGAGCGCGCGCGTGTGTATGTGTTTGTGTGAGAGAGAGAGAGAGAGAGAGAGAGAGAGAGAATGCTGTGAACTACAAAAGATATTGTATGTTGAAGAGATATATATATTCCTCCAACAGAGATATTCAAATATCGAGTCATGTGACCATCATATATATATATATATATATATATATATATATATATATATATATATATATATATATATATATATATATATATATATATATATATATATATATATATTACTTGTATTAATTGACAGGAATCGACCAATCTATCCATAACTTCCTTCTATTCTCTCTCTCACTCTCTCTCTCTCTCTCTCTCTCTCTCTCTCTCTCTCTCTCTCTCTCTCTCTCTCTCTCTCACACACGCACACACACACACACGAAAGTCAAATTATCATTATTTCCACAAAAGATATGTGATAATAAAAACAAGGTTGAGAATAAGATTGAAATTTTTACGTTCGAATATTTGATAATAGACTAAGACAACTCAGAAAGCTAAAACGAAATTTAATAATAAAAAATAACATGCATTAAGCATTTTTGGCTGAATGTAATATTTACATTTAATTACATAAATAAGGTATCAGATTTCGTTCCACCGTACAACAGATTAATTTATTTAACCACAAAGATAAGTGAATGAATACATTATGATTAAAATCATGCCGCAGTATAAGGAAATTATAATATGCACTCCAAATCAAAAGTCTCATAAAATAGCATTCATTTCATCGCAAGGTCAATGTTCAGTAGAAACTAATATACAATATCATGAAAGGTGAATCAAAACTGTATCAAACCGCACTATACAAACAAGTAGACATTTGTGATAAAAATATACGTTAATACAAATAATTCTGCATAGCTTTATATATATATATATATATATATATATATATATATATATATATATATATATATATATATATATATATATACAGCGAGAATTGTTTTGTTTCACGATTCGAGGTGGCTGCTGCTGATTTATCATAAACGTGTGTGTATTCAACAAGCCTGATAAATCAACCCCCCAAATCTGTGTCGATACTGATGGACGATATTCAGGTCTGATGTCAACTGTTCATTAAAATTTGCAATTTTGCTGCATGCAAAATCATTCTGGAACAAACCTGCGTACACTTTAGATGAAGTTTTTCTTTCTTAAATCAACCAAATTCTACACATAAAATTACATATCAAGCAAACGTGAAACTATCATTCTATAAAACGTAATAAGGGCGTACCAGCTTTATATTTTAGTAGAATTTATGTTTTTAAAGTACAATATAAAACTGTCAGTGGTCAAATAAACAATTTGCAAAAAAAGAATTTAAAGTATATTTGAAATATAGTAACAAAAACGTTGCTTCCGATGTCAGGCAAATATTGGTTTGTAGAGTTTAAAGTACGAAGAATTTTTTCCGAAAACATTGATCATAGTACATGAAAATGGCAGCAAATTCTTTTACAGCAACAAATCCATTATTATAATTCGAGTAATGATTACATAAAAAATTTGCGCGAGACCGGGTCGGACCATCTTGTTTAGGTTCTGATATGTCAACCCTGTAGATTGGGTTAACACATTGAAAACCTTGGCCTGCGAAGATGGGATCGGATTTTCATTTTAGGACTTTTGATTTTGCTACGAGATATAAATATTCTTATCGTACATCTACACATATTGGAACCACATGCTATAAAACCTCTTCCCATATAAATTACTTTTGATTAAATTTGTGTCAGTTGTTTTCTAGCAGAATATTCCATGGATATGTTAAAATTTTTCATGGTGAAACTTCTGTCCCAAAAAAATCAAAGCTGATTGTGTAGTTAGAAGGATTATTATGCCATCTTTAGAAACATTTCAAGAAGATGTTAAATGTTCTTTCCCCAGCATCGACTTTTGTGATTTGAATTATCCCTTATCTTTATATAAATCACATCAAATCTTGTAATCCTTTACGTTGCATGTGTTTCCAACTTGTTGAGATGTAATTTGAATCAACTTTAATTTGTGCAGTCGTCCATTTTTAAATTTCTTCCGTAACATCTTCGCATTACCTTGCTAAGCCATTTGTAGACTGTAGTCATCTGTCAAGTTTTTCGTGCACATGTTCCCGAGTATCAGTGATGGTTTGAAATACGGTCGTTTTCCATGATGTTGTTTCACATCAGGCATATCCTAATGCCTTTATCTTCTCCTGCAATTCTTTTCCACACTGTCACATTCTAGAATCCCGTTATATCTTGTTAAAAGAAAATAACAAAGATTTCACGTTCCTTCATGCTGCCAATTATGAATTGTTTTAAGTCGTCTTTGACAAGGAAACGTTTCTTTTAGACATCGTCTCCAAACGAGAGGTTGAGTTTTAGTTCATGCATTTACTGACAATATTTTCATCTGGTTATCAACTGTTGGAAGATTAATAGAATCCTTCACTACAACGTACTTTAAATCGTTCATTATTTTGGTCTTCATGGTATCTACAATTTGGATATTTCGTCTTGTTTGTTGTATAGAGGTAAAGTAAGGTCTTCACATGGAATGACCTTAATATCTTCTCTTTTAAAGTCTTCCAGTCTGTAAACAACTTGATGACCTAAATAATTTGCTTGCTTTTAAATGTTTCCTCTGTACAGTTGGGTAAGTAGGTCCTTGCAAAGATGGTATTGTATTTTGAAATTATAATTGTTTCACTTAGTTTAAATTTAGGTATTCCAAATGTATCCAGTAACCAAATTGGCCTTAGTTGTTATTATTTTACATTTTTTTTTGCCTGCTTCAATTGGAGTCTTGTCTATTGATCCGTGTTTAGTGGAACTGTTATTGTATTCCATCGTTAGAATTGTTAAAATGTTAATTCATTTTCTTGTTTATCTTGATTTAACCCCTTCTGCATTCTACTATTAAGGATCCTTTCAAACTTTTTATTAAAGATGGTTTTCTACCTACGTTGGTCTAAAATAATTCGATATTTTCGTTTTCCAACAAAATCTTAACATTTTATTCTAAAATCTTTTCTCCCTCTTTTCAGGTTTTCCGTCTCTAAAGATTTATATAAAAACATCGTGTGTAGCATCTCTATTTTTCGCTTTTTCAGCGTATTCAAAATGTAAGTCCATTCATTGTTTTTTTTTTTCTTCGTATGTTTTCATGTGAAAATTGTTTGCCTCTACACTGGTCATCCATGTTATTAACACAGACTCTTCTGTAGGAAGATACTTTTGATGGTTGCATGTGTAACAGGTAAGTAGACTGTTCAGTTAATCAGTCTTTGCATTCAGCGGACTTTACTTTCTGAGAAACTAGATTTAAAAATCGTAGTAAAGATGCATCAAATGCTGTTTTTAGTAATTTAAAAACAATTTGAATTAATACTTTATTTCATATTTGTAGTATGTACCGGAGGCCTAAAGTACTGAATAAACTTTCTGTTCTGTTTATGCCATACAAAATGCCTTTATGTAGTATCGACAAGCTAACTCTGATCATTACAAGTCTAAGGTTGAAACAAAAACAAACAGCTCAGCGTCTTATCCCACAATCATACTTGCTACTACTCATAATCACTATATTGAAAACATATTTTACGAAATGTTGTTAATTGAGGGGCCACAGGATTGGTTTAAAGTGTTGAGTGTAGTAGCTCCATCTACAACTGCTGGCTCATAGCGAAAGGAGAGCCAAAGGTACAAGCCTCTCATGCCAGTACACAACCTCTACACAGTCAAGACCCCCGCGGTGCCTCCTGGCGGAAATAATGGAACTAGGTCCTTAGGATAAACTAAAGGTGCTGTCAAAGAAGTTTTGTCCCCCAAAGATGTGATGTGCAGTCCCACCAGCGCGTGGGCATGTCCTGGCATCAGTTAATCAATTCCAAACTATGGATCAAAAAGCACCGACTGCCATGTGAGTTAGACTCGGAGAGCCAAAGGCTAAAGGGGCTCACTGTGACTGGAAAACTGAAGGAGAGCCACATTAAGCGGCTGAAATTAACTGTATGCACCTTCCGGAAACTCCTGTAACAAAGTCAGACGTATCGACCCCTACCTTTCCTGCACTCAGCCTGCGAGGTCGAGAGGGAGGCTCCAATGCTGGACAAGTTTGAGTCTCCAGACCTTTGCCCAGGCTATGAAGTAAACCATGAAAACAACACTTCATTCTTGCTGTCACTAGCAATGGCATAATGCAGGAAACAACAATTTACGGCTTATAAAGCACAGACACCACGGGGTGGCTGTTACGGTGGTAAGGATCATTCCACCTTAATGTTCAGTTATCGCCCGCTACATTGCTGGACAGGACAACCCCACCCCACCCCGTCACGCCAATCGGGGATGTCAGCACGAGCTTATCCAGCAAAATGAAAAGCAGCATTTTTAGGTTTTGAAGCTGGAACATCAGGGCTATGTGTCTTGGAATGGCTGATGATTTGCAGGCGACAGAGGAGAACAGCAAGACAGCATTGATTGACCGAGAGCTGCATAAGCTGAACACAGAAAACAAGACTAGTTGACACATGCGCAATTGTACCTTCTATTGGTACAGAGAGAGCACTGAGTACACCGTGAAAAAAGCATGAGTTTATCAGTGTGCAACGCATCGATGCAGACTATAGAGATCTCGATAGCAATATCTTAGCGCACCATCTCACTGTGCATGTCATCAACAATATACTCTGCTATAGTGATCTGCTCTTACGCGTAATACGCCACGAAACATTGTCCGCATTTCCCGAAGAAAAAAAACGCATCTATGACGATATCTATGAGATCTTCAAGTGCGTACCACAGGATCACTGGAATCAGATTGACCTAATAATCACCAGGAGAAGTGATCAAAGGAGTGGAATTTACACCTGCACCTATAACAGTGCAGAGTCTGAACACAAGCACTCATTTGTCAGCAGCAGAGTAAGCATGCGAGCCCGAAAGTTACATATATCCAGAAATGAATGCTTGCCACACATCAACAGAAACAAAACGAAAGACAAAGTCAACTAATGAAGTTCTCAGAGACCACGAAGCAGGCTATATCGATGAAAGCCTATAATGGATGCTGAAAAAGCATGGATCTCCTTAAACTCAGTTATCTGCGAGCTATCACCACATTTTTAAAAACAAGACTCAAAATAAAAAATGGTTCGAGACTCAAACAGACAAAATAGTGCCAGTGATAGGGGAAACAATTGCTTCCAGTCTAAAACATAATCCTAACGCCCCAAAACACTTTGGGCTTTGAAGTCGGCGAAGAATGCGGTGCAGAAGACAATCAGGTACTAGGCAAATAGAACTCGTGAAAATACAGACCGGATCAGACGCAGAAAACATCCACGCCATGTATGACTGGATCAAGGAGGCTTTTGATCCTACTATTACCAATGCTGCCCCCTTGAAGGCACTGGATGGCGAGTGGCGAGGTGATCACGGACAAGAGCAAGTGGATGTATCGCTGGTGGAACACTACCTCGAGCTGGACTCCCGCGAAAAGGATGTATCCCAGTTAGCGCTTGTCGCATTGCCAGAGGTGCCTTAACGAAGTGGCAGCAGTGCTCGAGCTCAAATGAGTGATTGATTCCTTGGCATGCGAAAATGTGCTAAAAAAGGACGGCATTCCGACCGAAGTGCAAGAATGTGGAAAGTCCAGCCCGCTACCACATCTCCATAACCCCCATCCCTTCTATTGGAGGGCGCAATTGCGACTTCAACACCATCGCGCTAAACAATAATAAAGGCAACCGCTTGGGCTGCAACAACTACCGCAGTAGCACACACCTCGGAATTACAGGAAAGGCCTTTGCAAGGGTCATCTTGAAGAGACTGTATCACCACGCAGACCGAGTGTTTCTGGTTCAGTGTGGCTCAGATAAACAGTGGGTGTGATATTCTTCCTATACTAACTGCAAGAGGAAAGCAGAAAGCAGTATAAACCACTCTACTTTGCCGTTGTCGACTTCACCAAGGCATTTGATACGGTATGTAGAGCGGGACTCTTTACTATACTGGGGAAGACTGATATCCCCCCCCCGAAAGTCCTCAGCCCAATCTATTAATTTCATAATAACATACCCGACGTGGTTCTATTTCACGATTCTAGATCCAACAGTTTCGAGATCGAGTGTGGAGCAAAACAGTCCTTCATCGTTGCAACAGCACGCTGAGATATCTTCTTCTCTGCACTCTTTGACTACGAATTCGGTGCGGGAATGGAAGGCGTCTACCTCCACCGAGGTCGGATGGAAAATTGTATAAATTATCCAGGTTGAAAGATGTGATGAAGATACAGCAGATCCTGATGAGCACTTCTGTTCGCAAACGATAAACACTGGTTGCCCGTACCGAAATCCAGCTCCAGAACCTTATGGACTGATTTTCTGATGCATGTTGCATGTTTTTCCTCTCCATCAGCATCAAGAAAGCGGTAGTCATTAATCCTTAACAGAAATGGACACATTCCAAAGGATATGCTGTGCATTGAAGTTTTCAACGCCAAGAGACGAGCAGGACCCGCAAATATCCGCTTTAATGAAGTCTGCAACCGTTATATGAATAATCTCAACATTGGCATCGACGAATGGGAGTCAACGGCAAAGATCAGCGGAAACTAGCGCCACAAACAAGAGGTTGCATTGCAACATCAGGACAAATAGTGGCTAGATAAATTTACACAGCAAGCGCCACCTCAGGAAGCAGTGCGCCAACCAGGCTCAACCCATTAAAGAACACAATTACGACACTTGCGGAAGGTCTTGTCGTTACAGGATAGGACAATTTAGCCACGAGAGGAAATGCAGTAAAAATTAAATCATCACTAACGGCTGCTTCATATCCATCTTACGCAGACAGACGGATGCAATCCTAAACCAAGCGATCTATGTATTGATAGAAAACTTTAATAAGCAGGAAAATATACTAATAATGTACAAAAACATTACGTTTTACTGATAATTACATTTTCCTATTAGAAAGCAAAGATTCGGTGGAGAGAAACGTATTATCATGTAAAACTAAAATCTAGTAGGATCATTTTAAGTGAAAAGTGTATATGGAATTCGCCGGTTGTTTTATACCACATTGGCATTTAACAGATAAAAGTATTACTGAGCTTCCTAAATCTGTATAGAGAATTCGTGTTTATTTCCAAAGAAGTAGACTGACACCTGAATGTGATATTCAATTACATGGCGAAAATCCAACCAACATTGTCTTAGAACAATTTAACATAGTTTGCAAAAATTTTAAAAGTTCTTCTCAGCGTGATTAAAGATTCGAAGAAAAACAAATAGCCAGTTGATAGAATGATCTCTGTTATTATTATTATTATTATTATTATTATTATTATAAAAGTGGCATTTCTTGTTAAATGACGAGAAGAAAGAAAAGAACATAGTGAAGGTGAAGACTAGTATGTCGGTGAATGTGCTATTCTTTGCTTTAACGTTAGGATACCATACAAAACAAAAAAATTATACGGATTCCACACTGAGGAACAGGTTGAAAATAAGAAGCTAGTAACGGTTTTACTGGTGAGGGAGATTCAACCAGATATACACCCAAGGAGCACGAGTTCGAAACCGATCATCGATTACATAGTCTACTCTCACAATATCAACTACAGTGCTAAATTGTTTAGAGATATTATTTGAGGACGGAATATCGCAATTCCGACGATGATAATGTAAATTACAACTTATTCAAAGTGAAACTGGAGTGTGCTGTTGTTGGTGTCATATACGTTTTAGACAGTGACCTGCTTGTGAACAGGAGTAGAATCGTTGGACACAACAATTTACAAAAGTCCGAAGACTTGCTTACACTTGCATGAACCCTATCATCATTTCCGTAGTAAAAAGAACGGTACTACAAAGGCTGACATATTACAGTACGACAAGAAGACGAAGAAGAAGAAGAATAAGAAACAAGCAGCAAAATTTATACAGAGAAGAAAGGTTGTGATAATGATATTCCTAATATCAGGTTGACAGATCATGTGTATGAAGTTCACGTGCGCTTGATTAAATCTACCGCTCTCACATTCTTGGAACATTTGATGAGAAGGTGCGCACAACACACATAATTGTGAGGTTTGTGTCACAGCGTAAACAATATTTTATTCTAAAAGAGAAAATGCATATGAAAACAATGAAACTGAAACCTTTCTTCCTGAGAATGTAACCAAGATTAGGTATAACCTATAAAAAAAAAATATCAGAGATCTTAAGGAGGAAAAAAGGATTTCATTCTTTCTGGACAGTGCGAATAACATCGCAGGCACATGCTATCCCAGTCTGAGTCGGAGTTTACGTTATAATTTCATCTCTAGGCAAGGATCCATATTTAGCTTATCTACACTGAAATTATTTAGTATATAACTTTAACATTATATCAAGTATTTATTTCAACTTTAAAATCATTACATCTTTTCCTCAGCTGTATGCCAAATTAACCAGCAAATCATCTCAATCACGAGAAACTTGAGTATGTTCTCATCTATTATTTTCTTATCTTTCTGGCTCTGTTATGTTTTCTCTCAATCTATGCACAATATCATTAACGCAATGTTATGCAAACAGACACGTATACATGATTTGTTCCATACTTTGTCCTCAAAGAGAATACCCCCAATGGAGAACAGCTACCACAGATTACAAATAATAATAATAATAATAATAATAATAATAATAATTGATAACTCCATAACGCATTATAGGATCTCCATCGGAACTTCAATAATGTGTTTTATAAGCAATTAAAAGCAGTTGCCATATTGCTGCTTATCAAGATTCGTGTTAACATTCGTGTTAGTGATTTCACTCTTACTCACTGTTTGATATGACTGAAATCTTTTTAAAGCTTCGTTATAAATCCAAGCAAACACGCACAGCCCTTATTAACTCTTTGTGGGGATATTGAAACAAACCTGGGACCTAACGAGAATAATTACATTTCTTTACTTCGTTTTAATATTAGGAGAATCCGACAAAAACTGTATTACTTGGACAGTATAGCTGATGATTTTTCAAGTGTATGCTTTAATAGAAACACTTTTAAATTCATGCATCCATATGGATTGTTTAAAAGTCGATGGTTTTATAGAACCTTTTAGAAGAGATACAAACTCTCACGGAGACTTCATCATGGTACACGTTTCTGATAAGCTGTTTTGCAGATGTCTGAATGATTCGAACTTGGGTCGTCATGACATTGAACTAATGTGGACTGAGATTACGTTACCTTCACACAAATTATCCTTAGGGGTAGGACGGAGATCAAACGACTCTCCTACCAATTTCTGGGTACGTTTCGGAACTTCAGTTGATATCGTTAGTGACACGTAAAAGCCATGTTTTGTTTGTTTGGTTTTTTTTGTTTGTTTTTTTTTGGGGGGGGCACTTTAATGCTGCTTTATTTGTACCTTCTATTTCTGCAAATTTAGTTAATTTAATGGCAAGATATAGTGTACGAAATGTGATAACAAATCCCACACGAATTGCTTCTACCAAAAGCTTGCTTGGTTCAATCTTTCTAAGTAAACTTCACACAGACATCTTAAAAATTGATAGAGAATTTAGTGCCATGATGCTCCTAATATAGAAGTTAGCGTTAACGTGCACCTCCATAAGGCCTACAAGCGGCGTGTCTGGATTTACACCAAAGCTGATTTTAACGAATTGAACGCTCTGGTAACAGGAACTAACTGGGTAGATCTTTTGTTAACACCAAGAGATATTGATGTTGCAACGGATATATTAACAGCCAACTTATTAGAATTCTCAACGTTGTGTATTCCTTGTAAAACTGTAACTATTCGCCCAACCGATAAACCGTGGTTTGATTGCCAATTAAAAAAATGATAAGGAAAATGGACAGAGCACGCAAATTTGCCTCAGTCGTTGTAAGTCAATCGACTGGAACAAATTCAAACAAATCAGGAATAAAATAAACAACATGAAAACGTATGCTAAAAGGCAATACATGGATAGTATTTATGCACATCTTTCAGACTGTGAAAAAATTGCTCCCAAAGCATTTAGGAGAATTATACAATCACTTTTGAAAGAAGTAAATCCTTCAAATTCTATTCCACCACTTTTAGACACAATAAATAATGCTTCGTTTTGTATTTATAATGAGGAAGAAAAGGCTAACTTATTAAATGATCATTTTACTTCCGTTTCAACTATTGACTGTTATAATGTTCCACTCCCTAATTTTCAAAAAGACACTCCGATACCATAAACAAAACTACTATCATTGAAAGAGAAATTAAAGATATTATTAATTCCATTTCTGTTAATAAAGCCACTGGACCTGCTTAAAGGCGTCAGTAAAACAATAGGAACAACACAAACAATGCTTTTTAATCGATCATTGAAGGAATTTTCCAGATAAATGGAAACTTGCGCACATGCTTCCCATTCCTGAAAAATATGATACACACGAGGTTGCCAATTATATAACCAATCTTTCTTTTTAACTGTGTCGCAATATATTTTGAAAGATGCATTTTATACAAGAATATAATAACTTTCACAAAAACCGTATTATTTAAAAGTATCAATCAGGATTCCTTCCTGGTCACTCCGCTGATTTCTCAGCTTATTGAAATGTATCATAGTATATGCAAGTCACCAGAACAATCTTTAAAAATTCTGGTATTGTATTTTGTGATCTATCAAAAACTTTTGATCCGGTCTGGCACATATGCCTATTATTTAAACTGATCGAATGCGGTGTTTCAAGTAATCTGATAAATGGTTTGAAGTTATTTGAGTAATAAAAAAAGAATGGCCCTTTCGCACGATACTCATTCACGAGAAATGATTATAAATGCTGGTGTGGCACAAGGATCCGTGTTTGTGCCTCTTTTGATTCTGTTTATGCAAACGATATTGCCGATAATATGATCATTCTCATCCGTCTTTTTGCAGATGACTTGTCTCTGCATTATTCATTCCCTTATTGTGCTGGTTATGTTGTATTACTTGTATTATGTAGGGAAAGGGCTAGTTTAAGTTGTTAAACTTGTGCTCAGTCCCATTGCATCATGCTGCGACAATAAAATGTGTTTACACTTAGCCTATTTAATGTCTTCAGTTGTTTTCTGTCCAATCTGATGTAATCAAGAACTCTTTTCCACCCTGGTATAATGCTGTGAGCAAGCATTGTTTTGATGTCACTCTTTCGGAATCTTTGATCTGTTTTACTATCTGATTTTACATAATAGAAGGTTTTGCTTTTGTATTCAAACATTTGTTTTGTTATACACAATGGCATATTTGTCAAGGTCTTACTTATTTCCTTGGGGCCCGAAGTGGCCGAGTGGTCAAAAACGTCCACCGTTATGGATCACTGCCATCTCACATCTGTCGGCGTGGGTTCGAGTGTCGGGTTCGGCCAATGTGGGTATGTGAAAAAGCTTGCCAGTAGCTTCTCGTGGGTCGGTGGTTCGTTCCGAGGTTTTCCCGGGTTCTTCCTCTATCATCGATACTGGCCGCCATATCTTGTGCTGAAAAATGGCGTTAAACCCTACAACAGCAACAACTTATGTCCTTGAATAAGTCGAGAACATGGAGTGAAACACTAGAAACTCCAATGGGAACAACATTTTCTCCCTGTGTGGTCCAACTGATATCAATTGCAAGATTTACATCATCATGAACTCCAAGTTCAACATCTACAACAAAAGCATCTTCTTTCATATAAAAGATTTTATACTGTATAATCAAATCGTGCAAAATCTAAGCCATTTTACTGTTATTTAAATAGCAACTGATTGGACAATACACAAATGGAAACATTTAAAATCAGATTTCTCTAGATCTTATAAGAGTGCGAATAAGAATGGAACATAGGTATTACAAACAGAAAAAAAAATAATGTGTACAATATTTAATTAAAAACGGTTGTAAACAATTGATGAAAAACAAACAAGAGATACAAAATCTTTGTTCATTCTACAGGTACTACAATTTATGATCCATTACAATGTATACTGTGACGTCACTGATGAGAACGTTCATTCCTATAGACAACATAGAATTTCAAAATAAATTGAAAGATGATTAGATAATATCATACGATGTAATATATTTCACTGTATTTGTTTGATTATTCAAGGTTCGATTGACTATATCTGCTCGTTTGATAACATTATGGCATTTCAGTCGTTTGAAAAAGTACAATAATAATGAAGCTGGAAAATACGATTCAAAAACGTACTTAAGAAATGAATGTGGAATGCCTTGGTTTTTGTTCTCGTTGTTGATACATTTGGATCTTTAACACCAGCTGTTATAGTAGCTGTAAGTACAGGCGTGACAATAAAATGTCTGACATGAAAAATAACATACGCATTACTATTCAAAATCTCTTTGGTTTGATATACCATATGCTGAACATGGTGTAACGTCATCAATCTCTAAATCATGTTGTCTAAGACAATATGGTTTAGTAACGTTAAGTCAAATGCGATAGAAGTAAATAGCTACGACACCTAACGTCCTCAAAATTGTACCATTTTTAACCTTTTGTTTCAATGCTTGTAAAATTATGTTTCTGTTAATAAATGAAAGGTAAGCAAATTAGAAATTAAAACAAAATCCTCATAAAAGAAGTCATAGAGTTAATGCATGGATAATGTATTATCTAATACATGCTTGTGTGTTAGGCAGTTTGTTCGTTTGGTAAAAAAAAAGTTGTTTATGTTTTTAATCTAACCGAACACCTGAAATGTTAAGATTAAAATGATTTGTTCAAAGATTGTTGAACACTATAGACGTGTGCTAAAAATAGCAAGGTGGCATGTCAAGTTTTAAACTGTGTAAAAGGTGTTATAGAAATAGCTTCAGGTGATGTGGGTGTAACAACAGCCGTATTGGGTATATAATGAATAGATTCCACTATTACTGTAAGTTTTAGTGGGTTTTGTTAATAAGATTTGTTGAAATGCCTATCGATGCAAGGTAAATCTACAGCAAGCTTTTAAAACATGAAGTAGACCCATTTGCCAATAGTAACTTGAACAAATAGGCAAAACAGAGACAATTAAATCAACTATGCAGCGTTTACTTTACGATAAAAAATACACGATACAGAAAGCTAAGGTATAGACGCCTATGAAGGTAATAATAATAATAATAATAATAATAATAATAAAATGAACATTTCAATAAAGAAAAAAGCAATTTATTTTATTCTACTATTACTGTCACAAAATTTATTATAACTCAAAATTTAATGTTTCTGTTATTAATTTTTTTCTTCTGTGACTTCAAAATGCTTCCGTAATAGGGTATATCGGAATAAAAGAGTGTTTAGAGGAGAGGACATGCACTGAAAGAGGAGGGCCGTTGGAACAAAGTTGCAGCATGGAGGAACCCAAACTAAAAATGAATATATATTTGTTAGAAAACTATAACTTTTGGTTGTTACATTGTTCCTTTCCTAATATTCTACTAAGAGAACACCTAACCGTTGTTCTATCGTCATCCAGCGACAAGGCAAGCAAAGAGATATAAAACAATCTGTATTTCGACCATCTTAACGCTGCAGGCACAATATGTAACGGCCTCTGTGAAGAAAAAACCCACTATATACTTTACAATACAACTGACAATAGAAAGGGTATATTTCATATTTCTTCCTCAATATCACTATACAAGTTTCGGTCTCTACGTTATTACACAAAAAAAAATCTATATCAGGTATGAACAGTCTTAATTTATCTTAGCAGTTTATCGTATTTTATAAGAGGAAGTTATTTTTTTCTTCTTAAACTAACCAGTACTGAATCATTGTCAGTAACTTCTATCCTTGCAAATGATAAATCCTTCTGTCACTTAAACAATTCATATTATCTGTCCCCCACCCCCATTCTTCATCTATATATCGAATACACTGTTATTGATCAATTTGAAGAAAAATCTTTCTGGAATTCTTTTATTGCTCTCTGTCTTAATTTCTTTCTTCAGTTTTAATGTAGGATTGTGCCATAGTTATTGATCAAACAAAATAACTCGATCTTGTTCAGTTTTAAACCTCTGGTATATAAAACTTATTTGTCCTGTAAGGAATGAAACATTTCTAGTTATTCTTAATGTTCTTAGCAGTTTTGATTTGTAATTATCAATCAAACTTTTCTGCAACTCTCATAACTCATTTTCATCTGAAATTAGTTTCTCTGGGGCTAACAAGATAGTCTCTGAAATCTTTTATGTTCTGGTGATCATCATTTAATGTTTCCATCATTTGATAGTATAGCTGTTTTGTAAAACCTTTGAAAGTTATTGGTGTATTCAAACTGGTAAATGTCTTTCCCTATATATTTAGGCGTCATTTGACTGCGTCATGAACCAAAGGCGATCAACAAACATGATTATTATGACACCTGCTATTTATTTTCCTTTATTCATGAACGTACTAATTATGAAATACGTGCTAGTTAAATCTGTTTCTCGCAGTTGTTCAAATACAATCTGTCTCTATACGCTGTTATTTTATATCTTCCGTGGATTGATTTGAGGTGCAAACAAAACTCATAAACTTCTACTCTGGGTTCTATACAACAAAACAAATACAATCCGATTTTGTTGACAAATACAAATAGCTGAACTTATTTGACCTTACACACATTTGAATGTGTATTTTTGATTTGGATTTTTAACGTAGCATTAACAATTTGCCAATCATATCGCTAAGATGTCTGCAGTGTGGCAGTTTATAGTGATGTCTAGCACTGGGACATCATGCCGCAGACATGTAGCATGATGTCTCACCCAGTCACATTATCTTGACACCAGACCGACCAGTCCTAACACTAATCTCTTAATGCTGAGCGCTAAGCGAGGCAGCTGCTAGTACCATTTTTATAAGCCTTTGGTATCACTCGGCTGGGGTTCGAACACGCGACCTCCCACATTCCAGGTGGACGCTCTAACTACTTAGGTCACTGGAGCGGTCCACATTTTTGCATTTTTTGACATTTGAATACAAACTTACACTAAACATTTTAATTTTTACTGCTGATTGTCGAGACAAATGGTTGCGTATTAATGAATCTGACGAATACTGAATGTGACACTGTACAGACTGAAAAAGCAGATTAAAATCTCGAGATTGCTCGCCATTGTTTGCAGTGAATTTTGAGGTTCTACGGCAGACTTGGCGTGTCATTCAAAATTCGTTTCTTTTAGAAAGGCTTTTAAATAACTTCGTAACCAAATGAGATTTTCAAAAGAAGATTTTTTTTAAATATTGTTTTCTCATCTCTCACGCGAGCATTTGGTACAAATTAGTCTGTGCTAGTAACTTTCATGTTTGTGTTGATGTCCCTACAAGAGTGGATTTGTGCAAGGTAGTATCATACGCTACTTAAATTACCCCAAATAATTAAAATTTGGATTGGTGCAAAAACTTAGCTGCGCTGTTGTTGGTACATGTATAATAATAATACTACACGCGACCATGATGGATCGGAAGGACGGTTCAACATATTCAAAACTATGATTTTGGTGTTGGTAATTATCTAATCTTCTCCGGCAGCAAGTAAGGGTCTTCTGAGTAGTGATCGAGGTCTCAAACCGCTCGAATCGTCGTCTGAACTCTTCCATTAGACTGGGCAAGAGCAATATTTTCTATTGCCGAAATTATGTCAAACCTGAAACCAGTGGTTCTTATCATATGGGTCGCGATGCTGTTATGAATGGATCTCGGAGACCAATGTTAACAATGTGAAATTTCCTCCCAAGTCTTTTTTTTTCCCCAGCACTTGATGGGTGGCATGGCTAACAATACAATCTTAATCTTATTCGTCACCCATAAAGGTTAAGAATCGCCGCCTTAAACAATACTAACATGTATCAATGCGCGAGTCGATCATAACAACATGATAAATTTCAGGCATTTGCATGTTTATGCGTCATGTGGTTTTTGACTCGCACAAATCTGTTGGTCTTTCATATCCGATTGCAGGTTGACTGCTTATGTACTAAAGTAATCTCTCTCTCTCTCTCTCTCTCTCTGATGCTTGAACTGTAATCACGATCAGTCTCCGTATAACAATGTGAACCAAATAAGTCATTAAAGATGCAAAGTTCTGAGAACCATGTTTTATTTAGCTTTTATCAAGTAAAACTGTAGACCACTTATTAAGTACATGAAACGAATTAATTCAGTACATGATTAGCATACGAGATAAAAGAAGAGACTATAATTTCTGCAAAAGTGTTTAACTTTGATGACAATCAATGTACAGCTGATTTTTTTTAAAATAAAAATAAAACTGAAAGATCTGAAGATTTGTTTCTTGTCTCGTGAACCGCAAAGAACTGAAGAACTGAATTGGTGGGGTGGGTGAGTTGGTCAAGCTAATTTTGTTTTTATTTTCTACATTGATGACTAATATCGTTTCATTCATTTCTTATTTTAATTTCTTTCGTGCCGATAAACTGACGTCGTCAGCATAGATTTGAATATCCAGAATCTTTGAGTGAATAAAACAAAGGTAGCAAACAGTTCTTTTCACAATGTGCATCATAATTTCCTTTGATTCAAATGTGTACCTAAGGAATACATGCCAAAGTCGTGCTACCTTTCATGGAAATATGACATGTGTGTATAATTTATCTTCCTTGTGGAGACGCTTGTTGAGATTTCAATGTTACATGCTGTGGATAAGGATACACATATAAGCGTGAGAAACTGCTACAAAAATAGACGACATTACAGAGAAACGAACCAAAATGAAAATGGACTTATTGCACTAAAATAAATATCTTCCTTGAATGAGAACGAACATGAAATTTGAAACGTAACTTGGAGAGGAAAAAAAATAGATCAAGTTGTACGTGAGAAACAGTTTCAACGATGTAACGATGTTAACGCTTATAAAAATATTTATGCGAATAAAAAAATTTCAGAGACATTAAAAATGATGGCATAATAAAAATATTTAAATGTATCACTAAAATAATCAGACCAACCGTGCATCATAAGCGATGTTTTCTTGTATGTTTCGTTTACAAATTACAAAAGGTTTACACATGTACACCGAAGCGACTGTTAAAATATGAACTATTTCTCTTTTAATTTTTGTCACGTGTTGATTATGGAAGAAAGATGTTTGAGTTGCAAGTCATTAAACATTAAATGACAAATATGCCTTTATTAAATCAAGGATATATAGTGTAACAAAAGCTTTTTTAACCTGAAGAGACAAACACACCTTTATGTTAGCCAGGAAAGGGCTGTCCGATAAGTTTTAATGATTTCCTTGGATTCATGCGGGAGAAACCGACACACTGCCGTCCAAAAGTATCCCTCACACTGAAGCTGAACAAAATTCTTATCATCTTTAGTTTCAAATAGCAAATTAAAGGTGACAAGAATTCTGTTCAGGTTTCAAGATCAATCTGGTACAAACATATTATGGAAATTGAAAGACTTTTAAAATGTTAAAACTAAATTAACATTCATACTTCGAATTTTATAATAATAAAAAACAACAGCAATTGGGGATCAAAACCTGAAAGAATATATATATATATATATATATATATATATATATATATATATATATATATATATATATATATATATATATATATATATATATAATTATTTTCATTATGCAAAGAGAATGACTGATGTATTCTCTCTCTCTCTCTTTAAAATATAGCTATTATATTCACCAGTGAAAATGTAATAAACATCAAGTGTGAAGCAACTATTTCATGGCAGTGTGTTTGGTCAAAACACCAATATAGTATTATTGATAAGGTATTCGGTTCAAAATAACGTGTTCTCGATTCTCTTTCTCCGTCTGGGAAAACTCTTTAAAGCTCTATGATGAATGCACAGTCCACGTGTTTTTGGCAATTTTGGCAGGAACGATAAAAGAAGGTCATTGTGTCCTTAAACATGTTGTACAAGACACGAACACAAATTTTACTGAGTATCTGAAAGTTTGTTGATCATAAGAAGTCAAGCTGAACTATGGAAACCCTAAGCTGGTGCCAAACGCTATTCCCGGCTTCCTGTCCCGTAGTTGGCACCACCGGCTTTAATCAGAATTTCCCGTATGTAATCGTCACTCAGCTCAGACTTCTCTGACGCCAAGTATTCTGCGGCGAAATTCTGGAAATAAAGATTGTTCTTTTATATCATAAAATTATACGTACAAACGAGGAAATATCTTTGTAATTTAATTACTTATCTTGCACATGCTCGTACGTGCGCAAATGTCACTTTCAAAATTATGACAGGTTTTAGGTGACTGACAATAAAGACCTGGTTTGTTAATTGTTTGCATTTCGAAGAATTGGGCGATTGAACAATTTTGTTGTTCCGACACGAATTCAGACAGGATGTATTCTAATTTGCATAAAGATACATAAAAACTAAAGGTGACAAATCCATGAAAAATTTAACAATGAGTCAATTAAATAAAAATTAGGTATTTTTAGATGATGATGATGATGATGATGATGATGGTAATAATGATGATATCAACCATCAAGATCATTTTGTAATTTTAAGAAGTCAATAAAATGCTAAGTGTATATCCAAGGTTTGCATATCCAAGGTCTGCATGTGATTCTTCAAGACAATTTTTGCTTGACAACAGTTCAAAACTTACAGTATAAATAAAATGATTTGGACACAGTAGCGTACTATGGGGGTGGGGTACTGACGGGGCAGTTACCTGGGGCGCCAGAGGTCTTGGGGCGCCAAAACCCCTTTGGGACATCAGCTTCGCCCGGGCGCCATTTACCCTAAAGTGTATTGGCTCCATACCAGTCCTTAATTAGTGTCCTTGCTTGGCGAATTAAGTCAATGGTAGGAACAGAATGGTTCTTCAGGTTTTTCATATGAAGTCATCAGAGCACAAGTTTGATGTGTTTGATGTTAACATTTCATACCGATCAAAAAAAGAGCAATGCTTTTCTCTCAATTTGTCTCTCCTGATTTAGATTTTTTAAATGCCAAAAACCCTGGTTTAACAATTTATATTCGTTTTATTCACACAAAAAATCAAGGCCGACATGAAGCGGGGGGGGGGGGACAACCGGGGATATATATCCCCGGGGCTTGGGCCGAATAACACTTTTAATTTTATATTTTAAAAAAATATTGTTTGAGCAAGAATTAGGAGAGGCCCAAGTTTTTGCCCAAGTGTTTCTTACGACAGGGCGCTTGATCACTCTCTACAACCCTGGCATAAAATAACACATTTTAGGCACAGTCTTCAGTAAACATCCTTTTGCTATATGTACTGTATACGAGGTTGAATATAACACATGATACGTAGCAGAAGAGGAACAAACCTTAATGACGTCCTTGACTGCTGCCTTGTCGGTGCTCATCTTGGCGCGCTTTAGAGCGCCGACATCATGGCCCACCCAGGAGATGAGTGCAAACTTGGCTCGCCGGCTAAGCTCGTCGCCCGTGAACATACGTACGAAACCAAATACACGCTGATCGTCTGGGAAGCAAAACGAAAAATAAATAACCATATAAAAACTAAAACGATATTGACTCAAAGAATCGAGACAAATAGTTTACCGTAAACTGGAGAGGATTAAGATGGCCCGTATCTGAAGATCTACACAAGGTAATAACATATGGATGGTTTTCTCTAGTACATATCAGTAACCACACATTACTAAGATTCAATGGAGAAAAAAAAAAGATTTTTAAAAAGTTCTCATTAACTGTGCCAATGATAATAATCCATGATGCAAGTCGGTGGGGGTGGGGTATGCTGGCTCTGTCATCAAAGAAGGTGTTGAAAGAATAACAACCATTCGTTCCAACGAAAGAAATTGTCAACGAAAAATTAGCGTTTTTTTTTTCATATTGCATTTACTGAGATCTGGATATAAAATAATTATGTATAATGCAATTCATGACTGGCATTACAATATCTTATCACCGCACCGGTGGCCTAAGAGGTTAGAACGTCCGCCTCGGATGCTGGAGATCGCGGATTCGAACCCCAGCCAAGCCATACCAAAGACTTATCAAAATGATACTAGCAGTTGCCTCGCTTGGCGCTCAGCAGGTTAATGTTAGGAATGGTCGGTCTGGTGTCAGGATAATGTGACTGGGTGGGTCATGGTCGTGTCTGCGGCTAGTCCGAGTATCCTCTGACCTTTGTCACCTTATTTTTGATATTTGGATATTTATGTTGGGGTGTAGAGTCAGAGTCAATTCCCTATCGAAAAGTTGGAATTAACTGACACCATTTGGTGTCGGCATGGGGTAACCGCTTACTAGCCGGCCCAGCAAACGTGAACAACCCTTCATCGAGATACCCCTGCATGAAATCGATAGGAATATGATTTATTTACTCAGAAATTGCGATCATAGCATTAGTTCTGTCTTTACTCCGCTGACATACGAGACGAAAGTACATCGTTGCTGAAATCTGCCCTGCATCTGGCCATTTGCATTCTTAGTCACGTGAATAAACAACTCTCGCAACCTACATGTCAATGAAATCAGGTCATACGGTCACGTGATATCAACAATAAACAATGTCTAGTGTTGCTGCAGGAAAACAAATCGAACACATAAATGAAAGTCACGTAATTTTTATAGAAAAACGAGAAGAAAAAAAAAACACAAACTGCTTAAAATATGTATTGTGAAAACAACGACGGAAAATCTTTAAATGTTGCAGCAATATGAAGAAAACCAGATTCACTAGTGCAGAGAGCACATGTCAATGTGGTAGTCACGTGACACGAACAAACCATAGCTGACACGTGGTCTGTACTTCTTAAAAATGGTTTTCTTTCACCCTGTTGCGATACTGACATGTTTCTGGTTGTTCTCAGAATAAATATGTTGAGAATTAAATGTGCGTTATATTTATTTTCAACCATTAAGTGACTTCTAGATAATATGTCCAAATTCTATGTGCAACAACTTTGGAAATTTGTTTATTGTCCATAATTATATGACTTCTTAAGTCATTGACATGTTGATTGCGAAATTTGTATAGTCATGTGACTCGGGTTGCAAATGGACAACAGATCCAGGTCAAATTTCAGCAACGACATGCTATCGTCTCATCTGTCAGCGGATTAAAGACAGAACGAATGCTATGCTCACGATTTTTGAGAAAATAAATCATATTCCTATCGATTTCATGCAGGTATAATCCGATCAAAGGTCCTTAAAGTTTGCTGGGCTGGCTAGTAAGCGGCTACCCATACCGACACCAAATCGTGCCAGCAAATCACAACTTTTAGATAGGGAATAGAACCTGACCCTACACCCCAACATAAATGTCCAAATATCAAAAATGGGGTGGCAAGGGTTAGAGGAAACTCGGACCAGTCTGCGGCATGATGCCCCAGTGCCAGACATCACTATAAACTGCCACACTTCAGACATCATAGCTATATGACTGGAAAAATGTTAAAACAACGTTAAAAATCCAAATTACACACACACACACACACACACAGACTGACACCAGGCAAGTCATTTCAACTTTTCTGCCCCCCCCCCCCCCCAGTTCATGACTGACACATCCTATCTTATCATTTGTACTACAACCACGATAATCCTAACCGTTTTTTTCTGGTAAAAAAAAGATAACTCTGCGCGAGTCGAGTCTGAAGCGACAAATTCAAAAGCTGAATTTAGACCTAACGTTCAGTAGGAACGTCTTATGTATTTCGATCTCTTAGCTGTACCACGAAGAAGAGACCAGTCACATATTATTATTATTATTGGAGACTGATATGCGATGGGATACACACTACTAAGATCTATCGATAACGGTCAAAAAATATAGCGCTTCAGTGACCAATCAGGCTGCCAGCCAGACGTCTAGCGTTGCAAAGTCACTCTTTTATCTGTTTCGTCCAGAAGCGTTGTTGACATGGTAATGAATTGGTGGTACAAGGTCGGTAGGTCGAATTTTTTTCTTAGCCTTCCCGTATCAAAGTACATTACACAACGAAAAATCAAACTACCCTACATAGTAACAAATCAATGTACCCTGAACAGTGACAAATCAATGTACCCGACACATAAAGAAATCAAAGTAACGAATACAAGAACCATACACAGTAATAAATCAAAGTTCCCTACACAACACCAAAATCAAAGTAACCTACACAGTAACAAGTCACAGTACCCTAAAAAGTGTCAAATCAATGTACCCGGAAAAGAGACAAATAAATGTACCATTCAAAGTAATTAAGGTGTCCAGCACAATGAAAAATCAAAGTACCCTACACAATAACAAATCAAAGTTAACTTACGTTTCCAAAAGCCGCCACCACTACATCATACAGAATATATGAGAGAGAGAGAGAGAGAGAGAGAGAGAGAGAGAGAGAGAGAGGGAGAGGGAGGGTGTGTCTCAGCATAATGCTTACTTGAATAATTTACGACTACACATAGTTGTGGAGTTTTGGAAACGTATAGCGACAGGGGAGAGATAGCAGTCAAATCTCTCCATGAGTCACACTGTTCAAATGATTTTCAAGTGCTTGGTAACTTAATTCGATCAGTCAGAATACCTGTAAAATGTGACCTGAATTCATCCATATCCGCGCCACGTGACTCCAGTGAGATTTTGTCGCCTTCATATTTCAGTATGCACCTGTTAAAACGAATGAATGTGTGGAATTAAAAGACCGCCTCATTAAGAATGTATTTCACCAATAAGCGTTAGAATTCGATACCTTTTTATATCCAACAAATGAAGTTTTGTGAAAATATATAGTCGCATAGCAATTTATGATTTTGTTATCATTATTTATATAAAAGCACATTCCGAAGAAAAGGTCTTCCTGAAGAATGACTTCTAAAATTCACCTGAATGCATCAACTTATCATTAAAAAAGATATCCTTCACAACGTTTATCTATTTCATTTAAAGTGTGTGTGTGTGTGTGTGTGTTGCGAGGATGGTGGGACTTTAGGGGTAAATTTTCTTAACTTTTCGGGTAAAGTCTGTACTACAGTAATCGTCAAATATCGGGAGAATGGGCTGTAACAATTTTGGCTTTGGAAAGGAGTGATTGTAGGTATGAACTAGACTTCGGCATTGTTTTGTTTGTTGTTTTCGTCTTTGTCCCGCTACCTTCTTCGTCAGTGTTGTTTCAGTATAGTTTGACTAGAAAAGGATAGCGAGGTTAAGGTTTATGTACAATGTTTGCTCCTTAAACAATGTATTTGGTAATATGACTTCAAATGAACACAGTACGAACAAATACACTGTAATTAATTCGAGCACGAGCACACACACATACACACAGCGAAATACCCTCCAAACACACACACACACACACACACACACACACATATATATATATATATATATATATATATATATATATATATATATATATATATATATATATATATATATATATATATATATATATATATATATATAATTGCAATTACAGATAGGCAAAATTGTATAATGACCTGCCACTAGAGAAACCAATTTATTTTGTTTTAATTTCAAGACTACAAAAAACGACAAAGTCCAAAAGGTTATCTACGTGCCAGAGTAAATCCCGACAACTAATTAGCATTGCACGTCATGTTTGTGGAGAAGTAGAAATGACAGCAATTTATTTTGACATTTATCCTATGACTCTTAGTGTTAAGTGCTTATATCATACTGAGCATTTGATGACGTTTAACAAATGTTTCGCCAACGCGCATGTTAATCACGTGATGCGTGATGCAAAGTATGCATGATGCAGCATTATAGGTTGGTGGTTTGTAGGTAGATATCGGATCCAGTTCGGGTTGAGTGATATATATATATATATATATATATATATATATATATATATATATATATATATATATATATATATATATATGTTAATTAAGTTCTTTTACACGTATTTATAATGTTGAGATTACTTATCCGTTACATCTGTGGTCACTATACATGTATTTTGAGCTGACAACGAGTTAATATTTCGATGTTTGTGGAGAAATAGAAATGACCAAACGCCTTAGGGGAAAATTCTTTACATTTAGTCCAGCGCAAACCAGACCGTTCAACTGACCGTGTCTCCGACACACACCAATAATCATTTAGTTTGAACAGCTGACCAATATGGCGTTATTGTTGTTGTAGTAGGGTTTAACGCCATGTTTCAGCACACGATAGGCTATACATGACGGCCAGTATTAATGGTGGAGGAAGAACCCGGGAAAACCCCGGAAAGAACCACCGACCCATGAGAAGCTACTGGCAAGCTTTCTCACATACCTACATTGGCTGAATCCGAGACTCGAACCCACGCAGACAGAGGTGAGATGGCAATGATCCGTAGCGGAGAGCGCTTTAGACCACTCGGCCACTCGGGGCCCCCAATATGGCGTTAAGATAATCTGGTATGTGTTCTCCGTACATTTAAAGAGGTTGCTTCAAAATAGGTTTTTATAATGTTTTGAAAATTGTAATCTTTAGTGAAGCTTTATAAACTCACAACAAAAAAATGTACTGTTTGTTCTAGTGGCAGTTTATTAAATAGTTCTATCAACTTGTTAATTACAATCATGTAATCAAATTGAAATGTATAGTTTATGTTTGCTCATTTGAAGTCATATGGCTCAAATATGTAATGTCATGACAAGAACGGACACATGTAACCCCTAATGGTTTAGTGAATGAATCCACTGCCTGGTCGCTTGCTTTGGCTGATGAATACTTCAATCAACAATATCATACCGAACAGTCCATGGAATTGTTGCCCTATATTATCACCCAGGTAGGTGTCAATTAATGGCATTGTTTAGTAACCGGACAAGACTTTGTCCAACCGAATGGATGACCCAGACACACTGGGATATAGGACGTATACAGTTTTGAATTTAGCTAACTGAAATAATGTTCGTAAACATTTCGCTTACTTCCTTAAATGGAATTTACACTCGCCATCGGTTTATGGTCGATTAAAATGAGAAGGTATTGATTAGTACAACTGGATGGACGGGCGGACGTACAGATGTATATATGGATGGATGGGAGTAACACTAGATGCCCCTTCCTGTGGAAAGGAATAACAGCTAACTCAACGACACGACTTTTCAGAAATACACTTTGCTACTTTTCAGAAATACACTTTGCTACAAAGTGTCACTTTTCTCCTCCTCTGAACAGTCTTCGAACTGTTTTGTTTGTGTATTCCTGTTGCAATCTAACAAACAATGCATATCTTTGAACCTGCATTGTATTGTTACGATCTTTGTCCCGTGTTTGATTGTACAGTACACGTGACCGATCTATTTTGTTGTATCTTAAGATAACAGAAGTAACTTGTGCATACCAGAGCTTCCTGCCGTTCTCTATGGACTTCCTTATGTAAGGTTAGCAAGTACATAGCCTAAACAAATTTTAGTATCGTACCAAAACAAAATACATGACTGGTAGGTAAATATAACGAGTTCTGAACCAGCGTGAAAAATATTTGAAAGGTACGAATTTTGCCCCGTCCGTGTAATAAATAAATAAATACACTAACATCCTGAACAAGCAATGTGTTCACTGCGCTAAAACTGAATTGACCAGTCAGAACTGGAGGCATTAAAAACAAAAACAAAAAACGCAACACGTTACTGATAAGAGTTTCATCCAAAGTTGGGGCAACGCGTGTCCGAGTGTACTAAAACAATAGCGTTTGCATATCACACGCAGGTCTCACCTCACTAGAGTGAGTTCGCTTCTCGTCTCGATCAAAGTTGATACGTGAAAAAGCTTGCCAGTAGCTTCCAGCGGGTCGGTGGTTCTTACTGGCGTCTTCACAGGTTCTTCGTCCACCATGTATAGCCTATTACGCGCTAAGAAATGACGTTAACCCTACAAAAAGCAAACCATACAAACTAGTGTAAATATAACTGGACTGATGGTAATCCAAAGTCACCCTTTAGGACTCAGTATTGTTGCCATGAGATACACGGACGCCCATACACTGGGGCAAATGGGAGTGGGAGTGACAATTGCACCCCTCCTAATTTAATCTCTATACATGTTTTGGTCTACATCCGTAACATTTTAATATCTGACCACTACACGTGTGCTCCCCTTCCCCCACCCCAACAAAAAATTATGTGTGCGCCCCTGACATATATATGGCAGACTTATTATCAAATCTTAGTAAATTCAGTAGTAATTTGTGCTTGGTAAAATCTATTAATGATACACACAAAATCACGTGCAAGATACACGTATGCTTACGTAGCCAACCAGATTAAAATAACACCATGCATGTCTCATTTATAATTTGAAATGTTAGGATCTAAAAAAAATCACGAGGAAACATACAAATAACCTGCGCACGAATGCATGCACGAAACTCATCCCATATTTTCCAATAATAGAAATAATAATAATGATAGTATCTGCATTAGAGACACTTAACTGGAGAAATCTATTCGTTAATACGAAGTGAATTCATTGTAAATTGCAGTGAACTGTTGTCATAGGCGGAATGCAACATGTAGTTAATCATTCGTAAGACTCTTTTTTTTTTTCATACATCAGGACTGTTGTAGAACACAAAACATGCCTTCGCGATGCGAGGGTCTAAAAGCGATCAAGAATTTAACCTCGAATATACTTTTTTGTTTTAAAAATTCTAGACACTATGAACTAAGTAATCAGTACCAATCTTTCGTTGAGCACAAAATAACATACACATAAGTTTTTAACCACTGCGACAAGTTAACAGGAGTAACACTATTAGCATGATTTTTTTTCAACCTGCAATTACATGTAAAACAGTTATTCCTAGTTGTTCTAGTCACTGCTAAATAGAATTTTAATTTTGTAACAAAAATTAGGTACCTAGCTTCACACACACACACACACACACACACACACACACACAGAGTGAATACATATTTCAGAATACAATTTGTCATTGTACTATCAATAATTACCTCAAGCAACATTTTCTAACTTCTGCTATACGGATATTGCCCCGCCCCCTTTCGCAATGCCGGTACATGTACAATGAACTTTCCGAACCGTCATGTTAGTTAAGAAAAGTTGAGAGAAAAAATGATCAGCTTGACACAGATAGTTACCAGTTTGTTTCAGTCTTGTCGTCCCTGACATCATCGTAAGCTTCTCTGATAGAATTTTTATCTGTAAGAGCCATTTTGCTATAAGATCTTTCCCAACTGTGTTGCTTTCAATGCTAGGTGTTTCTTCTCTCTGGTTTACTTCCGTCTTGTGTCGTGTCACGTCACGTCACACTAGTGGCCATATAAGGAAGAACTTGTCACACCGGAAATTTTGATCGAACGAAGATCACTGAACAGCTTATTGGGGGGGGGGGGGCATATTAAATCGTCGGAGGAGGAATTGACATGGATGTTGTAATTCAAGAAGGCAAAAATGTCCTGTCGATGGTTATGTGTTACAGTTAAGACGCTTTTTATGTAATGCATGTGGAATTACACGATTCAGCGAACATAAGAAGTTTGATTCCACATTTCAGCGAACATATGAAGATATATATATATATATATATATATATATATATATATATATATATATATATATATATATATATATAACGAAATATTAAAGTACAAATTTCCAAGCAGTTCCATACCATTTATATCGATCGAAGAGCAATATAAATAGTTTATTTTAATCTGTCTCGAAATTAACCCCATCAAGTTGGTCGTGACCTCTAGTGGGGCATTTTCCTTTCTATTTCAAACTGTGAAGAGAATGATAACTACAAACGTAATTTCTGTGTAATCTTCATGTATGTATATATGTTTAAGCGCTGAACGTTTAATTTTTTAAAGAATTTACTTGTTTTTATTTATGAAATTATGAATAGTTTTTTTTTAAAATGTGGGCATAATAAAGTCAGTAAAAGAGTAACATATCATATTCTAGTGACTAAAATAGATGACCAAGTCAGATTTTTTGTTGATATGTTAATCAACAAATTTCGAAGGCAAAATAACGTTTCCTTCAAAATATTTCTAATATTTTCTATGCAATGAATCGGAAAAGGGCATCTCTGCTTTAAAACACATCAAAATTATTAACATTTGCCCAAAAAGAACATACACTTTAACTGTGTATATAAAACTGGTAGTTTTGACGATAAAATAGAAGTGATTTTGTGAAGATCGTGCAAGTACATAATCTACGAATTAAATCTTACGGGGATTTCCCGCCTTTTTCTGAATAATCACTAACAGAATAAAGCACAAACAGGTACTTTAAAATAAATGTCAAGTTTATTAACGGTAGAGAATACAGTTAGACTAAACTGCCCGTTTTATCTTTTTTCTTCCCATTAAAACAACATATATTTTTTAAGTCTATAGACTATAGAGTCCACATAAAAAATTCTGAAATAATGCAATTTGTGGGTTCATTCAATGTAAGCACTAAAAGTATGTCTCGGAAATATATTATTCTCAAACAAATGCTAGTGGACAAGTTATTTCTGATACAAGCAAAACTCAATCAACATTATTGTAATGTTTTTTGTTGGGTTTTATTGAGGTTTTATTTTGAAAGTTACAATCCCAGACTCATTCTCTCTCCATTAAAACACAATGACCAGATTGAAGTGTCGAGTCTCAAACCATTGTCAATGTGATCGTTATTTATTCATGATTCTGTGCAATTTTTATTTTTTATTTTTTTAAGTTGTTGCAACAAATGCCCCTCACTTTTAATGTTAATATTTTCATCTGTTAATTTATACGATATGCGTAACAAATAAGCAAGGATCGGGCAGTAAACAGCAGGTAAGGCAAATGTTTGGTGCAGTTTCTCTTCCGCACCTAACAAGCCGAGTCCTTGTAGCTAGAGATGGATTACGTAGGGTTTAAACTTTAAGATGCTTATTGTCATAAATCTGTGTTTCTGCAGATCATATACATACCTGTAGTAACCCTTATTGTGACACCTCTAAGCCTCATTCCAGCATATATAGCTGGTTAAGACTTAAAAAATAACATCCTGTGTTCTAAACCTGTTTTGGTGCTTGTCCCTGTCCTCCCATATTATGTTCTACATGTATTTATTTACAAAGAATAAATGAGTAGAAAAATAATTTAGTCTGGGTTAATCTTTCTTCCTTTCTATCAAATGTTTTTAGTTACATTATTCAGAAAAGCTCAGGGTACGAACTATACTCCCTTTCATGTTTTGGGGGTGGCAGTGGGCCTGGTTTTCATGTTCCCCCCTTTGCTGATATCTTAGGATAGTACACCTCCCACTGACGCGATACTATAGAATCACGAATGCGGTGTGGTAAAAAGAAAACGGATATTTTGATTCCACCCCATTTAGCCAGGATGGAGAAACTGTTGGGGGTCCAGTCGGAACAATGTCAGCTGACTGGAGGGTCATATTTTTCGGATCGACGACGACTGCCATCCATTTAAGGGGCATGTTTGTTTTCCCAGCCAATTGCTTTGATGCGAACGGGCACGTAGTTTTCGAATAGAACTAGGGTGGGGTGGTCTGGGGATCTGCCGGTGAAATGAGCTTAAGAAGGCGCCACATACCCCGAAGTAAATTATGTTGCCGAGAACGCTTCGCGAACTACCACATCGTCATTACAGTAGCAATCGAGCCTCCAGAGCAGTACGTTTGACTATTGTTCTTCCAGCAAAAGTGAAATTAATCATACCCGTGTACTAACTGGTTTTACACAATTTGTGTAGACTCAATGCTCGATTTATATTTGCTTTGAATCATCTCTCGTTCGACCCAAATCTGAACCGATACGTGTCAAACCCAAGTTCATACTAACGCAGATGCTCTAGTGCCAGAGGTTGACGTTATGCGTTATTTTGTGCGAGATGCACCAATAATAGCCATTTTCATTGTTTTCAGTATCGGCAGGCGGCATCATTGATTGTCGTTGCTGAGGGTAAATCACCCAACGTCTTGAAAACTTGCCTTGAATCTCAGCGACAGCAACCAGACAAGTGTACACTCCAACTGACGGACACGATATTATCCATCTTAAGTGCACTTCCGCGGAAAAACCACGTTTGCAATCTGAGCAGACATGATAAAGACCCAGTGCCGGATTAAGCTAGTGGGGGGCCTGTAGCATATGTTATAAAAGGACCCTAAATTTAAAAAAAAAACACCACAAATATCAAAACACAATTTTTAATTTGCATAGTAAAGTAATTGTATTTTTTAAAATTTGCTATTCAGCCAGGTAATACGACAAATACATCTGACATTTCAGTAACAGTATCATTTACATGTAGGTAATTGATAGCTTGAAAGCATTTAGCGTGGAGCCCTTAGCATATGCTACTTATGCTACTAGGATAATCCGGCACTATATATATATATATATATATATATATATATATATATATATATATATATATATGATTTGTTATTTACAGTGTTACAATGGCCAGTCTCAAATTAGCAGACGATTTCCTGTCTTAGCAATGTACTTATGAAACACAACTGAGGTTACATTGTGCGGTGCCGACATACTTGCTGGTAATATGACGGTGGTCTCGCACCCAGTCGATACGCAGTTCCTCGCCACAGATGTGACGGTCTGTGGATTTCCGGAAAGTTTTGCTGTCATCTCCATCTATTAAAATCTCAGCCGGAAAACGGAGCTCTTTTCAATTCTTTTCCATATTACCTTTGAAACAACATCGCTGCGACCAAGTATCAAGGAAACGTTGCATGGAACCTGATCAGCGATATTTTGAGTGCTGCTTTCTGTTAGATTGTCGGCAGGGAGTTGCATTAGCACATTTTGTGCCTCGAAATCAGCATAAATAATATATAGGATGCGCATCTAGCGATGGTGGTTCTGGAAGGCAAAGATGTTCTTGCCTGGCTCAGGTAAGGACACATGCTAAGGCG
Source organism: Sinohyriopsis cumingii (assembly GCA_028554795.2). Classification (NCBI taxonomy): domain Eukaryota; kingdom Metazoa; phylum Mollusca; class Bivalvia; order Unionida; family Unionidae; genus Sinohyriopsis; species Sinohyriopsis cumingii. The sequence goes on from CM068838.1 coordinate 125,719,240, forward strand.
CAAATGTAAATGGAACGGTTTTCTTCCATCCGGTTAGTCAGTTTGGGTAGGTAGTTCCGGGTCTTGTCGGAAAGACTGTCAGTCAGTTGGACAACTAATAATCCGTTGGAAAGCATGTTTGTCCGGACCAGATACCCCACCACCCCGAGGCCGGTTCAGAATGGGAGTTTCACTGCCAGTATTCGAAGAAGAAAAAAAAAGTTGATGGCGAACAAGTTTCCTATTATAGACGAAGAACATCGTTTCAGTTTTTGTAAAATTCGTTTCGAAATACCACATTCATTTAAGTTGTTGTTGTTGTTCTTCTTCTAGGGTTTAACGCCATTTTTCAGCACAAGATAGGCTATACATGGCGGCCAGTATAACTGGTGGAGGAAGAACCCTGGAAAACCCAGGGAAGAACCACCGACCCACGAGAAGCTACTGGCAGGCTTTCCCACGTACCCACCCTAGCCGAGCCTAGGACTCGAACCCACGCAGACAGAGGTGAGATGGCAGTGATCCGGAACGGAGAGCGCTTTAGACCACTCGCATTCATTTAAGTAGTTCATTATCTGTAATGTACACGCAAGGGACAACATGTATCATCTGTACTGAACACACAAGGGGCAACATTAATCATTATTTGTACTGTACAGAGGTTTCCAGACAAATCATTATCTGTACTGTACACACAAAAGACCAGACATTATTATCATACATCACTCAGGCTACCACACAAACCATTTACTGTACTGTACATACAAAGTACCATGCATCATTATATGTACTGTGCAATGAGGTTACCACAGACCATTATCTGTACTGTACCTACAAATTACAACATACAGTATCTGTACTGTACACACAAAGGACCACATACATAATTATCCGTATTGTATGCAGAGGCTACCCCACAAATCATTATCAGTACTGTATACCCAAACGACAACATACATCATTATCTGTACTGTGCACCGATGCTACCACACAAATCATTATCTGTGCTGTACACACAAAGAACGACACACATCATTATCTGTACTGTACAGAGGTTACCACACAGATCTATAAGTACTGTACACACAAGGGACAATATAAACTATCTGTACTGTAAACACAAGGGATGATATACATCATTATCTGTACTGTACACATGAGAGACCATGCACATCATTATCTGTAGTGTACACACAAGGGACCAGACATGTCATTATCTGTACTGTACACACAAGGGATGACATACATCATTATCTGTAGTGTACACACAAGGGACCACACACATCATTATCTGTACTGTAAACCTGGTATGCAAGGTACAGACGTGGAACAGACACATTATCTTGTACTGTACACAGAAGAAATCACATATCATTATCTGCATTGTACACACCAGGGACTACTAATTTACACACAAGGACCACACACATCATTATGTGTATTGTACACACCTGGGACCATACACATCAATAACTGTCCTGTATGCACAAGGGATCACAAACATTGTTATGAACCTGAAGTGTAAAGTACAGAGAAGAGATCACACTCATAATTATCTAAACAGAATCAGGGCTTTACAAATCCATTTGCCCTGTCAAAATTCATTTTGGGCAAGCTCAATTATGCAAGGTACTTGACAATGGACAAGTCCAAAAACAGAGAGAGTGAACATAGCACTTAACAGCAAATTTGACAAATAGGAAATAAACATGTTTTAGCTTACCTTTTTCTATTTTAATCTTATTATAGGTATATATGTTTGTATCTTGGATTTGCCACTTTTCAAACACTAAGCATGCTATGGGCAGTTTGTTGACTCTGGTTGTGCCAATTTATATTGGCTTATCATGATTTGATGCATGTTGATGGTTTCAAGACGATAATATTTTAAAAATGTGAATTTTCCTTAATAGGCATGTTTAGACATAAAACGCACACACAAGTGGTGTTACTCATCAGTTGCTTACCTGATTATTACAGGAAACTGATACATACTTACTGTTTGGCAAATAATTATTCAAAATAAGTGTTCTCAAATCATTCTCAAAAGTTGACTTCTCTACGATTGTGTTTAGATGCATGTTTAAGGTGAAAATTAGACAGTGAAACCTAAAGCAAAATGTGAGCCAGTACAAAACTCAAAACTCCACCAAAAGAAAAAAAAATCCAGTGAATTAATTGGTACTGGAACAGTTCATTGAGGGATTTGGGTTATACCTTGTTCTTTTGCACTGGATTTGATACTAAAATCTGCACAATAAATGAAACTTGAATTGTTAATGTAGGTAAAGAAATGTTTTATGATATAATTCATGAATAACATTAAGTTAACTGATCTGTTATTGGAGTCTTAATTTTTCAGTTGAAGGACTATTATTTAAACCACGGTTCATACTGATATTTCATTTAAAATAAAAGCATTTTTTTTAAGGTATTATAATAGGCTGTACAAGCATTACTATAATGGACTGTTCAATAATTATAATAGACTATACAATTATAACAAACTGTACAAGCATTATAACAGACCGTTCATGAATTATAACAGACTGTTTAAGCATTATAAAAGCTTGTACAGGCATCATAGACTGTACAAGCATTATTACAGACTCTAATATCATCAGAATAGACTGTACAAGCATAATAATAGTGTACAGCATTATAACAGACTGAACAAGCATTATAATAGAATGTACATGTATTATAATAGACAGTACAAGCATTATAACAGACTAATATCATTAGAATAGACTGTACAAGCATAATAATAGTGTACAGCATTATAACAGACTGAACAAGCATTATAATAGACTGTACATGTATTATAATAGACAGTACCAGCATTATAACAGACAATACACACATTATAATACTCTGTACAGCATTATAATAGACTATACAAGCATTATAACAGACAATACACACATTATAATAGACCCTGTACAGCATTATAAGAGACTGTTCAAGATTTATAACTGACTGTACAAGCAGTAGAATAGACAGTACAATCATTAGAATAGATTGTATAGGTATTATAATAGACTACAAGCATTAGAATAGCATGTACAAGCATTATAACAGACAATACACACATTATAATAGACTGTACAGCATCATAAGAGACTGTTCAAGAATTATAACAGACTGTACAAGCATTATAATTGACTGTACAGGCACTATAATAGACTGAGCAAAGATTAAAATAAAGGCATTTCATTAACCAACAACTCATGGATATTTGTTGTTAAACAAGGATTAGGTGAAGATGTTCAATGGAGTTTAGGGCTTGGGGGTAGAGGTTCAGTCATCTAATCTACATCAGTTTGGGAAGTAGCAACCTCATTTGCCAGAGCTTTCAGACTCCGGGAGTTTTCAAGTTTAAGCTAAGATATTCCCCAATTCCTTCCTATTATCCATATTTCATTCTTATTATAATTTTCACTCTTGCCATCGGACTTAAGAGCACTTTTCACCCACTATCTAAGGTTACATTACTGTTAAGTTCCAAGTTATACTGATGCTGGTACTTCAGAGCTTAGGTCAAATTGTCAGCAAAGTTGCTGGATTGATGTAATCTAGAATTTTGTGCCGTTTCTATTGTAATTCTTCATCAATTTTAATTGAATAAAGATTCTGTTTTCTATAATCAATTTCATACTGGTTTTGTGCTAGTTTAGGTTCAACGGGGCCAGAAATGCACTGTTTTGAGACATTTTTTTAAACGATGCTCAAATCATACTAACATACTCAAGAGTAAAACCTGAAGATTTGCATCGTTTAAGTCACTACCCTTGGTCTTAACATCTTTTAACAAGATGGAACTTAATTTAGTACTTATTTTTTTCCAACATATACAGCATAAACAGCTCATGGGAATCTTGCTTCCCATCACTGAGTTCTTGGCTGACTTTTGTTTACCAGTCTTCATGGCCCCACAAACACATCATCAGTTCATTTTACAAAATGGGATAGTTACAGTGCCAAATGAGGTCAGGTACGCATAAACAACCCAAGTGAATTTAAGTGACCCAACATAGCAGTAAAATTGTGATTTTTAACAAAATATGTACGTTTTGAAATTCAAGCACTTTTAAAGAACTACTGAGTAACTTCAAACACTTTTCCAGTAGTTTTTCAAGCTGACATCAAATTCAAGCACTTTTCAAGTTAGGCAAAAAAATTCAAGCACTTTTCACTACTGTGTAAACCCTGTAAACAATGCTCTCTCTCTTAACAATCAAACCATTGCCCAAAACCCATTTATATTCATTTATCTACTGTAATATATTTTTATCTGCATTAGCTATTTTAACGTTATCTGCATTCTAACCATCCTTCTGTCCTCATCTACAAGTATTATTTATATAGACCTTTTCTGACAACTTTCACTAATGACATTGTTTTAAGGTATAAATAAAGATAAAGAGGTGCTTTGCTAAAAAAAAAGACTACTTTATTTTACCTTATTTATTTTTTACTTATGTTTTGCTTAATTATTTTGGGGCAAAATCACCCCCACCCCACCCCAACAGGAAAGTTCAATTTTTCAGTCAGCTTGCTTGGGACAAACTGACCTTTACAAAATTATTAAAGCCCTGTGTGTAACTGGTGTGCAAGGTATAAATTAAGGACCATACAAACCATTATCTGTACTCTACATAGTGGACCACACAAATCATTATCTGTACTATACACACAGTGGACCACACAAATCTTTATATGTACTCTAAAGTGGACCACAAATCATTATCTGTACTGTACACACAAGGGACCACACAAATCATGATCTGTACTGTACATACAGTGGACCACACAAATCATTATATGTACTCTACAAACTGTGGACCATACAAATCATTATCTGTACTTTACACAGTGGACCACAAATCATTATCTGTAATGTATACACAAATCATGATCTGTACTGTACATACAAGGGATCATACAAATCATTAACTGTACTGCACACATGGGGATCACACAAATCATTATATGTACAGTACATACAAGGATCACGAATCATTAACAGGGCCACACAAATCATCTGTACTTTACACACCAGGAATTCCACAAATCATTATCTGTACTAAACACAGAAGGGATCACACATCATTTTCTGTACTGCACACAAAAGGGATTACACAAATCATTACCTATACAGTACACACAAGGGATTATACAAACCATTTTCTGTACACACAAGGGACCACACAATCATTATATGTACTGCACTTGTAAGGGATCACACAAATCCTTATCAGTACTGTACAAACAAGGGACCATACAAATCATTACTAGTATTGTACAAATAAAAAAACACACATCATTTGCATCAACTCTAAACAAAATATGAATGGGCTTTTGTGTTTATTATATACATCCTTTTTCACCATTTCCAAAATGTTAAACTATATACCATGAACCCAATTAAAAGCGAGATGGAATTTACAAGTTTGATTCAGTGCACCAAAGGATACTGATGCATGGCATCAGTGAAAATACCTCAACAGTTCTAATCTCGGTGTATGATATGGAAATACAGATTTCATATCCATACTGAACACCAGATCTGTACTGAACACCAGTTTCATACTGAACACCAAATCTATACTGAACACCAGATCTGTACTGAACACTAGATTTGTGCTGAACACCAGATCTATACTGAACACCAGATTCATACTGAACACCAGATCTATACTAAAGACCAAACACCAGATCTGTACTGAACACCAGATCACTCATGTAAGATTAAATAAGCATGTATTTAATTAAAAATGATCATAACTATAAGGGGTCAAATGCTGCCCCTCATAAGTAAATACCCCTTATATGTGAAGTCAGGTTTCATTCTGTAATATAATTGTCGATGCACAATTCATTTCATGTTTATTTATGGCACTTTGTTAAAAAGAGACTGGTTTGAAAGTAAAGGTACAGTAAAAAATAAACTCAGAATGCATGGTGCCAAACAGTTTTTATTTCCAACTTCAGATCATGATAAATTATGAATAACCCTAACCTAGCACTCAATACAACTGAATAGCATACATCTGTTTAAATAAACAAATTTCTAAAATGGTTTTTCCAGCACCAAGTACATAACAAGTTCATGTTCTCTTTAAAAGACTCGTGAATTTAATAAATAACAGATATTTTCTTTATTCTCCTAAAATTTACATAAGTAACATGATTTCTCTAACTAAATAAACAATTTCGTCATTCAAAAAACTATAAATTTTCTCAGAAAAATTTCAAATAAAATATGAAAGAAGCAAATGCTCTTCCAAAAGAATTTGAGATTCCATGATCTGGACAAAAGTGTAAAATTTGCAGTTTTCCTTGCTAGAATTTCACTGATGTATTGTCATGAATTAAAGAGGTGGTACTCTATTGCATGAAAGTCACCCTACTTGACAGGAAAATAGGAGAGTAAGTTTCCTTCGTACTTTATATATTTGAAAGCAAGTCAGATCCAATGCAAATTGCAAAGACCCATATCTACCAGTGCACTATGTGCTGGCAGATTTGGATCTAGGCTGTTGATTGGAAGGTATCAGTAGAACTAATAACACTGACCCTGATCTTCCAGTGCACTATGTGCTGGCAGATTTGGATCTAGGCTGTTGATTGGACGTTATCAGTAGAACTAATAACACTGACCCTGATCTTCCAGCGCATTATGCAATGGCACAGCAGAATATGTGTT